>OU342737.1:13676271-14276271 GCA_910589765.1 Avena atlantica
AAAATCCACGGACAGGTAACAAACTTGACAACACAGCCCGAAGTTTGGTATGCAATGGTGACATCCGGGACAGGCCGCAGTCGAACGGAGGAGGCCGGGCGTCGGCAACAGGGCGAGGACGAAGTCGCACGATCACAGCTTGGCCTAACTGCGAGGCGCAGTTGTGTTGCAAGGCAGCAGAGGGAGGCGCACACGCGCACAGGGGGTCATGGCTGTGGACGGCGACGATTCTACATGGCCAGCAGGGCACACTGTTGCAGAGCTTCCAAAGGGCGACACTAAGGCAAGAAGCGGTGGGGGCCTACGACCATGCGGGCAGGGAGGAGATGGCGACGGCGGGTACAGAGAACTTAGGAGAGCCGTCAGGGGGTAGGAACCAAGGCGAGCAGGAGGACACGTCGGGTAGCGGAGCTCCGAGGGTTGAGACATGGCGGCGGGGAGGATTAGGCCAGGCGGCGGGGCGTCTGCCTGCAGGGGCACGCAAATGAGAGCGAAAGGCGGCGGCCGGAGGTCGCTGTCTAGGCAGTAGCGGCGGCGGAGGATGGGGTTGGGGACAGGAGGTTGGGGATGGGGCATGTCGAGTGGTGGGCGACAGGCAGCGGGGTGGGGGTCGTGGTGGGGCTAGGTACGGGAGGAGCGGGGTCGATGGGGCACTGGGAGAAGAAGATCGTGGGGCGAGAGGGGATCGCGCGCGCGCGCGAGCGAGAGCGAGAGAGAGAGAGAGAGAGAGAGAGAGAGAGAGGTAAAGCGGGGTGTGTACCACGGTGGTAGGAGGCGTCTGTCTGCCAGGGGTGGGCCGGGTGGCGTGCGGGCCAGTGGGGAGGTGGGGTGCGCGCGCGCGCGCGTGTGTGTGTGTGGGTGGGTTAGTGGTAGGTGGACCAGGTGATGGCGGCGGCAAGGGTAGATGGAGGTGGAGTGTAGCCAGGTGAGGGTTAGGGTTAGGTTTTGTAGGGGCTGTAGGTGGCCAGCTGCTGGGCCTTTTGGGCCTGGCGGCAGGCTACCTCCCCTATAAGAAAAATATTTTATTTTTATTTTAAAACAAAAACCTTTTTAGTAATTAGTTTTAGAGAAATAAAATATTCAGGTAGACCTGGGTTTTGACTTGGAATCAAAGAATAGGGATTACTATAGAAAACAAACTAGGGCTTTTAGCAAAATAGTTTTAGGAAATTAGATGCATGATGATGCACGAAGATAAAACAACAAGCGATTCTAGTGGTGGTTTTACCCGGGTGCTACAATTATACTATAGTGTCTATCTAGATCTTTGTAAATAACAACACCCACTATCTGATATTATTTCCTCTCACAGGGAACACGGAGAATCATAGAGTGAATCGCCCCTACAGTCCTATTAGTACCTGTTGCTTTCTATTGCTGGATACAAACATGTTTTATGTTAATGAGTGGCCGGAACCTATATGCATAGGAGCAATAATGAAGCAGATGTATCGGCTATCCAAGTGCTGGATGTCTCTAACGAACGAACTGACAACAGGATGTCCTCCAACGGGACTGCACAAAGAGAAATAGTAAGTCACTTGTTTCTACCGAGATGTGCTTAATGTTAGATGCTTGTTTGTATGAGGCACCACATGAGACGGCTAATAATTAGAACAAGATTGATCTTAAACAAGACTGGGCAAAAACTAAACGTGAATCCCTCGATTATAATTCAATGTGCTCACTCGATCATGACACTGATCTATTCTTTCTATATTTGACTTATGTTCATCTATCTATCTATATATATACATACGTTAACTAGACCATGATTTGGTGCTAGTGATTTATGTATATCCACTTTTATGTTATATTTTTCTGCTATGTAACAAAGACCAAATGTAAATATCTTGATTTGTAATTCAATTATCTCACTCAATCATGGTGATGCTCTATTATTTGTTATATTTGACTCACCATCAATCTATCTATCTATGCGTTAACTAGACTATTATTAGGTGATGGTAATTTAAGTATATCTATTTTTATGATAATTTATAGTCTATTGTAGTATTTTTCTTCTATTAAGAGTTTGTATGAATCCTGGAGGTAGTCATATTGTCTAGTTTTGGCACCACATGAGTTGGTCAATGATTAGAACAAGATGACCATTAACGCAATATTCTTCCTGGATATAAAAAGCATAATTAAGCTTCATATGATACTTAGTTATTATATATATGTACTATAATCATCTTACTATGATCTGGAAGTCTATCGTGCACCTGGTGTTTTATTGCTTAATTCATTACCTCACTAGCTACTCTACATAGGCACATATAGATTCTATTGCCAATTTGATTCTTTAGTTTTCTCATGGTTAAAGAAGTCTCATGATTTTCTTAACTTAAATGATGGCAATTTCTTTGAGAATACAATTTTTGATTACTAAGAAACATGAGACATTATGCATATGTTCCGACAAATGTCTGCTCGATTTAATCTATGGATGATCAGATGATCTTGCTAGTTTAATATTAGCAACCAGATGGTTCAATTGGTTATGAGTCCTTTGCATATTTAGTTGACTTGTGATTGCAACAATGCGATATAGTGTCGTGGTTTCTATGGATATAATATGGATAACAGAGCTCGTACACGTTTATTTGAAATTATATATGTTGGATATCTTTTTTCTCAAATAGCGGTTTATTTGATGCATACGGCGTTGCTACATTTCCTAGCTACCAACTCTATATGGTAAACAAACTGCTTCTATCAAAAGAATTCCACATTCTGCTTAATTTGATGTTTCACTTCATACCAGCCATACATTGTTCAAAAACTTCATTGATCTTGCAAGGTGCACAATGTATTAGTTGCTTGTTTGTCTACTCGGTTTTCTTAGTTGCCTGGTTATATGCACAATGATATTTTCAGCAGTTGGAAATACAATGGTTGCTGGCATTACAAAGAACGCTGATTTCGGATTTACAACTGATCACCCCTAAGAGCAATCAGCAACCAATCAGTCGATGTTACTGGAAAATACCAAGTGTATGAAGCGTGAACGGATCGAACAAGCTCTGATTACCAAGTGTAATATCCAGGCTAGGGTTCATGTGGATTTGGGGATCAGAGGCATGGTTTGGAGAAGAAGTCAGGAGAGAACGAGAGAGAGAGATGAGACCGAGAGATATTTCATTATCTGGTTGATATTGTTTACAATGGTAGGCTAAGCTTATAACAGCGCTCCAACACACCCACACACGCCCATGGCCCACTTACACTCTGGCCACAGCCCACTGAGGAAATAACCCTTCAGCCCATCACTTGATCATTTCCGTCTCTCTTCTTGAGCTTTTGATTTCCTGGCACAACATCACGCATCTTCAGAGCAGAGGTTGTGACAGTACTCTCCCCAGCAGAACCATCTTGTCCCCAAGCTGGTGCATTAGGAAACTTGTGATGGACAGCATCATAATCTTCCCAGATAGCTGCAGTAGCAGGTAATCCCGCCCAACGAATCAACACCTGGAGGAGGGCTGCATTACCTTTCTTAATGAGGCGTCTGTCAAGAACTTCTTGAGGCAAAAGCTTGTCTGTGTCCAAGTGAATTGGTTCAGGTAATGAAGTATACACTGGAGTGTGATCTGGCACCTGCAACTTGAGCTGGGAAACATGGAACACATGATGTACCAGACTGGTCTCTGAAAGCTGGAGCTTGTAAGATGCCGCACCAATTCGTTCCAAAATCTTGAATGGTCCAAAGAACTTCAGAGCAAGTTTCGGGCATGGTCTGTTGATCATAGATGACTGTGCATAGGGCTGGATCTTGAGAAACACTGATTCATGGACAGCAAACTCACGCTGAGATCTGTTCTTATCAGCATCATTCTTCATTTTAGCTTGAGCCCGTGCCAGATGTTGTTTCAGAAAACTAGAGTAGTTCTCCCTTTCCTTGAGCCAGGCATGCAACTCAGGATGACTGGAAGACATGTTGTGCATCATTTGACCCATATTTGGTTCTTTTCCATAGACTGCCTTGAAAGGGGAGCATCCCAGAGAAGAATGGTATGATGTATTATACCAAAATTCAGCCAATGGTAGCCATTGTGCCCATTGTTTAGGTGTGTCATGCACTGCACTGCGCAAATACATCTCCAAACATTGGTTCACCCTTTCAGTTTGCCCATCTGTTTGTGGATGATAGGCTGTGGACATCTGGAGCTTGGTTCCCCATAATTGGAACAGTTCTTTCCAAAATTTGCTGGTAAACACCTTGTCTCTATCTGAAGTGATTGTCAGGGGTATACTATGCAACTTAACCATATTAACCAGCACCTTTTCATCTACCACTTCAGCAGTAAATGGGTATTTCAGGGGAATAAAATGACTGCTTTGTGTACCTGTCCACAATGACCAGAATCACTGAATAGCCTTTGGATTTTGGTAGCCCTGCAATAAAATCCATAGAAATGTCCTCCCATGCACCTGCAGGTATTGGCAAGGGACTGAGTAACCCAGGGTATTTACAGTGTCCATGTTTGGCCTGTTGACAAATTTTGCACTGCTAGACAAAATTCTGGACTGTCTGTTTAAGCCCAGTCTAATGGAACAGTTTCTTAATCCTCTGATATGTTGTTAGCATGCCTGAATGACCCCAATAGGAGAATAGTGAAAAGCCTCAATTATCTTAGTTTGTAGGCCAGTATTAGCTCCAACCCATATCCTTCCCTGATGTTTGATAATTCCATTGTCCAAAGAAAACATAGGATCATCAGTTGAAGATATGGCCAACTGTTTCAGAAGCTGTTGAGATTGTTGATCAACAACATAGGAGTTCAACACCTCATGTAACCATACTGGCTGAGCTGAGGATATAGCTTGCAGATCATACATATGTCCAATTCTGGAAAGAGCATCAGCAGCCTTGTTATCAATTCCTTTCTTAAACTAGAATCTGTATTGCAAACCTACCAACTTTGTCATTGCTTTCTTCTGAAGATCAGAATGCAAGACTTGATCCTCCAAATGACACAAGCTTTTGTGATCAGTATGGATAGTAAAAGGGCCTCTAGACAAATAAGGTCTCCACCTGTCCACTGCCATCATAGAACTCTTTCTCATATATAGAAATCTTCTGATTACTTGGTACCAAGGCCTTGCTATAATAAGACACAGGATGGCCTTATTGACTTAAGACAGCCCCAATTCCACTATCACATGCATCTGTCTCCACACAGAATGGCAAAGAAAAATCTGGTAAGGTGAGAACAGGAGTAGAAGTCATTGCCTCCTCAAGCTGGTCAAATGCTTGCTGATCCTCATTGTCCCGATGAAATGCCTTCTTCTTGAGAAGAGAAGTAAGGGTTTTTGCTACGATGCCATAATGATTTACAAATTTCCTGTAATAACCTGTGAGTCCCAGAAAACCCCTGAGTTCAGTGACAGTTGATGGAACTGGCCATTCTGCCATTGCTTTTGTTTTGTCAGGGTCAGTGGCCACACCTTTATATAATGTGGCCCAGATATTCCAGTTGTTTCTGAGCAAAATAACACTTGCTTCTCTTGGCATAAAGCTTGTGCAGTCTCAAATTGTCAGAACTGTATGCAGGTGCTCCAAGTGAGCTTCCAAAGTTGGACTATACACCAATATATCATCCATAAACACTAAAACAAAGTGTCTGATATGTTTGGCAAAGACTGCATTCATGAGACACTGGAATGTAGTTGGTGCATTTGTTAAACCAAAGGGCATCACCTTAAATTGAAATTTCCCATGATGAGTTTTAAATGTTATCTTTTCCTCATCGTTTTCCACCATCCTGATCTGATGATAACCTGCTCTCAAGTCTAACTTAGAGAAATATCTAGTACCAGCCAATTCATCTAGTAATTCATCCACTATAGGCATTGGAATTTGCTCTTCACTGTAATATGGTTCAATCTCCTATAATCCACACACAATCTCCATGTACCATCTTTTTTCTTTACCAGCAGCATAGGTGAGGCAAATGGTGACATACTAGTTGTTACCATCCCTGAAGTTAGCATTTCCTTAACTTGTTTTCCAATTTCATCCTTTTGGAGAGGTGAGTATCTATAAGGCCTGGAATTGACTGGAGCGCTGTATGGTAGCAAGGATATGGCATGATCAAAAGCCCTGTGAGGAGGCAAGGTGGTTGGAGTCTGAAACTCATCCTCAAACTGATTCAGTATCTCCTGGATACCTTCTGGTACTGACTGTTGATCACTGTTAGTAGGCTAGGTTACTACCACAGTAGCCCAGATGTCATTCCCCTTGTTCCATTTGTCCACCTGGTTAATGGTGAGTTCCTTGAGCTCAGTGACAGGTTTATCTATCATCCCCTGCAACTTAACCACAGTGCCCTGCTTGTCAAATTGGATCCACCTTTGTTCCCAATGACAAGTCATAGCACCCCATTGTGACAGCCAATCCATCCCTAAAGTTGCATCATAGCCCCCTAGAGATACAACTTTCATATTAGTCTGAAAGGTTGCTCCCTGAATCCACCACTCCAGTTGTTTCACCTCAGCAGTGCACATTAAGTGTTGCCCATTCGCCACTTTAACCTTGAGAGGAGCAGGTAAAGAGGTAGTCTGACACTCGAGCTTGTCCACCAGATGTTTTTCAATGAATGTATGCGAGCTCCCTGAGTCCACTAGTAATAGCATCACTTGATTTCCCACTAATGCCCTTAATTTGATTGATCTAGCATGGGTAGTTCCAGCTATAACATTAGCAGTGAGAAACATGGCTGCTTATCCACACTTTCCTCCACTGTCAGTGCATCCAAAAGTGCATCAGAGATGACTTCACCATCCTCTTATGTTTCAATTGCTTTGACTTGAGCTCCTTGTTTATGAGAACACACATGCCCTGGCATAAACTTCTCACCACAACTGTAACAGAGACCATTTGCCCTTAGATACTCTTTTAGTTGCTTTGCTTTCCACAAGTCACCAGCTGCAAACTGAGGCTTTGGTCCAGCATCAGATTTAACTCCCCAGTTCTGATCTAAAATTGTCTCTGATGTCGACCAGACTGTTGTTTCCCTCTTTCAAGCACTGCTTCCTGCACCAGAGCATATTCCGTTGCTATCTGCACCGTGTGGGGTAATTGAATTTCTACAGCCTAACGAATTTCTTCTTTTAAGCCCAACACAAACTAAGTCACCAGCAGTGTTTCACTCACAATCCCTTCATACAGTCGGACCTGGTACACCAACTGATTGAATGTCGTGCGATACTCCTGTACTGTTCCCACCTGTTTCAGTACTAACAACTCTCGCATGCAATTTCTATGCACATTCACATCAAATTCAGTTAGAACTGCAGTGCAAAATGCTTGCCAATACGTACATGCCTCTGTCAGTTTCACCGATTGATACCAGTGGGCTGCATTCCCTTGAAGATGCAGAGAAGCAGACATCAATTTGAAATTCTCCGGAATGTGATACAACTGGAAGTATGCTTCACAATTGTCAAGCCATATCCGCACCCCATCACCATCAAAGCGGGGAAACTCCATCTTCGACATCCATGATCGCCTACTGCTACCCCCTCCCTCATCCTGGTGCTGATTATGGGAGCATACCTGACTCTCTTCAGGTGGGCGAGGCTGAGGACGAGGATGCGGTGGAGGTGGTGGTGGTGGTCACCCAAAATTTGCTGTTGTTGATGGAGACGCAGCCCGTGCCGCCGCCGCCATTGGAGAACTCGCGAGCACTCCTTCCGCCACCAGCCAATTCAGATCGGCGTCCCGTGCACTTGATGACTCCTTCAGAACACGCGCCACATTGACTTGCTCTTGATGAATCACCCCCACTGAGTTTACTGTCAGATCTACCTTCGACTGGACTTGATCAAGACGTGCCACCTGCTCGACGAACTTGGCGTCCAGTTCCTTCAGCCGAGCCTGAATCGCATCAATCCCCGCCACCTTCTGCTGGATCACCCTCAGGGCCTCAAACTCCTTCATCACTTTCAACTCAAACGTCCCCATGATCGCAACGACGTGCCTCGTCTACGCGCTCGCCTTGAAAGTCGCCGTCGCCGCCTGCCCTAAATTTTCCGAACGCTGATTTCAGATTTACAGCTGATCACCCCTAAGAGCAATCAACAACCAATCAGTCGATGTTACCGGAAAATCCCAAGTGTATGAAGCACGAACGGATCGAACAAGCTCTGATTACCAAGTGTAATATCCAGGCTAGGGTTCCTGTGGATTTGGTGATCAGAGGCGTGGTTTGGAAAAGAAGTCAGGAAAGAACGAGAGAGAGAGATGATACCGAGAGATATTTCATTATCTGGTTGATATCGTTTACAACGGTAGGCTGAGCTTATAACAGCGCTCCAACACACCCACACACGCCCACGACCCACTTACACACTGGCCACATCCCACTGAGGAAATAACCCTTCATGGCCACAGCCCACTGAGGAAATAACCCATTCAGCCCATCACTTGATCATTTCCGTCTCTCTTCTTGAGCTTCCGCTTTCCTAGCACAGCAGCACGCATCTTCAGAGCAGAGGTTGTGACAATCCATGGAGCCCATCTGCGCGTGCACGAGGTCAAGACTCTCCTGAATCGCCGCCATGGACCCCTCCGTCCGATCCACCTCCTCCCCCATCTCCTTGAGCACAAATTGGGTCTGCGGTGAGGGCTTGGGAGGTGCCGTGGTAGGAGATTGTGTGATCCAGAAAACCGATGTCCGGTATTACGGGATCTCAGTGAGGGAAATCAAAATCCAATACTGAATTCACCAAGCATCTGACGGGATTTTACAGCTGAAGATCGACACACCCATCAACCTCTGATACCAACTGTCACATCCCTTGCAGCCGATGAGGATCAGGGCGTGAGCACACCAAGATCTATTCTAGTTTTCAATCTGGTGGATACAGAGAGAAGAGAGAGCACAAAAGCGAGAGAGTGCAGACTTTTCTTGTTCATTTCTTTCATGCCTCTTTCAGAGTACAACTGGGTACTAAGCACCCCACGCACACAAATCACTCTCTGTCTTGTGGCCCCTTTAATTGCACACACGCTCGAGTATATTTTGCCAAATATGATCTTTGGCGAAACTAATTCCACGTCTGACCCCTTTTCAAAACTAATTTGGATTATGATCTTCTAGAGTCGGCACCATCTAAAATAGCGCCGAAGTTGTGCAGGTCGGTGCCAAGTCGTAGCAGCTGGAAGACAGGCTAGACGGGTCGGCGTCATTTGATATGGCGCTGAACTTCGGCGCCATTTTAAAACTTCGGCGCCACGTCTGACCTCTTCCCAAACTTCGCAACTTCGGTGGATCAGATTCCGAATTAGTTTCGTGAAAAGATCAGATTCATTGAAATTTCAAGATTTGGGCAGATCTGGCAAAAAAAAAAAAATTGTACCACGCTCGACACAGGCACGCCTCTTTCCTCTACGTTGTTCCAGTTGTGTTTTTTTTGAGGTAACCAGTTGTTGAACTCCGAGTGGATGGGCGGAAAGAGTGTGGCTGTGTGTGGAGAATATTTTACAGGTATAGTAAAACAGCCATTTTGGGGCTGCCATTATCGACTGGGGCCGAATGTTTCTGCTGGACCGAACCCATCAGGTTGATCAAACAGGCCTTTTTCGACGGCAATCAAGACGAATCGGGATCTTCTCTTTCACAACCAAAAACAAACACGATCAAATAAGATCAGCAGTGGTCATTTTCTCGTCGTTGGTCGGTTCGGCCGCGGCTTGTGATTCCCGGGCCACGTGTCACACAACGTACGGCGAGATAATTGCACGGGATCGAGCCAGCTACGGTACGACGCCTCCCCGAGTTACATCTGGTCACGGGTCGCCACCTACGGCTGCATGACACCGATCCTCTTCCGCACGGGTCCGATCCGATCCATCGATGTTGTTCCGAAAAGAAGTTACGTTATCATCATCGTCACTTGGAGCCCAAGCCCGTTCGCCGTTCGAGCGCTTCAGATATCTTGAACGGGATCGTCGCGCGCGGATTGGATAGAAGGATAACCGGATAGCCATGCATGCAATCGGCACTGATCGCGGATCGGGTCAAGAACGCGCGATCGATTATTAATTGGCCGGGTCGGGGTCGGGGTCGGGGTCGGCGTGGCGAAAGTCGTCGACCGCCACACCCGTACGGCCGGCACGGGGATCCCATGCCCGATCCACTTCCTGCCTTCCCGGAGGCGATCCGTCCACGTATAAAAGCCTCGTCAACCCTCCCCTCCCCCGATCGCAACCAATAGCCCACACGCGCGCGCGCTCCATCGATCTAATCTAATCCACCGTTTCTGTGCGGCGGCCGGACAGCGCGCGCCACCACCACCACCACCGGCACCGCCCCTCCAATCTCATCCAACCCTATCCAATGCTGCTACCCGTCTCCCGCCTCACCGACAAATTCGCTCCGCTCGCCGGCCTCCGATCGCTCCTCGTCCCCGACACCGCCGCCGGCGTCCTTACGCGGACGATCCCCGCGCTGCCGCCGTGTGCTGCCTGCGGGGAGGAGAGCGAGGAGGACGAGGACGACGAGGGGTGCTGGGTGTCGTACGGACGCAGGGACCTGAGGGGACGGCGCCGCCTGCCGCCGCCGATCCCGTCGCTGGCGGCCAGGAGCGCGCTGCGGCGGGCGCGCACCGACGACAGGAGGCTCGTCATCAGCAGGGAGCGCGTCATGCGGCCCGACTACTACGTCCGCGCGCGCCGCGTGCGCGGCGGCCGCCTCGTCATGCGCCTCGTCGAGCGCGAGGACGACGATCCGCTTCGGCCGTCGACCGCGCGAGAAGGCGACGACATTGCCCAGGTGGTCGTCGCGGAGGCAGAGGTTGATGTGGCTGCGGAACCGGCGCCGCTGCCGGCTGCTGGATGCTTGGAGGACGCGGTCAAGTACCAGTACGCCATCGGTAGCAGCCCGTTGCACCAGACGCCTTTGCTAAGGATGGTCCATTGAAACGTCTCGCCAAGGTGAAATTTTGTAGCTGCCTTTTGCTGGTGCATTGGGGATCGCCTCCCAGGTGGAATTTTGTATAGCTTCCTAATTTCAGCTTAGGTTCGTATACTTGCATTCTTCATTAAAAAAACAGCCTATGGATCGGTGAAAAAAAACTATTTTTTGGTATATTTACGAGTGTTCCCAAGCAAATTGCATCAATCCACACAGAGTTTTTTCTCCATTCGGAGAAAGAAAGTACATGCACAAATTGCTTTGGGTGATGGTAAATGATACCCCTCCCCCGAGGGACTGCGCGATTTCATCCCCGGGTTCATTGTGTCGCACGTGGTTCCACCTGCAGGACCCACCAAACAATCTCATCTTCCTCCGCGAGAAATCACCGCATGTAGATCCGTCGACGTGTCGCCTGCAGCAGCTCCCATCGTGTGGCCGCGCCTCCTGCAGCCGCTCTCGACTGCACCGCCTGCAGCCGCCGCGCCGCCATCCTCCGCCAGCAGCGAGCTCCAGCGAGCTTGTGCGCCGCCATGACCACGCCATCCTTCGCCTCTGTTTCCGTCGCCGCCCGTTCCTGCAGTGCCCCGCCGTGGTTCCGGCGAGCTTTGGCCGGGCCTTCATCTCCGTCTTCGGCATCGATGATCGTCACGGCCGGCCTCCATCTCCGTCTTCGGTGTCGACGATCGAGACGGCCAGCCACGGAGTTACTTAAGGCAACGGCGCTGGTACAGTTGCTACTTAAAACGACCCGACTTGCTACTGACAGTGCTCGATATTGTAAAAAAATTGCTACAAGATGTCCGGCGAAGTAGGTTTTGCTATGGTAGCAAACTTTTTTGCTACAAAGTCCCGGCGATGTCTCCGGCAAAATCGATTTTATTTACAAAAAAATTGCTACAATATTTTTGTGATTTTGGCATTTTGCTACACTAGCGCAAAGTTTTGTTACAAGGTCTCCGACGAAATCTTCGACGAAAGTCTCCGGCGAGTCTCTGGGGTGAGATCGGGTTTGCTACATTAGCACAACCTTTTTGCTACACGGTCGTCGGTGAGGTCTCCGGCGAGGTCCAGTCCAAACCGTTTTCTGTCACGTGTACAAAAGCGAGACACTATTTATAGCAAAAAGCGGGACGAACGTAGCAAAAGCGGAAAGAAAGGCACGAGAAAAATATCTGGACTGTTGATCTGGTTCAATCCAATGGTTGGGGATCCATGGGTGGAAAGTTTTTATCTTCCAAGGACGCGTGGCACGATCCTTGCGTGATTGCTAAAGAATTTTGACACAGTTTGCCAACCTAAACCTAAAGCGGTTACGATGGAATCAGAAGAAAAATCTAAATACAAATCGTAAGAAAAAGGTATCTTTGCTCCAATCCGATGTGAGGACTTCCCTATGTGATACTTTGGGATCCCACTTGGCATCACTCGACATAGGTTGATTTCCAGCACCTAGAAATTAAGATTGTCACACAATTCAAAGAGGAGAATTGGAAGAATTTTAACATGACTGGGCATAGGGTAACAACACCTAGAACTCCATCTGGCAGCGTTGACCGATGATTGCGAGGGAGCGCGGAGCATCTGTTGACGACTTTCAAAAGAGGTAAGCTGGGAGTACGGCTCACTCACCGTGATGGGCTCGACCCTGGCGAGGATGGCAGCAACGAGTGGTTTGTAGACGACGTCCTTGAGGCCGGCGAGGATGTAGGAGACCATGTCCTCGTCATCGAGGGGTTTTCCTGCAGAGATCATCTCGTTTTCGAGATTCTTCATGTTGGGGATGTACTCCGCCATGGTTTTGTTTCCCTTCTCAGCATTGGCGAGGGCGATGCGGGTGTGGGTGGTGTGTGCGCGGGACTTGGTCGCGTACATCTCCGGGAGGATCTCTCAGAGCTCGGCCGCCGTTGCGCAGTTGACGGCGTGCGGCTGCACCTCCCTGGATAGGGAGGAGATGAGGAGTCCTAGGACCTGCTGGTCCTGAGCCACCCAGAGGTCGTACTCTGGGTTGTATTCCTTGACGATCTCTCCGCCCTTCTTGACGGTGATCTCCTCCGGCGGCGCCTTGCGGGAACCATCAAGGTACCCCATCATGTGGGCTCCCCTGACAGCAGGAAGAACCTGCGCTTGCCACAGGATGAAGTTGCCCTTGCCCAGCTTCTCGGTGATGCCATTGGTGAAGGGGTTTTTGTCAGAGGAGTTGGACAAGGTGGAGGAAGACATGGCGGCGACCGATCTAGATCGATCTGGCGATGGGTTTTGGGTTTCTCGGAATAGGCTAGACGTGTGTGGAGGTACCATGCTCTGATACCATATAATGATTTAGGTTAAAGTGTCTTACCCCATTAGGGGGCACACCTTGCGTGTTTATAGAGGTTTAACCAACTACCTCAAAGGGATTACAATCAGGTTGTTACAGCCGTGTACACAAGAGAAAAAAAAAAGATCTAAATAGCCTCGATCCTTATCTACAGATCACGGCTGGTACAAGTACATGGCTAAGACAATCATGTACGCTAACAAGGAGGACATGGCGCGAAGCTCTGTTGTATGTTGATATCATAGGGCATATCCGTGCTTCGATTTTTATGTGTGGATAGTGACGAAGAATGTCATGGCGGCGCGCTATGATTTAAGAACTAGTAATGGTGGATGGAACCTTTGATGCGACGAATACTTTGCTTGGTGATACTTGACTTGCAATAGTGGCCTCAACAAGTGGGACGGAGGAGTACGGAGTTTACCTTTTAGGGTGAAAATCCAAGGCCTGATTTTAATTGGTTATATCTAACAATGACCTTGTTAAATACATTATTTCGAGAGTGTAGACTTTCTTGATAGTGAAAACCTAATATTTTTTATCGGACGACGGTGATGATTTATTTTCATGTTGAAGGCGTCGCTTTTGTAGAATGTGAACTCCAAGTGTTGTCTTTGGTGGTGGTTTGCGCTGCGAGGGATTGATCATTGTGGTGGGACCTTTCCTTTTTATTATTATTCTTTTTATATTTTGGTTGTGTGTATCCGTAATGTCTTTTGGATATTTAGTTGGTGCAGAGGTTAGGTGTAACTAGTGTCTTCACGATAGTAATATATTTTCATTGTCAGAAAAAATGGTTGGGCATAGAGTGCTTGTTCGTTCGGTCCTCACCTCCATATCATCATACATCCTTAGACATTCTAAAAGAAATCATCAAGCGGGTCATTACTCTTTTGCGTTACTATCTTTGGTACAGGTGTGTGTGAGATCTAGGCACATGGATTGATAGGATTGATATGATACTCATACCAATAAGTTATAAATTTTTTCGAAAGCTCGTCCAAAAAGAAAACTCTGATGTTAAGTGTGATTGGCCCAGAGCAATTTAAAAATGGGTGACCAATCAGAAAGTGGATACCAGGTGCGCACAAGTGAGCATAAAATGCGTAGAAAAACTAGAGTTGATCTGTAGGGTCAGTCTAGAGATATATTAAGCTGCCAGGAGTGACATCCCGGGGGCAAGAGGGAACGGGGTGCTACAAATGGTATCAGAGCCGACCCTCGGGTTACACAGGTGTATGGGTCAGTGGCGGGACATGTGACACATGGCGCGTGTGGCCCAGAATGAATACGGCATGACACACCAGCACTGGACGTACAAACGTGTGTTAAGAGAGAATGTTCCTGGGGTGTGGTTAATCAATGAGGGCATCAATCTTCTTAAAGATGAGTGTATGTGAAATCCAGACACATGGCTCAATAGGATTAATAGGATACTCATACCAATAAGTTGTAACTTTTTTCTGAAAGCTCGTCTAAAAATAACTCTAATGTTAAACGTGTTTGGCCCAGAGCAATTTAAGAATGAGTGACCGACCGAGAAGTGGGTACCGAATGCGCACAAGTGAGAACAAAGTGCGCAAAAAAATTTAAAGCCGGGTTAAGATGGGTGCTACAGAGTGTGTTAATTGGGATGTGGTGTGTGTCGCCCAACAAAGCTTGGTGGTATTGATACTTTGCACATTGATACTACAATGGCATTGGGTTGAATGAATGGACGGTTGTAAGGGCATCTCCACTCGCTACCTCGGACGCCGATCCGGATGCCAAATTTAGGTCCGAACGCTGAAAATTGGCATTGTCGCGTATCTAGGAACCTATTTTTGTCCGGATTTGGACCAACTTTGATCCGGACTATCCAGGCCATACCCAGGATCCCACAGCGAATTGGCCGAGTGGACCAGCCTGTCAGCGATAGAAGCGGAGTCATCGTCATCCTTCCCACCGTTTTCCTTCTCCTGCCCTCGCCGCTACACCCCTCCCGCCCCTCGCCCAAACTCGACCTATAAAAGGCGTACATCTTGTTGTCTCCCTTCATAGTCTCTCACACCACTCCCAACTCCGGCGAACTCCGGACGGTCGCACCTTTCTTCCTCCTCAACTCCGCCGAAAAGCCATGGCCGAGAGATTTCCCCGCTGACGCACGATGCAGCCGTGGGAAGCCTAGCCGGACACTCGTCTCCCCTTCGCCTGGCAACTCAGCGCCGGCGGGATCACTATTCCACCGGTGATTGCCGACGAGGACCTCGCCGGAGAGATCCAGGCGGCTATCGCCGCCATGCAAGACCCGGATCTCGCCGAGGATCCTGGCAACCTGGTCTTCTGGAGGCAGTTCTTCGCCGATAGGCTCCTCGAGGAACTCGCCCGACACGAGGGACCGTCGGGCTCGCCGCCGCGTCACAATGTGGCTTTTCGCCGCCGCTGGTGGAGCGTTCCAGGGCGAACTCTCGTTGGTGTCATGGAGCACATCCAGGCCGGAAACCGGAAACCACCCCCGCCTCGGCCTGTATATGCGGCGTCGGCGTCGACCACAGCGGCGGCCTTTTCCTAATTATTAAATTCGATGTAATATGTGTGTCCTTGCCCTAGGTAATAAAATCCGCCTACATCCCAAATTTCGCCAACCTGGAAACTCGGCCTGAAAACGCGAGTAGGAAACTCGGCGTTCCCGGACCGAAAACGCGTTTCGTTCGACCAAAAAAAGGTTCGAATTTGGTTCTGGATTCGTCCAAGGAGTGGGGATGCTCTAAAGCTTGTATCGCCCTAGGAAACCCTTGTAATGAGCAAGATGGAGATCTCTTTGATGTTGTCAAGGTGGTCACGATTGGAGATGGAAAAAAGCAAGATTTTGGACTTCGCCTTGGCTACACGCTAGCAGGCCAGGGCTTTGCCCTGAAGCTTTTTGAATTGACCAAAGGAAATAATTGTTTGGTCAAAAAACTATAGATGACCAATTTTGGGTACACCAAGTTGATATAACAACGTGTTTTGGGCCTTTCCTGGCGTGCCGTGATGGGTTTGCCTTTCCTGCCTTGGTAGACAGTTGGTTCGGAAGAGCTACAGTGTCGAATTTCGGCCATGCGGGTGCGGTTGCGCGGTAGCCACTCGAGTCGCGGCGGTAGTTCTTGGGGTCACGCGGGCCGTAGCCAACGTTAGCGACGAAGTCTTCCTGCCGTCATTGCGGCGCTTGCCCATTTGGCGTGTGTTGATATAGCGGAACTCGTGGTTCCGACCGTTTGTAGCCAATCATGCGGCGCCTTTCTCCTGACTCATCGTTGGAATCTTGGTTCGGGTCCTCTTCTGAATAACACTTGGTGATATCGAGGAGGACGAGGATATTATCGAGCGTTCGGTAGACCCGCTTGATCTTCGCGACCAGGGTTCATACCGACATGCGTTCTTAAAGCAGTGGATCTCCGTGTCCGGGTGTTCCAACGGCGTTGATCCATAGATCTTGCCAGCATTGAACCCAATGACGGGTCGACTCGTTGGGTCCTTGGACACACCGCTCCAGGTCCTCGATCGTGGTGGCGCGTGTGTAGGATCCATCGAAGTGCTTGATGAAGGCTTCGCGCATCTCCTCCCACGAGTCAATGCTTTTTCTCGGTAAGGGTGTTAATCCATTGACGGGTCGCTCCCTCCATCATTAGGGGTAGGTACCGAGTGGCGAGTAGATCAGTATGGCCCGCGATCTCCATCGCCTTGTGGTAAGTGTTGATCCACTTTGAGGTCGAAGTAGGATCGTACTTCTTGATGTATTTTGGCCCTCGGAACTTTGGTGGGTAATTTTCTGTTGGAATTATGCCCTAGAAGCAATAATAAAGATGTTATATATTATAATTCATGTTCATGATAAAGTTTATATTCCATGCTAGAATTGTATTAAGCGGAAACATTAATACTTGTGTGGTTTGTGAACAACACCGTGTCCCTGGTACGCCTCTAAGGACTAGCTCATTGATCAATGATGGTTAAGGTTTCCTAACCATAGACATGAGTTGTCAATTGATAATGAGATCATTTCATTGGAGAATGATATGATGGACAGACCCAAACTAAGCAAAGCAATTAGATCGTGTCATCGTGTTTGTCTTTGCGAAGCTTTTCTTATGTCAAATATTGTATTCCTTAGACCATGAGATAATACAACTCCCTGGTATCGGAAGAAAGCTTTGAGGTCATCAAACGTCATCCTATGAGAGGGTGATCATAAAGGTGTCTCTCAGGTGATCGGAAAGTATCTGTTGGGTTGTATGTATCGAGATGGAATTTGTCCCTCCCAAGTTGGAGAGATATACTTCGGGCCCACTCGGTAATCGATATCAACACCGCTTGCAAGCATGTGGTTAAGGAGTTAATCACAAAGTGATATCGGATTACAGAACGAGTAAAGTACTTGCTGTGAACGAGATTGAACTAGGTATGACGGTACCGACGATCGAATCTCGGGCAAGTAAAATATCGCGAGATGAAGGGAATATATATATGGGATTGATTGAATCCTGGCATCGTGGTTCATCCTATATGATCATCGATGAATGTGTGGGAGTCAATATGGGTGCCCAGACCCCGCTGTTGATTTTGATAGAAGATCATGTCTGCACATTCTCGAACCCGCAGGGTCCACACTTAACGTGTCTCGACGCTAGGATAGATTGGATAATTGGTTTATGAATTTTTGTTTGGAGTCTCGGATGGGATCCGGGACATCACGAGAGGTTCCGGAATGGTCCGGAGAAAGATTCATATAAGGCAGTACAGTTTTTGGAGTTCGGAATTGTTCCGGGTTAATCGGTATTGTACCGGAAGCTTCTAGAACCTTCCGGAAGGGGACCAACGTGGCCCCACCTTCCGGGAGTGGGCATGGGCCTATGAGGGAGTGTCCTGGCCGCATTGGGCCAGGGGCACAAGGCCCCATAGGGCCCAGCCGATCCTAGAGAGTTTAAATCGTTTAAACTAGAGATAGGGTTTCTAGAAGAGGGGAGAGTCCATGCCCCCACTCCTTATCCTTTGGGCTTGGGGGAGGGGCTAGGGCTGCGCCCCCCCTCTATATAAAGAGGGGTGGGGCGCACCAAACCCCTACACCTCTCCTCCAAACCCTAGCCGCCTTGCTAGCTTTTCCTCTCCCCTCCCGACTGTTTGTAGGCGAAGCCCTGCTGCAGAAATTCTCCACCATATACACCACGCCATCGTGTTGTAGATCCAATCTATCTCTCCACCATACTTGATGGTCCGAGGAAGGAGGAGACGTCGAGGTGCTGCACGTGTGCATCTCACGGAGGCACCGCCACTTGTGGTGCTAGATCGGATCGGATCGCGAGGAGGAGAAGCGAGTACGACTACATCACCCACGTTCCGACGAACGTTCCGCTGTGCGAATCTTCAAGGGTATGAAGATCTAATCCAATCTCTCTCGTTGATTGCATCTCCTAGATTAGATCTTGGCTTTCCCTCTGTTCGCATCCGTAGAAAATTTTGATTTACTATGCCGTGAAACCCTTCAGTGGTATCAGAGCTAGATCTATGCGTAGATGTGTTTCACGATTAGAACGCAACATGGTTGTTGCGGGCGTTGATGTTTTCTGTTGCAAGCCTCTTGTTTGTGTTCTTCTTACGACGCGGGATAGTGAGATTGAAGCGGTCCAGGCCAACCTTACGCGACGTCGTTCGCAAGACCGGCTCCACACTTGACGTGTGGCTTGTTCCACACATGCGGCTGGTGGATGTCAGTTTCTCTCACTATAGTTGTCATGGGATTAACACCGGAGTTTGGCAACCATAATATCACCGTTGTGGCATTCCTTAGGTAAGAATCGTTCTTAGCATCTTCTCCCATAAGCCACGTAAAACATGCAACAACAAAGTAGAGGCGTCTAACTTGTTTTTGCAGGGAGTGTTTTCTGTGATATGGTATGGCCCAAGATGTGATGTGTATAATGTATGCGATGATCATGTTTTGTAATGTTTCACGACTTGCATGTCGATGAGTACACAACCGGCAGGAGCCATATGGTTGTCTTTATAATTGTGTATGACCTGCGAGTCAACTTCTTATACACCATGTAATAGCTTTACTTTATCACTAAGTAGTTAGCAATAGTTGTAGTTGCTATTCGTGGTGAAGGCAATCATGGTGGAGTGATGGAGATCATGCCGGAACGCACAAGATGGAGATCATTGCGCGAAGATTGTCTATACCATGTCACATAAAGTTATATGCATGTGATGTTTATCCTTTATGTATCTTATTATGCTTAGATCGCGACGGTAGCATTATAAGATGATTCCTCACTTAAAGATCAAGATAAAAACTGTGTTCTCCCCAAGTATGCACCGTTGCGAAAGTTTGTCGTGTCCAAGCATCACGTGATGATCGGGTGCTATAGACTCTATGCGCACATACAACGGGTGCAAGCCAGTTTTGCACACGCGGAAATACTTGGGTCTAGCTTGACGAGCCTAGCATGTACAGACATGGCCTCGGAACACAAGAACCGAAAGGTTAAGCATGAGTCATATGAATGATATGATCGACACTTTGTTGTCCACCATTGAAACCACATCTCTTCTCGTGATGATCGGATTAGGTGTGGTGAATTTGGATCGTGTTCACTAAACAACTTGAGGGATGTTGAATTTAGTGGGAGTTCATTTAGTAATTTGATTAAGTTGAACTATTTATCATGAACATAGTCTAAATTGTACTTGCAAATACTATAGATCACATGGCCAAATCCAACTTCAATTTCAACGTTTTTGCTGAGAAGGAAAAGCTTAGAAACAATGGGTCTAACTTCACCAATTGGTTCCGCAATCTAAGAATCATTCTGTCTGGCGGACAAAAGGACTATGTCCTTGGGAAAGCGTTAGGTGACCCCCTGCTGCAACTGCGCCGGCTGATGAGAAATCTGTCTATCAGTCGTGCAAAGATGATTATGGTGTGATTAAGAGCACCATGTTGTTTGCTATGGAACCGGAACTTCAAAATCGTTTTGAAACCTATCCCGGGCCCTTTGAGATTCTCGAGGAGCTGAAAACCATGTTTCAGACTCAAGCCCGTTCTGAGAGATATGAGATCTCTGAGAAGTTCTTTAACTGCAAGATGGAGGAAGGGAGTTCTGTTAGTGAGCACGCCATAAAGATGTCGGGCTACACTCAACGCCTTGAGCAACTGGAATGCACGATTCCAGAGGAGCTCAAGATTGACAGGGTTCTGCAATCACTCCCTCCCAGCTACAAAAGTTTTGTACTGACTCATAATCAGATTGGCTCCACTGATACGATCACCGAGCTCTTCGCAAAGCTGAAGGCTGCAGAGGTGGACATCAAAAGGATAATCATGTGTTGATGGTCAACAAGCCCTCCTTTAAGAAAGGTAAGGAAGCAAAGAAGCCCTTCAAGAAGGGCGGCGGCAAGCGCAATGCTCCTGCTGAGAAGAAGCTCAAGTCTGGTCCTAAGCCGGAAACTGAGTGCTTCTATTGCAAGGACAAGGGTCACTGGAAGCGCAACTGTCCGAAGTACTTAGCGGACAAGAAGGCTGGCACCATCAAAGGTATATTTGATATACATGTTATTGATGTTTTCCTTACTAGCCCTCGTTGTAGTGCCTGGGTATTTGATACCGTTCAGTTGCTAATATTTGTAACTCGAAACAAGAGCTACGGAATAGACGACGGCTTGCGAGGGATGAGGTGACGATGCACGTTGGCAACGGATCAAGAGTTGATGTGATGGCCGTCGGCACGCTCTCCTTAGTTTTACCTTCGGGATTAGTTTTTAACCTCAATAAATGTTATTATGTGCCTGCGTTGAGCATGAACATTATTTCTGGATCGTGTTTATTGCAAGACGGTTATTCATTAAATCGGAGAATAATGGTTGTTCTATTTATATGAGTAACATCTTTTATGGTCATGCACCTCTTGTAAATGGTTTATTTCTTCTAAATCTCGAAAGGGATGAAACACACATCATAACATTGAGGCTAAGAGATGCAAAGTAGATAGTGATAATACTACTTATTTGTGGCACTGTCGTCTAGGTCATATTGGGGTAAAGCGCATGAAGAAACTCCATTCTAATGGACTTTTGGAGTCTCTTGATTTTGAATCATTTGACACATGCGAACCATGCCTCATGGGCAAGATGATCAAAACCCCGTTCTCCGGTATGATGGAGCGAGCAACGGACTTGTTAGAAATCATACATACCGATGTATGCGGACCGATGAGTGTTTCGACGCGCGGTGGATATCGCTATTTCCTCACTTTTACCGATGACTTAAGTAGATATGGGTATATCTATTTAATGAAACATAAATCTGAAACATTTGAAAAGTTCAAGGAATTTCAGAATGAAGTGGAGAACCATCGTAACAGAAAGATTAAGTTTCTACGATCCGATCGTGGAGGTGAATATTTGAGTTATGATTTTCTCACGCATCTTAAAGCAAGTGGAATCGTTTCACAACTCACGCCACCCGGAACACCACAGCGCAACGGTGTGTCTGAACGCCGGAATCGAACCCTATTAGATATGGCCCGATCAATGATGTCTCTTACTGATTTGCCGTTATCATTTTGGGGTTATGCATTAGAAACCGCTGCATTCACTTTAAATAGGGCTCCATCTAAATCCGTTGAGACGACACCGTATGAATTGTGGTTTGGTGCTAAACCTAAGTTGTCGTTTCTTAAAGTTTGGGGATGCGAAGCTTACGTCAAGAAGTTGATGCAGGACAGGCTCGAACCCAAAGCGGAGAAATGCGTCTTCATAGGATACCCTAAGGAAACTATTGGGTATACCTTCTATCACAGAACCGAAGGCAAAGTGTTTGTCGCAAAGAACGATTCCTTTCTTGAGAAGGAGTTTCTCTCGAAAGAAGTGAGTGGGAGGAAAGTAGAGCTAGACGAGGTTATTGAACCTTCTCTTGAATTGGAGAGTAGCGCAGCACCTGAAATTGTTCCAGTGCCGCCTGCACCAACAATAGAGGAAGCTAATGACAAGGATCATGAAGCTTCGAACGATGCTGCTACTGAACGTCGCAGGTCGACAAGGTCGCGTGCCCCTCCTGAGTGGTACGGCAACCCTGTCTTGACTGTCTTGTTAGTAGAAGACAGTGAACCTACGAACTATGAGGAAGCGATGATGAACCCAGACTCTGAGAAATGGCTATAAGCCATGAAATCCGAATTGGGATCCATGAGCGAAAACCAAGTATGGACTTTGGTGGATCCTCCTAGCGACCGAAAGGCCATTGAGTGCAAATGGATATTCAAGAAGAAAACGGACGCGGATGGTAATGTTACCGTCTATAAAGCACGGCTTGTCGCAAAAGATTTTCGACAAGTTCAAGGTGTTGACTACGATGAGACTTTCTCTCCCGTAGCGATGTTTAAGTCCATTCGGATTTTATTAGCAATTGATGCGTTTCATGATTATGAAATATGGCAGATAGATGTCAAGACTGCTTTCCTCAATGGGAACATTGATGAAGAGTTGTATATGATGCAACCCGAAGGTTTTGTCGATCCTAAGGATGCTGATAAGTATGCAAACTTCAGCGTTCCATTTACGGACTGAAGCAAGCATCTCGGAGTTGGAACCTTCGTTTTGATCAAGTGATCAAGAGTTTTGGATTTGTTCCAAATTGCTACGAAGCTTGTATCTACAAGAAAGTGAGTGGGAGCTCGGTGACGTTTCTGGTACTATATGTGGATGACATATTGATTATCGGAAATGACATCAACATGCTTAACGATGTGAAGAGTTATTTGAACAAGTGTTTTTCAATGAAAGACCTAGGTGAAGCTGCTTATATATTGGGCATCAAAATCTATAGAGATAGACAAAGACGCCTGATAGCTTTAAGCCAGAGTACATACCTAGAAAAAGTTCTGAAAAGGTTCAGAATGGATAAGGCAAAGAAAGGTTCAGTGCCTATGTTGTCAGGTAAGATATTGAGCAAGGCTCAGTGTCCAGCTACGGTAAATGATAGGGAAGCTATGAGCAAAGTGCCTTATGCCTCGGCCATAGGTTCCATCATGTATGCCATGCTGTGTACTAGACCGGATGTGTCCAATGCTCTTAGTTTGACGAGCAGATATCAAAGTGATCCAGGAGTGGAACATTGGACAGCCGTGAAGAACATCCTAAAGTACCTAAATAGGACTAAAGAAATGTTCTTAGTCTATGGGGGTGATGAACAGCTTGTCGTAAAAGGTTACGTCGACGCTAGTTTTGACACCGACAAGGATGATTCCAAATCTCAGACAGGATACGTTTATATTTTGAATGGAGGAGCTGTGAGCTGGAGAAGCTGCAAGCAAAGCGTGATCGCGGGATCTACAGTGGAAGCGGAATACATGGCTGCTGCAGAAGCGTCAAGTGAAGGAGTTTGGATCAGAAACTTCATCACTGAGCTTGGCGTGGTTCCAAGTGCATTGGACCCACTGGAGATATTGTGTGACAACACTGGCGCCAAGCACTCGCTAAGGAACCAAGATATCATCCAAAGACCAAGCATATCAACCGCAAGTTTCATATAATCCGAGATTATATTGCAGATGGAGATCTGAAGATTAGAAAGTACATACAGATCTGAATGTCGCAGATCCATTGACTAAACCTCTTCCATGTGTAAAACATGATCAACACCTCAGTGCCATGGGTGTGAGATTGTTGCCAGATGTAAACTAGATTATTGACTCTAGTGCAAGTGGGAGACTGTTGGAATTATGCCCTAGAGGCAATAATAAAGATGTTATTATTATAATTCTTGTTCATGATAAAGTTTATATTCCATGCTAGAATTGTATTAAGCGGAAACTTTAATACTTGTGTGGTTTGTGAACAACACCGTGTCCCTAGTACGCCTCTATGGATTATCTTATTGATCAATGATGGTTAAGGTTTCCTAACCATAGACATGAGTTGTCAATTGATAATGAGATCATATCATTGGAGAATGATATGATGGACAGACCCAAACTAAGCAAAGCAATTAGATCGTGTCATCGTGTTCGTCTTTGCGAAGCTTTTCTTATGTCAAATATTGTATTCCTTAGACCATGAGATAATACAACTTCCTGGTATCGGAAGAAAGCTTTGAGGTCATAAAACGTCATCCTATGAGAGGGTGATCATAAAGGTGTCTCTCAGGTGATCAGAAAGTATCTGTTGGGTTGTATGTATCGAGAGTGGAATTTGTCCCTCCCAAGTCGGAGAGATATACTTCGGGTCCACTCGGTAATCGATATCAACACCGCTTTCAAGCATGTGGTTAAGGAGTTAATCACAAAGTGATATCGGATTACGGAACGAGTAAAGTACTTGCTGTGAACGAGATTGAACTAGGTATGACGGTACCGACGATCGAATCTCGGGCAAGTAAAATATCGCGAGACGAAGGGAATATATATATGGGATTGATTGAATCCTGGCATCGTGGTTCATCCAATATGATCATCGATGAATGTGTGGGAGTCAATATGGGTGCCCAGACCCCGCTGTTGATTATTGATAGAAGATCATGTCTGCATATTCTCGAACCCGTAGGGTCACACACTTAACGTGTCTTGACGCTAGGATAGATTGGATAATTGGTTTATGAATTTTTGTTTGGAGTCTCGGATGGGATCCGGGACATCACGAGAGGTTCCGAAATGGTCCGGAGAATAAGATTCATATAAGGCAGTGCAGTTTTTGGAGTTCGGAATTGTTCCGGGTTAATCGGTATTGTACCGGAAGCTTCTAGAACCTTCCGGAAGGGGACCAACGTGGCCCCACCTTCCGGGAGGGGGCATGGGCCTATGAGGGAGTGTCCTGGCCGCATTGGGCCAGGGGCACAAGGCCCCATAGGGCCCAGCCGATCCTAGAGAGTTTAAATCGTTTAAACTAGAGATAGGGTTTCTAGAAGAGGGGAGAGTCCATGCCCCCCACTCCTGATCCTTTGGGCTTGGGGGAGGGGCTAGGGCTGCGCCCCCCCTCTATATAAATAGGGGTGGGGGCACACCAAACCCCTACACCTCTCCTCCAAACCCTAGCCGCCTTGCTAGCTTTCCTCTCTCCCTCCCGACTGTTTGGAGGCGAAGCCCTGCTGCAGAAATTCTCCACCATATACACCACGCCGTCGTGTTATAGATCCAATCTATATCTCCACCATACTTGCTGGTCCGAGGAAGGAGGAGACGTCGAGGTGCTGCACGTGTGCATCTCACGGAGGCACCGCCACTTGTGGTGCTAGATCGGATCGGATCGCGAGGAGGAGAAGCGAGTACGACTACATCACCCACGTTCCGACAAACGTTCCACTGTGCGAATCTTCAAGGGTATGAAGATCTAATCCAATCTCTCTCGTTGATTGCATCTCCTAGATTAGATCTTGGCTTTCCCTCTGTTCACATCCGTAGAAAATTTTGATTTACTATGCCGCGAAACCCTTCATGGTTTTGTCTCCAAAGCCAAGAATAAGAACAACAAGAAGAAGAAGGCCAAACCCGCACAAGATAAAAACAAAGACATTGTGGATAGTAAGACCACAAGTGGTAAAACTATGTCTCATGATGATTTTGCGGGAAGTGCTAACCCTCACTATGTTCTAATGCGTGATTATTATGGTGATGTGTATGCACAATATGTTGGCCCACGTGATGGTTATATTGCTTGGTCTATTTGGTTCCCCAAGACCCTTGTTGCTAATAAAAGAGGACCCATTGAAAAATGGGTACCTAAAAATTAGCTTGATCTTTTGTAGTCATATGCTTCCAGAGGGTCAAAGTGGGTGCTTGATAGTGGTTGCACAAGTCATATGACCAGAAAATCGTCTATTGTCAAGGATTTAAGGCCAAATGATGATCAAATATCCGTGACATATGCCGACAAGTCAAAGTCTAAGGTAAGGGGTTTCAGCAAGGTAGTGGTTGCTCACGATATTACACTCGTGAACGTCATGCTTGTTGAGACCCTTGGATACAATTTACTTTTAGTCCGTGCTCTTGGAAAGATGGGCTTTGTCGTCTTTGTTGATGATGATATAGTGTTCCTCATGTGGAGCAAGTCTCTCAAGGTCGCTTTCGTTGGGTACGTCGAACATGACTTGTATGTGGTGGAATTTTTGGGGCAAACCACTACAAGTGCGATGTGCTTATTCGGAAAGGCCGATGTGGGTTGGTTATGGCATAGCCGACTAGCCCATGTCAATATGAGAACTTTGCAAAGTCTCCACGAGGAGGGCCATATTGTTGAACTAAAAGAAAATGTTTCCTTTACCAAAGATCATGTTTGCAGGGCTTGTGTTCTAGTAAAGATGCATGATGCTCCCCACAAGCCAAAGAACCGCATCAAGTCAACAAAGATCTTGGAGCTCCTTCATGTGGACCTCTTTGGACCTCCATCTCATGCAAGTCTTGGTGGGAGGAAATATTGTTTGGTGATTGTTGATGACTTTTCAAGATACTCATGGGTATATTTCTTCAAGTTGAAAAGTGAGACCCAAAAGACCTTCATCGACTTCATCAACTTGGTTCAACGTCAATACAACGTCCCCGTGTTGATAATAAGAAGCGACAATGGCACCGAGTTCAATAACTACACCTTGAATGATTTCCTTAGTGATGAGGGGATAAAACACCAATATTCCGCTGCGTATACCCCTCAACAAAATGGTGTTGCTGAGAGGAAGAACCGTCAATGGCTAGGACCATGTTGGCAGAGTTTAAATCTCCATACAACTTTTGGGCCGAAGCCATCTCCGCCGCTTGCCATGCATCAAACCGGCTCTACCTCCGCAAAGAAATCAACAAGACTCCATATGAAATACTTACCGGTAACAAGCCCAACATATCTTACTTTTGGGTGTTCGGTTGTAAGTGTTTATATCTCATAAAAGGTGTTCGTTTGTCCAAATTCAAGTCTAAAGAATTAGAGGGTATTTTTGTTGGCTATGGTCTCGAATCTCACACTTATATAATCTATGATAAGCTCACCGGAGCCGTCATAGAATCTTGTAGTGTGACCTTTGAAGAATGTGATGGTCCCTAAGGGGGGCGTGTTGATGCTTGTGATGCAGATGATGAAATGCCTCAGGATGCCATAGGAAGAATGGGTGTGGGATATATCTGCCCCGTTGAGGAACCCCCTATGGCGGATTGAGCAGAACTATGCTCTATTCAAGTGGAGCCCTCATCTTCACAACAACAACATGTTCCATCTACCGAGGAGGACAATGACCCAAGCCAAAGACAATCCGTGGACCCTCAACATGTTGACCAAGGTGACATCTCTAGTGAGAAGGAGCTTGATTCATTCTCTAGGATGTCAAGTGGTGCCAACTCGATTACTCAATGAAGATCCATACAAACTTCCTTGAGACAAGCTCAAATCAATGCTAGAAGAGTGTCTGATCAAGACAAGGTTAATCTTTGCCTCTTCATGAAGAGAATGATTCCGGTGATGATCAAGGTCAAGTTAATGGTCAAGACGAGGACCAAAATGATGAAGAGGGTCCTCCAAGAAACAACGAGGAGATCCACAGTCGTTGCGAAGCTAGAATGGGTAGTATGTTGGAATTAAGAGACCACTCTCTAGAGAATGTGGTTGGTGATCTAAGGAGAGGCATTTCCACAAGAGCACAATTGAAGAGGTTTAGTGAACACCAAGCACACATATCCATGATTGAACCAAAGAAAGTGTGGGAAGCCCTTGAAGATTCAGATTGGTTGGAAGCAATGCACAAAGAGCTCAACAACTTTGAGAGAAACAAAGTATGGAAGTTAGTTGATAAGGCAAAGGATTGCCGCAATGTTATAGGCACCAAGTGGATATTCAAGAACAAGCAAGATGAGCATGAAATTATAGTAAGGAACAAGGCAAGATTGGTTGCACAAGGGTTCTCTCAAATTGAAGGCATTGATTATGCAGAGACATATGCACCCGTGGCTCGCCTTGAGTCCATCTGTATCCTTATTGCTTATGCGGCACATCATAAATTTAAGTTGCAACAAATGGATGTAGAAAGTGCATTTCTTAAAGGTCCCTTAAATGAGTTGGTATATGTAAAGCAACCCCCGGGATTTGAGGATCCCAACTTCCCCAACCATGTCTGCAAACTTGATAAGGCGCTTTATGGGCTCAAGCAATCCCCACACACGTGGTATGAGCACCTTAGAGAGTTGTTGTTTGACCGTGGAATTGAGGTTGGGAAAATCGATCCCACTCTTTTTACTAAGAAGGTCAATGGGGAGCTTTTGGTATGCCAAATATATGTTGATGATATTATCTTTGGCTCATCTAACAAAGCTTTTA
The DNA here is from genome assembly GCA_910589765.1 of Avena atlantica. Taxonomy (NCBI): domain Eukaryota; kingdom Viridiplantae; phylum Streptophyta; class Magnoliopsida; order Poales; family Poaceae; genus Avena; species Avena atlantica. The sequence goes on from OU342737.1 coordinate 13,704,820, forward strand.
ATGATGAATTCTCAAAGCTTATGACTAGTAGGTTCCGGATGTATATGATGGGGGAGTTGAGGGTATTCCTCGTCTTTGAGATCAAGCAAGTTAGAGGTGGGACATTCTTCAACCAAGTATACTCAAGATATGCTCAAAAGATTCAAAATGCAAGATTTAAATGGAGCTCCTACTCCCATGGCTATAAAGACTCATCTAGAACAAAATCCAAATGGTAAAGATGTGGATCAAAAGGTATACCAGTCTATGATTGGTTCTTTGCTTTACCTTTGTGCATCTAGACCCGCTATTGTATTGAGTGTAGGTGTCTGTGCAAGATATCAAGCGGCTCCTAAAGAAAGCCATTTGATGGCGGTCAAGAAAATCTTTCGATATTTAGTTCATATCCCACATTATGGTCTTTGGTATCCTCGAGGGTCAACATTTGCTATTTGTGGATACACGGACTTGGATTGGGCTGGTGATAAGGATGATAGGAAATCAACTTCCGGAGCTTGCCAATTCCTTGGTATGTTCTTGGTATGTTGGTCTTCTAAGAAGCAAAATTATATATCTCTCTCCATCGCCGAAGCCGAGTATGTGGCAGCTGCTAGTGCTTGCACTCAATTGCTATGGATGAGGCAAACTTTAAAGGAATACAGTGTCCATTGTGACAAAGTGCCTCTTCCATGTGACAATGAAAGTGCTATCAAGATTTCTTACATCCCGGTGGATCACACAAGGACAAAGCATATTGAGACTCGCCATCACTTCATTAGAGATCATGTTGCTCGAGGTGATATTGATCTATCTTATGTGTCAACCAAAGACCAACTTGTCAACATCTTCACGAAGCCACTTGATGAAACAAGGTTTTGTTATTTGAGGAATGAACTAAATATCATAGATTCAAGGAGCTTGACTTGATCACCTTGCATACTCACCTATGTCTCAACTCTTATTTGGTTTAGGTGCAAGCATGGATATAGGGGGAGTGCGGTTCTAATTGATTGGACTATCCCTCCCCCCATTATGCCCAAAGCGATAAAAATCATTCCTCTTAATATCATTTTGTGATGTGTGAGCTTAAATGATGAGTTTCAGTAATGAACCCAAGATATATCTTCGTGGTGGCAAGCCGAGTTTACTCAAACATGGTGGCCTAGGCCACCGCCCTCTCACATTCGAGAGGTTGGTGCTTACTCGTGTTTGTCATTTGTTGAGTTGTTATATGTCTTAAGATCATGCACTCTCATTTGGTTTTTGATATGTTTTTCCTATTTTAGAGTGCATGTATCCATATCAGTGTGACTCTCTTAACCTAAGCCTTTCTTATCCTTCTACAAACCCTATCTACTCTGCACAAGAACCTTCCCATTTATACCTGGCTTTCTGTTCTGGTGGAAGCGGTACTACCGGGTAAGGGAGCGATACTACCGGCTGGGGTCAGTCTCTAGGTCAACCCCTGGAAACTTCCCAGGTGCGGTACTACTGGTCAATTACGCGGCACTACCGATAACCGGTACTACCATGAAAGCAAGCGGTACTACCGCTCAGGGATCAGTTTCCATGTCGGTTTCTAGAAACCTCCCAGGTGCGGTACTACCTGTCACTTTCGCGGCACTACCGGCAAGCGGCACTACCATGTGTACGTGCGTCTCTGCGGCACTACCGTTCATACACCTGGTACTACCGTTCGGCGTCCTGGTTAAGGGTGTAGACACGGGGGGGGGGGGGGGAACCTCTCACTTCCTCATTGTTCCCTCATCTCCACTCCTAACCGCCGTTGCCGGTGCAGAAATCGCCGTCAGAGCCCCGCCCTCTCCTCCCTTCACCGGATCTGCACCGGATCCGGCCTCCTCGTGGGCTCCTCCTCGATCGCCACCAACCATGGACACCGGTACTACCGCCCTCTTCTTCTTCTCCCATATTTTCTCCATTGAATCTAGGGAGACTTTGATTCTTGGTCAAAACAGTTGTTTTTGAGGTTGTAGCATGTGAAATTTACCAGATATTACTCCTTGCCCGAAGAAATCCTCGTTTTGAATAATTTTGCTACTCGTCCATGGATTGGTTCTACCTGATCTACTATGTAGTCGCATGACCGATAGTACCAGAAATTTTTCCGGTACTTTCGATGTTTGCGGTACTACCGCTTATGAGATCCAGTACTACCGAACATTACTGACAGCAAAATTTTCTCCAAACTTTAATTTTGTCGTGCTTTCGCTTCGGGTTCTTGTGCCCTTATCCCACTGCTATCTCCCTCGTTCTTTCACAGGTGCAGAGGGTTCCCGGGGTGCACGAAAAAGGTCCAAAGCTCATCATGAAATCAAGGATTATGAGTCAGAGTCCGGGTCAGAGACTGAGGAAGAGATCATGCCTCAACCTAGCAACCGTCTGAAGCTGAAACCCACTCGGGGTCGACAGGGCGAGAGTACTAAGAAAAGTGCTGGCCGTGGTCGAGGTCCTTCTCCTCCTCCTTCCCCCTCGAGTCATCGCAAGAGTTATTAGAGTTCTGGGCCATCAGGGCGGAAGTTGTTGTCTGATTTGTCTGAGGTTGATTTCCATGCCTTGCGGTCTGTGAACCCATATGTTGCTGCTCGGTCTCATGCGAGGGAAAACAACCTGTTTTACACGGACTTCCAAGAGCGTGTATACTATGAGGTTCTTATAAAGGATGATAAGCTTGTGGTCCCTCAGAAGTGGATTGAGATGAATCATGTGAAAAAGTACTTGGCCTACTTCGGTGAAGCTCTCGAGATCCGCACAAACATTAGTTTTCTTCCCATTATGCAGTTCTGGCATGACTATGGTCCCATGCTTATTACTCAGTTTTATGCCACCGCTCATTTTGCAAAAAAACAATCTCGGACTATCACCTAGATGACTGAAGGTGTTGTCAAGCAAGCAACTTTGGCTGAGTTTGTAGCAATTCTTGGGTATGAGGACCGTGGCAAGGACACTCTAGTTGGCTACCGTTGTCACAACAATGATCGTCCCATGAAGAAAGATGTTCTTGCTCCACTATACATCCGGGGGCACGGTATTGCTGGTAATATCAAGGGGCTTCTTCCCACATATGATATATTGCACCGTATCTTCCGTGAGACTATTTCCCCCCGAGCTGGTAATGTTTATGATATGCATGGGTTCATGGTGCATCTTATGATCACCACTTATCACCACCGTGATTCCGGCCAACCTCTTGATGTGATGGATATCATTTGGAATGATATGGTCTGTGCTACTTACACTCGGAGGGTTCCTCCTTTTGCTCCATACATTATGGCTCTCATCCTTAGCAAGTGTCCCTCTATTGCCAGAAACATTTCCTCTCAACGCCTTGTTACTCACCGGCACAAGTCTCTGTTGATCAAGACCCATCCTAAACCTCGCAATGCGGATGGCCAACTAGTTGATGAGGATGGGAACCCACTTGAGGAGGGGTCCGGTGATGAAGATGATGACCGTGATGCTGATTTTGTGGTCTCACGCCGCAAGCATGCCCAACCATCTTGAGCAAAGAGGATTGAGGCTAAACTCAATAAGGTGTTTTGCTTCCAAGTTGACAATCTAAAGCGCATGTATGAGGGTCATGTTTATGCCAAGAAAGCTTGTGCTCGTCAGAAAGAGATGATGGAAGATCAAGGTTTGACCATCTCCGAGGGTTCCGAGAACAACATCACTCCTAAAGAGCAATGGATATCCTAGCACAGCCACCGGGATGATGATGCCACCTCCTCTTTTCGTGCTCCGACACCTCATGAGGATGCCTCGGATGATGATGATGTGTGACCTCCGGGATGTTAGTGTCACTCTTTTTCCTTTTTGGCGTCTTGATGCCAAAGGGGGAGAAGTTGCACATTAGGCATGCGGGATTTGCATGGGAAAAGTCACAAGCTTGTTCTTGCCTTTGATCTTTACTCGCTTGTGAACTTTATTTGCTCCTTGCCTCTTATTATGTGTGAATCTTATGTACAAGCTTGTATTATCTATTCTTTATCAATATGTTTCTCATCACATTGTATTGTGCAAAGGGATGTGCTCTAGGTGCGGTTATACACTCCAGGTAGTTTGTAAAATAGCAGGGGGGCTTGATTCTACTTACCTAGGGGGAGCCCCATCTCTATTTTTCAAAACCGTGTTTGTCATCACAATATTATCATGCAAAATGTGTGTTGTCATCAAACACCAAAAAGGAGGAGATTGAAAGAGCATTTCCTATCCTAAGTGATTTTGGTGTTTATAACAACACACATATCGGAGTAATTATTTGCCAAGTATACCACATGTTCTATCAAGAAATTCTTGGCTTATTCATCCCAAAAAGGGTCCCTAGCTGATCCTGCATTTTGCCTTAGTACTGTCAGGTAGTACCGGAAAAATCAACCGGTACTACTGCACAAGGCCGACAGTACCGGAGTTTTCTACTGGACCAGGCAGTGGGTTTGGGCGAACTTCCCAAAAGCTTCTTTCCTCCGCGGTACTAAAAAGCGGTAGTACCGCATTCTGATATCGGACACGACAGAAGGTGTGGGCGAGTTCGCCAAACGCCTCAGTCGTCATCGGTACCAAAATGCGGTAGTACCGCCCTTTAGTACCTAACACGACAGAAGGTTTTGGCATGCTTGCCAAATGCCACTGCCCTCCCCGGTACCAAAATGCGGCACTACCGCACGTGTCCGGTAGTACCGTGCCGCATGGCCGGTACTACCGTTGTGTGGTAGCACCACATAATGGTACCATGGGAGTCTGGGGCTGGTATGGATATGAAGCTCATCTCCGGTACCTGACCGATAGTACCGGTGTTTTCCGGTACTACCGCTTGGAAGTTCCGGTAGTACCGCTGCAATAAATGCTCAACGGTCAGATATGTAGCTCGGGCTATAAATGCACTCTTCACCTACCTTGGAAGGTTGCTCGTCTCACTCGAGAACACAACCCCCATTTGAGCCACCAAATCTTCAAGATCTCTTCATCCAACCATCCAAAGACATTGATCTTTGGAGAATCGAAGGAGGAGGCCTTGATCTACATCTTCACCAAGAGAGATCTTCATTTCCCCCTCATTCACTTGAGGGCCCCTTGCTCTAGTGTTTTCTTTGGAAACCCTAGTTCTAGATTGGTTCTTACAAGCTTGTCTTTGATTGTTTTGACAGCTTGCTTGTATTTGGGAGCCTCCAATTAAGTTGTGGATGTGTTCCCCGAACTTGTTGTAAAGGTGCTGGCTTCCACCTCGAAGGTGCCGATATAGTGGAAGGTGAATTGATCCCCTTGGGGTGAGGTTCATCGGAGAACAAGGAAGGCCTCTCGTGGCGTTGGTGGTTTGAAACCACCCCCTCTCCAAACATAGACGTACTTCCCCTCAAAAGGAAGGAACTACGGGAAACAAATCCTTGTGTCTCAGCGTCCACCACTTTGGTTACTCCTATCCTTTACCGCACTTTACTTACTTATTCTTGCTTAGTGTTGTGCTAGTTGTTGCTTGGTTGACATAAGGTAAATTCACCTTAGTTGCATAATATAGAAAAATTATCTTTCTTGTCAAACCCTAATTTGAAAAAAGAAGAAAATTTTAAGTAGCACCTATTCACCCCCCTCTAGGTGCCCATAAGATCCTTTCACAGGTCGTGGGCGCGACGCTCCTGGCCGCGTTCCTCTGATGGCCGGTCCTGGCGATGCCCGGGCAACTCCGGCCTCCAAACGGCGGTGAGAGAAGTGATTCGGGTCGATCGACCCACCATCTGTTGGAAGGAGGAAGAGGATGGCTGAATCTGGTGGCGGAGGCCACCGACGCCGCGACGAAGAGAGGGCCTTGGGTTGGATGCGGGGAGTAGTGGGGAATTTTGGCCCCGGCAAGCGTGCCATGGTGGACAAGATGAGGATGGTTGCGCTATCCGTCGCCCGTCTGCGTGAGCACAAACGGTGCCCTGATTTGGGTTGCGAATGCGTTGGTCCGAGACCTGCGGACGGTTTTGCGCCCCTTTGTTGGGAGCTTGTTTTTAGGCCTTGTTATCCGTGGACAACGTTGATCACAACAAAAGGACACTTGACGGCACCTTTGGGTATGATCTAAGAGCAAGTCCATCAGGCTCCAATAGCCATGCTGATGGAAAGTACATGGGAGAGAAAGTGAAAAACAAGTCTTCAACATCTCCCCTACACACGTCCCGACAAATCTGCATCCCCAACCGACCCCTTCTTCTCCCCTATGTATTGGAGGAGTATAGGTCTCTCCTATATATGAGCTCTATGTGGATGAGCGAGTTGTTGGATGAAAAATTAAAACTGTTAAAGTAGGTTCTTCTCTATTAAAATATATGTGGTTATGACATAAGAGAAATAATTTAGGGTAGCTGCTAGGTAAGCAAAATTAAGGAGATAATGTTTTTAGGGAAAGCTCTACGTAGAAAGAAAATGTAGGAGATAATGTTGTTATCTTGCAGGGTGAAAATTCAAGGTCTGGCCTTAACTGGTTGTGTCTGGCAATGACCTTGTTGAAGACATTGTTTTGTGAGCAAGGACTTTCTCCAGGATGAAAACCTATGATCTTTGATCGGGCAACGACGCCACTTGGGCACTGTTTCCTTTTTAAATTCGTTGTTATTGGAGTGGAGGACTTCTGGTGTTGTTCTGATGGTGTCACTGTCGTTACTTTGTGGACTAGTTCTCTGTAGTGGGATTTTTCTTTTTTTATAATTCTTTTTTCTTTTTTCCTGAGCTCTGTGCATCCCTAGAGCCGCTAGGACATGCGTTGTTGCAGATACTGAATGTAATTGGTATCCTTGTGATATTAATATATACTATTTTCTAAAAAAAATATAGGGATGCTATTGGCAAGTATAATGGTGGACGCTTGAGTATGCTACTGAGCTCAGAGAAATTGGGAAATCAATCCCAGCGTCCGAGCAAAGAGTCCAGGCTTCCAACGGGGCCTCTAATTCCCAGCGTTTATTTCTATAACTGATTCTGTTCCGATTTTTACAGCACAAGCCAAATCTCAATAAGCACTCGGGGCGACATCTTGTGACGACGCCTATAATTAAACGTCGGTCGGCCAGAAACAACTACCGATTTGCTGGGATTAGAAACCTGATGCCCGTGCTTATTAGGCCCCGGATGTACATACATGTGCCAATCGTGGAAAACTTTCATCTACTACGCGTACAGTGAGCACATATTTATCGGTTATGGAGTCCCACTTTGGTTTGCTCGATATAGGGGTAATTACATACGGTGTGGTCGTGCCTCATCGTACCACAATGCTCTATGGAACACATGCATACACGTAGGTCCTGAATTCCGACGAAACCTCGTGAGTCGTGACTCGTGAACACTGAGCAAGCATCGATGTCGGGGTACTAAAAGTAGTGGGTGGAGCCGTGTGGAGGACTGGAGTCATCCCACGATCAACGTGGATTACTGAAATCGAATGCGATTACGTCGTCAAGCTGTTCCGTTATATTTTTGTGTACGTAAGTACATGTTTTACAAGCGCAGGGCGTGCACGGCTGCATAGCTCTGTACTCCAGCCATGCATGGCAATCGAAATCTAACGCTAATCATGGACACCTTTCATCCTATTCCGGCCGGCATGATGGACCTCCATATTCTCTGCCGATCAAAACCGGAGCACCTAACCTACCTTCACTACGCCCGCATTCGCGCATCGATCGATCGATCGATTTGCGCCAGAATTTCATACGCGTATATGGAAATGATGGGGCGCACCCACCGGCACCGCACGAACCGCGGGGAAAGGGGCTGAGTGCCGGCCCTCCCTTTTCTCCGGCCGGCCGGACGGCAGACGCGCGCCGCCGCCCCACTAGCTAGCTAGCTCGATTAACTGGTTCCCCCAACACGACGTGTCCCTAGGCGCAACCCACGTACAGCCAGAGGCGCACGCACGGGTCTCTTTTTTCCCGAGCGAAATCCTTGGTCCATTACTCTGTGCCACCCGATAGTGTACCACCACTACCAGTGTAGTACTCTGCGTCGCGAACCGCGCCGTCCCATGCGATCTGCCATGCATGGTCGTGGCTTCTCGAGGAGGCAAATGTGCGAGCCAGCGAAAGCGCACGGTCGCAGCCTCACATGTAGATCACCTGCACTGCATGAGCCCGGCTTGTATAAACAAGGAGAGCAGGCGCGTTGCGGTCTAGCATGGCAGTGCACGGGTTCCGGCTCGTGGTCTGGTTGGCATGGCCAGCATCAAAGCTCATTTTTAGTCCTCGACTCGGATTCCTGTTGCCGGACGAGGGTAAAAATCACAGAATTAACCCAAAGTTGCAAAGAAATCACAGAATAACCTGCTTTTTTTGAAGATATCACGATCTAACCTACTCGCATGAATGTCAGTAGCACGACGCTCTCCTAAAAAACGCCATGGTCCATTTAGCGCGCTGGTTAAAAATGCCATCGTTTGGTCCGACGTGACGGTCAACCATAGCCACGGGACCATATTTTTAGTTTAGCGTTTTTGCAGGGCGCCATGCCAATATGCATGGCGTTTTTGCAGTGGGCGTCATGCCTACATGTATATGCGCGAGCCATCAAAATCTCTCTGTGAAATTTTCTAAGTCATGACCATGGCGCTTTTGTCAAAAGCGCCATGCTTGGAAAAAGCGTTATGCTACTGACCATGGCGCTTTTGGCAAAAGCGTTATGCAACCATGCGCGGGGTTACAGATTTTGTACGCGAGCCAAACAAAATCTCTCGAGAAAATTTGCTAAGTCATAAGCATGGACGAGGTCATACAGATACCGCGCGCCCACTTTATCTCTCTTCCCGCAGCTGCCGCCTCGTCTGACCCGTGAGGTGCGCTGCTCCGTGACGCGACTGAATTCATCATATCTACTGAACCGAGCAGCGCGGAACCTAGGCGATTTTTTTGCACTAATTAACAATCTTATATCTGGAATAAAACGCCCGTGATGGTAGAGATGGTTTTCTTAACTTGTCAGCGCCGGAGCTAATGATCGGCCGGTCTTGTCAAACCGTAGTTTGTTAGAGCATCCCCACGCTTCGGCGGACCGATTTTCGGCCGGACGAATCACGTTTTCTGCCTGAGTACGTCCAGTCGCCCACTCGCGTATCCAGACCACGTTTCCAAGTTCGTCTAATTCACTTAAACTCGGCGAAATAGTGGCGAATATAGGCGGAATTTTTTTAAAGTAGGCGAGGGGGCACATAATACGTCGGTTTTAACTAGGAAAGGACGCCGCCGTGGTCGACGCCGGACGCCGCAACTACAGGCCGAGGCGGGGGGTTGTTGCCGGCCTCGATGTGTGTCATGACTCCGGCGAGAGTCCGCCCTGAAACGCTCCACCAGCGGCGGCGGTAAGCCATATTGTTACGCGACGGCGGCGGCGAGCCCGACGGTCTGTCCTGTCGGGCGAGTTCCTCGAGGCGCCTGCCGGCAAAAAACTGCCTCCAGAAGACCAGTTTTTCCTGATCCTCGGCGAGTACCAGGCCTTGCATGGTGGCGATAGCGGCCTGTATCTCTCCGACGAGTTCTGGGTCTTTCATGGCGGCGATAGCCGCCTGGATCTCTCCGGCGAGGTCTTTGCCCGTCCGGCACCGGCGGAACGGGGATCCCGCCGGTGCTGAGTTTCTAGCCTAGGGGGAGACGAGTGTCCGGCGGGGCCATATAGCACGCCTCGCGTAGCAGCCGGGCTTCCCACGACGACAGCGTGCGTCGACCGGCCATGGCTTCTCGGCGGAGTTGGGGAGGAAGAAAGGTGCGAACGTCCGAAGTTCGCCGGGGTTGTGGTGGTGTGAGGGGCTGTGAAGAGAGACGGCGAGATGTGCGGCTTTTATAGGCTGGAAGAATGGCGGGAGGGGTGTAGCGGCGAGTACGGGAAAAAGAAAACGGTGGAAAGGATGGCGATGAGTCGGCTTCAGTCGCTGACAGGCTGGTCCACTCGCCGAATTCTCGTCGTTCGGCGTACCCGGGACCTTGGGTTCAGCCTGGATAGTTCGGACCAAAACTGGCCAAATCCGACCAAAAACAGGTCCCTGGGTACGCGACTGGACCGATTTTCGGCGTCCGGACGTAATTTTGATGGCCGGATCGGCGTGTGGAGATGCTCTTAACTCTATTGTTCGCCCGGTGTGTTCCATTCCATCGCATTGCCTGCCTTGGTGGCTCCTATTGTTCGGCGGCGGCGGCTGAAAACGTGTGGGTGGATATGGTAGCCCGGTCCAATTCCTACCTGACAGAATACCCACATATATACAGTATGAACCAAAATAAATGGTTTCGGCGTCCTGCTGGCCATGCCAGTGGGGTAACGTACACCCTCTGGCCTCTGCCTAACCTAATAAAGCTTTAAAGGGTTAGACCGCCACATGATTAGCTAGCTGCTCCGATGCTCCTTGCTGCTCCTACTCCCTACTAATTGTAGTTAGGTTCAGTACAAACGTGTACTATACTAGTAGCGATATCTTTAATTAATCCAACTGTCTCAAAAGACGATTGTCTAGTATGTTCCAGCAAATTGAACCGAAGAAATTCGGTCCAATATTTAATGAACGAGCAGAAATTCCGTAATGATATGCATGGACACCAATTATAGGGCTGGGCAGGGACAGCAGAGAGGATAGCAACGCCATCTACCCTGTCGGCCGATCGAATATGTGCCGTGTGCTTTCAGAATGCTCCTAACTGTTGTGTCATCCGACGACTAACTCAAGAAACCCAGCTTGTGCTTAGCAAAATACAGATTAGCCCTTAATTAGACATTGTGGTGAGAAATTGGATTGCATGGGCATGCACCGGCCTAGCGTTTAGCCTATGCTGCGTCGTCGACCTATGTGCAAGAACTAAGTGATACTCCCTCCGTTTCAAAATATAAGATGTTTTAGGTTTGTAAAGAAAATGTATCTAGACTTTTTTTAGTGTGTAGATTCATTCCAAACTTGAGTGAACCTAGATACTAAAAGTAGTCTAGATACATTTGTTTCACAAAGCTAAAACAACTTATATTTTGAAACGGAGGGAGTAGATAGTCATGGGCCCGCGAAACGAGTAGCTAGCTAGTCGGTGGAACTGGTGTCATTTTCAGATAATCTCCGGTACGGTCCATGCAATGCATGCATGCGGCAGTGTTCGTCGAGAGCGTCAGATATAACAGCTTGCTTGCACGAGTATTTCCACGGTCGTGAAAGTAGTGTCCCGAGTCGACGAAGAGAGACATGCATGGACAAGGACAATGTACCCAACCGACCGACCCGGTAGACGGTATCCGCCACAATCTCATGAGCAGTATCATCATGTCGATCATCTGGAATGATTAATATTAAATCAATCATTAATTTGGAGCGACCGAGCCAAAGCGCTAAGATAGCTAGTGTGGGCGAAACGTTGAACGGCGCGCTCCACGTACGTACGGGATGTGTATCCGTGGCCAGCTAGCACGATCGGCGACACGCCACACGACGACTGCGAGATGCTACCTGTCGCCATGTCACGTACGCACGTCGCACCGACGGACCACGCTATAGTATGTATTTTCACGTACAGCCGCATCGCGTACGTCCATGCACGCATGCAAAGCACGCACGCACGGCGCGACCAGAAGGCGACGAGATGGCGCTGCTGCGGCGCGCGTGCCGGGCCATGCATCGAGCTGAGACGAGACAAGGAGGAGGCTATCGGACAAGGACAGGGGCTCGTCCCAGTCAGCGTTTTATTGCTGGTGAGCAGTCCTGTTCAGACACGCCCGGAGGCGACGGAGCCAGGTATCATTTGCACTCCGCTGTCGCGGACTGGGATTCATTCCCTGAACATGGTCGACGCGAGCCCACGCCGTCACTCGCCCTCCAAGGAGCCTGCGCTGTTGATGAAAGGCGTGTTTGGCAGCCCCGGGCGACCTAGATATTCTCACTATCCTATCATCTGTTATTTGTTATGTCGGGTCGGCTTCATGCGGCAGTGCCCATTTTATAGGGAAACGTCTCCTCGGTCCTGTCCGGTTGTGAAGCTTAGATCGAGCTTCGCAACTCGGCAGTGCCGAGTCCGTCCCACCCGCGCGGTCCAGCCCAACAGGGGTCAAAGGCCCTGGACCTTATTTCTCCCTCAGCGCATCGACTCGTTTCCCCTGTCCCTCGTAACGACTTGTTTTCCTCGCATCTGGCGTCGCCATTCCTCCTCCACGTCGATCTCACCGTCCCTGTCGAGCTCCACTATCCTCGTCCTCGCCCCCGTAGAACTCACCGTCCCTATCGATATCCTGGCGACGGCGTGTGGCCTCCTGCCGCCACTTCCTGCCTCGTCCGAGCTGCAGAGAACCAACCTCCTGAAGGCGCGCGTCGAGTCGGAGCTCGACCTCCTGGCGGCGGGGAAGGAGGAGCTCTGCATCCTGGCTGTTAGAGTATACGTATCTGTTAGGGATAGACTAGGTTACTTGTCTTGTACTCCAAGTTGGTCCCCGTACGACTATATATACTCGCCCGAGAGACTCAATAATACAACCATCATATTCCGCAATCTCTCTCTCTGCCTCTACCCTTCAACATGGTATCAGAGCGGCACGGTCCTTGACCTAGCCGCCGCCTCCGCTTCTGCCGCGCCGCCCCCGGGGAGGTCGATCTCCATGATCTCCGTCGGGGGCCGCGCAACCCGTACGCAGGGTTCGTTCGCCGATCCGTGATCGGCTGCCCTGCAAGTCTTTTTTTTCGATCTCTTGATCAGTTTTCTTTTTTGGTTTACCGATCTTAGATCGGATTGCGTCGCCCATCGTCGTCGTCATCGTCGTGCCTCTACTCCGACCATCGGCATCGACGATCTACACCGCGCCCGTGCGCCTGTCACCTGTGCCGCTGTGCCTTCCTCGGTAGGCCGTCGCGACCTCATGACAGGCTGCCACGCACCACGGCCGGCTGCTGCGGCTTCCTCGAAAGGCTGCCACGGCCGACCCCCCTCCCCCTCGGATTGTCTTCGCCGTCATCGCCCGGGATTGCACCGACAACGACGCCGCAGATTCCAATCTACCGTCGTCACGGACTTGGCGCGTACAGCGCTGCCGTCGGTCTGATCAACCGATCTGGCGCTCGTCTCCGCCGAGTACGTCCCCGAGCACGCGCCTACCACCGATCGAGCATCGGGCTGCCGCTGCGTCGCCCCTTCGGGCCGTAGCGTCGCCGCCTTTGGTCCCTGCTGCCGGCTACCAACACGCCGTCTCAGGCGTGTCCGTCGCTGGTGGTTCTCACGCCGCTACACCGAATCGCGCCCTGCAACTACGCCGCCCGATCGGGCAGTAGCGTCGCTGCACGCGGTCATCGCCGTCACCCCGTAAGGACGTCGCAGGCTTCCACCGCGCCACCTCCCTCGGCGCGGGTCGCCGCCGTTCGTGCATGGTCTTCGTCACGTCATCGGTTTCTTCCTCGCCTACTTCGAGCACCGCCGCCGCATCTTCACAGGTAGCATGCATGGCCACTCCTGGCTGTCGTAGGTCCCGCCGACTGCCCCTCCGTCTAGGCATCCAGTATGACCCCTCTTGGTCGTTGCTGGTTCGCCGCATTCTACGTCTTCGTCCAGAATGACTTCGTCGCCACCGTCCTCGCCTCGTCCTCGACCACACCTACTTGTCTACTCTGACAACCGCGTCCTGCATCGGCACTTCGCCGATCTGCGCAACGCAACCGTCGTAGAGTCCTCCTCTGCTAGTCTCCTCTCTGTCATGGCGTGAAGCTGTTTCTACTAGTCTCGTTCTTCGCATGCCCGATACTGGCAACACCGGTGTGTGCCTTCGTCCCCGACGCGTTCCTGAGTCTGGCAAGCTCGGTTGTAGCGTCTCGTCTTCATCGGCTTCGACAAGGTCTTCATCGGCATCGACTACCTCCTCCACGTCTGCCTCGACTGCGTCATACCGACTTCGTCTTCGCATACTTGGTTTTGGCACAACCAAAGTATGCCTTCGTCCCCGAAGTGTGCCTGGTTTTGGCAAAGCCATGGCCGCACCTCGTCCTCGACGGCTCGGACTGCATCGGCTTCGGCAACGCTCTCTCCGACGACTGCCCTGACGCGTCTCCGTCCTTCTACTGGCTGCACTACGTGCACGCGGCCTAATATGCGGCTACCTCGACACCGGCAACCCCGACCACGACATCGACCACGGCGACCCCTCACGCGGCTACCTCGACCAAGGTTGCAGCACCCACCGCTCTCGGTTCACTCGACACCGGCACAAGGGCTACCAGCTCGCATGAGCTCCTCAACAGCATCCTCTACGGTCCAAGCTTCTGCGACGTGACACCGTCCACGACGTTCCTGCTACCACTGCGGGGGGATGTCAGCACACTGGTCTACTTCGGCTCTCCAGTCTGACCGTTCGCGATGGTCCAGTTGTTCACGATGCCACCGCTACGACTGCGGGGGATGTTAGAGTATACGTATCTGTTAGGGATAGACTAGGTTACTTGTCTTGTACTCCAAGTAGGTTACTTGTCTTGTACTCCAAGTTGGTCCCTGTACGCCTATATATACTCGCCCGAGAGACTCAATAATACAACCATCATATTCTGCAATCTCTCCCCCTCTACTCTTCAACACTGGCGACAGTGGCGCGCGTCGGTAGCGGCAAAGGCGTGTGGCGGTGGATCCTCTCGCCGGCAACGGCGCCGACGACCTCCGAGGGACCTGATTGCTTTTGATCTTTCTAGCCAAGGACCTGATCGCTTTTGACCTTTCTAGCTTGGGACTTGATTGCTTTTTATCCAATAGTTGGCATGGCTCTACTCATACGACCTACCAAATAGGATCTCAAGTCAGCACATCTCAGCTCACGCGACCTACCAAACACAGCAGATAAAACACACTTGTATGGGGTGAACCTAGCTGGACTCAGCTTGCATGAGCTGAGATAGGCCACCCGGGCTACCAAACACACCCTAGGAGCCTAGACCTGCCCATCCTAGACCTGTCCATCCTGCCTGCCTCTGCTGAACCGCCCGTTCCTTGCTAGCAAAGAGCAATCTAGCACACACCGCATCTTGACCCAAAAATATAGAGCTGATATGCGGGTTTTGATAAAATTTTCGGTCGGACCAGATACCGAATCAGTGGCCCAAGCCGCATCTAATATGAAAGGCCCTGCTTCTGCAACGCATTGACCTTCATATAAGCTGCTCGAAGCAGCCGACACACCACCATGTTGTCGGGTGGAGGTCCATTCAGTGCGGATCCTTGCCCGCCAGCTCACCACCGATGAGAAGGAGGAGTGGCGCCGGAGGATCTCGGACGCGAAGCGCATCCGTGGCTCGTATCGCTACAACAACCCGCGGACCGCGTTCGCTCGTTGGGGATCCTGCTACTGGCAGGCCTGCACGCTTT
Source organism: Avena atlantica (assembly GCA_910589765.1). NCBI lineage: Eukaryota > Viridiplantae > Streptophyta > Magnoliopsida > Poales > Poaceae > Avena > Avena atlantica. The sequence continues at coordinate 13,720,137 of OU342737.1, forward strand.
CTCCGTCCCCGTCCCCGAAGGCTCCACCGCCCGCGGTCCCCGTCCCCGGTCCCCGTCCCCGTCCCCATCCCCGAAGGCTCCCACCGCCCGCGGTCCCCGTCCCCATCGAGCTCCCGCACCCTGCTACCTGTGAAGGAGGTGCCGGGGTTCGCATTGGGTGGCTACATCGACGACGAGGACATTGACAAGGTCGCCGCGATGCTCGTGGAGAGGGAGATGCTCGTGCGCAGCGACTTTGTCAATGGCGACCACCTCAGCACCGTCATCAACATGGTGTCGGAGAGCAGCACAAAGACGCGGCAACATGAGACAGAGGCGCAAGCCAAGGTCTTCGTCGACCTCGACCACGACGAGTGAGCCGTCACCTGGGTCGCTGCCACGACGAATGGGCTCCGGTGAGAATCCCGGGCCGCATTTTGGTAGGTAGTTGTCGTGGAGGCAAAAATCTAGTATTTTAACAATGTATATGCTACTGCGATCTTTTGTAAAAGCAAATGCGATCTAAAAATGCAACCGTATTCTCTAGTTCTTGCAATTAACTTCTTCCGCGAAGTTTGTTTTCTCAAACATGCAGTTTGCAGATGCAGTATCTAGTCTGTCACGCAATCGACCAAACCCCAAATTCTGTTTCCGCATGCTAGTTTTTGCAGATATCGCATCCGGCCCGGTATCAAAGCATTAAAGCTAATTTTTATCATGAAAACTTGCTTGCGTGCGGGCGCTGAAACAACGGACGAACGCAACTGTAGAAAAAGAAGTCCCTGTTATCTCTGTCTTATATAGAACAGAACAAGAAAAAATTTTGTGCAATTATCGTACCCTCCACCTACCACTGCGTCAGATTATAGTCCCGAGCATACCAACAAAAAAGGAAGTTCCATTCATTAGTTTCCTTTTTAAAAAAAATTGGAAATACTATAATGTTTAAACCACATGTCGAAATTAAGATTCGTTTTCACTTTCGGAACCCTTGTAACGAACTCTTCAAAACTAGATCCCATTTGTATATGTTTCGGCAAAAAAATTTAACAGGCAACTTTTGTGTGCGACCGACCAACTTTGATTCATGACAAAGCAACTTTTGTGCGGTGAGCGAAAACTACATCAAAGTCCGATAAGGCAACTTTAGTGCCCTTCTGAGTAACTTCGGTGTCCGTATGAGTAATATTCGTATCTTTACAAATTTGATACCCTTGCGACGAGGCAACTTTGGTGCCCAGCGAGGCAATTTTGAAGTCCGATGAGGCAACTTTTGCCCGGTGAGGCAACTTTGAAGCCCGTCGAGGAAAGTTCGGTGCCTAAAGAGGCAACTATGAAACTAGGCGAGGCAACTTTTTTCCGGCGAGACAACTTCGGTACCCGGCGAGGCTACGTTGCAGCCCGACGAGGCAATTTTTTCTTAGCGAGGCAACTTTGGTGCCCGACGAAGCAACTTTAAAGCCAGATGAGGCAACTTTTTCCCGGCGAGACAACTTCGGTGCCTGGCGAGGCAATTTCGGATCCCGGCGAGGCAACTTTAAAGCCCGATAAGGCAACTTTTGCCTGGCGAGGCAACATTCGGTGCCTAAAGAGACAACTTTAAAGCCCGGCGAGGCAACTTTTTCCTGGCGAGACAAATTCGGTGCCCGGCAAGGCAATGTTGGAGCCCGACGAGGCAACTTTTTCTCGGTGAGGCAACTTTGGTGCCCGACGAGGCAACTTTGAAGCCAGATGAGGCAACTTTTGCCTGGCGAGACAACTTCGATGCCTGGCGAGGCAAAATTTTCCCGGCGAGGCAACTTTGAAGCCTGATGAGGCAACTTTTGCCCGGCGAGGCAAATCGATGCCCGGTGAAGCAACTTTGAAGCCCGTCGAGGCAAGTTCGGTGCCTAAAGAGGCAACTTTGAAGCCCGGCGAGGCAACTTTTTCCCGGCGAGACAACTTCGGTGCCCGGCGAGGCAACGTTGGAGCCCGACGAGGCAACTTTTTCTCGGCGAGGCAACTTTGTTGCCCGGCGAGGCAAAAAAATTTCGGCGAGGCAACTTTTGTCTGGCGAGGAAACTTTCGGTGCCTGATGAGGCAACTTTGGAATTCGACGAGGCAACTTTGGTGCACGGCGAGGCAACTGTGCTTACTGGGACACAAAAGTTGCTTACTGGGACACACAAGTTGTCTCGCCAGGCTCATTAGGAGACTCAAATTTGTCAAGATATAAATATTGCTCAGACGGGCACCAAAGTTGCTCAGACTAGCACTAAAGTTGCCTTATCAGGCTCTGAACGCACAAAAGTTGCTTTGTAATGAATCAAAGTTGGTCGGTCCCATAAAAGTTGTCTGTTAAATTTTGTTGCCAAAATATATACAAATAAGATCTAGTTTTGAAGAGTTGGTTGCGAGGGTTCCGAAAGTAAAAACGGATTTTCCGATATATGGTTTAAACCTTATAGTATTTCAATTAGTAGAAAAAGAAAATTAATACATGAAACTTCTTTTTTTGTCAGTACACTCAGGGCTGCTATCTGCCGAGCGGTAGGTGGAGGGACATGCTTGTCAGAGTTGGAAAAATTTTAATTAAAAATTTAATTAAAAAGGACAATTGTCTTTTTTTTATCGATACGACGCGTGCAAGTATTGTGGCGCGCATGAAAGGATAGTGTGGCGCATGGTCGCTCGCTAGAGTACCCTATTTTTATTCCTCGACTCGGAATCCTATTGCCGGACGAGGTCACACAGATACCGCGTGCCCACTTTATCTCTCTTCCCCCAGCTGCCGCCTCGTCTGAACGAAACTGGCGTGCGCTGCTCCGTGACGCGACTGAATTCATCATATCTACTGAACCGAGCAGCGCGGAACCTAGGCGATTAGCACTAATTAACAATCTTATATCTGGCATACGCTGGTGATGAGAGTGATGGTTTTCTTAACTTGTCAGCGCCGGAGCTAATGATCGGCCGGTCTTGTGTCAAACCGTAGTTTGTCATTCACCACTATGATCAGCCTAATAACCTATAAAGCTTTAAAGGGTTAGACCGCTAGATGATTACCTAGCTGCTCCGGTGCAACTTGCTGCTCCTACTCCCTACTGATTGTACTAGTAGTTAGGTTCAGTGTAGACGTGTACTAGTATATATACCCCAATATACTAGCGGTATCATTGATTAGTCTGATGTTAGATACCAAGCGTTTCCGGTGACTTTAGTCCCACCTCGCTAGCGGGAGAAGGCCACGACCAGTTTATAAGCGAGAGTTTTCTTTCTCCTTTCAGTCCGGTCTTTTGGGATGGAGTGGGCTCTCCGCTGAAAGTTAGGCCTTGTGCGCGGCCGTGGGTTACGTAACACGAGTGTGTAGAGCTTGGCCTGGGACGCTGACATCTGATTGTCTCAAATACGATTGTCTATGTTCTTCAAAGTGAACCGATCGAAGAAATTCGGTCCAATAGTTAGTGAATGATCCGAAATTCCGTACGTAATGATATGGACACCAATTATTGGTTGGGATAGGGATAAGCACGGAGGATAACAATGCCATCATCAATCCCGTCGATCGATTGATCAAGCATATATATGTGGCGTGTGCTTTCAGAATGTTCCAGACAGTCGGGTCATCGGACGACTACTCTAAGAAACCCGTCTTGTGCTTGTCGAAATCCAGATTAATCCTTGATTATAGATAGATCGTGGTGATGAATCCGGTTTAGTCTTTTTAGCCAATGCTGCGTCGTCGACCTATGTGCAAGAACAAAGTGATATACTCCCTCCGTCCAAGAATAGATGTCTTAGGTTTTTTAAATTTTAGATGAATCTATATACTAAAGAGTGTCTAGATTCATTCAAATTTTGACAAATTTGAGACATCTATTTTAGGACGGAGGGAGTAGATGATATATAGTCATGGGCCCGCGAAACGAGTAGCTAGCTAGTCGGTCGAACTTTGGCATCAGGTGTCATTTTCAGATAATCTCCGGTCCATGCAATGCATGGCTGCATGCATACGATCAGTCAAGCATCACACATAACAGCTTGCTCCAGCTTTTGCACGGTCGTGAAAGGAGTGCCCCGAGTCGACATGCATGGACAAGAACCATACCCCGAACCGACCCGATAGACGGTATCCGTCACAGTCTCATAAGTACTATCATCATCATGTCGATCATCTGGAATGATTACTGAAACAATCATTTGGAGCGACTAAGCTAAAGCGGTTAGCTAGGTAGTGGACGAAACGTTGAACGGCGCGCTCCACGTACGGGATGTGTATCCGTGGACAGCTAGCACGATCGGCGACACGTCACGCGACGGGACGACGACGATGTCGGCGAGATGCTGCCTGTCACCATGGCACGTACAGCCCCAGCGCGTACGTCCATGCATGCAAGGCACGCACGCACGGTACGGGCAGAAGCCACGAGATGGCCCATGCATGCATGAGACGAGACAAGGGTGCTATCGGGCAAGGACGGGGCTCGTCCCGGTCAGCGTTTATTGCCGGTGAGCTGTCCCGTTCAGACATGCCCGCAGGCGACGGAGCCAGGTATCATTGCCACTGCTGACGGGGACTGCGCGAACTGGGATCCATTCAGTGGAATAGTCGACGCGAGCTGGAGCCGTGCCACGCCCTACGCCGGAGCCAGCGCGGCTGATTAGGCATCTTCACCGGGTTAACCAATTCTGAACACGGCATGTGTCTAGATTGATCTATTCGGGTAGGCGCGCTGCTGCGAAAAAGGCCATTTTGGTCTCTTTTTTTGCGAACACGCCGGAGCCATTTTTTTTTTGTTTTCTTATTTTGGTCTTTGTTTGTTAATTTGGATTGGAGGTGCCAGCGGGTGCGGCCTATTTGTTTTTCAAAATATACGAATATTAAAAAACTTAGATATATTATATAAATAGTCTTACTTTTACATACAAAAAAATAAGAAAACATAATTAAAATAAACCGGTAGCAATAACGAATGAGCCGAAATTCTGTAAGGATATGCGTGGACACCAATATAATAGGGCCGGGCATGGAAAGATAACAACGCAATCAACCCTGTATAGGCCGATCGTTTATGTGCCGTGAGCTTTCAGAATGTTCTGGGTCATCCGACGACTACTCAAGAAACCATGCTTGTGCAGATTAACCCTTAATTAGACATGGCGGTGATAAATTGGAGGGCATGAGCGTGCGCCGGCCAAGCTTTTAGCCTATGCTTCGTCGTCGACCTATGTGCAAGAATTCTGCGTCGTGAAACGACTAGCTAGCTAGTCGGTCGAACTTTGGCATCAGGTGTCATTTTCAGATAATCTCCGGTCCATGCTTGCACGAGTATTTCCACTTGAAAGGAGTGCAGGCATGAAAGGAGTGCCCCGAGTCGACGAGGAGACATGCATGCATGGACAAAGACCACGTACCAACCGACCCGATATACGGTATCCGTCCAAGTAACTGTCACAATCTCATACTATCATCATGTGGATCATCTCTGGAAGGATTATTGAATCAATGGTTAACTTGGAGCAACCAAGCATCTAGCTAGTTCACAAAAAAAAACCAAGCATCTAGCTAAAGCGCTAAGCAGCTAGCTAGGGGACAAAACGTTGAACGGCGCGCTCCACGTACGGGCTGTGTATCCGTGGCCAGCTAGCACGATCGGCGACACGTCACACGACGGGACGACGACGACGACGGCGAGATGCTGCCTGTCACCACGGCACGTACACGCACGTCGCACCAACGGACCACGATATATGTATTTTCACGTACATCCCCAAGGCGTACGCCCATGCATGCAAGGCACGCACGCACGGCACGGGCAGAAGCGACGACATGGCGCTGCTGCGGCGCGCGTGCCGGGCCATGCATCGAGCTGAGACGAGACAAGGAGGAGGCTATCGGGCAAGGACAGGGTCTCGTCCCAGTCAGCGTTTTATTGCTGGTGAGCTGTCCGGTTCAGACATGCATGCCCGGAGGCGACGGAGCCAGGTATCATTTGCACTGCTGTCGCGGACTGGGATTTTCATTTGCACTGCAGTTTTCATGCCCATCCTGCCCTGTCTCCGCCTGAATCGCCCGTTGATTTCTACTTTCTCCGTTTTAAAATATAAGATATTTTAGTTTTGTAAAAAAAATGTATTTAGACTAGTTTTAGTACGTAGGTTTATTCATGTTTAAAGTAAATCTTTACATTAAAACAATACACTTATTCACAATTCCAAAACATCTTAGATTTTAAAAAGAGGGAGTAGCTAAATGTGGTGCTTGAGTCTACATCCTTGGCAGCTTAGCGCGAGAGGGAGCTTGACGAGGTTTAATCTCGTCAATGCCCATTGTTATGGACTTGGGTTTTGGAGAAGATGGGGATGCTGGAGATCGTGGCACGGTTAACAGACAAGCAACCAGGGGACACGAGATTTACTCAGGTTCAGCCCGCGGAGGGACAATCCTACTCCTGCTTGTCTGCTCTTGATTACGGCGGAACCGAAGGTTACAGGATGCGCAGATTCGATCTGGCGTGGAGGTGTGTGCGAAAGTATGAGTCGAGGGATCTAGGACGTGCCCTCCTGGCCTTTATATAGACTTAGGCAGGTCCCGGGCATAGTCCTAGTCGGTTACAGGTTCTAGGGTTTTACCCCTTTGAATTTCCTATCTATGCTAGTCTTGTTCTTCAAGGATTCGAAGGCGTCATGGGCCTTGGCCACCCGAAAATCTTCATGGGCCAGCGTATGTCTGCTGTGGGTCTTCCTTGGGCTGGACCAGGTATGCTGAAGTCATGTATCCGTAGGGTATAACCATGTCAGTAGCCCCCGAGTGATCATTCGAATCGTAGATTCGGCTGAGCACTCTTTCATCCTTCGGGTGCAACTATGTATTAATAATATATGTGTGTAGGGATTGTTGACGCGTGTGCCTGACTCACCCGACGGATCAGGGTCAGTTTACTGTCTTAGGACGAAACAACACGATCTTCTTCATGTCCGAGTCCCTCAACTCGAACCTGGAACATATGCTGGCGTAATTCGACTCAGGCCGTGGAGGACTTACAGGAGTGGAATTCCAGTGATTTTAATTGACGTACCCAACGCGTCACGCCTGTTGGCATGGATTTATACTAGCAGAGCGCAGTCATGTACGTTGTCAGGCCATCAGATGATATCTGCAGGTCTTATCTTTGCGCCGCAGACGTAGCATCCGAACATTTGTCACCACGGAGGTGTTTCGGGTGGCCAAGGAGATTTGTAGCTCACTCAGCGTTTTGTTGGGGCAGAGTTGCCAAGAAGCTTTTGTGTGCTGATCCGAAAGATCGCAGTCGAAGAATTCATAGGGTGCGCGACCAGCGCTCCCTATGGGAGTAGCCCCCCGAGTGTCTGTTCGAGTCGTAGACTCGAGCAGAGACTTTAGTTCAAGCATTGTTCAGTTGTTAAGTCCTTAGGACTCAAAAATTTTCGGATACTTAAATCCATCCTCCCTATGGGATTAGCCCTCGAGTCCGTAGTGGAGTCGTAGACTTGACGTAGGACTCGAAGAGATACTTTGTCGTTATTCATCTTCCGGGTGCGTGGCCAGCGCTCCTGATAGGAGTAGCCCCCGAGTATTTAGTCGAATCGAAGATTCGAGTGAGTACTCTTAGCTGTGGAGCCGAAGAATTGTAGTTGGTGCTAGTATAGCTTTTGATGACATCAGTGTTGACGATCAATGACCTCAAGCGTCTGCTACGCCGGAGATGACTTGACTGGACGAACGTGGGTCCCATTTGCTGACTTTGAATTGACCGGTCACGCGCGGCGTGGAGATAATTACGGCGTCTCCTCGATTTCCGCACGTAGTGGACGGCGTGGTAACGACGGTTCGTTGTGATGCTGACACGTGTACAGTCAGATCGGCCGTTGGCGTTAGGTCTTCTGCATGGACGGCTGCCGTTCGTCATCTTCGCTGTTATAATCATTGGGGGAAACCGTGGTTTGTTTTCACAGCACCGGTTCTTGTGTTCACTGCCTCCTTGTGCTCGAGCGATTCTTGCTTCGCGCTGGGATATCCTTCCACATTTCCGTCGTTCTTTCTGCGTTTTCACCGCCGCCGCCGTAGCGCAATGGGGAAACCAAAGAAATCTTCATCTCGGTTGGGACCAGCGCCGCCGGAGGAAAGAAGGGCACCGCCGCTACTCGCGTCACCGATGGTGGCTGGCGGCGATCAGAGACGCGGGAGAGCGATCTCCGCAAGCTTCGTGAGCGGGGCCTGATCCCGCAGGATAGGGAGGCCGTCAAACTCCCGGCAATGAGGTAATCCCCCGTCCCCCATCTGGGTACCGGGTTATGTTTCTCGCCTTCGTTTTGCGTGGGTTTTCTTTTCCAGTCCACGACTTCCTCCGAGGACTGCTCTTCTTCTATGGGATTCAGCTTCATCATCTGTCTCCCAATTCTCTTCTCCACATTGCTTGTTTTATCACTTTTTGCGAGTGCTGGCTTGGCATTGAGCCGCACTTTGGCCTCTTCCGGAAGCTCTATTCCGTGAAGAGGCAATCTGGTTCGGATGGTGTGTATCCCATTGGGGGTTGCATCATCTCCCTTAGTCCCAATCTTCTCTTCTTTTCTTTTTCCATGTCCGAATCTGTCCAGTACTGGCGGAGGCGATGGTTTTATATCCGCGACTCCGTAGTGCCCGGGCAAGATTTTGGTCTTGTTCCCTTTGACCCCTCCCAAATGATTGAGAAGAAAAGGTCTTGGAAAAACCAAATCTTGGACGGTGAGGTGGCGGAGATAGAGGCCCTTTACCGTCGGGTGGAGGATCTCCAGCTGATTCCGGAGAAGGAGGTGAACGGTGTGGACATCATCCGAACGTTTCTTGAGCGTCGGGTGCAGCCTCTCCAAGCGAGGGCGCATCCGATGTTTCTTTATTCTGGGCGCCGTGATCCGACGAGGGTTTCGACTGAGAAAATCTCCGAGGGGGATCTTGACAGGGCCCTTCGCGCGCTGCTGAAGTTCAAGGCCGGAGAAAAAATCCCGGGGAAGTCGCTAACTCCTCCATTTTCTTCGACGTTGGTCGTACCGCAGGTGTAGATTTGTGCACGTAGTGCTTTTTTGTCGGCTGTGTATTTATTTCCCTTGTTTGCTAACAAAGTTCCTTCTCATTTTGTAGAGCTTCAAAGTGCCGGGCATGGTAACTCCATTGCCCGAAAAGTATCCGAATGCCCCGGATAATGAAGTGGTTGAGTCCGTGTCCGAGCTACCGTCGGTGCGATCTCCGGCGGAGGATGCCGACGAGTCGAGTGAGGACCATACGCGAAAACGGTCACGGAGCTCCTGCGAGTCTTCGGATGCCTCGACTCCTCCGACTCCCAGAAACCCTCTAGGCCTTGAGCGTCATAGTGATGGTCATGGAGGTTCTTCTGCTCCCATTCCTGTCGTTCCTGTGCGGGCTGTCGCGCCGCACCCGCCAGCGAAGCGGAAGAAAGAAGAGAAAAAGGAGGAGAAGAAGGAAGAGAAGAAAGAGGAGAAGAGAGCCCGAAGCTTGTTGTAAGGGTTGTGCCCTTTGTTGTAAGGGTTTGTTTGTTGTGAGCACACAGTGCTTCTGATTGAGTACGTGTCCTTTTCGTTTGCCTGACGTTGTCAGCTACTCAGGTGTACACGTTTGATCCTCAGTCGATGAAGTCGTGAGGTGGGGGAGCCCCCCGAGTGCGTTTGTAGCATGTAGTAAAGTTGCAAAAATAGTGAACTAAAGATTTGGGGCGAGACACTTAGCTTTATTTATATCGTAATGGAGGAGGTACATTGTTCGGCTGAGTAGCCTTGGTTGAAAGCCTTATTGAAAGTAAAAGGGGGTAGGTTGCTACGGATAGAATCGTCGCAGGTGCGAGATATTCCATGGGTTGGAGTATGCGACTCCAGACTCCACGTGCTTGAGGCGATAGGCGCCACCTGGGATGACTTCGGTGATGACGTAGGGTCCTTCCCATGGTGACTCGAATTTATTCGGTCGATTTTGCTTGAGTCACAAGACGAGGTCTCCTTCGACAAAGGACCTTGGGCGCAGCCGGCGGATGTGGTAGTTGCGGAGACTCTGCTGGTACACCGTTGATCGAGCTGCTGCTATATCCCGTGCTTCGTCGAGTGTATCGATAGCGTCTTCAAGTGCAATCGTGGATTCGGCTTCGCTGTAAGCGACAACCCGTGGGGCCTGGTGGCGTACTTCGGCTGGTAGCACGGCCTCGGCTCCGTGTACCATGAAGAACGGTGTGTAGCTGGTGGAGCTGTTTGGCGTAGTCCGTAAGCTCCACAGGACGGATGGTAGCTCTTTCATCCAGTTTCCAGCTTTTTGTTTGAGTGAGCTCATGAGGCGCTTCTTGATGCCGGCGCCGATTAGGCCGTTGGCCTTTTCCACTTGCCCGTTCATCAGCGGTGTGCCACTGAGGCATATGTGATGTTGATCCCAAGGCCTTCGCAGAAGTCCTGGAATTCTTCGGAGATGAGGTTCGATCCGTTGTCGGTGATGATGCAGTGTGGTACGCCGAACCTGTAGACAATGGACTCGAAGAACTTGACGGCAGTTTTGCCTTTCTGGTTGGTGACCGGCATGGCCTCGATCCACTTGGTGAATTTGTCGACTGCAACCAGGAGGAAGACGTGTCCCCCTTTCGAGGATTTTGGCAGTTTGCCGATCATGTCGAGGCCCCATTGAGCGAAAGGCCAAGCTATAGGTATGGGTCTAAGCTCGGACCTAGGTGCGTGCGGTTTGTCGATGAACCGCTGGCATCCGTTGCATCTTCGGACGATGCCCTTTGCGTCGCTCATGGCCGTTGGCCAGTAGAATCCTGCTCGTAGAGCTTTGGCGACAAGGGAGCGGCTGCCTCCGTGGTGGCCGCAGATGCCCTCATGGATGTCACGGAGTATGGCTTTGCCGTCGTCGATGGTGACGCACCGTTGTAGTACACCCGTGATGCTGCGCTTGTACAGCTCGCCGTTTATGATGGTGAAGGCTTTTGACCGACGAGATATGCGTCGGGCATCTGTCGGGTTGTCAGGCAGTTCTCCGTTTATCAAGAACTGGAGGTATGGTTGCGTCCAAGTTTCTTCGACTACCATGACCTGCATTAGGTTGACCATGGCTACCTCTGTGTCCGGCTTTTCGGGTCCTTCATGTCCTTCGGGTAGCATAGCTCCCGAGTGTTCTGCTTCTTCGGGTGATCCCTTGGGAAACTTTTGCTTGATGGATGGCACGCAGATCTGTTCGAGGAACACTCCTGGTGGCACCTTTGTGCAAGTGGAGCCGATGTTGGCGAGTCTATCGGCTTCCTCGTTCCTCTCTCTTCCAACGTGCCGAAGTTCGCAGCCGTCGAATTCGCCTTCGAGTGCGTTGTAGAGCGCGCGGTACGCGATCATGTTTTCGGCGTGTGCTTCGCACTCATTCATCGTCTGCTGGATGACGAGGTTGGAGTCACCGTAGATGACCAGGCGCGTTGCGCCGCATATCTTTGCCATCCTCATGCCATGGATGAGGGCTTCGTATTCGTCCTCGTTGTTGGAGGCTCTGAATTTCATCCGAAGAACGTACTTCATCTTGTCGCCTTGCGGGGAGGTCAGTATGACCCCTGCCCCTGCTCCGGCTTCGCGCTTGGAGCCGTCGAAGTGCATTGTCCATGACTGCAACATGTCTGGGGTGTCTGGCAGCTGCAGCTCCATCCAATGTACCAGGAAGTCCGAAAGGACTTGAGATTTGATTGCGTGTCGCTTCTCGTAGACGATGTCCAAGGGTGACAGTTCGATGCCCCACAGGGCCACCCGTCCTATGGCCTCTGGATTATTCAGGATGCTGTTCAGGGGTGCCTCGTTGACGACCATCACTTGGTGCTCCTGGAAGTAATGGCTCAGCCATCGAGCCGTCATGAACACGCCGTAGGCTAGCTTCTGGTAGTGAGGGTACCTCTGCTTTGTTGGTGTCAGTACCTCGCTGAGGTAGTAAATTGGGCGCTGGACCCCGTGGGTCTTGCCTTCTTCGGCTCGTTCGACCACGAGTACGGTGCTGACCACCTGGTGTGTGGCTGCTATGTACAGCAGCAGGGCCTCGCGCTCCTTTGGCGTGACCAAAACGGGCGAGGTGGAGAGGAGCCGCTTGAGGCTTTCGAATGCGTCGTTGGCTTTTGGTGTCCACTCGAACTTGTCTGCCTTGCGCAGCAGCTGGTAGAATGGTAGGGCCTTCTCGCCCATGCGGCTGATGAACCTGCTTAGCGCCGCTACTCGTCCTGCGAGCTGCTGGACGCCCTTGAGGTTTTTTGGCTTCTCCATCGTCATGATGGCTCTGATTTTCTTCGGGTTCATCTCGATCCCTCGTTGAGAGATGAAGTATCCGAGCAGCTGACCTGATGGTACGTCGAAGGCGCACTTTTAGGGATTGAGCTTGATCCTGTAGAGATCAAGGTTTTCGAACGTCTCGCGGAGATCGTCGATAAGTGTCCTTGCCTCCTTAGTTTTTATTACTATGTCGTCAACATAGACTTGGACATTGCGACCAATCTGGTCCTTGAGGCAGGCCTGCATGCATCGCTGGTACGTGGCACCTGCGTTCTTTAGCCCGAAGGGCATTGTGTTGTAACAGAATACTCCGAACGGTGTGATAAACGTCGTTTTCTCCTGATCTTCGACCTTGAGCCAAATCTGGTTATAGCCTGAGTAGGCGTCGAGGAAGGAGAGTTTCTCGCAACCTGCAGTCGAATCGATGATCTGGTCGATCCGTGGAAGAGGGAAGTGGTTCTTTGGGCAATGCTTATTTAGTGACGTGAAGTCCACGAACATCCGCAGGATGTCCGTGTCCTTCTTCGGGACCATCACCGTGTTCGCAAGCCACTCGCTTTCTTTGATTTCCCTGATGAAGTCTGCAGCGAGTAGTCTATTGATTTCCTTGCCGATAGCTTCGACTCGTGGCTCCGACAGTCTTCGGATGGGCTGCTTGACTGGCTTGGTGTCTGGGAAGACATTGAGTGCGTGCTCGGCGAATTCCCTGGGAACTCCTGGCATGTCCGCAGGACACCAGGCGAAGATTTCCCAGCGCTCACGGAGGAATTCGACGAGCGCGCCTTCCTATGCGGTGCTGAGGTCATTGGCGATCAAGGCCGTCTTGGAGGCATCCGTCGGATGGACCTGTACTTTCTTGGTGTTGACGGTGGAGTCGAAGGACATGTCAGGTGCGTTCTGCCTTGTGACTGGGGGTACCCCATTGTCCGTTACCTCACGGAGCCTTACAAGCTCGTCTTGCATGCCGAAAGACTGGGAGATTTTGTTGAAATCCCTGTCGCATTGGTCCGATCGGGTGAAGCTCCCGTGTACTGTGATGACGCCCCTTGGTCCTGGCATCTTGAGTAGTAGGTATGCGTAGTGTCGGATGGCCAGGAACCTTGCGAATGCTACACGTCCCAGGATGGTGTGGTATTGCGACGGCCAGTCCATCACTTCGAATTCAAGGCGCTCCTGCCGAAAGTTGTCCGGCTTCCCGAAGATGACGTCGAGCCCTATTTTGCCCAGGGGGAATATGCCCTTTCCTAGGACAATGCCGTGGAACGTTGTGTCTGATTGTTCCAGGCTGCATTGCGGGATCCGCATAGCTGCTAGAGTGCTTGCGAACATTAGATTGATGCCGCTGCCGCCGTCCATGAAGACGCGGCTCATCTTGAAGCCTCCGATCTGCGCCTCCACCACCAGGGTAGCATGACCTGGGCGAGGGATCTGGCAAGGGTGATCCGCGCGAGTGAATGTGATGCAGGACTCCGATCCGCTGAGGTACTCGGGGATTGCAGGCGGAGTTGCCACGGCCAATTTGATTTGTCGGGTGATTTTCTTCTGCACCCTGTTTGTGGGGCGTCCCTTCTGGATCATATTTAGTGCTCCCTTTGGTGGGGGGTACCCGACCCCGGCGTTGTTTTGCGCTGGTGCGACTGGTTGGTTTGGGCCTCCAATAGGTGGCGGTGGAGGTGCTCCGTGTGCTATTTCTCCTGGCGCGGGTGCGTTTCCGAACGCAGGGGTTGGGGCTTGTTGCCTCATCTGCACCATGCTTTCGCTGAGTTTCTGGAACTCGCGGCAGTCCTTGAGTATGTGACTGGCTTTCTTTTTGCCATCTTGTTTGTCGACGTAGAAGTGGATGGTGCATGGACCCGAAAGTTTGTCGAATGCTGAGGGTCCGTTGTCGCGGTCGCGGCGTTGCCACGACTGTGCTGATCGTCCGCTGTCGCGGAAATTTCCTCCGCGGTATCCTCCGCTGTTGCGGCTGTTGTCGTTGCGGCGGTCGGCGTAGCCAGCCGCGACCATGTCGGGTCCGTCGCGGTCCTCGTAGACACGCGATCTCCTCTTGCTGCGGTGTTCTCGCCTTCGGCCGTAGTCGTCCTCTTCATCTGATTGCGCTCGCTGGATGCAATCTTCGCCGTCTGCCCAACTGTTGGCAATTTCCATGAGGTGGTCCAGTGTATTGGGCTTGACATGCCCAAGTTCCTCCTTGAAATCTTGGCGTTTGACGCCGTCTCTGAAGGCGTCGATGGCCCTCTCCTCAGAGATATGTGCTGCGGAGTTCTTGGTGGTAGACCAGCGTAATATGTACGAGCGAATAGATTCCCCCGTTCTCTGAGTGCAGGATCGCAACTCTTCGATTGAGGCGGGCCTCTTGCTGGTGCCTTTGAAATTTCGGATGAAGTTGTAAGCTAGATCCTCCCAACTTCGGATGGATCCTGATGATAGGCTGCTGAGCCAGACCCGCGCCGCGCCTGTCAGCTGCAGCTGGAGGCATTGCATGGCGGTTTCTTTGTTACCGCCGTGCAGCTTGACGGATGACAGATGATCGTTGAGCCAAGATTTTGGATCTTGCGTGCCGTTGAACTTCGGAGTATCCGAAGGAAGCTTGAAATTGTGTGGCATCTGTGTTCACCGAACAGATCTGCTGAAGCATCGAGCTCCACAGAGTTCTCCTTCATCTTCATCCATCTCGGACTCGGACGAGCATGAGCGTTTGGCTCGTGCTTTGTCGATTTTGCGCTGTGTAAGCGCGTCTCTGGCGTCGTAGTCGCGTTTATGGCGATGCGAGATCTTCTTCCTTCGAGGAAGGTCGTGCTCCTCCTCCTCTTCGGATGAAGGGGTGGGGCTCCGGTCGCGCCTGACCGGAGCTTTCTTCTTCGGCTCCGCAGGAGCGTCTTCGTGGAGTCCAGCTCCGATGAGTCCAAGTCCGGTGAGTGCAGACTTATGCATGGCTCTTTTCGGGTCCCCTTCCGGAGGTTGGTGGGCCGCGAGATACGCAGTGGCTGCCATGATCGCAGCTTGCGGTGTCTTCGGGATGATGTTGCCGTCGGCATCCATATCCATGAACGATGTGTGGAGAGTTCGGGTCACATCACGGCGTTCCTTGGGATCCATGTTCTCCACCCGCAAGCGGTGCTTGTTTCCCTGGTTTCCGTTCGTCCTAGAGCCGGGTGCTATGGCGGAGAGCGCAGCTTGTCGCACGCTGGACTCGGAGGCTGCTTGCTTGCGTTTGTCAAGCGTCTCCTGCATCTTGACTTGCTTCTTGTGCTCCTCGATGAGGAGGTAGTGGTACGCCATCAGTAGGTCACGTGGGGAGTCCACGGGTAGGACTATGTCGCCTGCAACGGCACGGCGTGCCTGGACCCATCCTTCTTTGCTAAGTTGGATGACGTGGCCGTTGTTTTCCCCTTCGGGTGGGGGGGACTGGCTTCTTCTGTTCCCGTTGTTTCCGCCGTTTCTATCCTGCGGGTTCGGGTTGGGCGGCGGGTTAGGCGTTTGTTGCTCCTGGATGACTGCGGCGCATTGGTAGCGCTCGTAGATTGGTTCGCTGCTGCCGCAGCTTTCAGATCCGGAACCGTAGGTCCCTTCATCCGAAGGCGGATCGCACAGATCGGAGTTGCAGCTGCTGCTGTTGTAGAACTCATCTGTCGATGGTGATGTGCGTATCACGGGGTGTGGAGCCCACGAGGCGGGCCTGATTGATGGCACGGGCACCCGCTTAGGAAGGCGTAGGGTGCCAGTTTGTCCCACCTGGAAGCAGAAGCTCCCGAACAAAATTTCGAGTCCGTCGCCTACGGGCTCGAAATCCTTCATGGTGGCCGGCGAGTGGGCGGTGAAGTCGAAAGTGCCGAAGAGGAGGTGATTCTCCGTCGCCACGGAGTTGTAGATCGATCGGGTCGGGACCGTCACGATCGCACAATCAGCAGCCCCGATTCCCACAGACGGCGCCAATTGACGAGGTTTAATCTCGTCAATGCCCTTTGTTATGGACTTGGGTTTTGGAGAAGATGGGGATGCTGGAGATCGTGGCACGGTTAATAGACAAGCAACCAGGGGACACGAGATTTACCCAGGTTTAGGCCCCCGGAGGGAAAACCCTACTCCTGCTTGTCTGCTCTTGATTACGGCGGAACCGAAGGTTACAGGATGCGTAGATTCGATCTGGCGTGGAGGTGTGTGCGAAAGTATGAGTCGAGGGATCTAGGACGTGCCCTCCTGGCCTTTATATAGACTTAGGCAGGTCCCGGGCATAGTCCTAGTCGGTTACAGGTTCTAGGGTTTTACCCCTTTGAATTTCCTATCTATGCTAGTCTTGCTCTCCAAGGATCCGAAGGCGTCATGGGCCTTGGCCACCCGAAAATCTTCATGGGCTGGCGTATGTCTGCTGTGGGCCTTCCTTGGGCTGGACCAGGTATGCTGAAGTCACGTATCCGTAGGGTATAACCATGTCAACTGTCTAACAGTAACACATCACGAACACTTCGTAATCTTGCCGATCTTCGTAGTACAGGTGTTGCTGCCGGCTCAGCTGCCACGACCGGCTCAACCTCCAAGGTTTTTGCCGACTCGCTACTAGCCGGTTCCTCTCGAATTTCTACGAGCTGCACCGTGCTCCCACTTACTCCCTGACTGAGAAACTCTTTCTCAAGGAAGACACCGTTCCGAGCGACAAACACTTTGCCCTCTTCTCGGTTATAGAAGTAGTAACCCAAGGTTTCCCTCGGATACCCCATGAAAATACACTTATCCGACTTGGTTGTAAGCTTGTCCGACTGAAGTCGCTTGACAAATGCTTCACAACCCCAAATCTTAAGAAAAGACAAACTCGGCCTTTTGCCTGTCCACATCTCATGCGGTGTCTTCTCTACCGATTTTGATGGTACTCTGTTTAGTGTGAACGCCGCTGTTTCTAGACAATAACCCCAAAATGATAAAGGCATATCTGTCCGACTCATCATTGACCATACCATGTCCAACAAGGTCCGATTCCACCTTTCTGAAACACCATTCCTTTGTGGCGTTCCTGACGGAGTAAGTTGAGGAACTATTCCACAACTTTTCAGATGGTCATCAAACTCATGGCTCATGTACTCGCCTCCTCGGTCCGACCGAAGAAACTTTATTTTCTTGACGAGTTGATTCTGTGCTTCATTCTGGAATTCTTTGAACTTTTCAAAAGCTTCCGACTTATGTTTCATCAAGTAGATATATCCATACCTACTCAAATCATCAGTGAAGGTAATGAAGTACGCATAACCACCCCTGGCTGTCGTGCTCATTCGTCCACATACATCACTATGTACTAGTCCCAACAAGTCAGACACCCTTTCGTAACTCTTTGCATAAGGTGTCTTGGTCATTTTGCCGAGTAGGCAAGATTCGCATGTCTCGAACGACTCCAAGTCGAACGAAGTTAGGAGTCCATCATCATGGAGCTTCTTCATGCATTTCCAACTTATATGACCAAGCCGACAGTGCCAAAAGTAAGTCATATTCAGATCATTTGGTTTCAACCTTTTAACATTTATGTTATAAACCGACTCACCATCAAGATTCAAAATAAATAACCCGTCCTGGACGGGTGCAAAGCCGTGAAACATATCATTCAAATACAAAGAACAACCATTATTCTTGATATTCGACTCATAGCCTTGCCTCATCAAACATGAAGCAGAAATAATGTTTCGACTGAGCACTGGAACATGATAACAATTATTCAGTTCTATAATGAATCCGGAAGGTAAATGAAGTTGCATCGTGCTGACTTCCAACGCAGCAACTCTTGCTTTGTTGCCGACTCGAATATCAACCTCGCCTCTTGCTACGCTCCTAGTTCTTACCAGTCCCTGCAACGAGTTGCAGATGTGAATAACTGATCCGGTATCATATACCCAAGAACTATTAGGTGCATCTGTTGGAATTATGCCCTAGAGGCAATAATAAAGATGTTATTATTATAATTCTTTTTCATGATAATGTTTATATTCCATGCTAGAATTGTATTAAGCGAAAACTTTAATACTTGTGTGGTTTGTGAACAACACCGTGTCCCTAGTACGCCTCTATGGACTAGCTCATTGATCAATGATGGTTAAGGTTTCCAAACCATAGACATGAGTTGTCAATTGATAATGAGATCATATCATTGGGAGAATGATATGATGGACATACCCAAACTAAGCGAAGCAATTAGATCGTGTCATCGTGTTCGTATTTGCGAAGCTTTTCTTATGTCAAATATTGTATTCCTTAGACCATGAGATAATGCAACTCCCTGGTATCGGAAGAAAGCTTTGAGGTCATCAAACGTCATCCTATGAGAGGGTGATCATAAAGGTGTCTCTCAGGTGATCGGAAAGTATCTGTTGGGTTGTATGTATCGAGATGGGATTTGTCCCTCCCAAGTCGGAGAGATATACTTCGGGCCCACTCGGTAATCGATATCAACACCGCTTGCAAGAATGTGGTTAAGGAGTTAATCACAAAGTGATATCGGATTACGGAACGAGTAAAGTACTTGTTGTGAACGAGATTGAACTAGGTATGACGGTACCGACGATCGAATCTCGGGCAAGTAAAATATCGCGAGACGAAGGGAATATATATATGGGATTGATTGAATCCTGGCATCGTGGTTCATCCGATATGATCATCGATGAATGTGTGGGAGTCAATATGGGTTTCCAGACCCCGCTATTGATTATTGGTAGAAGATCATGTCTGCATATTCTCGAACCCGCAGGGTCACACACTTAACGTGTCTCGACGCTAGGATAGATTGGATAATTGGTTTATGAGTTTTTGTTCGGAGTCTTGGATGGGATCCGGGACATCACGAGAGGTTCCGGAGTGGTTCGGAGAATAAGATTCATATAAGGCAGTGCAGTTTTTGGAGTTCGGAATTGTTCCGGGTTAATCGGTATTGTACCGGAAGCTTCTAGAACCTTCCGGAAGGGGACCAACGTGGCCCCACCTTCCGGGAGGGGGCATGGGCCTATGAGGGAGTGCCCTGGCCGCATTGGGCCAGGGGCACAAGGCCCATAGGGCCCAGCCGGCCAAAGAGAGTTTAAACTCTATATAGACTTTCTAGAAGGGGGGTTCCTTGCCCCCCACTCCTCCTCCTTTGGGGCCGCCGGCCTTGGCTTGGGGGAGGGGCTAGGGCTGCGCCCACCCCTCTATATATAGAGGGCTGGGGGCGCACCACCCCCCCCCCACACACACACCTTCCCCTCCAAGAGCTAGCCGTCCTGCTGTCCTCCTCTCTCCCTCCCGACTGTTTGTAGGCGAAGCCCTGCTGCAGAAATTCTCCACCATATATACCACGCCGTCGTGTTGTAGATCCAATCCATCTCTCCACCACACTTGCTGGTCCGAGGAAGGAGGAGACGTCGAGGTGCTGCACGTGTGCATCTTATGGAGGCACCGCCACTTGTGGTGCTAGATCGGATCGGATCGCGAGGAGGAGAAACGAGTACTACTACATCACCCACGTTCCGACGAACGTTCCGCTGTGCGAATCTTCAAGGGTATGAAGATCTAATCCAATCTCTCTCGTTGATTGCATCTCCTAGATTAGATCTTGGCTTTCCCTCTGTTCGCATCCGTAGAAAATTTTGATTTACTATGCCGCGAAACCCTTCAGCATCAGCAAGATATATGTCTATAACATTGCAAACAAGTGTACCTGAGTCGGAAGTCATACCTCCACTCTTGGCTTTGTCGGCCAAGTACTTGCTCCAGTTCCTCTTCCAGTGGCCATCCGCCTTGCAGTAGAAGCAAGTGGATCCGGCTGAAGGAGATGTCTTAGTCCCTGAGGAAGCGCTTGGGACCGGGTCCGGAGCCTGCTTTCCTCCTGACTTAGCCTTCTTCTTAGTCCAAGAACTCTTCTTGAACTTAGCCTTATTCTGCACCATCAACACTTGACTGATGCCCTTCTTGAGATCCGCCTCTGCCTGCTTGAGCATCCCATGTAATTCAGTGAGCTTCTTATCCATACCATGCATGTGGTAGTTCGAAATGAACTGCCCATATGCACTAGGAAGAGAGTTCAGAATTATATCCGTAGCGAACTCTTCGCTAATGGGGTAGCCAAGCCTCTCCAGAGACTGCACGTAACCAACCATTTTGATCACATGCGGACTCAGTGGATCACCATCCTTAAGCTTGCAACTCAGCAAAGCCTGAGAGACTTGATACCTCTCAGTCTTCGCCTGAGCCTGGAACATACTTTTGAGGCTTTCGATCATATCGTAGGCCTCAACATGCTCGAACTGCTTTTGCAAGTCCGGTTCCATGTGAGCAAGCATAAGACAGCTAATATCCGTGGACTCATCCTTAGCCCGACGGTAGGCATTGGTGGCTGTGACAGTCGCATTCTCATTCGGCTCATCTGGAAGTGGGTTGTCTAGGACATGGTCCTTCTTTTCTTGTTTGAGAACAATTCTCAGATTTCGATACCAGTTGGTAAAATTAGTGTCATTCAGTTTATCTTTCTCAAGAATGGTTCTCAACGCGAAACCGGATATCTGAGAGTGACTGCTACTTGGTTCCATGATCTACAACAGAAAATATGCAAAACACTTAAGACATGCATTCATAAAAGAGCAAGCATATTAAACATTTTAATATTACTAGAACCAACACCCCTCCGATGGTTGCTTTGTGATTCAGGATCCTAAATAAGCAAGTCGGCTAGTGAGATTTAGCATCACCGCTAGCCGCTAAGTGATCTAGGTAGATAACTCCTTGTCAATCGCATCTCATGCGACTCCTGTTGGACGGGTGGCATCACATGCCCCGGCTCCCATCCAACTTTTTTCCGAGCCCCACAACCGTTGTGATAGACCCGTCTAGCTTACCGAGTGTTTCTGCAGTAAGAGTTCGAGTCGAACCCACCTAGTCGGGAAGAATTGGCAGCACCTCAATTTTATGAGCCCACTACCAAAAATGTCCGACTTGTGATGGTGCAAACACTGGCGGGAAAACCGACTAGACCTTCTTTGAGGGATTAAATTTTACCGACTATCTAATAGAGGTAAAACTGAGACATAACAATAACACAAAATAAAGCATTTTAATGTGAAATGGTGTGGCTCTCTTCATGGCGATATCCATCTCCACAAAGCCTGTAATCCGAATTGTGCCAACTCTTGTCACTTGCCGTCTTACTCCATGTTGCCGACATGTACAACGCCTTGCATGCCTTCCAGGTTCTCCAAAAAGCTGCACTAGCTTAGTAAAGTAAATTATATAGAGAATCCGACACGCAGGTCGTTATACAATAAAATGACAGCACCTAGGCTCCAGCCGGCTGACAAAAACCGTGATTCGCAGATCACGTATGGATTACACACATACATCACATGCACATGAACCATACCATTCACAACTTCCTGCAAAAACAAGTTATGCATAGATACAATATCTACCGGTGTTGTGAAACTCGCAACAACATCTAAGGCGCTACGACAGGGCAAAGCCGGCGGTCCCGCTAGCCGGATAGCAGGCGGGGATCGAAGGGGCAGCGCCCCTCGCGGGTGTGGGAAGCGCCCGACGATTTTTCCGAAAACGTAGATCTCATCTACGATCCGAACATGGATTCCGACCATCGTTACGATTCGATCAAACTCTTTGATCTTCGATCACTGCTTCTGGATTTACGTGTCACAGTCTACCCTGATGGCGGAAGCCGACCGGTAGGGGTATGTCGTTCCACGACCTCAGCAGTATGATCACGGAAATCAGATCTACCATTCCCCGAGTACAGTTGATCCAATCAACTTCGTACAAAACCGATCTATCTCATAAATCGACCACCAAAACAGCACATAGATCTTATCTACATCCAACCGCATATCACATATGCGAGATCTCGAGCCTAAAACCAGAAGCTATCGCTCTGATACCACTGTTGGGCCACGCGGAGATAAAACAAAAATTTCCTCTAACATGGTGATCCCAAGATCTAACTGAGGTAGAAGGCCACGAGGTTTACCACTAGACGCGCGGTTGCGGATTACTGATGAAGCGCGTCAGTTGATGCAGTGCAGTCCTCACGGTCCGATCGTCCTGGTGCTGATCGCACAGCACCTCTGCTGGTATCCACACGTACAAGGAGGAGCTCCGGCGGCGAACTGATAGGTTCGTTACGGCGGCAGGACTGCTGTGGAGCTAGGGTTTCCAACACATGGAATGACCTAACCGAACAACGATTAACCTTTTTGGGTTACGGTGCTCCACTATATATAGGGAGTGATCGTGGGCTCTGCTCACGCGACCCATTCACTAAAGCCCATATAACATTAGTCACCGTGAGTCCAACTCACTAACTCAGTCCTAATCCGGTTTAGGTCCAACCCAACCTGATTACAGGTTCAGATCCAATCCGAACATGCTCCCGCTCTTAAGTGTGTGACCCCGCAGGCTCATGGCTATTTGGACACGATTAGAGTCCGACTCACAATTTAGTCGGTAGCGGCTCCTAGCGGAACGTGCCGACTCCCAAGTACCAAAGAGTCATGACGACTTGCCTTTCCAATGCGACTTACGTCCGAGTCCCTTTTGCCTCACGATATACCTTGTCAGACTATAGGCGAATATTTTTCATCCCTTAAATAGTCCGACTCTCTTCTCGATCCGAAATAAGTGATTCACCCGACTAACTCTTAGTCGATCGCCTCGGTTAACACTTAACTGAGTTGTGCATGGCCATGCTTTCCGAATCATATCTCACGAGAGGGCCCAGAGAATATCTCTCCAAGTGGAGGGGCAAAATCCCATCTTGGTTATTCACATCATGCAGCTTGATTCTCAGTCGACCCGAACTCTACCTTTATAACTGTCCAGTTACATATCAACGTTTGACAGAACCTAAGTCGGTGATCCTCAACTCGGACTATGCTAAAACCCCAGGTCTAAGGATTACATTGATTGAGATATACAAATGACAACTTGTTCGTTGTACCTCAATATGGGTCAATCCGACTCGCTAAACTCTTTAGCCGAATCTGTGTAAGTTGGAATAGCATCTCCATGCCCATGACAAGTGGAACCGAGTCATCGAGCCAACTTTCACATTGGTCTAAGTTGTGTGTCCAGCACAACCTCAATGACCAAGGATATTTAGTACAAATAACATGAATGCATAGTTCCACAACCGAATCATATATTCAATGATACACATCAGATGTTTATACAAGGACTACATAATATCTTTATGAATACAATGGGAAATCTCATCATACATGACTGCCTCTAGGGCATATTCCCAACACTTTCTAATGTCGCCGGAGATGGACTTCATAGTGGAGGTGCTCCTGTGGGTGGAGAGGCCATGGTTGCTGCGACCACGACGCGGTAACACGCATCCATGTCCTCCATGACGGCAATGCTACATAGGTGCCCGACTGTTGCTACCACAATCTAGATCGCTTGCTACTCGAGTTGTGACGTCGCTATTTTTGTGTCTGTCTTTGATTTTTGCTACGAGCGTTTTGCTATCTTAGCATATTATTTTTGCTATATATTCATATATTTTTTGCTACTTTTGTATAATTTTTTTGCTACAACCAATCTCTGCGGTTTTGCTACGAGGTCTTCGGCTAGAGTCTCTGACGCTGTCTCTGGCGATGTCCTCTTTTGCTACACTAGAAAAAATATTTTGATACAACTGTTTTGTGGTTTTGCTACATTAGTGTAAATTTTTAGCTACAAGGTCTCCGGCGACGATATTTCAGGCGAGAGTCTCCGACGATGTCAGTTTTGCTACATTGGATATTTTTTTTGCTACAAGGTCGTCGGCGAGGTCTCCGGCGAACTCTCCGATAAGGTCCAGTCTATTTATTATTTCTCTAAAACGAACCGTTTTCTGCTACGTGTAGCAGAAACAGGACTATTTGTAGCAAAAGTGGGTATGTTTATAGCAAAAATGGGATTTGAGACTTTTATAAAAAACACGTGTCAGCAGAAGGATCCGAAGGATTTTGAGAAATTATCCCGCGAGGGACGCATAGTACGACACTTGTCGATAGCCAATCCTGCACGCGGCCTGCAGTACCACTTATCTACGCAAGCGGCCTGCACGACTGCACATCCACCGATCCACACACGCGGCCTAATCGCTACTCACGTTCACGCAGACATCTCCACGAGCTGCCTGCCTCGATAGATGTTCAATCCTCGATCGATCTAACGTCTGCTGCGTGGCTCGATCAATGGATCTAACATCTCTTGTGTTTTTAGGACAGGCATGGCCGAACCGATTGAACAAGAATTCGAATTCCAATTCTCAGGATCGCTAGCCGCGCCATAGGCAGGGGCAAGGCGCGCAAGCAGAAGGCCATCGGCAATCAGCCGATCCCCACCTTGATCAATCAAAATTGTATAGATTCAACTTGTCTTACCGGTAATTCCATAAATTTTACTCTATTTTATTTACAAAATTGTAGCTAGTAGATAAAATCCTACTCCTTTCCATCTAAATTAATAGACTCAGATTAGTCTAGATTTAGATATATCTAGTCATGTTTTAGTGCTAAAAACATGCGAATCTGGACAAATCTAAGTCCACCGGTTTGGATTGGAGGAAGTATAAAATTGTGCCTAGGATTATGCAAGGTATATTATATGTAGCATGTCCGATACGAGAACCAACCAGTACATGACCTAATTCAGAGGAGGTATAAAAAACCCATCTACGGCTTCGTCCTCTTTGTTGATGACGTCGTTGGTCCGTTCCGCCTCTAGTGGCCTTACGGCCTTGTAGGTGGTTTTCGTGTTCGGATATATGATAGTTGGTGCTCTAGTGCGCTAGTCTTTTAGGGAATTTTTAAATCTAATATGTATATTTATTTCTCAAACGCATGTGTATTATGGACATGTTTATTCTCAAAAGAAAAGTCATATTAAAAGGTGTCCCGCTAGACATAAATTGGAAAGAGGAGATTCAATATGATCTAGGTAAGAGGAAATTGATACAACATTATCATCCTAATTTGAAATAGCAAAAGGTAATGTGAAAACTTTATCTACTTGAGTACTATAATTTTGGTCATTCCGACTCTGTTCCATTTGAAACTTAATTCTACTTTTATTCTGCAGGTTATTCAGTCATGGTGTTTTATGATGTATTATGGAATTTTAAAATACAACACATATTTTCCTAGTAACATTGTCCTTTCTTTCATCAGTAGTAGACGTTTTGATTGTTTATTACGAGTTATTTTATAAGTTTTGCCTTTTTATATAAAAAACGTCACACTAGGAGGTAAAAGCCGGAATTTACTCTATTATTTATGTTAGAAATTATAAACCATAGTTTTATATAGTAAAATGTTGCTTAAAATTTTTATGGCATAATAAAGTGGTGCATCAGGGTGACTTGAGCTCTAGCTCCGTCCTTGCCGATGACTGGCCTGACGAGGTTGACGGCGAGCTTCTGCACCTCATCGCTTGCATGGGTGGATAGGCAGCGACCGACGTCCCGAGCCAATCGACCGTGGAGCAGGAAACAGTGCCACCGCCACCATAGGGGTTGGGATCTGCGTGTCCTGGACTGATATGCGGGGGTCGAATAACTGCAGCTCACGGTTACGGTGTTGGTGGATAGCCTACTCCTAAATCCCGGTGGCGAGACGATGGGATGGATCCCAGATGTTGTGGCAGGATCTAGAATGGGACGGGAGCGGTAGGGGGCTGGTACTGGGAATATGCGATGGCCGCCGGATGGGTGTGGGAGAGACTCGAATACGGGGAGGGATGCGGCTATTGCGTGGAACGGGCGGTGGGAGGGGATGCGACGATGGGATCTGGGAGGCGACGAATTTGTAGAGGGGAACCGGTGGTGGGTGGGATCTAGGATGGGGAGAGATGGCGCGTGCTATTTAATGAGAATGGCAATGACTACCTGCTCCGGCAACGACTCCCTGCCACGGTGGATATAGCACGCAATGGTCTAGTTTAGACTAGTCACAATGAAGAGTATCATATAGTAGTATCATGCATATGAAGCTAGTATATGATACCATCTCCATAATACATAGTGTTATATAGTAGTATCATATTCTTGCTGTATTTATTGTTTTGTAGAATCTCAATGTAAAATTGTAGACAAGATTTGTTTGGGATTAAATTTTTCTAGTTTATGTGATATGGTACAGTATCTACCTATGGTATCAACACAATCTCTTTTATTTTAATTACTATGACACATAAGCATTTTGTATGCTTGTGGTGCATGATACCACCTATGATACATTTTGCATGCTTGTGGTGCATGATACCACCTATGATACTCCTATTGAGGCTAGTCTTAGACACGACACTCACAGCGAGACGAAGGACAGAGGCGTGGCAAGGAGCATCGGCGGGCTCCTATTGCCGGGCTAGAGGGAGAACTGATGTGCGATAGTGCGAGAATTGGAGGGCTCAAACCTTTTTTATTGGGAGAGCGCGTAACCACGACCACCTCCAGGATCGGCATCGGCAGTTTCCACGGATTGATTGATTGGCGGTTTCAAGATAACCGTGGCAGATGGTGATGCAATACGGAAGAATCGGTAGGCAAGAGACATCGGGAACAAGAAAGGATCGGTGGGCAAGCAACCGTCAATGGATGGGGATTTTTTCCCGTGCGAGAGGAGAGGTCAAAGACCGTGTTGTGTGTTTTCTTTTTCTTGTTG
Source organism: Avena atlantica (assembly GCA_910589765.1). Lineage (NCBI taxonomy): Eukaryota > Viridiplantae > Streptophyta > Magnoliopsida > Poales > Poaceae > Avena > Avena atlantica. Next base: position 13,747,043 of record OU342737.1, read on the forward strand.
AGAGATGCTGGCGTGGGTTATGACCTATCATCATTATGTTGTCTTGTCCTTTACGGCTAGTCATAGTGAAAGTAATAACTAAAGTGGTAGTAACGTGCATTTAAAATATATATCATTGAAAACTATTTTTGAAGATAAATCCAATGGTATAATTTTTATGATATATTATGTAAAATTTATTGACTAAAATTATTAGTCAAAGTTGTTCTTAAACTACGTGCGCGCCTAATAAACCGGACCGAAGAAAGTAGTTATTTTAATAATGTGACATGTCAGTAAATGATGAAAGAGAGACTTGGAGTAACTAGCTATATCACTCTCTTCGATCCGGTTTATTAGACGCGGCTTGACTGTGCCCGTTCCGTGCGACCATCTGTGCGGCTTTGACAAATGAAACCAATTGAACGGATGTGGCTCCCCTACCATCCGGGCCATCCACTTAGTTTAAAAAAATCCTTGACCATCAATTTTGACTAATAAAATATACAATATATGTTTCAAAAAATATAATTGTAAACTATTTTTGAAGATGAATCCAATGGTATAATTTTTATGATATATTATGTAAAATTTATTGATCCAAATTATTAGTCAAAGTTGTTCTCAAACTACAAGCGCGCCTAATAAACCGGACCGAAGGAAGTACCATAACATCACATAGTCCAAGGCAAGATGAGTCTACAAGTCAATAAATAAGACCTTGCATGTTATTAGACACAAGTTATTATCCACTATGAATATAGTAACTTAAGCTGGTCATAGTAGAAGTAACTTAGCTAATAACATACATATATATATATGCAATGCCAAGTAAGCAAACTGATGGCATGACATGATAATAAATTAAGAAAAAGATGAAAATAGTAATTTAGCTAGTTACCATAACATCACACATATCAAGACTATGAGTCTATGACCTAATTAATTAGTCTTTACATAACACCATACATATGTTACTACCCACTATGAAAATAGTAACCACAGCACTATAATCAGCCTTAGACTAGTGTCGTCTGCATAACACTAGCTCAAATTACTCCCTACTATGACCAGCCTAAGTAGTAAGAGATGGTATAGACGTGTTAGTCTCAACATGAGATTAGACGAATCTACCGTACGAATGCATGTAGTAGAAGCACGGCTTCACTGTCCGCAGCTAGGCACATAATCGAATGGCAAAAAATTATATTCCCTGTCCGTAATTGCAGGAGGCAAAAATTAAGTCCCATACTAAAATACTTCCCAGCATCACAGCCACACCACGGGAGCTGTGTGTAACCGCAACTAATTCCCTATTATCTCTTTAATACAAAAGTTAACACAATGATCAAGATGCTTGAGAATCAACATATAGCTATCATAAAAATGACAGTTATCACTCATGGCCAGACAAACTTCACTCAAACCAAGTCATATTCCAGCGCAACAACGATGTCTTTAGTTGTCCGTCTGATGATATCATGGACTCGGATCTGCAATACATTCATCAATAACTTACTCCTTTAACAATTAGTTATAAATACAATAGTAACTGTGCATGTTCAAAGCACATTCGATTAATTAACATAATAAAACATAAAGGATAGTCGCCTGGTGGTTTTATTTATACAATCTAGACAAACCCAGGTCATTTATTTCAGGACGGAGGGAGTACATATTTTCTTAACATAGGTGTTATGGCAGAAGAACATAACACTATGCAATCATGTGTGTTTTTCATGTAAGGATGTATGTATGTGAAACCAAACATATTACAGGCACAAGAGATATAAAAGTACATAGATCATCATTATAGTATTTCATTCAAAACAATAAAACATGGTTTGAAATTTTTTGACAAGGATGGACAACTATCGAGTAATAAAGAAATAGCACATGTACAGTCTTTAAGCATGAAAAGTAACAACTAATAGGAAATAAGTAGAATTGTTGGGCAATAAGTAAACAAATGTTTAAACAAATGTTTATGAGATGGGTGGATCTTTGTCTACAATCAGTATGGATAATTATGAATTGTCTATATATATACCTTCAGATCTATTGTCGAGAGCTGATCAAGGCTTTTGTCCAAGCATCCCCAACCGAGTTTAAGAAGGTAATCTTCCAACTATCAACGAAGTTTCATAACGTTAATCGTAAATATATCCACACTCAATTCAGTCTACAAAAGTAAGGGATTATTGCACCTGAGGTAGAGTGGAACCGCACTCTCCATCAATGATCTCCATAACATCTCCTTCTCCAATGACATTCCTCCAAGCAGAAGAAACAGAACGCACCTGGGCGGATCAAGAGTGTTAACATACTATCCACAACAATAGATAAAATGAATGAAGTTATATACCTTATTAACAATAAAACCCCTCCTGACGTTGTAGTGAACCAAGAGCTTTTCTTTGTGCTCAATTTCCAGCAACTCCACCGACCTCAAGTTCATATCGATCATAGGACAAGCAATACGGCTACAATACTTGGATTAAATCAATATGCTCAAAAGCTGAATTCAAATCGTTTTGTTGTCAAAGGCAATGGCTACACAAACTATCATATTATCAGAATTTGTTTGTTTATATGTTAAACCAGCTATCACATGTCTTTTTTTTAATGTGAGTAATTCAAAATTAGTTAAATCCAAACCTCAAAGTTAGAAAACATTAAGACATACCTGAACCTATCCCACATGTCAATGCATGTTTTGATCGTTGTGATGGACATAATAGCTACTTGAAGATTATGAGCAACAATCATTCCTATCATATTACCACAATTGTCAATAACTAGCCCTCCTGTGCAATCCAGGTCCTATATATCAAACAAACATCACAAATTAAACATTATGTTATAAACTACGTCAAGACAAAATAATGATACAATGTTTACCTGGAGAGCACTCGATTCACAACTAAGAAACATATAATAGTTACATCGTAAAAAAGAATGCTCCAACAACGATATCGATCCACGTCTGACAACTATAGAACACTCTTCATCTCGACCCAATAAATAGACCTCCTGACCATATTGTGGCATATCACCAAAACAAACATGCCGTAACGGGTAGTCGGTTAAGATCTCTAATACAGCAACCCGATAGTGAATGTTGATGAATAATATATGCCCCTCCACGGTGGTTTCGTCCGACAGGTGAACAAATACCTGAAATGAGCTTTTGTCAGATAAATTGTTCTTCTATGAGATAGTGCAAAGTGCAATACTATAGTGTCATAAAACCTGGCGCAAAGTAAAAGACTTTCAGCAAAACATGATGCATAAATTGACACAATTGGCAATCTAGCTAGCACATAGTGCAAAACACACAGTAATGGGCAAGTGAAGACATCAATAGGCAACATAGAGAGCAAAAAACAAAACAACACAAAATTATGAGTGCTGCCATCATGACTTGTCCATGTTCTCATGTGAACTTTCTCCCCGCTTACTATAAATTGTAGCAGAGGTAATACACAAACTTCAGCACAAAAATCAGCATCTATGTCTGTCACCTCATGTCAATCAAGCTTAACTGGTGTCTGCTATCACTAATTGACAACTATAGCACATTATAAAAACTTGGGTTTGGGTGTGAACATGCTACACTACATACCATTACGGTGTGTTCATTCATCATTTCCCCCGCTAAATAAATAATTTATTTGCCTGCCCCTAACAGATCTATTAAGCACAATGTTAAATCAAACAATCTAGTACCACATAACTTTTCAAACAGGTGAATCTGTTACCTGCCAAAGCACATTATGCTAAGAAGATATTCTAAAACGTTTCTCCTAAACTAAATGATGATTTTCATAATGAAATTTTTATCACAAAATTACATTCGGTCCAACCAACCAGTCAACCAAGAAACAATTAATAATAAATCACTACCCTACACATGCATCCAATAGATCATATGGAACTTGATTACCAATCGACCACTCACATTAGAGCAAGTTTAGAATGCAAGAATACACACGGCAATAAATTTAATACAAGCTACTCCCTCTGTTTCAAAATATAAGATGTTTTAGCTTTTGTGAAATAAGTGTATCTAGACGCCTTTTAGTGTGTAGATTTGGAGTGAACCTATACACAAAAAAGCGTCTAGACACACTCAGTTCACAAAAGTTAAAACATCTTATATTATGAAACAGAGGGAGTAGTATCTAGTAAAAATGGAAGAGATAATTGCATTGGAACACCCTAAACTATCACCATTTCCTCAGTTGGCTGCCTTCACTTGTTTTTGTGAGTTAGTCCTCCTAAACCTGTTCTACTTTCTCACATAGCGCCTGTTTTGCCTACATACTTAACAGATACCATTAGAGCATCTCCACTCGTTGGGCGTACCCAGGCCGAAATCCGGACCAAATTTTGGCCGGCCGGAACAATTTTTCGGCCTGGATACGCCGAGTTTCCCACTCGTGTACCCAGGCGAGTTCTCGCGTTTGGCTAAAATTTAACAAATTTCGGCAAACTTTGGGCGAATATAAACTGTTTTGGGTGAATATGGGCGAACTTTAGGCGAATATGGTCAATATGAACAAACTTTGGGCGAATATGGGCGATATGGACGAACTATGGCCGAATATAGGCGATATTCGACGAACTTTGGGCGAATATGCCCGAGTATGCCCGAATTTTGGGCAAACTTTGGGCGAATATGGTCTATATGGACGAACTTTGGGCGAATATGGCGATATGAACGAATTTTGGGCGAATATGGGCGAATACGGACGAACTTTGGGCGAACTTTGGGCGAATATGCCCGAATTTTGGGCGAACTTTGAGCGAATATGGTCTATATGGACGAACTTTGGGCGAATATGGTGATATGAACAAAATTTGGGCGAATTTGGGCGAATATGGGCGAACTTTGAGCGAATATGGGCAAACTTTGGGCGAACTTTGAATGAATATGGACGAATATATGCTGACTGAGCGGGTCCACTCATCGAATTCGCTTCGTCCAGCGTTCCCAGGGCTTACCCAGGATCCTGGGTATGGCCTGGGTAGTTTAGACCAAAGTTGGCCCAAATCCGGACGAAAACAGGTTCCTGGGTACGCGACTAGGCGAAATTTCGACGTCCGGACCTATTTTCGGCGTCCGGATCGGCGTCCTGGGTAGCCTAGTGGAGATGCTCTTAGGCAGACAAATAAGTGCAAGTCATGCCAATCATTTATGTACGTTAGTCTAACAGTGAAAAAGAGACATGTGGGAAACCCAGACAAGCTCAGGGAGGCCCAAATACCGGAAACAAGTTAATGAGTCAAGTGAGAAAGTGGTGATAGTTTAAGGAATTCCGATGCAATAACAAGTCCTATTCTTACCTTTTGTTCAGGAAGATATAAGCCAGCATCACCACTGCAAAAGATTCTAGACGACGTCAGGATTCTAGCGCACTTGCCAGCCTCATTTGATGTAATAGCGACAACGATGCCTGTGCACCGGAAAACATTGTCATCACCTGTAAAAGAATAACAAGGACATTATCAACAGCTAGCTAGGTCTTATAACTGGAATACACGCACTGAGTTTCATCAGATGATTTTACCAGCCCTGGTAGACGAAACACTCACGATAGAGCATGCCACAGCCAAGGCCATGTTCCTCTCTTGTAGTGAGTGTAAAGCAGCAACAGTGTCAGGGTCAAATTCCGAGCTCAAGGTCGAAACCTCGCGACAAGAATCTAATAAATGCAACTGAGAGTTAGCAGCGGTTATGTGTATGTACAGAAGATCTAATGAGCTTCTCACAAGCTTAATCCAGTTCTTCTAGAGTTCAAAGAAACCAATGAGTTGCTTACCATGCTTATTCCAGATCTTCCTCACCCGCTCAGAAGCATCCGATAGTCCTACGGACAAGGTAACTTTTCTCTTAGCACGTCCGAGGAGATCGTGAACTTCAAGCTAGAAGGAGGAAGGCAATGCATCCGTGAATATATAATATCTTGTTACTATTAGCCATACATTCTGGGCATAAATTTGTGCTGTTGTATAACTTCAAATATACCTTCAAATCAACCATCAGGTGCGACTGAATGTTCCTCAGCAGCCGCATGTATTCCCAGCCATGAGACAAAAGAAAATCTTCAAACTGCTGTGAACGTTTGACTATGAAAATCGTAGTTATATCTAAATTTTAATGATTTATGAAGACTTATATTTGCACCTGAGGTAGAGTGGAACCACACAACTCATCCAACACAATCACATCTCCTTGTCTAATACCAAGCCTCTCAGCACTAGAATCAAGAGTTACCTGGAGATAACAAAAGGTTAGTATTACTCAGGACTACCTAGTGTTCGTATCTAATTTTTCTAGTTATGACATGTTAGCAGAATCATCTGAACAAGAAATGTAGCGATATGTTTTTACAGCAGCCGAAGTGATAACCATATTAGCATAAACTCAGTTATACCCGATCTACAATGAAACCCCTGTTGATATTATGTTGGATAGAGAGCTGCTCCCGGAGTGATAGATCAAGTAGCTCCACAGTCCTCAAGTGCATATCAAGCACAGGGCGAGCAACAGATCTGCAAAAATGTTGTATTTGTTGAAAAGCTCCATTAGCTTAAGTTTTTTAAGTCAAAGGAAAAATAACAACCACATTAAATCAGATAGTTGCTATTGAAAATAAATGTGCTATTCCTATGAATATAAAATGCAACACTAACTGTGCTATAATATTGTGCAGGGTGTCATAATGTTTGCGTGATAATTTTTCTGTATTAAATTTGACTCCGAAGATTATTAACTCCTAAGACTCCATTTAGCATTGACCAACATTAACCTAATTGACTATTTGTTTAACCAACTTTTTTTCTGCTTATGTGGCTAACTTTTAACTGCAGGTCAACATAAAATAAGTTCAGCACAACAAGTTCAGTAACAAGAAACTGAGAGTAAGTATTATAGAAGAGCTAAGTATGTGCATGCTTGTTGCATTTATGATGATGTTTGAGCAATGGACCCCCTGTACCAACTTTATATACCAAAGTGGAAATGAAACCAACTTTAAGCAAATAGTTACATGTATATAATTATAACAAAATCAATCTCTAAATGATAAGTATCTTGACCAATCCATAGTTAGGTAATAGCTACCATACTGGTTGCTTAGCTTTCCTATAACCAAACGATGCATGCGGTTGTTGCTAACTATGCCAGTGCCACAACTATTTGTGCAACTGGACAGCCATGGACAGAAGTCCCCTATTTTATAGGTGCTATTTATCCTCCATGGTTCTGATACCTAGGAACCGACTTATTTGGCCTACCCATCGATACGTACCATCAAAGCCACCAATGCATTTTGCTATCCATGTAGCAGCATTGTTGTCAGCACACCTTCACAAGGTTATATCATGTGTTGGGACAGACTTTCAGAACTCAGATCTTTTAACAGTGCATAAGTTTGGTCGGTTCAGTACATACAAGCCAGATTACACGTGAAGCACTCTCAACATCAGGAACACTTTTAGAATCTTTAACATAACAGAATATATAAGTTTGATAAGCTTGGTTGGTTCAGTAAATAAAACAACTAATAAGTGCAATGGCACTCTCAACACTAGAATAGTTTGGCATAAGCTAGTATTAAGTGCAACAAACTCTTTTATGTTACAAGAACAGCTAAGTTTGGTCAGTTCAGTAATACTCCCTCCGTTTCAAAATATAAGATGTTTTAGGTTTGTGAATGTAATGTATCTAGACATCTTTTAGTGTGTAGATTCGTAGTGAATCTCTTCGAACCTACACACTAAAAGACGTCTAGATACATTATCTTCATAAAGCTAAAACATCTTATATTATGAAACGGAGGGAGTATAAGCTAATCCTAGGTGTGATTGAAGTTTGGTTGGTTCCGTAAACATAAGCTGGTATTAGGGAGATTTGATAAAATGCCACGCTTTAGATGTTGATTTGTCAGAGTACACGACCTTCTATCACATGTTCCTTTTTAAACACAGACCACGGTGCAAACATGGGGAAGATACATGAGGTTTCATTAGACGGCATAGTAATAATAGAACTCTAATATAACTGCAACAACTAAAAAGAGGGACGGACCTAAACTGAGTCCACATTTCTATGCATGTGAGGATCGTAGAGATTCCAATAATAGCTGTATCTGGGTTACAACAAAATGCCATCCCTGTTACCAAACCATCACGGTCAATCACCGGCCCTCCTGTGGCACACTGCATCAAGGAAATACCACTAAGTTATTAATAATAACAATGCAAAAATGCATCAACAGAACATTAAAGAAGTTACCTCAGGGATTTCACAGCTGAGGAACATGTTGTAGTTGCGCCCTAAGGAAGGTTTTTCTAGAAATAGCATTGTCCCGCGCCTAGCAACCAAGGAAGAATCCTCATCTCTAGCCACCACAAATACCTCCTGACCATATTGCGGGTTCGTGCCAAAACAAGCTGAAGTCTGTAGAGAGTCCACCATGATATCCAATAACGCAAGACGATAGTGATGGTTGAAGAATAATAGATGTCCCTCTAAAACAGTCATATTCGGCAGACATATGGATAGCTGAAAAGATCAAATTTGATTATACACAGTTATATTGTGTGTGCATGTATTAAGATCTAGGATAAGAATGGAAGACAAAAATGATTAATAGAAAAAACAAGGGTGAAAGCAGTGAACTCTAAGTATGAAGTGGAAATTCAAGCCAAAGGAGTAATAAACTTCCATTTTAATCTTCAGATCCAAGCTTTCGTGGAAAAGGAGAGAAAAAGCTACGTCTGTTCGACATCCAGATATACATGAAAAAAGTCGATATGCGATATTTATCCGTGGTTCAAGAAATCAAATTGCTATTCTCTATTCAGACAAGGCACAATTTGTTTACAAAACACTCTTCATTTTATAGGTAAGATGTTGCAATATGGGAGAATATATTTTAGATAATAATGTTACAATATGACAAGTGCCTTCATGCATTTGGTAGTGTTCAAAGACAGTATCTACGGAGTAAAAAGAGAGAGCAGGATATCAGCATAATGGAGAAAACGATCAAATCAACATTATCAATAAGACAATAACAAGGGACAAGTTGAGATACCAGTAAGAGGATCCATGGATTATACTATTTAGGACAGTGACACATGCCAAAAGAAAAGCTATGTGTGTACAACTCCTGTTTGAACAAAGTGTAAAAGACATGGCCTTGTCTATCTAGTAAAACAAACACCAATGCGTCAGTCGATTTGGTAAAGATAAGACATTTTCTCAAAGCAATGAAAAATTGAGCATGCGCTCACGTGCTTACGCCTGGCTTCCAGCATGAGCATTCAATTTCGCGAGATGGGGGAAGAGGGAGAGAGGCGACGCAACCTCATGTGCTCCTGTTAGAAGCTGGTCGAGGAGACAGAGGCAGTGAAGAGGAGGGGATGCAGGGAAGGAGGGGGCGAAGACGGGGAGGGAGGGGTGGAGGCAGGGAATCTGTGGAACAGGTGCTGCAGCAACGCCATTGCGGCTGTCGATGCGTGCCTAGAAGGGAGCAGGTGAGAGAAATAGATAGAAGAGATTAAATGGACGGTTAATATTAGAGAACATAGATAGCTCAGATTGGGCTGGGCAAGCTAGGGTTCCATACGGGCTTTACTGGGCCAATATTGCACAAACGTTAGAGCTTATATGCTCTGAAAACTGCAACCTGCTGCCCCTCCTATTGCAAGAGAAGAAGTCAGAAGGGCAGGTTCTCTTTCATCCGTCTTTTCTAGGTGCGCATCTCCATCTACTAAAAGACCCGTACAGAACGCTTAAGCGGGCCGAGGCGCCGCTTAGGCGATGATTGCACTAAGCCGAGGCCTAGCACTCCCTTAGCGCCCCGCCTAGCGTTTATTTGAGCCTTGCCTCAAAGTGCTACTCCGAGTGCTCGAGTCACACTTGGCATGAAAATAAGTTATTGCAAAAATCTACTTTCATAAGTTACCAGGCTAGTGGTTTGCTACACGTAGCATCTCTTTCCTACCCTTCGGGTGGGTCACAGGAGTATCTCTAATAGATCATTTAATACAAAGGAAATGAGGTACGGCATAAGAGTTAAGTTCCTAATACTTCCTGCCCCATTTTTTAATCTTAGGCGAACAATAGGTTACGGTCACAAGGCACTATATTAAACCTCTGTGGGCTAGACACTTTCTTAATCGAAAATGGGAAGCACTCTAGCTTATCACAGACGGCATTTTGACTTTAAGATCAAAATGGATCGCAACCCCTTGAAAACCCATTAAACATGAACAAAATTTTAACAGTAATAGAAGTTGTAATAAGCATGTTGCAAAAACAGTGTAGTCAATCTACATAAGAGAGTATTGAAATTCAGTTCAAGCTTTAGATTCTTACTTTGGGCTTTGGGTCCTGTAATACACCTTTGAAGGTGCAGACGGTTCTAGAAGAAGTCAATATCTTGGCGTGTTTACCGGTTTCATCCGAAACAACCCAAAGGATTATGCCAGTGCATCGGAAATTCCTGCTCCCATCTACAAACATAAAGACACACACACACATATATATAAGTTAAAACTGGGAGAAGTTGGCTACTCAGTTGAGCCGATTCTACCTAACGCTGTGGATGTAACATCAACTATGGAGGATGCCGCTTTGAGGACCGCATCCTTATCTCTTAGTCTGGATGTAGCAGCAGCAGTTATGGGATCCTTGACCTGTCTTGTTACAGTCGGAAGATTACGAGCAGGATCTATAGAAGCGAAGGAGTTAGTAACACAAGAGAGGGTAAACAAGAGGTAGAGTGGAGGTGGAATGGAATAGGGGATCGTCACCTTTGAGACCGAGTTGATGGATCCTTACTGTCTCGGTGTTATACTTGCTAATGTCTTCAATTGTGCCGTTCGTGGGGAAGGGCGGGTAGCGGGGAGGGAGCGGGCGGGCGGCTAATTTGATTTCAGCCTCCGTCAGCACCCTCCCATTCATGGTAGCCGGCTCTCCAAGGCTGTCCGTCTCCACCACCCTCCGCCGCTTGCCAGCCGGGTCTCTCTGCAGCGATCCCGGCCCACTGGTCGCATCTTGGGTGGCAATCGCCGGATTCCTCACCTCATCTGATTCGGTACTCCTCGCCTGCCTAAGGCTCGGCTTGGGCGGCATCGAGCGAGGGACTTGGCGGCGGATCCGCAAACTGGGAGCGCGTACGGGTGCTTGGACTGTTGGGGATTAGGTTTTCCTCTGTGCGAATCGGGCGGGCTAGATAGGCTTGTTTGTCACATCCGTGTTCTACTCTGTTTTCTCTTCTCTATCTATCCCTCCTTAGCTTAGGATCTGTCCTGTTCCAAAGGGGCTGTTTTTGTTACGAGGCCGATCCCCGGTGAAGCTGCTGGCACGTGTCCTTTTTTCCTTTTTTTTCTTTCTAATTTTCACTTTTGTTTCCATCAATCGCGAATGTAGCAAAACTTATCCCGATTTTAGCCAAAAAAAACAAAGAGAAAAAAAACATAAATCTTGCCGGAGACTTTGCCGAAGATCTCGTCAAAGACATAGTAGTAAAATATTTATGCTATTGTAGTAAAAACTGATTTCAACGGAGATTCTCTCGAAGACCTTACAGCAATAATTTTGTACTTCCTCCGTCTAAAAATAGAGGTCCCAAGTTTTCCAAAATCTGGATGAATCTATATACTATATACTAAATAGTGTCTAGATTTATCTAAATTTTGATAAATCTGTGATATCTATTTTAGGACGGAGGGTGTACTATTATAGCAAAAACACAAAACAATTGTAATAAAAATTGGTTCTTCAAAGACATGGTAGCAAACAGTTTGTACTATATTGGCAAAAATAGAGAACAATTGTAGTAGCAAAAAACATATAATATTATAGCATCCTCGGCTTTGGATGGCGGGACCTCCGCTCGTGGCTGGCAGCATCACCGACCACTACTGGGAGCACCTCCGACCACCATTGGGAGCAAACTCTAACCTGGCCGGCAGTAGCACCAACCACCGATGTCCGTGTTGGGGTTCCGGTGTAGACAACAAAAATTTCCTACATCGGATCGTCCTAATGCCCAAGATCTATATATTAGTAATACATTAATGGCTGAGGGGGTTCAGATACATACCCCTGTAACCCAAAATCGGTTAACGTTCCGAGAGGAACGTGGTTGAAGTAGTCGCGCTCGAAGTCGACCTCAAGGTTGCGAAGCTCCTCGCAGGTAACCCCCTGCTCCATCATCGTGCATCAGTCCGGCTCACTACATCCAAAGTGTCCCAAGTATTGCACCTCGTGGCTTCTCACACATACGGTGTATGACGAGACCTCCGTCTCCCCGATTTCGCCGGGAGTGCGGAAGTAGATCTCCGGCTTAGAATCCTCGCAGCGCAACGACGTGATGCAGGTGCGTCGTATCTTTCACGAACAGTCCTGGACCGTGCCAACGCGTGGAAACAACTAGAGAGATTAGAGAGGAGGCGCATAGAGGAGGAGGAGAGCTCCCAACCCATGGGATTCTATTGTGTGTTTCTCCTCCAGGAGGGGGGTCCTTTATATAGGGGTGGAGGGGGCAGGCTTGCCCCTCCCCCAAGCCATTCAGGCGGCGGCCAAGGGAGGGAGTGTCACATCCCAAGATTTTCCAAATCTTGTAATGTGAAAATAAATGAATAAAATAAAACTTTGTTTGATTTTCAGAGCCAGAAGAAACTTTTTGAATTCAATTGGAACTCCAAACCCATTTGAATTAAATAAAATCCTAAGGGGATTTAGAAAAAAGATAAACATTTTTTTAAAGGAAAACAAAATATTTTGGAAATACTATTCTAGATCTTTTAAATAAAAGGATTTGGTTCTCAATTGAAATAAAAGTTTTATAGATAAAGATTATTTTATAGAGTTCAATTAAACCTTGGCCAAGCTTTGGGAATTAAAACATTTTATTTTAAATAAAATAGCAAAGGTTTATTTAAAAATAATAAAGGATTGCTTAAATAAAATAATAAGGAATTAATATCCAAAATTTATTCAAATAAAAGGTTTTACCATTTTAATTAAAACATCAAAACTTATTAAATTATTTTAAATAGGTTTTCCAAGTATTTTACATTCTCTAATAAAACCTACTAAAGTGTTTTGGCTTTATTTTAGATTTCAAAATAAATATCTCAATAAAACAAATCCTATTTGATTTAATAATGAAAAGTCTATTATATTTAATTAATAATGGACTCTAAAATAAAAGGTTATTTGTTTTAAACAAATTTCCAAGTATTCTATAACAGCAGCAGGAACTGATAAATGATCAGTGATATGAGAAATTGCAGGAGGGCAAAAAATCACAGTTGTAAATGGCCTACAAATATTAAAAAGCACTAATAGAAATATTTTGTCCTTACATCTTTTCTTTGATTATCTCATTACAATGCATAATATATTCATAAATGATATTTCACACACATTTGAAACACTGGTACAGGTCTAGCAAGGCACAAACCTTGATGCCAATGAGGTAGGGCATCTTCTTGTTGAGATTGATCTTCTCATGGTTCTCCTTGATCTTACATTAGATTTCTATAGCTCATGTGTGTTCTACTACAGCTTGACCTACACCAACCACAAACAAAAAAACCATATCGGACGACCAATAGCGAGCGTAGATTATCCAATAGCCATTTAGCTTATAGTAAAGAACAACACAATCAAATAAACATGAGTTCACGACAAGTACAAAATAAGGTTCAGGACCAAAACTGCAGTAGTACAATACGACACGGTTCAGCACACAAGATCAATCTATAGAAAATCATCAGAACAATATTCATGGTAAAGGTGCTAGTATATTCAAAACTGGAACTACTTTAGCAACAAACTTATTAAGATGGCAAGTACTACCTCACAACAATCCAGAATTTCCTGGTATGAAAATCAACATCATAAACGATATACTATTGTATTCAAGTGCAATATTTCATTGTCCTTTGTTGATATGAAAGTGGTGGATCAGATCAAATCTATGTGCAACAGGGAAGAACTTGTATTCCACATATCCTAACCAAACAAAGAAATAACTAGCTTGCGTGCAAAAATGCTACCAAAGGCATGTACCTAACTACAAATTTGTTACTAGAACCATCTTGAAGTAGGAAGTTATAAGCATCAACTATATTTTTCACAGATGTTAATATTGTGCAAGTAGAGGAGATACACATGTGTGGTCTGTATAGGATAATGAAAATGGATTTTCAAATTATCCTGATAAGAGTAATCATACAGGCCACAGTGCTGTTATAGTATTTAAGTCATTTTAGTATCATTTACCCAATTCAAGTGTAAAGATCAATCAACCAAATGTACACAACATGATCAAAGGTCCTACAGCTACAAGAAGACCATATCAACAGAAACGCTCGGTACAAGTGAATACACAAAATTAGCTCTCAAATAAAACATGAACTTGTATACAGACACAATTCAACAAAATATGATACCATGGCAATCATCACATCTTCTACTTATTGTCTATTAAGCAACATTGTGTCACAACTACACATGAATAAAGAGATTTGTAACAATAGTCAATGTCGGGGGGTTAACCTCGGGTAGGTCAGAGACGGGGAAAGACAGAGGTACTGTCCCCGTCTGGTTTCCGAGCTACGGCCTAGGTCGGCCGAATCATGGATATGTCGGCCGATGAACGGAGGCAAGAAGCCCATGTAAAGGTATCAAGTGGTTACCCGGCCGAGTTAATGAGAAAATCGGCCGGGTTACCCAAATGATCTTCATGCAGGTGAGGAGCGGGCCGAGTAACACAAGGTAAGGCCGAGTGATACGAAGCTTGCAGGAGAAGGAGAAGCCCAGGGTCAAACTATAGCTGCAGGCTAGAAGGAATCAGAACAGGGCCAAGCACAAGAGACAAGGATGCACAGCGTCAGAGGGGCAGAAGGAGGTCACGGAGGTGACAGTCCAGGAGCCCGAGGCACGCAGGAGGGGGGCCACTAGAGCCTTGCCGTCATTAGAAGGGCGACAGGGAAAGGAGGCCGCCGAACTACTATTTTGGGACAAGCATATTCCACGAATATGCTTGCCTCGTCAGCCCTAAGGGCACCCAAGGCACCCCTTTATAAGGGGAGGTTTGGACCTTGAGGGGGGGGGATTCTTTTGAGCACGGTTAGGCTGGGGAGATTCACATTGTCCCCCTATAAACAGCTCAAGGAGCACTTGTAACCCATCAAGAGAGGAATAAAGTTCATCACTTTGGCAGCTTGAGTGTAAAGACAGTTGCATCTTCCCTCCCCAGATCCCACTAGCATCCATTGGCCCCGTACTTTAGCCTACCCATGGCATCTGCCGTGCCACCACCACGACAGTTGGCGCCCACCGTGGGGCCAGCAGCGGTGCTAGCTGGAGTTGTCATCCGGACGGGAAACTTCATCAACACCGGCGAGCGCGTTGTTTCAGGCTTGGTCCAGAGATTTGGTCTCTGTGACTATGTCAGAGACAATGCAGGGAGCTTCAGGGGGAAAACCCCCCCGCGCAACGGGATCTTCATCGGCCTGGGCGAGCACAGGGTCTACGTCGGCGTCGACATCACCGACATTTATCCTCACCAGGTTGTTGTTGCAGGGGAACCACCTCGAAGCGCGGCGAGCTGTCCATCAGGAGAGCATCTGGCAGGCAGCGTCGAGGTGATGGTCGCAGCAGGGACTCAAGCGGGAGCAGCATTAGCCGGGGCAAGCAGAGAACCCGCCGCAGGCGCACAGGGTCCGCCCAAGCAGATCGCACTGCAAACCGCCGAGGTAATTCCGCCAGTGACAAACCCGGCCGAGCTACATGACACCACCCCAAAGGCACCAAGAGTGAGAGGACCACCTCTGGAAAGACCAGAGAACATTCTTCAGGCAACTATAGAGAACTTAACCACACCTGTAGCGCCGATACTTGATCCGGCGAATGCTCAGGCAGAGTTAGAGGAAACCAGACAGAAGGTGCTGGTAGAGGCCAAAAAAGTATCAGCCCTGCGGGAATCCTTGAACAGGACCCTGAGAGAATATGCAAAAGCTAATAAGCTTGATATCGCACCCGAGCGGGTGGACGAATTGAGATTAAGAGGAAAGAACCTCATGAATGATATTAACAAAGAGCATGAAGCTCACAGAGCCGAATCAGGCGATTTGGGTTTGCCGAGGTACAGTACCCCGGCGAAAAACCTGAGAGCGGCAAATGCCGCAGCATTGGAATTAGAGGGGTTAACAGGGGAAGCTCGGCAGAAGCAACAAGAAAGAGTGAATGAGCTGGTGCGCATCGCGAACCAGCAAAATGAGGAAATGCTCAGAGCTAACCCGGCAAGACCAGGGGCTTCACGGATGGTTCATTCGGCAGGGGCAGCACCTGCTTTATCTGCGGCAGCGGCATCTTCACCCGGAAACAACGCTATAAAAGAAAAAGCAGTAACCTCAGGGAAGAGGAACAAACAAATTGTTCCATATGACCCGGCAATAGCTGGAAAGGCGAATGAGAACAGAGGCAATGCAAGCCGAGGTAATAGTGGGGAGAGAAACCACGGCCGTATGGAAAAGGACGGCGGCGGCCGAGGTAATGGGGAGCACGGCAGGAAAGAACCCGCAAGAGACAATCATGAAAACCAAACCCCGGCCGAAGTAAGGAGAGAAGTGCCGCTCAACCCGCAACCAAGACATGAGCCTCGGCAGGAAAGAGAAGTGAGGCCAGCTCGCTATAATCAGATGAATGAAAGGTATAATGATGGATATTCCGAGGTAGAATACGCAAACCAGGGTGGAGACAATCACTATGGGATGCAGGATAGAATCCTGTACAGAGATTTGCCAGCAAGTGATGCAAGAGTAAAATTGGATCGGTTATACCGGTCTGAGCTATTGGAAGAACAAGGTCCACCAGGTCCGGCATGTTTTGGACCACGGATCATGGGCGAACCACCGGTGCCAAATTTTCAGTTGGCGAGAGGCACAAAAACGTACAATGGAAGTACCAAGCCACAAGACTGGTTGATTGATTATGCCACCGCAGTGAAGATAGCGGGTGGCAACCTAAGATGGGCTGTGCGGTATGTCCCACAGATGTTGGAAGGACCAGCCAGGGTATGGTTGAATAATCAACCAGCTGGCAGTATCAACTGCTGGTTAGATTTCGAAGAAATGTTCGTTAGCAACTTTACCAGCACATACAAGAGACCAAATAGACCACAGCAACTAGCCATGTGCAAGCAGAGGCCGAATGAAACAGATAGAGAGTTTTTAACTCGATGGTGTAACCTGAGAAATTCATGTGAGGGAGTTATCGAATCGCAAGCAATCGCTTGGTTCGCGCAAGGCTGCCGTTATGCCAGCGTGTTGTGGCAACGCCTGCAGAGAGATATGCCAACCACACTGGCAGAAACTATCAGAATAGCGGACTCCTATGCATTGGGTGACCCAACCCAACCGGAGTTAATGTCGGCAGATCATCGTGAACAACAAGACCAGTACACGAGAGAATTGGCCGGGTCATCCAGGCGTGATTTCAGAGGAAGAAGAAGAGAAGAGAGGCCGGATTATAGGTATAATTCAGCCCAGGTGGAGGCTGTAGCACAAGATCAGCCGAGTCACGGACCAACTCAATGACAGAAAAATGGACCTCAACAGTGGACATCAAGAAATGAGGGAAAGAGGCAATGGACCCCAGAGCAAAAGAAGCAATGGCAAGAGAGGCCGAAGTATACGTTCGAATCCATGTTGGATCAGCCGTGTAAATTTCACACATCAAACCCATCTAGACCAGCCAATCATACAACCCGGCAATGCGCCTGGATGAAAAATGCGATGGGGAACCCGGCAGGAGTTCAGGCTCCCCATCAGGTGCAACAGCAGCATCAGCCGCAGTTAACTAGAGCAAATACACAGCAACTGATGCTACCGCCCCCTCCCCCGAGGTACGATAACTCGGATCGGAGGGATGCAGTGCATCAAGTAATGAACCAGGGGCAGGACGGAAGGATAAATCCGGCAAATACTGGACGAAATGATTACAGGGAACATCACCAGTCTTATTGTGTGTTCACGACAGAACAGCAGGACAAGCAGAGTGTGCAGCGCCGGCATATGGAAGTGAATGCAGTTGTACCAGCAGTGCCAAGATACCAGCCATGGTCTGATCAGGATATGACCTGGAGCATGAAAGACCACCCCAGAATAATGCCGAGTCCAGGATCATACGCACTTGTGTTGGATCCGACGTTTGTGGGACCAAGCATCAATGTGAAATTCTCAAAAGTACTCATCGACAATGGAAGCAGTATCAACATCATGTACAAAGATACCATGCATAAGCTCGGAATATCACAGAATATGCTACAGTCCACGAGGACAACTTTCCATGGGATAGTGCCAGGGCTTTCATGTGAGCCCATCGGTAAAGTCCGAGTGGACGTATTATTCGGTACAAGAGATAATTGCAGAGCAGAAAATTTAGAATTTGAGGTGGTCGATCTGGAAAGTTGTTATCATGCTCTACTCGGACGGCCCGCACTGGCCAAATTCATGAGCAGCTGTCATATAGGTTATCTAAAGATGAAGTTACCCGGACCACAAGGGGTGATAACAGTCGCAGGGGATTACAAGAAGTCAATGGAATGTGCCTCGGCCGGGTCAAATTTGGCCGAGTCATTGGTTATAGCAAGAGAAAAGAAAAGGATTCAGGAGGTAGCAGCCCTCGCACAGTCAGCAGAGTTAAGCATGCCGGCACTGGCCAACCCTCATGGCAGTGTTTCTTTTCAACCGACCAAAGAGACGAAGAAATTTCAGATTGATGAGCAATTCCCAGA
The DNA here is from genome assembly GCA_910589765.1 of Avena atlantica. Classification (NCBI taxonomy): domain Eukaryota; kingdom Viridiplantae; phylum Streptophyta; class Magnoliopsida; order Poales; family Poaceae; genus Avena; species Avena atlantica. The sequence goes on from OU342737.1 coordinate 13,765,855, forward strand.
GCGCACTGTTACTATTGGTGCAGGCCTTGACGCTAAATAGGAAGGCGAGCTCACCAACTTCCTCCGTGAGAATCGGGACATATTTGCATGGTCAACTCAAGATCTGCAAGGTGTGCCGAGGGAGTTGGCTGAGCACTCTTTAAACGTCAGGCCAGGAGCACGGCCGGTGAAGCAACCTCTCCGCCGCTTCGCCGAAGACAGGAGAAAAGTAATAGGGGATGAAATAGCTCGGCTTCTCGCCGCCGGGTTCATCATGGAGGTGCTATATCCGGATTGGTTATCAAATCCGGTGCTAGTAGAAAAGAAAAAAGATGACCCCAATGTAGCCATTGTGTGGCGAATGTGTATCGACTACACTAACCTGAACAAGGCGTGTCCGAAAGATCCTTTTCCATTGCCTAGAATAGACCAAGTCATTGACTCGACCACTGGTTGTGAGCTGTTATCATTTGTAGACGCGTATTCTGGTTTCCACCAGATACCGTTAAATCCGGCCGATCAAATAAAGACTGCATTCATTACCCCGTACGGGGCTTATTGTTATCGCACAATGCCATTCGGCCTGCGAAATGCAGGAGCAACGTATCAAAGGTGCATGCAAAAATGCCTACATGATCAGATAGGAAAAAATGTACAAGTATATGTGGATGACGTAGTCATCAAAACTAAGGAGAGTAGAACCTTGCTAGAAGATATACGGCAAACTTTCGCGAACCTGAGAAGGTTCCGAATGAAACTTAATCCAGAGAAATGCACGTTTGGCGTGCCGGCAGGAAAGCTACTCGGGTTCCTTGTGTCCAGCCGAGGTATCGAGGCTAATCCAACGAAGATAAGAGCAATAGAAAGAATGGAATTGCCGAGATGTTTGAACGATGTACAAAAATTCACGGGCTGCCTGGCCTCGCTTAGTCGATTTGTGTGTCGGCTAGGAGAAAAGGCACTGCCACTTTATCAGCTGATGAGAAAGTCGGACAAATTCGGCTGGACTCTCCAGGCCGACCTTGCGTTTCAGGAGTTGAAAAAGATGCTAGTTACGACACCCATTTTAGCTTCTCCATTATCGAAAGAACCTATGCTACTTTATATAGCGGCTACCAATCGAGTAGTTAGTACTGTGGTTGTAGTGGAACGACTTGAAGAGGGTAAGTCAGTTCAGAGGCCAGTATATTATCTAAGTGAAGTATTATCCACTTCAAAGCAGAATTATCCGCACTATCAGAAGATGGCCTATGGAGTATATATGTCGGCAAAAAAGCTTAAGCATTACTTTGAAGAGCACCCCATCAAAGTAATATGTGAGGCACCCATAGCCGACATATTGAACAACAAAGATGCAAGTGGCCGAATAGCAAAATGGGCGATCGAGTTATCACCGTATGCCCCACAATTTGATAGAAGAGATGCAATCAAATCTCAGGCTGTCGCCGACTTTCTCGTGGACTGGGCCGAGGTGCAATATGAGCCACCATTGCCAGATCCAAATTACTGGACAATGCATTTTGATGGTTCCAAACTAAGGAACGGTTTGGGAGCAGGAATAGTGCTGACCTCGCCTAAAAAAGATCAATTGAAATATGTACTGCAAATACATTTTGCCGCGTCCAACAATGTAGCTGAATATGAAGCACTAGTCCATGGATTAAAGGTGGCAAAAGAAATTGGAATACGCCGAATCCTATGTTACGGTGACTCGGATCTAGTAGTACAGCAAGTATCGGGCACTTGGGACGCATTAGATGCTAATATGGCTTTATACAGATTCCATGTGCAAAAGATCAGTGGATATTTTGAAGGATGTGAATTCCACCACATACCACGAGCAGAAAATGACGCTGCTGACACATTGTCAAAATTAGGATCAACCCGGCAGTCAATTCCGCCAGGTATTGCCCTGGAGCACCTCAGGAAACCATCAATAAACCCATCACCAGAGTCCGAATCAATCTTTATCCCAGCAAGTTATGCAGAGAATCATACGCCAATGGAGGTAGATCCGCAGAAAGATTCGGAACCCCTAAAGAGGGGGACAGCCGAGGTAATAGCAATCATGGAGAGAGCCGAGGTATATACATCGGCAGAAAACATGGAGATAGACAGTGAAATCACTGCAGAAAGAGCAACGCCGATATGGGCGCAACCCATATTTTCGTACCTAAAAGACGCGGTATTGCCGAGTAATGAAGTATTAGCCAGACAAACCGTCAGAAGAGCAAAAGCCTATACAATCATAAACAATGAGTTATATAAGAGAAGCGTAACAAACATATTGCAGAAATGCGTGAGTTCCACAGAAGGTCAGGAAATCCTTCTAGACATACACCAAGGAGAATGTGGGCACCATGCCTCATCTCGCGTTTTAGTAGCCAAGGCATTCAGGCATGGATTTTACTGGCCAACGGCGTTAAAAGAGGCAGAAGAATTAGTTAAGAAGTGCAATGGGTGTCAGAGATATGCAACCAGAATACATATGCCGTCGGCCGAGTTAAAAACAATACCCATCACTTGGCCATTTTCTGTATGGGGTTTAGACATGGTGGGACCTTTCAAGCCGGCGAGAGGAGGAATGACCCACATCTTGGTTATGGTAGACAAGTTCACAAAGTGGATTGAAGTAAAACCAATCAAAAAGTGTGATGGGCACACAGCAGTGAAATTCCTCAAGGATATCATCTTGAGATACGGATACCCACATAGCATTATTACGGATAATGGCACGAACTTTGCAGAAGGAGCCTTCGCTAGATTTTGCCAAGAGAAGCACATAAGACTAGATGTTGCCTCGGTGGCCCACCCAGCATCCAATGGACAAGTTGAAAGGTCTAATGGACTGGTGTTATCAGGAATAAAACCACGACTTGTTGAACCTTTGCAGCGGTCGGCAGGATGTTGGATCGAAGAAATCCCAGCCGTGTTATGGAGCCTTCGAACTACTCCGAATAGGTCAACAGGTTACACTCCATTCTTTCTGGTATACGGGGCAGAGGCCGTACTCCCAGCCGACATAATATATGACTCGCCAAGAGTCGCTCAGTACACAACCTCTGAAACAAATGAAATAGCTCGGCAAGATGTCGTAGACCTGTTGGAAGAAGCCAGAGAGTTGACATTATCACGATCGGCCATTTATCAACAGAACTTACGGCGGTATCACAGCAAGAAAGTGAATCCAAGAATATTTAAAGAAGGAGATTTAGTCCTCCGGCTGGTGCAGCGCACGGCCGGCATGCACAAATTATCACCCCCATGGGAAGGACCATTTATCGTGAGCAAAGCATTGCACAACGATGCATATTATCTGATCGATGCTCAATCCCCTGGAGAGAGCAAGGCAAACAAAGCTGGTGAAGAAACGAAGCGCCCCTGGAATGTGGCTTTACTTCGGCCATTTTACTCATAGTTTTGTATCTCTAGGTCAAAAAAACCAATGATGTATTTGCACCTCGGCACCCAGAGCAGTGACTCGGGGACTGCCGTAGGTTATATTTATTTCATATCATGTATTCAAACCTCGGCACCCAGAGCAGTTACTCGGGGACTGCCATATGTGATGTTATTTCATGTTTGATATTTGAACCTCGGCACCCAGAGCAGTTACTCGGGGACTGCCATATGTAATGATTATTTTTGTATTATATGTTTAGACCTCGGCACCCAGAGCAATAACTCGGGGACTGCCATATGGTATATTTATTTCTTTCTCGTTACATACTTGAACATTGGCGACCAGAGCAGTGACTCGGGGAATGCCATATGTTGTGTTCCTTTCATGTTACGAATATGCACCTTGGTGCCCAAAGCATTGACTCAGGGACTATCATATGATATGTCAAATTCGTATTGACACTTAAACTTCGGCATCTAAAGCAACGACTCGGAGACTACCATATGATACCTCAAACCTATGCTAAACGCAATCATATCCGAAACTTGATTTATATAAGGAAGTTCCGGATAGTAAACGACGATCCAGCGATCGTTGCTTACTTCCACAACGGAGTAATTATCTTATGTTCAAAACAGGTCAATAGCGTAGATATTCAGCGCCAATGCCTGGATAAGATCATCAAAATAACGGCAAAAATTGAGCCCTGAAAGATGAAGAAATTACGAGCCAACAAGGCAAGAATTCGGACGAGCATCCACTTAACCAAGAATCTCAACAACACATAGCGAAAGAAACTCGAATCATACGAGTTGACAAATTTTTCGTCTACATTGTACGCCCGGCATACCAGGGATCGCGAATAACCTAGGCGTTGTTCGTTGGAGGGTCAACCACTTGCTCAGGTGCGGGGCACTCCGAAGTAGGAGGAACTTCGACTGAGGTCGCCTCGCCCTCCGCCGACCCAGGTGTAACTTCGGCGGTATCACGGGGTTGTTCAGGAGCGTCAGTACGCGCGGTAGAATGCCCGGTGCCTTTGGAGGAAGACCGCGCATCGCCGTTGCTATCTGAGCTTGAGCTGGAGCTATCGGATGTGGCCGAATCATCTTCACCTTCCCCGTGCTCAGCTGAATCATCACCCGAAGCACCTTCAGCCGCGACCTCCTGATCCGGATCTGGGAGAAAACTCGGCCCTTCATTCCAAGTGTGCACGTCGGCATACTCGACGAGCTGGAAAGCCCGAGCTTGCCGAAGAGCAACAAAGGTGGGATCTTCAACCCAGCGGGAGCCAGTGCGCAGATTCCTCAGAATGTCAAGAGAGATGTCTTCATACCATGACATGATTACAGTAAGGGCCATGTCGGCACCAGCACGCGCAGCAGATTCTCTCCAAAGACTCAACTGTCTCTCAGATGCCATCAGCCTGGTCACCAATAACTTGACCTCGTTGATATCAGGAGTCCCTGAGGTATTCGGCCAGAGTGCATGGTAAGCTCGGATAGCGGCCTACACCAAGTCCCGGCCCATGATTTTCATCGGACCAACTGCAGCACCAACGGCAACCAAGAAATCCTCCATCGAATATTCAAAGTCAACAGCAACAGGTTCACCTCGACGAGCGCGAGCTGCAAGAACAGCTTTAGAACTCACGGGTTTGGCCTCGGGGAAGTGATCTGCGCAAAACATGGACATGTCAAAGGATAGCAGCGACGACAAAAAAAAAATAGTTCGTCCAGGCCAAATAACTTACGATGAATGTAGCTCATCATTATCTGAAGGTCTTTGGCCCAAGCAGCTTTACTCTTCTCGAAACGAGCAATTTCCTCGCTCAAACCGCGAGTTTTAAGTTCGGCAGCTTCGAGGAGTTCTTTGTTCTTCTGTAGATCCAGAGTCAGCCGATTCTTTTCCTCGGAAAATTCTTGGTCGACCTTTTCTAGCTCGGACTTCTGAGAGAGCTTGAGTGTATTGACCTCGGATCTCAGGCGAGCTATCTCATCATCTTTTTCTTGTAGTTGCGCCGAATGAACTGCGCTTTGTTCTAAAAAATGAAGCATCACGTCAGGCATGGGCACGCAATCTTGTTGCGACACTGCAAAGTCTTGCAACTCGGCTTTACCACAGCCCAACGCAATAAGGAAACTTAGCATAGATACTAAAAGGAGAAGGAGTAAAGTAGAAAGGAAACTAACCTTCCAAGGTCTTTATCTTCTTTTCAAGGCGGATATTGAGGTTATTGATATTACCTATTCAACAAGAAGTAAGCCGGCGTTCCGCGGACGAGTATATGAGAAAGGTGGGAATAAGGAAAACGAACTATCGACTTACCGGCCTTCTTTGCCACGGGCAGAACTTTCTCGTACTTCTCTTCCAGCTTGCGGTGCGAAAAAAGCAACCTCTGGAACTCGGCGGTCCGTCGATCATGTGCAACCTGAGCAATGGAGCAAAATGATAAAACAACAAGTAGAAGCTAAATTAGATCCGAGTCAAGAAGGACTAAACTCAGATCTAGGTGGCTAGATATTCAAAGCTAAACTAGATCTGAATCAAGCAAAGCTTAATTCGGCTATAGCTGGCTGGATATTCAAAGCTATGCCAGATCCGAGTCAAGAAGGACTTAACTCGGCTCTAGGTGAATGGATATTCAAAGCGAAACTAGATCCGAATCAAGCAAAGCTCCCTTCGGCTCTAGGTGGCTGGATATTCAAAGCTATGCCAGATCCGAGTCAAGAAGGACTTAACTCGGCTCTAGGTGGATGGATATTCAAAGCGAAACTAGATCCGAATCAAGCAAAGCTCCCTTCGGCTCTAGGTGGCTGGATATTCAAAGCTATACTAAATCCGAGTCAAGAAGGACTTAACTCAGATCTAGGTGGCTGGATATTCAAAGCTATACCAGATCCGAGTCAAGAAGGACTAAACTCAGATCTAGGTGGCTAGATATTCAAAGCTAAACTAGATCTGAATCAAGCAAAGCTTAATTCGGCTATAGGTGGCTGGATATTCAAAGCTATGCCAGATCCGAGTCAAGAAGGACTTAACTCGGCTCTAGATGGATGGATATTCAAAGCTACACCAAGTCCGAATAAACTATGAACTAGATGGCCGGACTAACCTTAGAAATAAAATTAAGTCAAACTTCCAAGCATACAACAAGTTATTTCCTTGCAAGTTTCGGGGACTAGAGAATATGGTAACATCTGGAGAATAATTTAAGACTCGGAGATAAAACAATTACCGCATTCATCTTGTTGGTATCAATGATAAACTGGGCAACATGGTCAAAACGGCCGCTGATGTCAGAAAGCTGGAAAGGTTGGTTGGCTGGATTACCCTCAAATTGATCAGCAGCATTCCAGTTATTGGCATACTCAACCAGCGCTCCAAGGCTGTTCCCGCTAGCTGTCCGAGTTAAAACTTTACCTCGGGCAGGCGGTCCGACCACGGCAGTCGCAGGGCTCTTATGAAGAGCAAGCTGGCTGCCGGTGGCCGAGGTAACAGTGACTTTGGCAGATGCAGCTCCCTTACGCAGCGCGTCTGCAATACTCGGCTAAGAAGAGCCGGCAAGACCTTTCTGAGAAGAAGTCTTGACGGCAATAGCACGTTTCTCCTTAGAAGAGGCATCAGCAGGAAGTTGCGCCTCCGAAGTGGGGACGGAGTCCTTAGGACCAGCGGAGGATAAGCTCGCAGAGGGTGCCGGGGCAACGACCTTTTCGGCCGAGGTCGGGATGACCGTAGAAACTGCCGGAGTAGATGGAGGCTCAATGGTAACGCTGGGGCCCATAGAGGGGACAGCTGGCTCAACGAAAACATCGGAGGGCCGGGTCGGATCCAGATCAATGGAAGAGGTCTCAGGGGCATCACGACGAACAGGCGACGTATTCGGAGCGGGGGGAGAAGCAGGACGAATAGGACTAGGAATTCTGGTGTCATCAGCGGGAGGTGGAGATGGCGGCCGAATCGTACGGCTAGTCATACTAGGACCGCCGGGTTTAACAGACAGAGGAGCGCTGCAAAAATAAGAAAGAAGATTCATCGGTATGAGAAACAGAAAGAGAGAAACAAGAAATATAGGCAAAAGAACTTACCCAGCAACCCCGGGCATAGTCTTGCGCCTGGGAGGATTCGGAGCGGATTTCTTTATTCGCTTCTTAGGAACCGCCTCCGAGGCACTAGCAGGAGCCCCGCGCTTCCCCGAGGTAACGGGAGGCCGGGAAGCAATAGGTTCGGCGTCATGAACCTGACCGGCCGGATTAGCTGGGAAAGTAGAAGCCGGAAATGCATATAGGCATGGCGGCAACTACCTCAAGAATTTGGACCTCGTCCGAATCACCTTCCTCCTCTTGCGCTGAAGTTTTGCCGCGAGCTCGAGCCGGAGCAGGATCTGACTTAGGGACGAACTCCTCGGAGTCCGGCTCGCCAGTATCCGGGGTACTCCTGTCTGCGGGCCAAGGGAGCTGCAGAACTTCGGCATCCTCGTTCTTCTGCTCCGCGAACCTCTGCAGGACAAGGAGAGAAAATCATGTAAACCAGTCTCTAAAAACTGGGGAAAAATATAGTAATGGAGATTAGGCTTACCTCGGGAGGCGGACGGTCGCGGGTGAATGGTTTTAACCCCCAGGACCAATCCTCAGGCATCTCAGTCTTGAAGATAGCTCGGACGCGCTTATAAATAAGGTAATTGTCCAACTCCACGGTCGAGACTCGGTTAGGGTCCAGAGGACCACTCATGTAGCATAGCTTGTGGGTCCGTTGCTGGAAGGGGCAGATCCGGCTACTAATAAACGTTGCCATCAGATCTTCGCCGCACAACCCGGCCCGAATCAACTCTTTTAGCAGAATCTCGAAGGCCTCGGCCAGGGCGTGAGTTTTCCTCGGATTATAGAGCCAGTTCACTTTGGAAGGTGGGCCAATTGAGAATGGAGGGAGCCGAATCTTGTCTTCCGCCCCTCTGTTCTTGACATAGAAGAATGACTTGTGCCATTTCTTGCACGACTCCAACCCAGTGACACGGGGGAACACGGATTTCCTCCGAGGTGTAATAGACGCCGCCCCACATTGGGTGAGCAACTTCTCGGAAGGATGCAGAGATTTGTCGGGAACAACGTTGGAGCGGATCTGGAAGAACTTCGACCAGACATGCACTGACGGCCACAGGTCGAAGTAACCCTCCGAAGCGGAGATGAAAGCGGAAAGAGAAGCTATGGCGTTCGCAGGAAGGTGGTGCGGCTGAAGGCCGAAGTAATCAAGGAATTCTCTAGCGAAATCGCTAAGAGGGAGACCGAAGCCGCGGGCGAAGTGAGACATGAAAACCACATACTCGCCCTCTCTGATAACTGGAGAGGATTCGTTGCCGGGTAAACGACAGGAAACCTCGGCAGGAATCCGTCGAGTTCGGATGAGCCATTCAATCTCACGGCGCGTGACTGAAGAGCCCTGCCACGATCCACGCTCGGGCCCGGAGCCAGCGTCATCGTCCTCAACAAGAGCACCGCTAAACGAACTAGACATGGGTGCGCCGGAGAGATCGCCGGAGGAAAAACTGGCGGCGGAGGGGAGCTTAGAGCTACAAGGCCCCGTCGGAACTTAGCACGAAAACAATGGCGAAGAGAGGAGGAACCGTCGTATGAGCACGAAAACAGAGCAGATCGATCTAGGGCAAGATCAGGGCAAGGTGGTCAAAGAGGACTCACCGGCGGCGGAGCCACAGCCGTAGAGCGCGGGCGAGAAAGGCCGAACGATGCGGCGGAATCCTCGCCGGCGGAGGCTCTGGCTGATGAGCGGCGGCGGAGCGGCAAGAGGACGCGCAGGCGAAGGGAAGAAGGAGAGCGGACGCGAGCGATAAGGGGAAAGATGAACCCTGCGGGCGCATTTCCCCTCTTTATAGTCAAGCCATGAACAGGGGAGTGGGATCGTGGGTGTGGCAGTTACCCGTGTAGATCGTGGGAACAGCACGAACGCACGACGGTGAGTGGAGCCACACCAACGGCCACAGACAAAGAAAAGTTGTTACGATCCCAAGGGGAGCGGCACACGAGGCGTCGCGGCGGTGGCGCAGCAGGTACAGGGTTCACTGTAGCTTGTTAGTAAGCACTGTAGAAGGACCTAAAAACTAGAGGAGCAATGATGGGGTGACACGTAGGACGTGGCGTACGATGGAAGGAACGAGGAAACCTCGGACGAGGCCATAGCTCGGAAATAAGACTTAAGAAAGTAATGAAGCTGATATAACCCGGCCAAAGCTATTGACAGGGCCACACCAGCTTCGGGGACTAATGTCGGGGGGTTAACCTCGGGTAGGTCAGAGACGGGGAAAGACAGAGGTACTGTCCCCGTCTGGTTTCCGAGCTACGGCCTAGGTCGGCCGAATCATGGATATGTCGGCCGATGAACGGAGGCAAGAAGCCCATGTAAAGGTATCAAGTGGTTACCCGGCCGAGTTAATGAGAAAATCGGCCGGGTTACCCAAATGATCTTCATGCAGGTGAGGAGCGGGCCGAGTAACACAAGGTAAGGCCGAGTGATACGAAGCTTGCAGGAGAAGGAGAAGCCCAGGGTCAAACTATAGCTGCAGGCTAGAAGGAATCAGAACAGGGCCAAGCACAAGAGACAAGGATGCACAGCATCAGAGGGGCAGAAGGAGGTCACGGAGGTGACAGTCCAGGAGCCCGAGGCACGCAGGAGGGGGGCCACTAGAGCCTTGCCGTCATTAGAAGGGCGACAGGGAAAGGAGGCCGCCGAACTACTATTTTGGGACAAGCATATTCCACGAATATGCTTGCCTCGTCAGCCCTAAGGGCACCCAAGGCACCCCTTTATAAGGGGAGGTTTGGACCTTGAGGGGGGGGGGATTCTTTTGAGCACGGTTAGGCTGGGGAGATTCACATTGTCCCCCTATAAACAGCTCAAGGAGCACTTGTAACCCATCAAGAGAGGAATAAAGTTCATCACTTTGGCAGCTTGAGTGTAAAGACAGTTGCATCTTCCCTCCCCAGATCCCACTAGCATCCATTGGCCCCGTACTTTAGCCTACCCATGGCATCTGCCGTGCCACCACCACGACAGTCAAACATAGGGAGCTAAACATAAGGAGTTTGTTAGGCATCTTGACAGCTATTGAGATCGGAATGAACACTTGAGAAACTATGTAAAAGGGCATACCATAAGTTTGCTAAAAAACTGGCCTTCATCAAAAGCATGACAAGTACGTCACGGAAGCTGCAACTTCTCCAACATAGCTTGTAGCATGAAACTAGCCAGGATCTGGATGATCTTGTAACATCCCAAAAATATTAAACTTGGATCATCAAATCCTAATCCTCACATTTAGGGTTAACAAAAACTTTTGTAAATAAAATTATGAATGCATGCATATGTGTATGCATTGATTTTAAATTCTTTTAAACCCACCTTGTTTGTTTGTTTCTTTGCTTGTAAAATGTTTCTTAGGTGAAATAAACATCATCTAAAACATTTCCCACACTTTTCCTAAAGACAAGTAAATCAAAACACATATATGAAGTGAATGGTCATTTTGGCCAATTTAACACCCATGCCTACTTTGGCTGTCTCAAACTTTCAGAACCTAATGGAAACTTTTCTGGATCTTTGCACCCCTTGAATGTACTCATAACAAGGTATCAAAGCCCACTTTGGGATCATCCAGAAACTTTCAAATGCATAGTTTAAATGACAATTAAAAATTGAATCTTTATCATATTGGAAGATCCCACTCTTTCAAAAACCACTCAAACAAGCTTAACTTTCAAAACCCAAGCATCTGCAGACTCACCAGCACCAATCTAGCAAACCCACCAAAATTCATTTCAAAATTAAAAACTTGATTTCATGCGGCCATTTCATCAAACAGGTTGTAGACACAAATCAAACAAAACATCAAACACTATAGTGTGCAGTGATTCTTGCCTAACTTGTTCCCTAGTTAGCTCACACACAACCCAGTAGATCATCTAGAAAGATTAGCCCAACACTAGCACCCCTGTGAGATTGTCATTGCCATTAATGATGAACAACCGAGCACCTCAATGCCACCCCATAGTCGACAGCAGGCTAGAGGAAGAACTAGCCGTGCCAACCTTGTCTGAGAAGCAGCCCACCGTCCACCGCCACTACCTGTCCCAGCCGCAAGCGTTGCCAAGCCCTGGACCACACGCACAAGCCGCGCCCAGACCATGCCGAGCATGCGCCAGAGCGCCACCCTCGACCAGCGTCCATAGACCGCGCGCCGCACTCACCGCGTGCACATACGATCACCACCGACCCAGGAGACCGCCAGACATCCCCGTTTGCCGCCTCGTGCCATACAGCCACCGCCCGCCGTCGAAGACGCCGCCTCTGCCGCGCAGAGCACCGCCCGTTCCAGACCAAACCACACCGCCCCATGCCTCGCGACCATGTCGTTGAGCATCGCCAGGAGACACCGCACCGTCCCCTACCCTTGCCCATGCCTTTAGCCGCCTGTAACCTCGCCCCCGACGAGCTCACCGTGCGCCCCGACGGTCCCCTCGCTCGACTATAAATAGAGGCCACCCCCGCACGATTTCTTCACACCATCTCACTCCCCTCTCCTCACTGACCGTGCCACACCGTTCTCAGAGCAAGGCGAGCACCACCTCGCCGGAATTTCACCGGAGCCCGCCGCCTCTGGAGAAGAAGGGAGCCAGCGATTGGAGTCGCCCCAGGAGAAGCCACCGGTACTAGGAGGTTCGCCGTCGTCGACTTCGTCGTTCGCCCGCCTCGCCGACCCTCGCTAGTACCCCGGTGAGCCCCCAGCACCCCTCACTGGCCGCGCTAGGTTTCGTTCTCGCCGGAGTTGTCTCGCGTCGACGATGACCCTCGGCCGTTGGATTAGAACTAGATCGAACGATCCACGTTGCCCCATACCGCTTCGCCCAGCCCCGTGTCACTGACGAGTGGGGACACCCACTTAAGCAGCCCGCGGGAGCACTGCGCTTAGCAGGCCGGCCCAGTAACTTTTCCCGCGCAAGCCCAGTTATTCAAATTAAACTTTTTCTATTTCAATTCAAACACACTTCTGTACCCAACTTCAAAAATCAACCCAGACCGATTCAGTGCACCAAATTGGATGAAACCAATTTTGTTGGAAAGGTCTGTGAATGCTGAATCCAAGACCGTTGGATTCAAGTCATTTGGATCTGTAGATCACCCATAGTAAAAATAACAAGGCAGAAGCTTTTCTGCATTCAAACATTTTTTCAAATTTAAACCATAAAAGCTTTTGAGTTGATTCCAACTCTCAAAAATCACATTTAACCATACCTTTCAGAATATATAAAAATATATAGGTTTACTTGCAGAAATAATGTTCAAGTAATAAAAGAATGCTACATAAGCATTTCTAGCCACTTTAATTAATTAAAATAAAAGGGTAAAACCTTATTAAATTGTGACACCACTTTAAATCACATTCTCATGGATTAAAATATGTGGTGATGACATGTGTCAACATGATCCCATATTTGGTTTGGAGAATATTAAATCTTAAGTAGTTTTCCAATGAGTAGAAATTACTTTTCTAAAAATAAAAAGATTTAAACCAAGCCTTAACCTTGTAATGTTAGGGATGATGCTAGATCATCCATAGGACCCTTGTGTGTGATGATTGCAAGTAGTTAAGTATTGTTTGGTGATTGTGTACCTCGTATTTATTCATAGACGCTAGTACCGACCAAGGCTACGAGGAGGAAGGAGGATACTACGAAGAAGAAGCCGAGGATAACTTCAACCACTGCTCTGCACAAGGAAAGCCTAATACTACTAGTGAATGTGCAAGCTTATATTGACATTGATGCAAGATAACACTTGCAAGATACCCTACTGATGCAACAAACCCCTACTTGTTACTATGCCTTAAGCATATGTGATCATACCCATTTGATAAACCAATCCTAGTTTTATGTGCAAGCTTCTCACTTTATTTTTTTCTTTATCAAAGCTTACTTAGAGTTTACTTAAGTGACTGGTAGATTTTGGAAAAATGCTGAAGGTTGCATAAAGAGCATAAAATTTGGCCTAAGCTAGAAACCTTGATATCAGCCTAAGATATAAGGTTGGACTTAGTGAAACTCCACTAGTTACCACCCTTCATTAGTACTACCCCCACCTGTAGATGCTAGTGCTAAGCATAAAACTTGATCAATTTTTAGATGGGAATACTTGGTGGAAAAATGGTTATGAAAACCTTGGAATGATGGATCATTCTATTGAAATGTTTTGGACATGTGTTTCCAAACACTTGATGATTTTGGTGATGAAAATGTTGAGGCATGAGCCTTAGCCCTTTATAAAACTAATGGTTGTCTGGATGCGATACCATTCCAATTTTAGCGTACAACCACAATACCCTAATATTGGGTAGGGCTTGACTGTAAACTTATATACCTTAGTATTAGTTCCCTCACGGCCAAGGTCTGAGCTGAGGCTACCTTGTGAAGATTGTCCACCTGTGCAGTACCCAAGATGACAGCTGGTCATGGTTGGGAGGCCAAACTCACAGGAGAGGTGCTTATACTAGGGCGTGTAATTGAAAGGTTAGGATTGATTATCCGCATATTGAGTATGGTGAATTCAGGATTTGTTCCTGACGGATGTATCGAATGTCGTGGTGAAAGTGTACAATCTCTGCAGAGTGTCAAACTATTCGAATAGCCGCGTCCGCGGTTATGGACAGTTGGAGTGGCCATACTGTTCCCTCGTCAAACTTTTCAAAATGACTTGTGAAATGAATTGAGACTTTGACTTGACCACAATAGAGTTGTGACTTGAAATACAAGTTCCCACTTAGGATTTATAAAATTATGAATAGCTTTAGAACCTAGTAGAGATAAATCTGGCTTTTGCAAAACAACCCTAGAGCCTAGTGTCCTATTATCCAAAAACCCCCCTTTTCTTGTTAGTATTAGTTTGCGAGTACTTAAAGAGTACTCATGGCTTTGTCCCTGGCTATTCCCATGGCCAGACTATGAAGAGGAGTACCTGGAAGATGGACCCCAGGAAGGTTACGACAACTAGGATCATCTCCCATCATCAGCATTGCCTGTGACCCCGAAGATGGAGCTTCGCCTACGCTACCGTTATTATTACGTATTCCGCTGCTTGATGTTGTATCAAGAACTGGATCATGAGATCCCTATTTGTGTAAGAACTTATGCATCGTTTGTAATGGATGAAGTACTATGGTATCCAATTCTGTTATGTCTCGCAAAAATGGTAATCCTGGGATTGCGATGTATGGCATAACAGGCATCTAGGATTGAAAAATCCGGGTGTTGACAAGTTGGTATCAGAGCCATCCTGACCATAGGAGACCCTAGTTAGATTGGACGTTGAACCAAAAACTTAGTTTCAAAACCAAAGAAAACAAATATTTACGAAAACTTATTCTCATTCTTACCTCTTTAATTCTTTCATAAAACTTCATGTTCCTAAAAAACTCTTGCAAAATAGATAAAATTTTGACACACTTGATCACTCTGCTAATCTACTTATAGATGGACGTGAAGTACAACAAGTTTTATCAACTTGGGAATGGAGGAGACCTTATCTTTGAGAGGGATCTGGATCAGCTTTCGGAACTTCTGGAACGTCCGCATCCCGAGTTCTTTGGAGCTCAGCTCAATGATCAAGGAGGAGAAGATCTGCAGTGGATAATTGTTGCAAGTCTCCGAGGAAAGATTGAACCTCCCACTGCGGAGGGAATTCAGTTTACCTTGAGGGAAAACAACTGGCTCGATGGACTTGCCAGAGCAATGCAGGAAGCTCTTTCCCGTCTGTGTGGGCAGAGCATCAATCAGATCAAGGGTACTCGCTTTGAGTTTTGCCCAAGGCGTGATGCAAATGGACAACCATTGGAAGCCCCATACCACCCCGAGCTGAAGACTCAATTGGATCACCTTAGCTTCATGATGTATGATCGTCATCAGGAACTGGACAACTGTCGTGACTATTGCAACCACAAGTCTGCCATCATCAAGACGAAGGACCAGACCATCGCCATGCTAGCAAAGGATCGCAAGTCTCGCCGCCGTCAGCTCGACAAGAAGGAGCGCATTATTGCCTGTCTTCGCCATCGCATCTCATCTCTGGAGGAGACCATCCACGAGAGAGACATGCAGTTAGAGGAAAGGGAGAATGCCGGAGAGGACCTTCGTGGAGACCCTTAGTCCTATCTCAGCGATGACGATGATTTTCTGGAGGATCAGGCCATGGACTTCTTCACCGATGAGGATGATTTCGCCTTCATAGATGATGATGAAGATGATGAAGCCACATATTCCGAGGAGTAGTAGCACTTGAGCACTAGCGTAGTGAGTAGTATTCGGTCCCACTGTATCGTAGATTCCAGAATGGTTCTTAAAACCATCTGTTTTTCCTTGTTGTGGTGTGCGTTGAATCGAGTGAATGAATGAATGAAAAAGCAAGTTGCTAGAAAAACCAGAGTCAAACTCTAAAAACTTTTCAAAAACCCAAAACCTTAGAAATTTCCCTCTTTTCTCATGATTTATATCAATCTTCGGATGCCACGTGGAGGAAGTGGTTCAGCCCCGGACCCGATGTTGCAGATCCTGCAAATGTTGACTTCTGACCGCGAAGCTGAAAGAGCCAACCTAGCCACTCTGCAACAGATAGCCCAGCTAGCCCACAACAACCAAGGCCACGGAAATCAGGACCACCATGGATCTAAGCTCAAGAATTTCCAGAATACCAACCCACCTGTGTTCACTAAGTCAGAAGAGCCCCTAGACACCGATGATTGGCTGCAAACCATGGAAAACAACTTAGAAGTAGCAGGAGTCGAAGCCAACGAGAAAGTCCTGTTCGCCACCCATTATCTAGCCGAAGATGCCAGGGCATGGTGGAACAGTGTTCGTGCAATGACCGGAGGCCAAATAATGACCTGGGAGGAATTCAAGGTCAAGTTCAGCAGAACCCATGTGCCACCAGGTTTGATCAAGAGAATGAGAGACGAGTTCAGAGAGTTGAAGCAAGGAAGGATGACTGTAGTGGAATACCGTGACAAATTTTTGTCATTAGCTAGGTATGCCCCGGACGAGATAGACACCGAAGCCAAGAAGAAAGAAAGATTCCTGAATGGTCTGCATGACGAGATGCAGACAGTGTTAGTCAATATCCCCTTTGTTGATATTGAAGCCCTTGTTGACTCTGCTATCCAGATGGAAGGAAAGATCAACTATGCCAATGAGAACCGCAAGCGTCACATGATGCATCAACCAGGAACCCATCAGACCCCAAAGTATCGCCCCAACCCATCTCCAGGATTTGCCCCAAGAACCAACAGACCCCCTATGACCTGTTCGACCTACCCCAACCGTGGAAACCCTAGACCCGGAGGAAATCACAACAACCCAGGCAACTCTAGCAATTTCACCCGTGCCCCACCCAAGTTCAACACCAACCTTAAAATAAAGATATTCGCTTGGTATCTCCGTAAATGGGCCATTCCTACAAAATATAATCTTGTTAAAAGGAATTGGCAGAGAAGTACACAATGTGTTTTTGTCATCACAATCAGACAATTCGACATTTATTCTTTCAGTTTAAATTTGCTCGTGCTATATGATCAATCATCCACGCAGCCTCTGGTTTATCTCCTCCTTGCTCGGTCGCCAATGTTTTTGGCATGGGATTTAGGATAAATATAGGATTTTGTTTAGGATGGAAGCGCTTGTTATTATTTGGTCGTTTTGGCTATGTAGGAATGACAAGATTTTTAATAACTTGGTGTCTTTTTCTCTGCAGGTTATCTATCAAGTTACGACTATTCTTCGATTATGGACTATTCTTCAACGTGTGAAGTTTCACGACTTGTTCGTGGAGGGGTGTACACGATTGAAGAACACGGCGAGAGATATTTTCTCCCAACATGGTTGGCAGCGTGATATGAGGATAGAGCTGCCTTAGCTACAAGCCGTTATGTTATTAGCACGTCTTTGTAATTTTCGTACTTTTGTTTTTGTCACAAGTTGTGTATTTTGTCGGCCGTGTGCATCCTAGTTATACAGATGCTGGAAGTAAATATTAGTAATAAAGCGCTCACTTTCAAAGAAAAAAGACATGGGCCTGTCCTCCAACTTTGGCGTCATCTCCTGCCCATGCCATGCGTATATGTAAGTCTGTGCAAACCCGGTTTGACCGGTTTAAACGGATTGGGCTAGTATAAAATTTTGTACTATCTTTAAATTTGAGATTGGGCTTGTGAATGAATTTGTACTACTCCCTCCGGCCCGAATTACCGTTCGGGCGCCCTGTACAAATGCATTTTTACAAACAAATCCAGATAGAATCAAATTGTTCAATATTTCGCCTAAATCAACCTTCTAATTTTGAAATCCAGCTTCTGCCGCGATCTCCGGCTTCTGCGATCCCGTGATTTGAAAGCCAGCGTCCGATCCCGCGATCTCCAACGATCTCCCGGTCCAGATCCCGCGATCTCCGACGCCCGCTCCCAATCTCCTCCCTCTCTGGTCCAGCTCCCAGTCCAGCTCTAGTTCCCCTCCCCGTCGCCGTCATCAGGCAGCGTCCGATCCCGCGATCTCCGGCGAACTCCAGGTCCAGATCCCGCGATCTCCGACGCCCGCGCCCAATCTCCTCCCTCTCCGGTCCAGCTCCAGTTCCCCTCCCCGTCGTCGTCATCAGGGGAGGCGGAGGTCAATCGTGAGCGCCGTCATCTGGGAGGCGGAGGCCAGTCCAGCTCTGGTGCCCCTCCCCGTCGTCGTCCTTCTCGTGGCCGTTCCTGTGAGGTCCAGGTCCGTCTTCGTCCGCCGCCACTGCGAGGTCCCTCGCTGTTCGCGGTCGCACAGGTGGACGAACTCGACGGCAAGGATGGTGTCGAGCTCCTCTGGCCTCCTCACCGCGGCCTTGAGCAGGCACTCATCCGTCGTCTGGCAGTTGCGGCTGCCACCGGCCAGCACCGTTGCCGTGTAACTGAAACTTGAAACATGCAGTTATGTGACTATCCCATGAAAGAAACATGAAAGTTACAAATTAAACTGAAGCAGCTGTTGCTGTTGTTGATGATTTTGTGGTGTTGCCCCTCTCTAATCATCCTAATGAAGCTGTTCAGGTTCAAATCATCATATTGACCTACTGAAACTGAAAGCAGCTCATCCTCATGGAGTTGTCCAAGTTCAAATCATCCCACATGAAACTGAATCGAATTCTTGATGCAATATAGGTGTATTTTCTTATTACCAGCTGAACTGAGAACATTGGTCAGAACTGATAAGATCAACTAAACACCAGCTGTTCATTTTCAAAGATATGCATCATGATGTTGATCTTAGCTCAAACAGAGAGAACACTGTCGGCACTGTTATTACCTCATTATATCTTTCCGAAAAGAATAAATACTGCAGCATGTCAACTTCTTTCTCTAGTTCAACACCTTTTTAGTACCAGTACATGGAAACAGAAAATGACAAGTATAGAATCACCTAACAGAAATCTACAACAATTAAAAATGGCCTACAAAGCTCCTAATGGTGGTCCACGGAATATCACACTGGTATGCAAACAATAAAAAGAGATCCATGTGTGCTCATTGAGGAAGGATACAGTGAGATGCGCGGGTGAGCGGCAGCGAAAAGCACGGGCTCGGTCGGGAGGGAGACAACGCGGAGGAAGGAGATGGGGAGCGAGGATTGTGTCGGAAGAAACTGGAGGTCTTTTTTGCAAAACGATCGCCGCGGCCGTTAATTCGGATCGGAGGGAGTATAAAATTTTGGCCGGTTTGAGCAGTTTGGACGGTGTCAGATTTTGCACACCTTACGTACATGCATGCACCAGTGTTCGTCAACATCGCACGCATATGTAAGAGCTTGCACGAGTATTTCCACGGTCGTGAAAAGAGTGTCTCGATCGAGTCGACCAAGAGATATGCTTGGACAAGGACCACGTACCCAACCGACCCGACGTAACTTCACAATTTCATGCATGTATATGATGCATCATCATGTCTCGATCATCTGGAATGATTATTGAATCAATCATTTGGAGCGACCAAGCATCTAGCTAGCAAATCAAGGCTTTGTCGAAAAGAATCTACTCCTAGTAGCTAATTAAGCTAGTACTAGCTACTAGCTAGCAGCGGACGAAGCGTTGAACGGCATGGCCAGCTAGCACGATCAGCGACACGTCACACAACGGGACAACGACGACGGCGAGATGCTGCCTGTCACCACGGCACGTACGTACGCACGTCGCACCGTATATGTATTTTCACGTACAGCCGCAGCGCGTACGTCCATGCATATGCAAGGCACACACGCACGGCACGGGCAGAAGCGACGAGATGGCGCTGGTGCATGCATGAGACGAGACAAGGAGGCTATCGGGAAAGGACGGACGGGGCGATAATCCTCTAGACCTCCGGGGTGGGGTGAACTGACGGGGCTCGTCCCAGTCAGCGTTTATTGCCGGTGAGCTGTCCAGTTCAGACATGCATGCCCGGAGTCGACGGAGCCAGGTATCACTGCGACTGCTGACGCTGACTGGGATTGATTCAGTGAACGAACGAGACCGGCGGGAGCCCACGCCGTCGCACGCCCTCCAGTATCCAGCCAGCCAGCCAGCGCTGGTGATTAGGACCCTAGCTAGGCAGGCCCATCACTGCTGCCTGACACAGCCTTAATCAATCAGCCCTTCGTTTCTACAGTGGTGTAGTGCTGCTACAGTACTAGTCAGCTGCGTGCAGTGGCGGAGGACGGTTGGGCTAATTCTAGAACATAGATTTTTTTAATAGAAAAGGTAAGAGTTCTCTAGACACATTAATAACTTATACGATTATGATTTGAAAATATCAGCATATTTAAATAAAAGTAGACATATTTAAATATCAGCAAATTAATATCTTTCAGTCTCTCTTTCCACTCCATGCTCTTGCTCTTGATCTATCATGACATTTTCACTTTCACGAGCGTTTGGTTTAGAGCTACTGCTACTAGCTAGCGTCACAAAATACCTTATACATGTAGTTACAATTTACAAATTTATCAAATAAGACATAAGTTTTCAACCCATATGCAAAATTCTGAAAAAATTACCTTTTCTCCCCTTGGGAGCCCGCTTCCCATTCTTATTCATCTTCGATCTAGAGTTCTAGATCAATTTCAAGTGTTAGAGTCGCCGAAACCTTCCACCGTTCAACCACCCGGTCGCGCCGGCGCTGGCGAGTGGCCGACCTCTTGAGACCCAAGTCCTGCTGATTGCCGCCGTTCCTTCGACCTGGCACTGGAGGTCACGCCTGGCCCTGGCTTCATTCGACCTGGCACTGGAGGTTACGCCGCCGCCTGTCCGCCAAAAGCAACGCCCTGCGCAGCTGTGCCCCTGCCCGTGGACCATGGTGATCCATCCCCAACATACGACGCCTATGCCCTCGATCGATCACGGAAAGAAGACGAGGCGGCTACGTGCGGTATTGTGGTTCACGTAGTCAAGCACTCGGCCCAGGCTAGCGATACTAGGCCCAAATAGCCAACGTAGTTTCCGGTCCTTTTTTTTTCCTAACCCGGTCTAGCAATACGATCGTACTCGAACATACCTAGATATATACTACCTGTTTCCGTCGCGAGCCAAGGTAGGGCGGGCGCCCGACCTCGCCCTACCGAGAGCTCCGCCAGTGGCTGCGTGTGTGTTTGCACGAGAGCAGACGGGTGGATCAGCCAGTTGTGCGTGCGCGAGCAAACCCATGCATGGTCTGCAAATCTGGAGCTTGCCCGTCTCGTCGTGGAACAGAGAACGATTCAGAACGACTGCGAACCTGGAGCTCCTAGCCCCACCGGGCAGAGCATTGCTCGAAGCAGAGGTATGGCCGTATGGGGGAATGGAAGAAGCCTGCCACTGCCAGGCGCCACTGCGTCCACGCCTCCACCTCTGTGTCCGTCCGCGAGCCCATACTCTTGGCATTTCGCTCTGTTTTGGGTATGCGTGCGCGCAGAGGAGTCCGGGCTGAAACGCATGCATCGTGCGGAAAGAAAGTTTCTGCGGCGTGATAGATGAGCTCTGCCTCTGTAGCCAGAACAGTGCGTGTGTGGGGATGGTGTCGTCCAGGAGCAAGATTGGTTTGTGGTAACTCGGTAAAACCTGTACGTAGTGCGGTAGAACCCGAAATGTGCTCTGCTCGACTCGTACGACCGAGTCGGCGTAAGCCTGCAGTAACTTGTAGTAGATCCTGTAGCGGTAGAATTCAAATGTGTTCTGCTGTACCGATCGATGCAGATTCGGTAAGCTGGGACTTGAACGCGCGAAACCGAGAGAGCTGAGACTTGAAACCTGTCCGCTCGTGGTGACTGCTAAAGCCTGCCTGCTGACGTCCGACGATCAAGTATGCGGCTCTGTGCTGTTGCTTTCGTTCGCCTCTCCTGGAAAAGCTGCGAGCGAGCACGTTCAGTTTCTTGAGAAGTGGAAAAGCTGAAGAAGCGCTCGAGCGTGCTTTCCCGTCTCATAGTAGGAAGCAAGCGGTCACTCATGATCACATCCATGCAGTCTGCATCCACGGAACGGAATCCTCCCACCGTGCTGCGCGGATCGATGCGCTCGGCAACATGCATGGCGACACAGGAATAGGAGATCAACATCTAACGCCACGTTTCGCGCAAGGGGGTCGGGAAGCAAAATGCAGAGTAGGCCGCGGATGCTTCACGGGTCTTCTCAGTTTCAGTCCAAAAACCAGTCGCTCGTGCGTCCTTGCATGTAGGCGTTCATACTTCACCACTGTATATCCGTGTATCCTTGCGTCTGCATGTGGAAAAGTGCAGCTCTTTTTCCGGTGTTCCCTGTCTACAAACAGACCACGGGATGTAGCATCTCTCATTTGTTTGTTGTACCTATGTCCAACCATGATCGGAAAATTGTCACACACAAAAAAAGACATGATCCAAAAACCTTCACATATTTTTTTATGAACAGGACCTGGTATTAAAATAAACATCGAAGCATCACAAGAAAAACGAAAATTATAACGAGATCCTTGAGAAACCCTTCGCCTTCAACCTTCGGACCGTGTCGACGGCACGCCACGCTGCCGCTCCTCCCTAAGTCGGCCTAACGTTATTGGTTGCGAACGGAAAGTCCCCGAACGGGTCAAGAAGACCACACCCGTCCTGGAGACCAAGAAGAAGAATGAAATGCCGATGAAGCTTCTTGACGATCCATAGATCCTCACAACCAAGAGAAGCCCTAGAAGACAACACCACTCCCACAAGCTTCCCGACAAGCTAGGGAGAACTTATTGAAGGAGACACCGCCACCAGGGCCGTCTCCAGAAATTTGGGGCCCCTGTGCAAAATGCAAAACAGTGGCCTAAACTTCCAAAATGTTCACTTAACAATATAACTAGAAGGTAAATTTTCCTTTATTATATAACTTTATAATGAGGGCACTTCTTCAATAGTCCAAAATATTCATAGGACCCATGGATTTCAAACACCTATATGTCTTATCAAGCTAACTAGATAATACTAGAAGAACTAAAGAAAGATTATACCAAATCGGCCTCAAGGTCGGAAGCTGGAGCCTCCAGCGCCGGGAAGAAATTTTGGTCAGCAGATCACTTGTCAATGGAGGCAGGACATGAAGAAAGCACGCATGAACTGGGCGACATCAAAATCCTAGGGCCTAGGGGCGATGTGCGGTGGCAAACACGGGCGTCGGTGTTGTGCCCTTCCGAGCGACATGGGTGGGCGAATTAGATCGATGAATCGATCAATTCGGTGACTCTCGTATCACGGCCTGTTCTTGGTTTTTTAACGGAACGATCGAGAGTTTGGAACGAACCTGGTTACTTCAGCGATCAGGATCTCCATAGATGCCGGAGATTTTTTTGAGAACTGAGAGTAGTTTATTGGGCCGCAAGAGTTGTAGAATCGAGACAAGCCACTGCCACATTGCTAGAAAATTAACAGATGCACCGAGCGGGCTGGATTTCACTACTGCAAACTTGGGTTGGTTGCTAGAAACTGGGGGGCCCTAGAAAATTTTGGGGCCCAGTGCGGTCGCCCAGCTCGCACTGGGCCTTGGACGGGCCTGACCGCCACCACCACTTGAGCATAGTCCCACCAAACGTGAACCCTAAAAACAGGAAAAACGGAGCCCTCCCATTAACGGGGGCCTAGATCCACCCCGCCTCCATGGTCCGGAGCCCACAGAGACGAGGCAGATCGACAACGGCAGCGGGAGGCGACAAACCCTAGTCGCATTGCGTGCGTGGGAGAGGAGGGGACCGGTACAGTGGCTAAGTATCTTCACATATTTTTTTATCCGAGAAACTCTCAAATAAATATACAAGTACATATAATGTCCACCATGTACTACATACTGATTTCTTAAATTCCTGCTTGAATCCACTTTTTTGAGTTATGCATAGCCCAAAATACAAAGTATTAAGGGTTAACCCATGGTCATGGGCATGGGCTTTTATGAAACCCCCTTGTCCCCATTGATCACACGAATGATGATTCAACATGACGTGTAACTTAACGCTTCCATCACCACTACATGACCAATGATAATTTTCTCAACAATCCAAAGGGAAAATGTTACATGGTGGGTGTTCACATAACATCTAAAGAGAGAACTAAGACATACTCATGAACTAAAGTTATAGGTCATATTTATTTCAATTCACAACAATGTTAGGATCTCCATCTTCTCAAGAACAAGGGAAACTACTCACATATGGAGGTAATCAACATCATCATAATAATATAATTGGAATACAAATGGATAGATGAATATGTGTGCAAATCCATAACAAGTTCTAGGAATTACAAGATGAGTATAAAAGATATGAAGGGGATGTTGATGATGATGGAGATGCAGCGGGTGATGACGTGGATGATTCCTAGGCCTCTAATGATCCTTGTAGTGGTGAGGATGAATACCCTTATTCAAGTCCCCTCTCCAGATCTCTTTTGGAAGTGAGGTTTCTATGAGTTATGGTGTCTTTGAATGTCGAATATCAGATCTTTCTACACAGGGTGAAAGTATTTGATGAGGCGAAGGCGACAACACATGGTACAACTAGATGGTATGGGCGCCCGTCGTATCGAGGGTTGTTAAACCCCCTAAACCATTCTCTCGAATGGTTTTCTCTTCGGCTCTCTTTCCAAGTGCGTGGATAATTGTTTGGAGGACTTTAATGGCCTCCAATTGTCATACTTGTGTCTAAAATTGATTGCTCTAATTGATTTATCCATCAACTCATCATTTAATTTGAGGATCCTTGTGAAACAAGCATAAAAGGTATGAATGAGCGTGGTAAAATACCATAAATCCTATCACTACTCATGCAAAACATAAGATAAACATGTTGCAAAAATACACTCATCACCACCACGACATTATCAAATCAGGCTATTGCGAGGAACCATCCCATGAATCATGACTCCCTACCTCCCTAACGCCACTGAATGCATCTCCCGCCTCCGACTTCCATGCTGCTGCAACCTGTCGGGAAATCCTATGCTACGTCCTCCTTCCTAACATATCTGCCATGGCCGACCTCTTCGATCGGTTGACGCCACGCGTGGGAACCCATCTTCTATGACTTGCTTCTGGCGTGTTGTAGTGGACCCTATGTTGCTGGAGGTAAAGGGCTTCTCCGAGACGCGTCGGTGGATTCAAGAGGTGATGTGGGCATCTTGCCTCTATTCCTTCTTTGCTAGGTATCATGTTGCATCAACAAGATGTTTCTAAAGACAATTAAGAGGTGCAACTCTGTTCTTTCTTCATGCCATTCAGGTAATGTTCTACTTTTTTATCTTCACTGTTGTCACCTTATGCTTGGAGTTGGAGTTCTAGTCAGCATGTACCCTTGGCAACATCGTTAACCAACTTTTCCCTTCTTGTTCACTAAAATGCCATGTGGTTAACTTGCAGTTTCTACAGCTTGGAGCTATTTTACTATGTGTAAGACGCTTATACTTTTTCCTGTTTATACTTATATGTGCATTCAGTTGAGAATTTTTTACGTTAACTCAATTCAGAAGATATTTTCTATCAATTACAGGTAATAGCATTTAGATGTGTTGTGCTTTCTAATGTACCAGCTGAATTCGTTCACTGTCACTAAAGATATTAGGGACAATGTACACCTTCATCCTATGAAGATTGAATATACATGTTGCTGCCATCAATTATTTCCTTGGGATAAACATGTATGTTCCTCAATCTCTTAACTCTCTCCCCGTTTACTTATTCATCGATGAAAATTCTAAGTTTAATCATTCAATTATCCGCGTCTGCAGTTCCTCCCTGTTTTGTAGACCATGTCATGCCTACATTAGTGTGCCTACAATCTTGCATAATCTCTATAAATCAAACTAAGGTTTCTAAATTACTTTTTATGTTTAGACGCCGCATATGTTTTCTAGCGAAATGTTTAATGGCCATGTTAGCAAGCTACTAAGTTAAGATAGCTTTCTTCCCTTATGTTTGAATCTTCCTAAGAGGACTGGTTTTGTTAGTATCCTTTTTGGTCGCAACCTTCGTTCCAAGGTACTGATATAGGAGGAATGGACTGACTAGTGTGTGTGGACTTGAGTCAAATTGAGGAGGTGATATCGGACTATTTTCATGGAAATTCTCATTTTTTTGGTTCGATACATCTACCAATTCCTTTTTTAAGCCTGGGAAATTCATTTTTTTTAAACTACCAATGCAGATTACATGATTCATGATCCACAAGATTAATTATTCAAGATCAGTATGCTGGCATGCTAGAAATATCCATGTTGCATATATGTAATCTTAGCATTTTGCATGTATTCTCTATTTCATGTTTTCTCCCAGTGTAGTTGTACTAGTAAATATTTCTCATGGCTCCGAAGTTGTCCAACTCCATCTTGCTATACAAGAAGGGGTTAGTTTGGAGGAAATTTCTCACTAAAATCCTTCATTATGCCAATTCTAATAATATCGTGGTATTCTTCTGCCATCTTTTGTATTCCAGATTATCAATTACCCTGCACTGCAGCGAGCAGGTATTCCTTTGCACTATTTTACTTTTGTACTGCAAGAGTAGAAGTACATTTTTCATAAGTATTAGCCCATGTGTGTAGAAACAAATGACTTAACCCATGTCACCTATGAAAAGTATACCATGTTATTTTTTTCATTATGATTTTACATTTTTATCTGATCATGTAACATTGTCTTCTTGTATAATAACAATGGCTCTGATTTATATAAAGTGTTTTAAGGATAAAGGGGACGATCGAGATGATTTTCAGCAACCATATTTACATCTCGAGGTGTCTTGTGGTCAAGATGGTGAAGGAGGCAGGCTGCTCTAGCATGGTGGAGTTATGCTTTTAGTCCCTAACGGTTGTTAGTCAAGTGTCTTTTCAAGAAAACGAATTGTTCTTAGATTGTTTAGTCATTCATAAAGTGCAATGACACTAATGTACTTGCTGGTTAGGCTTGTTTTCCCCACTTATGAAAGGGTATGAATGAGAAATTGACAGTATATTTGATGTTAAATTGTGGCGAGTCTTCTTATTTGAACAAAGTTGTGAAATATTTGTTCTAAATACCAAGTGATCCGCAAGTGGCTAGGCATGTTTCTCCGTGGTCATAAAATTTATCAAAATATCTCAATAAATATTATGTTGGTGAGAGACTTGCACCGGAAGTCACTATCGGCTCCTTGATACCTCTGATCATGTGACATGAAAATATGATTTTTTTGCAAGTACATAAAAGTATGATTAACAGTTAGAAAAATCTTTGTTAACTGATAGCAACAAATTGACGTTCGTTGCACATGCCTACTTGAAAAATAGGGTCTCACGAAGTTGAAATTTTTATTTCCATTGCACGGACCTATGTTGGGCTGAGTGGGGTAAGGCCCCCACTTAATTTCTGCATGCTTAGGTTTAAAGCCTACTAGTATTATTTTACTAGTTAGGCCCCGAACAGCACAATAACAGATCCCTCACTCGTTTGGGCCCACTTTACTTTTGGGCTGGGTCCGGTCCTGGGCTGGATGAACAATGAGCTAAGCAGGTGACCAGAAGCGATCCATGTCCCGTTATTTATCTGAGAATTTTCGTCTCGATTCAAAATAAAAAAAGTCGAAAAGCCTCTACCCAGCGACCGACCCACAGCCACATGGATCTTTTCCATAGCCGGACGAATGGACGATATCACGACGATTACTCGTTCAAACCCGCGTTACATACACCTGGTCACGTCCCCATCTACGAAAAACCAAAGTCCATTCCTTTTTTTTTTGCTAGACTAGAATGGCACGGCCACACTACGATAGACCCTTTTCCGCGTTGAGACATTGCTTAACGCTTCGGCATCCGATCTGGAACGCACACAAGCGAATGGCCCACCAGCCAGCCGCACACGCACGTCTTAAACCCCTCTCTCCTCCTTCGGGAGCGGCACGCGCACGCGCCGGTCGACCCGGAGGTGGCCGCCCTGCGACTTCCGTCCGAGTCGCGACGCGCAATTCCACACAGCCAGTCCAGCACGCCGCTCCCGGGAGGGTGTAGATCGCATCCAGTCCAGGGCTGTAAAAAATAATCTCGCCAGAAAGCCGACGAGGTTTTGAGATTTTGAGATTTCCCTGCTGTTCCTCCTCGACCCCTCCACATTTCCTTCCTTTCACCGCTCCAGCTCGAGCGCGCGCGCAGCGGGCGAGCCGAAACCCTAGCCTCCGATCCCCTCCCAGCGCGCGCAGCTTGGCGAGCTTATGCCGGGCGGGCTCTGAGCGTACGAGAGCGAGCCGGCGCGTGCGCGCGGGATCTGAAGGGCCGCCCCGCCGAGATGGCGAGGGCGGAGGCGAACTGGGAGCGCCTGGTGCGGGCGGCGCTCCGCGGGGAGCGGATGGGCGGCGGCTACGGGGTCCCCGCCAGCGGCATCGCCGGGAACGTCCCCACTTCGCTCGGGAACAACACGCACATCGACGAGGTGCTCCGCGCCGCCGACGAGATCCAGGACGAGGACCCCACCGTCGCCAGAATACGTAAGCATTCCTACCGTTCCGTTCCGCTTTGCTCCGGGGCGCAATTACCGACCGTAGTATCAGTACTGCTTCGATGTTGCTCTATGATGAGGAGCTACTAGTATCGGCCACACGACCTGCTGCTGCTTTCAGTAGTTCTATATATAATTCGCCCGTCTAAGTATTCTCGTTCCTTCCTACTGTGCAAGAGACTGCTACATTGGCTCGTGATCTCTCTGTAATAAACTGTTAGTGGTACTTTTCACCCTGGCCTGCTGGTGCCTCACCACACCAGAAGGCAACTCTCAGGTCATAGCGCTAACCTCTGCCGGACAGACTAACAGTTCTGTGCACACCATCGTAAGTTCAGCTATGGTTCTGGCTGAGGTGCCCACATCATTGCACAATCCTTCTGGTATCTTTCCACTTCAGCTGCAGTTCTGCTGGGTTTCTCTTTTAAATTATAAGGTTCAGCTGGTTTCGAGTCACTGAACACAGTTTTTGGACCCATGACCAAGACATGCTAACAGGATATATAGTGCTCCTAGAAAAGCAAACACAAGAGGAGGGATCATATGATTTCTACTATGTTTCAGCAATTAAATTCCGTTGCGCATGTAACTTTCACACGCAATTTGGTTTTGTCTTGGTAATATCTCTGTGCTTTCCATGAGCAGTGTGTGAGCATGCATATGCACTAGCGCAAAATCTGGATCCCAACAGCGAAGGGAGAGGAGTCCTGCAGTTCAAAACCGGTTTAATGTCAGTAATCAGGGTATGTCTCTTATGCTTATTTTTTATTTATTTCATACTATGTTCACAAGTACCAGGTAACAACGTATGCCCCTTTTTCATGTCTTCAGTCTTTATGGTAACACTTTGACAATTCATTTCTATGAAATTTGTTGTTTGAAATAAAACTAATTATACGTCAGGGAAGTATGTTTTATAATAGGTCTAGTAATATCAACAGAGTGGTGTAGATGTTAGTATTATTTTTTTCTACATCAATTGTCAGACCTCATAATGTTTGACTAGCACAGCTGCACAGATTCTGAAAAGACCTACATCTTGACACAGAAGTAGTGTATTAACCAAACAAGCACTCATACACATAATATGAAAAATTAAAGCTGACCTAGGTGCAACTAATAGACAAGAGATGTGCCGCTACTCATGCAGAAAAAACCTGCCCACAACCCAAAATCCCATCTAAGCCATATACTCCCTTCTCTCACGGTGAAATAATACCAGGGTACCATGTCCAACTGCCTTGCTGCCTCAGTCCCCATCTCTCATCTCTTGTTTTTGTGGAAAATCTACAACTATTATTATGACATGAACAATCAGATTCACATGTATATTAGCATTTAGCAGCCGTTAGTTAAGGTCACAGATTTTTGACTGCAGACGCTCTAAAATGACACCTATTTTATTAGTAGTTATGAACATTTGGAGTATCTAACAATCTAATAGTTTTTTATTTTATATATGCTGTTTGATGATCTGAGCTTTAACATTTCATGGCTTCCATGAACACGCGGCAGTTCTTTGAATGCCAGCCTGTCACAAACTGTACCACACACCACGCCTCTTGAACCATGCCTTGTTGAGTCGTATTAGATTTTTGTTTGGTTAGGAATTAAATATCTTCTTCTCTTTCTCAAATTTTCAGCAAAAACTAGCAAAGAGAGAAGGTGGTGCTATAGACCGGAGTCAGGATATTGCTAAACTGCAAGAATTTTATAAGCTATACAGAGAAAAACATAAAGTTGATGAGCTGTGTGAAGATGAAATGAAGCTCAGGGAATCTGCTGTGTTCAGTGGTAACCTCGGAGAGTATGTATATTCCCTACGGAGACCTTGCTTAAAAAGTTCTCATTTCATTTTTCTTTTTGCGGCATGCTGTTTTCAAGCATAACTTTTAATTGACTTCTACCATTGTGGTGTCCACTATCTTTTAACTACTGCTGTTGCTTGATCAGGCTGGAACGCAAAACTCTGAAGCGCAAAAAAGTACTTGCAACTCTCAAGGTCTTATGGTCAGTAATAGAGGATATAACAAGGGAAATTTCCCCTGAGGATGCAGATAAATTGATTTCTGAAGAGGTCTGTCGTTACCCTTGATAATGTAGTTGTTCATTGTTGATTCTGCTTCGTTTTTATTTCAATTTCAAATGTTCAGAGATAAGAGAATATAATAATGCATCTTCTTCTACTGTAATGTGGTTGAGAGCTTAGTTATGAATAGGTTTTGGCTACTAGCCACTAGGGAGATGATGGAAATATATTTTCATGTTTTCTAGAGCTACAAGAGTAACCCTACTGTTGTACATTCAGATATTCTGTTGTCCATTCAGATGTTCTGTTACTAGCAGCAGTGGATTAGTCGAACATGTGAAGTTAACAAGCAAAAAATCTTAACTTTCAGATTATGATCATTCCATCGAGTTTTAACATATATAATAAATAGAAAACACAATAATGAGTTCTCTCGATCTTAAACAATGGTGTCAAGAACCTAAAATTTAGCCTCAAGTGTTACCGAATGTATAAGGCGTTATGAAAAACACCTCAATTGTTTAGCAGGTTCTTTACTTCATCATTATGTTAATTGCTAAGTGAACTGTACTGGAGACAAATAGCAACATTGAGCTGTTTGCACATAAAGTTCTATTGTTTAACTGAATGTAAGGATGTGATTACTATGAGCCTGCGTTCGTTCACTTTCCCACCTTGATGTACTTGACATACATCACACATTTTTTCCACATTTCGTGTAAATACTAATGCGCTCTATTCTATTCAGATGAAAAAAGTCATGCAAAAGGATGCGGCAAGGACAGAAGATGTTGTAGCTTATAATATTATTCCTCTAGATGCCTTGTCTACAACTAATGCAATTGTCACTTTTCCAGAGGTATCTTTCAGGGTCTGAATTTTCTTTTTATGTTTATTAGTTCGACCGGGCAGTGGCCGTATTCCTGTAGCATTGTTTCAATTTCAGGTGAGGGCAGCGATATCAGCTTTGCAGTACCATAGGGATCTGCCGAGGCTTCCTGCTACCATTTCAGTTCCAGATGCTAGGAATTCAGATATGCTGGACCTTTTGCACTGTGTGTTTGGTTTTCAGGTTAGCATATGGATCACCTGTTGCACTGATCTATCTTTGCTTACATTTTCCATTAAAGTTACTAGTGTAATCATGATCTCAAGCTTATCACACCTTATAACTTATCTGGGCGTTTTTGATCAATTCTAGAATGTCAATGTTATGGAATGTTGATGGTTTTACTGAAATGTGTGAGAACCCCCTTTTTATCTCGTGGTTGCAGAAAGGCAATGTGAGCAATCAACGGGAGCACATTGTTCACCTCTTGGCTAATGAGCAGTCTCGATTGGGCAAACTATCAGGGAATGAACCGGTATGTGTGTTCATTGTATCTGTTAGCCATGAGTCTTCTTCCATGATCATTTTTTGTCTGATTGATGTACTTATAAATATTAAATGCAAGTGCAAGTCAAAATTATTGGAGCTTGTCACCCTTAACAACCATTTAGGGATTTTAGTACATTATTGATGCTCCTTCTTGAGTTCTATTTGGCCGATCAATGCTTTTATTTTGCTGTATTGTGACAAACAAAACTGTTCCTTTCATATTACATAGCTCACTTCTCTGGTAGCAACATATACATATGTTTCCTTCTTTCCTCATTGCACTTTGCTCAGTTGGTATTTCATGCAATTATTTTTGATTGCCGTACATTTGCTTAGGTTTTTGACTTTCTCCTTAGCCTTTTTGTCTTCCTGATCAGGAAAAGACATTTTCTGAGTGCTTTTAGAATGCGTGAAACACTTTATGATCAAGAAGATGGCGACTTCAAAGACTTCTGCCAGATTGGACTAATCCACTTTTTTAACAAGCCAGACTAAAAAGAGAGAAATGTCTCGCACACCTAGTGAAAATGGGCTACCCAAGAGAAGTACCTTAACTCTCAGATAGATACTTGGAAACTAACCCCAAACCCGTCATAGGTAACCGATCAAAAGAGATTGAGTGTGTGTAAATGTTTGAATGGCTCAGAGCTACCATTCGTGCAAACTTTTCTTTCTTATTATTGTGCTAATCTAATCAGTGCTCCTGCAACCTGTGAAAAGGGAGAACTAGCTACCATGTACTTCTTCACTATTGAAATGTTTTAAACTTTTAAGATTCTGTGCTTGTATAGTTTTCAGCTGTCTGTATTTTGATACTAGTTTCAAGTTATGATAATTTGTAGTGATAATAGTACACTCATCTTTCATGAACAAAAAACAATAGGATTGGGATTATTGAGCGTTAGATCATTTTGGGAAAATACCGCCAGAAAGATGTGGCACAGTAATAGGGGACTATGGTCTATGGGTTGAGGGATAAACCAAGGATGACTGACAAAGGGGGGCAGAGGAGTGACTACATTAGATTAGCTTTTAATTGCAGATTTACTAAATAGATGATGTGGTTCCTCTCTTCATATATAGACAGGAGTCCCTAGAATTAAAAATTTAATACCTACTAATTGGATTTGTAACATTTTTGCTCCACCATTGATATGCTATATGACTTCACATTAAATTCACAGCACATCCTTCTACTTTATCGTTATGGGTAGACATATAGATGTGTTTTTTATCCAGCTGACCCAAAACATTCATTATTTTGTCGATTAAAGTTACTATGCATGTCTCTATCCTTAACATTATTTTCATTTGTTGCTAGAAAATTGACGAAGGTGCTGTACATGTCGTGTTCTCCAAGTCCCTAGATAACTACATAAAATGGTGCAACTATTTGCCACTACGTCCTGTCTGGAATAAGTAATGATTTTCTATATTCTGCACCAGGGTATTCCTTTCCTTATCGTTCTTATTTTTTACTAAGAGATATCTTTTTTTTTGCCTTAGCACTGAATCGTTGACCAAAGAGAAAAAGTTGCTATATGTGTGTTTATACTACTTGATCTGGGGAGAGGCTGGCAACATACGGTTTCTTCCAGAATGCTTATGCTACATTTTCCATCATGTAAGTTCGAGAGGAATTCTACCCAAGTTCTCCGTTGTACTTGTTTAGGTGCATGACCGTGCCTTCATTTCACCATTTTCTTGCATGTGAATATGATGAGCATATTCTGTACTTAGAGTTTCTTAGTGTCTCCTGTTAATGATGCCAAATGCGATATTTGTCATCAAAAATTCATGTTTCATTCTGTTTTTGTAGCTAGCAAGGGAACTAGAGGAAAATATGCGGAAACAGACCGCAGAACCAGCTGAAAGTTGTATTTCTAATGATGGTGTATCATTTCTTGGCCAAGTCATTTCACCTCTATATGAAATCATTGCAGCTGTAAGTGGTGCTGCTGGATTAGCTAGTCTAACTTGCTGGGTCCTAGATGGTTGACTGAATAGTGGTTTTGCTGCAGGAAGCTGCCAACAATAACAATGGACGGGCAGCACATTCTGCATGGAGAAACTACGATGATTTCAACGAGTTTTTCTGGTAGGTGGATTAACTGAGCTCTCTGATTTTGTTGTTCTGTTGCTATTTTTATGTATTGTTGCTTCTCCCTTTCAGGTCTTCGAAATGTTTTCAATTGGGTTGGCCGTGGAAACTGAACAGTCCATTTTTCTCGAAGCCTACTAGGAAGGAGGTTTGTTTTGTATTAACTGTATTCATGATTGTATGGATCTTGCAGTAGATGGAACAAAATGAATGCGTATATGTTATGGGCTCCTTACTTTTTTCCGTTTGATGGATTTGTTAGTATGATCTGCGCCTCGACTGTCAGGAGCAAGGATACTGTTTATCTTCCTTCCTGACTTAGTTGCACTATGTTCTGTACTTTTAAGCAACTGACACTCAAGAAGGGTTTCTGTAGTTTATCACTTGTTACTGACTGCAGACCACTCCACCACTGGACACTATAGTTGAGCTATGAAATATATTCCCATTTTACGGTCTAGACGTGCCATGGAATATTGTATCACTTATCAATATACAAACCCTAAATTTGCCAAACATTTTTTCAATCTACACACCAAACACCTAAGAGCATATGAACCAAGAAGCTGAAAAGCAGGCAAATTAGGTTAACTAAGTTTGCCTAAACATACCCTAATCTTAGAATCAACGAATTTAGTTTCTTAATGTTTTTGGCTTTCTAGCATAGTCCAGTTACGCATCACCATCTATGTTAAATAGTTTGATAATAATGTGAATTGTCTGTAGTTCTCATAAAAAGTTTCACATGGTCCTTTTACAGGGTTTGCTCCATCGGAACCATCATTATGGAAAGACTTCTTTTGTGGAACACAGAACTTTTCTCCATCTTTACCACAGCTTTCACCGCCTTTGGATGTTCCTAATTATGATGTTTCAGGTATTTTTTTTACAAGGGTTGTGGTATCCTGCTTTGGGTGCAGCATAAATGTCCACCTTCTCTCTTTTTTTACTTTTGTGTTCTGATATCTTAAATTTGTTCAATTTATCAAGAGGTGCTAGAAGCACAATATTGAATATACTAATTAAAGGCTTGTGTCTTGGGGATTTGTATTTTGAAGGGGTGTAATAAGGGTTAGACCTGATTTAATGTGAATTAGAACTATAAAATCGTCCTTTGCTGCCGGTGAGATGAATGATTTAATTCACAGTAAAAAGTTCCCATACTATTTCATGAAAACTTCCACCTTTTCTCAAAGCTGTCTGTTCTTCTTCTTGGTATATATGATGAGAGAATTCCTTATTTGACACTACTTTAAAATATTGTTCCCTATTTGACACTTGTAAAATAATTCTTCCCTATGTGACACTTTAAAGGCTAATGTTTTAAAGGTGATGTGGCTTAACGAGGATGCTGAGTCGGTTCTAGAGTGAAGAATGTTTTAGCCATATGGATATTTTGCAGAATATTACTCCCTCCGTTCCATTATTCTTGTCGTGGTTTTAGTTCAAATTTGAATAAAAACCATGACAAGAATTATGAAACAGAGGGAGTACTTTGTAATGGTAGCACAATAATAGAACTGAATTCTCTTCATATGCTACATTTTCATCCACACTGGTTATGAGTTAGCAACCTGTATTTTTCACTAACTGGTTCTCTGAAGATTGGTGCTCAGTAGGAGATATGCAGAACTTTTTTTTGTCTTGTTCTTGTTTTTTATGATATTTCCTTGAGGATCATTTTGTGCTTTTTATTTGTCATTATAACATTTTTATCATACCTGTGGTTCTATTTATGTGCATGCAGGGACTTACTATCATTGCTTTCAACAATGGTAGCTTTGACACAAATACTGCATTGGAACTTCTTAGCTTGGGCCCAACCTATGTCGTAATGAAATTCATTGAGAGTTAGTACGAAGAAACCTTTTCTTTGTAGTCATTAGTCTGATTGTTTTCATAGTGTCCCTTGTAGCTGATTAATTTCTTCTGTTGTTTTTGTTTTCCTTTGTTTGAGGAAGGTGTTTTGGACATTCTAATGATGTACGGTGCATATTCAACATCTCGTGGATCTGCCATTACTAGAGTGATCTGGCGATTCTTTTGGTTTACCATGGCTTCATTTGTCATCTGTTACCTATATATGTAAGTTTGGATGCCTGCACAGAGCGAATAATGTAGAACTCGATTATTTGCTTCTAATCGACCAATGATATATTTAGGATCCTATTATCTGGTAGCACATATCCGAGATGTCCCTCTATGGTGTTCACACCATTTCTGAAAAAGTTATAATAGTTTGACCATTTCTCAGCAAGGCACTTCAAGATGGAGCGCAGTCTGCATTTTTCAAGATATATGTTGTTGTAATAAGTGCATATGCGGGTGTCCAGATAATCATCGGCCTGCTCATGAGTTTTCCTTGTTGCCGTGGTGTTACCAATGCTTGCTACAGCTGGTCTTTTGTACGCCTTATTCAGTGGATGCATCAGGTATTGTCCTTTGACGGCTTTTTAACTTCCTAAAAGCTGCCTTTCTGTAGAAATATTTGTGATGCAACATCTCTGCTAAGGGTGTATGACATTTTCTTATGTTGAAGGAGCACAATTATGTGGGAAGAGGCATGCATGAAAGGCCTCTAGACTACATCAAGTAATCTGATCTAACTTCGAAACATAGTTCTGTGATTCTGCTGGCATGTTGGAATCACACGTCACTAACTTGATTTACTGTGCAGATATGTGGCTTTCTGGCTTGTTATTCTTGCTGCAAAATTTTCATTTACCTATTTTCTCCAGGAAAGTTTAGTTTATGTGTTTTCCCTTTGTTCTCCCACTTACCAGCATCAATTTGTATTTCAAAATGACTTCTCTTATGCAGATTCAACCTCTCGTGGAACCAACAAGACTGATTACCAGTTTCAAAGGCTTACAGTATCAGTGGCATGACTTTTTCTCAAAGAGTATGTATACACATTTTCTATCATCACGCATTTTTTAGTACCTTTTGATCCTTATAGTTCACTCATGTATTTCTCTTTGAGGAAATACGATAAATACCGTGACTGTCATAATACAAAGCTTCTGCTGCAGCAACTGTAGCTTCTTAGCCCCTTCTACTGTATAGTTGAAATATTTGTTCTTGAGAAGTGTACATCTTCTCAAGTATTAGTGCCTTTGAGTTTAAATCTCTTTCGTTAATCTTGTATGTTGCTACCTGGCTTTTGTGAAATTGGCCTCTACTTTATTCCATTGATATCACATAATCCCACTGAGATGCGCTAAGCTGTGTTCTTCAGTACAGAAAACTTGTATACAATTTTTATGATTATGAAAGTGAGGTTGTAGGCTGTGCTTTTAATTATTCATGTTGGTTGTTGAAATGTTTGCAGATAACCATAATGCCTTCACAATCCTTTTTTTGTGGGCTCCAGTGGTCTCAGTAAGTAACCTGTTTTCCCCTTCTAGCTTATCGTGGCGCAGCACAACACAGTTCAGCACCCGCAAACTGAGCCTAAACGTGCCTATGCTTATTTCATCAGCTTGCTTGCTGCTCTTGTTTCTGTTGGGCTTATTGTTCCAGGTAGCTGTTTCTTGTGTGCATGAACACATATATTTATAAGAAGGATATATTTTTGCAGATTTATCTTTTGGACATCCATGTATTTTACACCATCATGTCTGCTATTGTTGGATTCCTCCTTGGTGCACGTGAACGCCTGGGAGAGGTTAGTTCTTAAACTGTAGCTTTATTTATGCTGTTGTCGTGCGATTGTTTTCTAAGTTGCTTCTGGAAGATCTATTTGCTTTGCTGTTTTTTCTTTTGTTGTTTATTATGAGGGCAATTTTCTTGTTTTATTACTGTGTAGTAAGTAAACAGAAGGGAAGGTGTGGGGGGAATAGTACAACCCACAAAGTTAATATACTCCCTCCGTTTGGAAATATAAGATGTTTTAGCTTTGTGAAGGAGATGTATCTAGACATCTTTTAGTGTATAGGTTCAAATGAATCTAGACACTAAAAGGTGTCTAGATACATCTCATTCACAAACCTAAAACATCTTATATTTCTAAACGGAGGGAGTAGAAGATAAGGGGTGGTTGACTATCCTACAAACTGTTGTGCTAGTCAACTGAGCTCGAGAAGTCTGGAGGCTTCTCATTACTTTGTAGCTAGTTAATGTAAGGCACACTTTTTATGTAACTCATAAGTAGTTTATGTAGAACAATTCACATATAAACTATATTACACTCCAGTTTGGGTTGGATGTGTTAACATTCGGTTGCCCACCAGCGGTTCATGCTTTGATATTTTCTTTTCTAGCTCTATCTAGTGGTGGCAGATACATTGAGTTGTTTTGGTTATCTGTTGATTTATCCTGGCTGGTGGTTGTAATTCTTTTTTCAGATTAGGTCTGTTGAAGCAGTTCATAGATTCTTTGAGAAGTTCCCTGAAGCATTCATGGATAAACTTCATGTACCTGTTCCAAAAAGGTTTTCAATGTTCTCACAGTTTATTTTTCACACTTCATTTCAATGCACCTAAGCTGGTTTTGATGATCATACAGGAAACAACTGCTATCGTCTGGTCAGGTATGTGTCCTTTTGGTATCTTTACAGCCTGTTACTCTATACTTCCTTCCAAATTAATTGACGAGGGAGTAATTAAGTTTTCTGTAGGTGGAGCCCTGGATGCATGTTGTTTTTACTTCAATATGTTCTGAAGTTGCTTTATTGTTTCAGCTTTCTTGTAGCTACTCCAATTTTTTGTGCATGTATGTGCTTGAAGTTACAAAAAGTGTCTGCTATGGAATGAAATGATGAAAGTGATACTATTGTTTTGTCAGCTATACGTTTTCTCTTGTTGGCTGCTTTGATTAAGCATGATCTTCAGACGTGTGGTTCCCCGAAATGAATTTATTTGATATATATTTTGCAGAACAATCATTTTCAATTAGAAGATGAAATTAAATTAGGCATTCCTTCTACTCTCCTCTGAGTCATTACTAAGTCCGAATCCTCCTCAATTTCCTGCGAATATCTGCTTAGTTTGGTCTCACCTCCTTTGATGCCCATCTATAGGATCATCTAGATATCTGTTATTATTTTATTTGGGTTGTCCTGTCTGTTCTAATTTGCTACATAGCTATGTTTGGTGTCACCATTGTTCTTCGATTCCTGCCTTGCATTTGGAGTCATAATACTTCCTCAATAATTTATTTGAGCTCATATTTATCTTTTTTGCATCTGTATTGCTATTATTGACTTAAACAAGTATTACAAGTTCTCTTTGTGCTTAAATTATAAATATACCTTGTTTTCTTTCAGTTCTTTATTGTTAGTTTCAATAAGTTGACATGATAAACACCAATTTACCAGGATGCAGAGTTAAGTAAGTTTGATGCATCTAGATTCGCTCCTTTCTGGAATGAAATTGTGAGGAATTTGCGGGAAGAGGATTATATCAACAACACGTAAGCAGAATTGAAACTGTGTTATTAATTCGTTGAAGCCATAGCTGGATACAGTGTACCTCATGTTTTGGCTTTTTTGCAGCGAACTCGAGTTACTCTTGATGCCCAAGAATAAAGGTGGTCTTCCAATTGTGCAGTGGCCTCTTTTTTTGCTTGCTAGCAAGGTTAAAAGTCAAATTTATGTTTATTTTTAAAAGTATTCCCTTGCATATTTCCACTTGATACATCTTTTCTGTCTCTTTGGTGATTAATTGCCCTTTTATTGCAGGTTTTCTTGGCGAAAGATATAGCAGTTGATTGCAAAGACTCACAAGATGAACTCTGGCTAAGGATCTCAAAGGACGAATACATGCAATATGCTGTCGAGGAGTGCTTTCATAGCATTTATCATATCCTGACCTCTATACTAGATAAAGAAGGCCATCTCTGGTAATGTTTTTTTAGAATAATGTCGTTCATGTTCGTCCTGCCTCTTTCCACCTTGTATAGTTCAACAGATTTATGATCAAAATTTGTAATTATCAGGGTGCAAAGGATTTTTGGTGGTATTCGAGAAAGCATTTCAAAGAAGAACATCCAGAGTGATATTCATTTCAGCAAATTGCCTAATGTCATTGCCAAGCTTGTTGCTGTAGCAGGAATACTGGTATATATGTTATGATTTAGTTTGAACACATCAATTCTCTACTGTGGTTTATGCGTGCCTTTTCACTTACACGTGCGTAGGCCATATTTGCTGCAAGATTACCTTACTCATGACTGGAATCCAATCTGTACAACTTGCTAGGACCTGATTCTCTTTAGGAACCTTGTATTTTGTAGCGAGATCCCTATCTATTCAAGCCAAATCCATGGTAGTATAAAAGCTATGTTGAAACTGCTCGGTCTGCTCCTGCGGCTGCCTGCTCTGGACGTATTTCCCTTGTACCTATAAAATACGTTGTGCACATTCTAATCAACATGTCCAGTTTTCGTTGTCACTTATATAGCAATGGCTTAGAAAAGTAGCATGTCGATTTGGGCCGCTCATGGCATTGGCTTCAGAGCGAAATATTAGCGAAGTTTCTTAATAGCGTGTATTTATTATATCTGGACATATGCATAAAAAGGCTATTAATGATTTATGAATGCGTACAGAAATTAGTTATTTATCAGATGGATGATAAACTGGAGTGTGCTTCTATTTTCGTGAATGCAAGTCTGTTGCAGTGCTCTTGCTATCTAGGACTAGACCCAGGATGTGAGTTTGTTAAGGAGTGTTAACTTTACCAATGGAAGTGGTTCATCCATACACATGTTCCTTTTTTGTTTGTCTTGCTAAGAAATCTCTAAATAAGAATCACAAACTTACTAACCGAAACGCTTATATTGTTGTTTTGCTGCTCATCACAAGTTCCACATGGAAAAATCACTACTATTGCCAGGGTTAAGTTTAGGGGTATTGTCTGCTTTTGTTCAAGGGGTGTGACAGACTGGTGAAAGTAGTCAAGTATGATATGGAATTTTTCCAGCATAGGATTCAAACATTGTAATCCACACGCTCCTAAAATGTAGTCTGTGTTTGGTGTTTAGACTACTGTAATTTATATGATGTTTAAATAATGCTTTGCAGAAAGAAACAGAGTCTGCTGATATGAAGAAGGGGGCAGTTAATGCCATTCAGGACCTATATGAAGTTGTTCATCACGAAGTGCTTTCTGTTGATATGAGGTCTGCCATTTTGTTTATAATCTGTTCTCTCTATCCTTATAGTCAGATCTGTATGCTGATGTATCATTCATCCATATCTAATTTCTTTTGCATATTAATGTTAGTGGCAACATTGATGATTGGAATCAGATAAATAGAGCAAGAGCCGAAGGCCGCCTTTTCAGTAATCTCAAGTGGCCAAATGATCCTGGATTGGTATTGTCCTATTGTCCTTGTTGAGTTTATATTTTCCTATTATTTTGTATCTCTCTAACTATTATTTAATCTATCTTGATGTAATGAGATACAGAAAGACCTTATCAAACGGCTGCATTCACTTCTGACCATCAAGGAATCAGCTGCTAATGTTCCTAAAAATCTGGAAGCCTGTCGCAGACTGGAGTTCTTCACAAACTCTCTGTTCATGCGAATGCCTCTTGCAAGGCCTGTTGCAGAAATGCTTTCCTTTAGGTGAGGCTAACTTGGTTCTTTTCTGCTTGTTCCATTAATTGTGGAATTGTTGATATTATTTTACAATCAGTACTGCACCTGATTCCACTGGGTGCATGTTCTAACCATAGTAACAGCTTCAACTTCTCTTTCACCTCTTAAACTTGAATGTGGTTCGTTTTGCTGTCAAATTTTCCCATAACTTAGTAAGAAACAATTGATTGTTTCTGTGAGCTGGTTAAAACCAATTCCCCTTTGATTTTCAATGTTTTCTATGGTTACATTGTCAGTAGGATGTTTATTTGAAAAAAGATAAATGATATACCGAGATAAAAAACTTTTCACAAGTTGATGCAAATCTTGTGGTGAAATCGAGGGGTCTGCCATGTTCCTGCTCCCATAATTAAGCAAGAACAAACTGATGTTCACTTGACACTGACCACTGACCAGTACCGTACTTTGTTTGTAGGAACTGAGCACATGCGGTAGTTATCAGTTTCCTAGTACTCGTGTTATGGGTAGCGGCACTGTTCATGTGAACATTATTCTGGATTGTAGCAAGAGCTCATCCAACCATAGCTTTCGTAGCTCCAGTTGAATTAATATCAGTCATGTGGTGAGATTAGGCTTTATGTATGTGTGCCGTGTGGTGAGAGACTGGTCTTTTTTACCCCACAGGCTCAAGCTCTTCTTTCTGCTAAACCTGCTTCTCTACTCAATGAGAAGATGTCCAATGTTTTTTTGTTGCATGCAATTTAAAAAGTAAGAAAGAATATCAAGGTCCTACTATTTAGGCGATAAACATGAGGTTAGTTTCTATTTGTTATGGCGTGTCCCATGTATATAATAGGCTGGCGCATACTATCTGAAATTACTCCCTCTGGTCCTGTGAAAGCATTATTTTAGGATCAGGGTAGAGTCGAACTTTTGAAATTTTGACTACTAATTTCTTTGACAAATATTTTGGTTGGATATAAGCCTGTGCATAGACGGTTTGGCTGGTTTGGCCGGTTTCGGCTAGTTCAAATTCTTGTACCAGCTCCAAAGTTTGGATATGTGAAGGAAAATGAACTAAGGTGTCACTGGCCAGTTTGGCCGGATTCAGATTTTGCACACCCTTAGTTGGATACTTGAAAATAACACGTGAATATGTCTCGAATAGTACTTCACTATATAATTCCGCCATGTCAGTTCATGTCACACACTTCGAGGTTCAAGTTCGACTATCATTTGACTGATGAAATGTGTGATATGTGCCATAGAATTTATACTACAGTATTGAATTCATATTTGATTTTTTACCCATAGAATTTTTAAGGCTCATGACTCGTTTATTATCAGTCTATAATTGATGGTCAAAGTTAAAGCTCGGTATACGAGGGTGCCACAGAAATTGGGACAGAGGGGGTACATTTTATTTGGATTATATAAATGTGTTGTACTTCATCCAAAAAAGGATGTCGCATATTTGTCTAGATTCATATCTATGTAGACATGTTTTATACACTACATGCGAATGTAGACAAATATGCGACATCATTTTCCGGACAGAGGGGGTAATAAAAACTACTGATCAAATTTGTATTTTAAAGACCGATGCTCAAAATGACAGTTTTTAGAGGATTGGGGGAGTAAGCAAGAACAACCAAAGTATGATTAGAGCTCCTTTGTAATGATCTCAAATCATTACAGCACCTCTGTTATAATATGGTGCGATGTGCAAATGGTCACAAAAGTTTCCAAAAATTTACCTAAAATCTTTGTACTATACTTTTGTTTTAAATGTAATCGTATATGCAATGGACAAGCTAAAGAAGAGACTTCCTGTAACTTCCATAATTTTAACCACCCATCTGTTTGTCCGGATGAAGATGAGGCGTCCTCATCAGCAGTATTGATATTCTCCACCAGCAAATGGTATGCTGGCCTGACGGTATATAGGCCAGTTTTTTCAAACGGCCATGACCAAATGTCCTCACCACCAATTGTTGGTCGAGGGATTGCCTTGATTGCTGCAGCATCCGGGCTGAAAAAGGTTTTATCTGTCACATTAACCTTCCGATTCCCAGTGTCTTCACCAATCAGATCACAAACACGCCATACTCCAGTATCCTCTAGCATTCCCAACGGTCCCA
Organism: Avena atlantica; assembly: GCA_910589765.1. NCBI lineage: Eukaryota > Viridiplantae > Streptophyta > Magnoliopsida > Poales > Poaceae > Avena > Avena atlantica. The sequence continues at coordinate 13,809,472 of OU342737.1, forward strand.
TACTTGGAGTATCCGCAATCCAATTATCATGCCAAATAAGGGTCTTCTCACCATTTCTAACCATTTGCAGCAAACCTTTCTTGACGACTTCCCTACCATAGATTATAGCCTTCCATGTTCTTGAAGCGCCTTTTGGGCAGCTAGTCGACTAGAAATCACCCGTAGGAAAATAAAGTCCTTTAGAACTCTCGTGCAGAGGCCTGTAGGATTTTCTAATAACCTCCAAGCTTGTTTACCCAACATTGCAGCATTAAAAGATTCAAAATCTCTAAAGCCAATACCATCTTTTCTCTCGAGGATGGAAATTTTATACCATGATTTCCAATACATACCTCGCTTTTCAGTTGAATCACCCACCAGTATTGTGCCATAATTGTCGTTAGTAAGTGCATTATATGTGCTTCTTTACCCAAATTACGTGAAGTTATATATCTTTAGTTTTGTTCTTAATATGTTTACAACAATTCCTGCATCTGCATACTAGTCCATGACGGTTCAAACAATGGACCAAATATTGGCCATATCGGCTAATTATGTGTGACATTGAATTTTGAAATCATGCATGGAATGGGTATTGGTAGGCCCTCGAGACAGAAATATCTTGGCAGATATACTTAGAAACCTGCTGATGAGTGATGACACATGAGTATCTTACAGTTTCGGTGATACTTGACTGTTGGAAGACTCTTTTTCTTAGCCAGCTTTGCTGATACCTAATGGTCTATGAATTGGTATAACAAGCAGTTTGCAACTCAGTTACGTAAACATGTACCTTGATAGTATTAGCCAGCATGTTTGGCAAAAAAATAAGTTTTGATGACGGAGGCCTGGACAGTGAAATATATTGAGGAAAGACAAAATCAGTACTCTCTCCGATCCATATTACTTGTCGCAGAAATGGATGTATCTAGACATGTTTTAGTACTAGATAGATCTGTTTCAGTGACAAGTAATATGGATCGGAGGGAGTACAACGATACTCCCTCTGTTTCGGATTATAGGTCCTACGCGTATACCTAGGTTGTTAATTTGACTAATAAAATATAAGTTATATATCATAAAACTTATACCATTAGAAAATATAGCATCTAAAGTTTCTAATGGTATAATTTTTGTGTTATTCTATTTATATTTTGTTGATCAAATTGGCAACCTAGTTAACCGTGCGTGACCTATAATCCCAAACGGAGGGAGTACTAGAACTGAATCCTTAGTATTTTTCTTTTTGTGGATTATGTACTTGCCTGAAGCTTGGGTTGAGAATTTTTATACTAGAATGGTATAATTTGTAGGGCATGTAAGCATCTCATGGCGTTCAGTTTTTTTCCGGTTCAGTTGTATTTTCTTTATGGGCCTCTGATATTTGACACTTTATTTGTAGCGTGTTCACTCCATATTACTCGGAGACTGTGCTTTATAGTATCGCTGAACTCCAGAAGAGAAATGAAGATGGTATAAGTACACTGTTTTATCTTCAGAAGATATATCCAGGTTTGTTCTTTCTTTCCATGGTGAAATTTACTACTCCCTCCGTTCACTATTGTAAGACATTCTAGCCTTTTTCTAAAACACATGTATGTAGACGTGTTTTAGTGTGTAAGTTCATTCATTTTGGAGTGTATCTAGTCCACTTTGAAATATCTAAAAGGTCTTAACATTAGTGCATGGAGGGAGTAACAGTTATGTAAAAGGGGTCAGCTTCTGATGGATAGGTTTGAGAGAGCCCCTTGTTTCCTTCCTCGAACCATGTTCCTTTGAAATCTGAAGATATCTGTTCTATGATTGCATGCATAGTCAAAGTATATTCGATCTGGTGCCATTTGTTAAGCTCTAAAAAAATTGTTAGTTTCCCTTATCAGCTTGAATAATGAATAATATACACCCATTTGTCATGGCCTCCCTGTTGGAGTGCTACCATCTGAACTAAGCCAACCAGGAAATGTCCTGCTCCCATCTTGTGGAGTTGATATCTAGTGCTATGTCTGCATCATGTACTACCAGATTCCCAAGCAACCCACACCATTAGATCAGAATACAATCACACACTTGTCGCTAGGGGAGTTTCCTGGCCATTTTTTACTAAAGCCCCTAAAACTGCCACTCTATTCATGTATTCTGCAATAGGCCTGTGACATTTTTGTTTTGTCCCTTCCGATCCTTAGTTATCTGAATTTTGAATTTTGAATATTGAATCGGATGGACACACCTGGTATTCAGCTAAGTAGTACACTGGATAAATATGGAGTACACATTTTCCAAAGAATTTTAATTGTAAGAGTACATGAAAGAAACATGGAAGTATTGAATTTGTGCACAACAAAAAACTATCAAGAATATGTATGTGATACTACTTGCACAACACATACGCAAATCAAAAGAGATGTACAGGACATACTTCATTCATCAGACCGTTCCACTCCGTTACATTATCTGATATTTTGAACGGGAAACTGAAGCAAAGAATTAGTAGAAATACACATGTACTACTTTGAATAGGGTGGTGAAATACAAATCCCACGAAGCAGCATCGGAGGACACCTTTAGGCTACAGCAGATGCGGTTGTCATGGCTGACAGGTGGTCGGGCATGTTTTGCGGCTGGCAGCCGTGGTTGGGAAGATGGATCCGAGGTGGGGGCAGTAGGTGGCAGCGTCCAGTGGTCGCAAACTTCCTAGGTGACAGCTGGTGGGGGCAGTTCAATAGAGAGGGAGGGGCTGGCCGGCTGGGAAGGCGCAGGATTATTAAGAGTGACGGGAGGAGAGGGGGGAGGGTGAGAAAAACAGATACTGTATTTCAGACTGTGTTGTGGATGTTACTTGATTCTTAGAAAGTGCAGGGTGTTTTTCACTAGTTATCACAGGTGGATGGAGTCCCTTCATTTGCATCTGATGGCTGAGAATACATGGGCATCCAGTAGTACAGGATTTGGATGTAGCACTAGATTTCTTCTCTCGTCTTGTGCTAGCTAGTAGAAGAGAGTGCATTTTCTTTGTTAACATGGAAATATGTGTGTTGCCTTAACTATCCTTGTACAAATCTTATGTGGTGAACTTTTGTATACAGATGAGTGGAAGAACTTCCTTACTCGCATCAACAGGGATGAAAATGCAGCAGAGTCTGAACTTTTTAGCAGTGCAAATGACATACTAGAACTGCGACTTTGGGCATCTTACCGTGGGCAGACCTTAGCGCGAACAGGTTTGCTGCAATTTGAAACTTATTTTCTCCATGTGTACATTACTTTTGGAAATACTTTTCCTAGTATGTATCCATTTTGTAACTGTTGCTTTGCAGTTCGTGGGATGATGTATTACAGAAAAGCCCTTATGTTGCAAAGTTATCTGGAGAGAATGCATTCTGAAGGTATTTCTACTAGCTTCCTTGTGGGACACATAAATTCTATATTTAACCAAGTGCATGTAATATCCTTTTCTGATGTTTTTTGTTGCTAGACCTTGAATCTGCGTTTGATATGGCTGGTCTGGCTGACACACATTTTGAGTACTCCCCTGAAGCACGTGCACAGGCTGATTTGAAGTTTACGTACGTTGTTACCTGCCAAATTTATGGATTACAGAAAGGAGAAGGGAAACAAGAAGCTGCTGATATAGCCCTTCTAATGCAAAGGTACTCTTACTTTTATACCTTCGAATTATCTCTTCTTTCATGCTAAATAAGTGCTTCTCTTGTTCGTAGAATCAGTGATTGGGCTGGTTAGATCTTTCTTTTTGTGTGGCTACACCAGTACATTATCTCTATTTTTTCTTTCCTTCTCAGAAACGAAGCTCTTAGAATTGCCTATATTGATGTTGTCGAGAGCATTAAGAATGGAAAGCCTAGCACTGAGTATTACTCGAAGCTTGTTAAAGCTGACATCCATGGAAAAGACAAGGTTAGTGGCAATTGGTTTTGGATGCCTTGTCTAATGCACGATTGCTATTATCGAGTTTCTGAAGCACTGTATTAACTGTTAAGAAGTAATCTTGGGTTTGAACTGTTCTTTTCGTTTGTCACGCCTTCAATGGCTACAGTATGTTAATTCCTGAAAATTGTTCTGCTCCATTGAGTGCAGTTCTCATATCTTGTACTTGATGAGAATGAACTTATTTATATTGGCACCACTATAGTATTCTGACCGTTGCATGCTCAAGGAAGTCAATATCTTTAAGTATAAACTTCAAACATGGTTTATTGTTTGACAATGTGTTTCAGTATCACTAACTTAAATTATATGTTGCAGGAAATTTATTCAGTTAAGTTGCCTGGCAATCCAAAGCTTGGGGAGGGTAAACCTGAAAACCAAAATCATGCCGTAATATTCACTCGTGGAAATGCTGTACAAACTATTGATATGAATCAGGTACTCGTTTACGAATCTGTGTGCAGCACCTACCATTTTACATGGAGGCAACTGTTTTGCATTTCTTCTAACCAAACGTATTTACTTGATGCTTCTTGACTACCCAGTGTTCAGTTTCTCTGATGTGTACACATTTAAGTAGTTTCTCATAAGTTCATTCCATTATTGATATTGTCACTGTTTGAGATTTTGACTAATGATCCTCTGCAAAAATGCATGAACTGTTTTGAACCATCATTGTTGAGTTGAAGTTGATTTTTCAATTGAAGGATAACTATTTCGAAGAGGCACTCAAGATGAGAAACCTGCTTGAGGAGTTCTCTCAAGATCATGGCAAGTTCAAGCCTTCAATTCTTGGTGTTAGGGAACATGTCTTCACGGGAAGGTGTTATTTCAGTACATTTTGGCTGTGTTTTTTCTTGGTTTCACTTCATCTGTAAACCCAGTCAATAACATTTTTCTCTTGTGTAGTGTTTCCTCCCTGGCATCATTTATGTCGAGTCAAGAAACTAGTTTTGTGACATTAGGACAGCGTGTTCTTTCTAATCCACTGAAGTAAGTGCTTTTACATAATAGCAGTTTTCTATATCACACGACTATCCTAGATTTACGTCTTGTTAACATCTTTTTGTTTCTGCAGAGTGAGAATGCACTATGGTCACCCAGATGTTTTTGATAGAGTTTTTCATATTACAAGGGGGGGCATCAGTAAGGCATCCCGTATCATCAATATCAGTGAGGATATATTTGCAGGTAAAACTAGATACCTTCTTTTGCTTTGACTCCAGCTAATAGGCATGTGTTTAGTATCTTTTACTACCTATTTTCCAAGTCAAGAACATGATGGTATGCAAGGTCACCTGATAAATATTTTTACTCTAGCTGTAATTTGTCTTCAGATTCCAATTGGTTACTCTTTGATATAAATATTGAATATTTTGATGTGTTCTACACATTTGGATATGATAAATTGTTTTTTTGGTCTGGAAATTATTTGAAGTCTCTTGAATTGTCATGTTTGTGTAGCAAAACAGATGACATAATTTGCTTTAGTAGCTGAAAATCTGGTTATTCATGGGAAGGTATTTTGGTGAAATGAGTATTAAGTAAATAATGATATGTCACAAGTCCATTTTGTATATTATTGGCAACATGTTCCCCCCACATTTGTAAACACCATGTTTTATTTGTATTCCACGTTGGTATCTTTTTCTCATGTTTTAGTCTCTTTAACAATGCCATCAATATGTTCAATTGTTGGTGTTTGAGGATTTTCCATATATGCTCAACAGTTTTCTTCTTCCTTCTAGAAGATTTTCAATACACTATACTCATGGAGCTGTAGCTTCTTACTGATGCACCATCCATGAATTGCAGGGTTTAACTCTACGTTGCGTCAAGGGAACATAACTCATCATGAGTATATTCAGGTCTAGTTTTTCTTCAACCATATTTATTCTACTGTTGCACCTGCCGGTCTCTAGTTATTTCATTCGATGAAAACATTTGAGGTTGTTAGTTGTCTACGAAGGTTTCTCGACAAGCTAGTATTTTCTTAGTCACAGCATCTGTTTCTGTATGTTGGACAAAACTGTGCTACAGGTGGCCTAAAAGTCATTGGATGGAGACTATGAGACTACATTACAGTTTCAGCTAAAATTGGAGAGTATGAACTCTTAAACTAAGTCATTCATTACTAGTTAACACTCCCAGTATTATCAGGGAAGTAAGCAACACAAGTGTTTCATGTATATTGATGAATGTTGTTGATTGTTGGCCTTTGTATTCTCAGATATATGCATAATTGCACACAACTTCAAATAGTTTTATAATCCAATAACTAGAGTCCTGTGAGGTATTCCACTTTTGAGCTGCCAATATGATTTAAGCCTCTTTCTTATTGCGTGTTATCTGAATGCCTTATAGTTAACCTTTCCTGTGTCTGCCGGTATCACAATGTTAGTTAACCTTGATGGTCAATGAGAGACCTAATGAAAATACTAGACCAGCTGAAAATGGATTTGTTGCATACACGTGCAGTCTTTCATATGTGCCACTGAATTATATTTAAGAGTAATTCATTAGTGTGATGAATCAAATGCTTAAACATACTGAGCTGGCATACAGTGAGTTGCACTTGGACTAGTGAGTTGCACTTGGACCCCTTTTGAGTTTTGACGGGTCAGTGGAATCTTTATGCCCAAAACCCTGATTCGAGTAATCATTTATTTGGTACCGCTCAAGGAGCGGGAACTGCCATTCTAACTCTTCTTGGCTATCTTTTATACATTGTATTGATGTTTGACATCATTCTGTAGGTTGGGAAAGGAAGAGATGTTGGGCTTAACCAGATTGCACTATTTGAAGGAAAAGTTGCTGGAGGAAACGGTGAACAAGTCCTTAGCCGAGATATATACAGACTTGGACAGCTCTTTGACTTCTTCAGGATGTTATCATTCTATGTGACAACTATTGGGTTCTACTTCTGTACTATGGTAATTCTGTTTCCTGATACTCTATGTTACATTTATTCTGCCAGCACTGTTTCTACTACCCTGTTCGTAAATAGATGATGTTCTAAATGCGTTGAGTCAAACTAATTTTGACTCCTATAATTTGGAAAATTATTTAGTTAATCGTGTGAGACTCGTACTGAAGGACAGGACTGGCGCAGTGGCACAAGTACTCCCCACTTGTGCCCAGAGGTCCTGGGTTCGACACAGCCTCTCTGCATTGCACTGTGCAGGGGGTAAGGCTTGCCTCTGTAATCCTTCCCCAGACTCCACCCGGTGTGGGAGCTTCTAGCACTGGGTCTGTCATTTTGTGAGACTCGTACTGTCATATTTGTAATGCGTAACATATTATAATATCACAATCAATATTTTTTTACTAGTGTATACGTATGACTTGTACTGTTCATGTTTGCATCTTGGACATCGTGTCCATGTCCAAAACGTTATCTACGAACCAAGGGAGATCGTGGCAGTTGCTAGTGGTATTTCATCTCTCATCAAGCTTCATAATTTCATTTCTGCTGATCTTGTGTTCGTTTCCACAATGCTCGGCACGATCCTATAATATTTATTCACATTGTGTGAAGCTTTTATCTATAATCATTCCTGGTAAACGCAAATTTTCATTCAAATGTTATTATTAGTTTAAACCTAATACTTTTCTCATGTGCAAACTGATGTTCTGCAGTCTGTGCATTACGAGCCATACCTATCTCTGCAGGATTTATATTGTTGAAAATGGCATTGATAACACTAGCTATTTATAAAATGTAAATATTGCCAGCATTTTTTGTCTTTCAACCTCTGAGGTTCTGATATTTATTCATTTATTCTTTTGCAGCTAACTGTACTGACTGTGTACATATTTCTCTATGGAAAAACTTATCTGGTAAGATTGAATATCCGTTCATCTACCTTTTACTGTATGATCTTTGTTCCAGAATCTCAAACAAGCCATTTTGTATCATGTCAAAACACTTGTACTTCCTCCGTCCCAAAATAGATGTCTCAGATTTCACAAAATTTAGATGAATCTATATATTAAATAGTGTCTAGATTCATCCAAATTTTGACAAATCTAAGACATCTATTTTAGGACGGAGGGAGTATGTAATTGTCAAACCTTGCTTCCTGATGACTCCATGGCAGATTTTTTAATATTTATGAAATGTATCAGTACTATGCTATTAACATACAAAACAACAAACTGATATCACTAGATTTATCATGGAATATCATTTTATAATACTGTACTATATAATTATTTTTCGTTAGTGATGACTGATGGAGGAGGTCACGAAGGATATACAAGGAGATATTCCTTGGTGTGTGCTCTTTGCTGATGATGTGGTGCAAGTAGATGAAACCAGGGTTGGCATAAATAGAAGTTAGAATTATGGAGGCAGACTATGGAATCCAAGGGGGTTAGACTTAGTAGGACAAAGAGCGAGTATATGAGACATGACTTTAGTGGTTTTGGGTGCGAAGGCGGAGAGTTTAGTTTAGATGGACAAATAGTGCCCAAGGACACCTTCCGATACTTGGAATCAATGTTGCAAAGCAACGGTGATATCGATGTGGATGCTTGCCATAGGATCAAGGCAGGATGGATGAAGTGGTGGCAAGCATCCGACATTCTATGTGACAAGAAGGTCCCACAAACGCTAGATCGTAAGTTCAATTAGACCTGCGATGCTATATGAAGCAGATTGTTGGGCCACTAAAAGACAACACCATCCAACAAAAGAGTGTTCTGGAGATGTGCATGCTATAGTGGATGTGTAGCCATTCAAGAAAGGACCAAATTAGGTACGGGGTAATACGTGATAGGGTAGGGGTGGCACGGATCGGCAAGAAGGTTTGGGCGTATCCAGCAGAGGCCTCCAGAAGCACTAGATAATACTGCCCAAAGCTTAAGACTATTTTTTTTTGAAAAGTCAAGCTACGGAAAGTTTGACCAAACTTTTAGAAAAAACTATCAAGAACTATGATATTATATAGATATCATGTGAAAATATGTTTCATGATGCATCAAAGTGTATGGATTTCATATTATAAATATTAATATTTTTCTCTAAAAACTTGGTCAAACTTTTCGTAGTTTGACTTTTGGAAAAAAATATAAGCCTTAAGCTTTGGGACAGAGGTAGTAGTTGGGTATTCTAAAGGGTATGGAAAATACTAGGAGGGTAGAGGGCGACCAAAGTTGACTTGGACGGAGGCGGTAAAAAGGGACTCAGGGATTGGAATGTTCTTAGAGATTTGGCTCTTCATAGGACTATGGAAATCATCAATCCATGTGCCACAAACTTGCTTGGGAAAAAGGCTTTGACGCTATTGTATATAATTATTTTCGTGTGACGCAACATGTTTGCATGAAATTGATAGTCAAAATACCATCTTGAAGACTGTATCGAGTGGAAACCCCAAATGGAGCCTGAGCTCCTGGAGCCCTTTTTTCCAAAATTTGAAACAATATTTTAAGGTTTCAAAAAATCTGAAAGAAATCCAAGATGTAAACGATGTTGTGCTTTACCAACGTGCAAAATCACAATTCGAAATACCTTATATTTGGGGCTACACGAAAATGACAAAATCTGACAGATTTGAAAGGGTTCAAAATTTTGCTCTATTCACTACTTTGGTGGCAGATTGTCATTTTTGTGTAGGCCCCAATATTAGGTACTTTGAGTTGAGATTTTGCATGTTGGTAAAGCACAACATTATCTACGTCTAGGTATTGTTTTAGATTTTTTTGAATTTTTCAAAAATGCCTGAGCTCCATTTGTCCACTGTCCTAAAAGAATTACATTTTCATTATGTCATTGTTTTCGTGTCAGGCAACATGTTTGCACTTCATTAGTGGTCTGTAAGCTTCTCTTATGTTGAAATTTCTTACTTTGCATCTAGAGATTCTTCACTTCTTTTTTATCATTTTATTTACATCACCTTTTTCCTGACACGTCTTTTATGTTATTTATGTTTAGGCTTTATCTGGTGTTGGAGAATCAATTCAAAATAGGGCGGATATATTGCAGAATAAATCCCTGACTGTGGCTCTGAACACACAATTTCTATTCCAGATTGGTGTGTTTACTGCTATTCCCATGATTCTAGGTCTCATCCTGGAAGCAGGTGTCTTGACGGTATTTTCCTTTCCCTTGCAGACATTTGGACTTCTGGCTTAACCTAAGAACTTATGTACTACTCCCTCTGTCCATTAATAACTGACTTGGGTTTGTCTAGATTCGGATATATCTATATACTAAAATGCGTCTAGATATATTCGAATCTAGACAAACTCAAGTCAGTTATTTCTGGACGGAGGGAGTAGTATTTATGGTTGGTTTATTGCCGTATTTAGTCTGAAAGAGTATTTTCTTTAAGAAGTAAAAGGAACTGTTATATATAGAGCACCATGACTGTACATTAAGTTATATTCCTTTTGATTTAAATCTAGCATCACTAGTCGTGATGAGCTTATATTTCTAGTGTTTTGTGGAATCTTTGCGCTATTTGTTAGCTTGGTGCACTAATTGCCACTCTTCTTTGTAAAGTTTTACCTGGACACCAGCAACGATTGTATCCTTACATCTGAATGTGGCTGCAGGCTTTTGTCAACTTCATTACAATGCAGTTCCAACTATGCTCTGTATTTTTCACTTTCTCTCTTGGAACAAGGACACATTACTTCGGTCGCACAATACTACATGGGGGCGCAAAAGTAAGGCCTTTCTCAAAGTAATGTTTGTCATTTATTTAATTTCTCTGTACAATTCTTTTGCTGTTGAGAATTTTGCACTAATACTAATCCTATATTTTTCTTATTACCAGTATAGAGCAACTGGTAGGGGTTTTGTGGTACGACATATTAAGTTTGCTGAGAATTACCGTCTTTATTCCAGAAGCCATTTCGTGAAAGGGTGTGTTGTCGCTTGACGTTACTTTCAAGATTATATGTGCAATTTCAGTATTATCCAGGCCAACTATGCTTGCTCGTTTTTGTAGGTTGGAGGTTGCACTCTTGTTGGTGATCTTCCTAGCTTATGGGTTTAACGATGGTGGTGCAATTGGCTATATTTTACTTTCCATAAGTAGCTGGTTTATGGCGCTTTCTTGGCTTTTTGCTCCTTACATATTCAACCCATCTGGATTTGAATGGCAGAAGTGAGCCACTAAGCATTCTCTTTATATTTTACTCCCGCCAATCATTTTAACTGTCAGGATAAAGATAAACTCTGCCTGCACCTTTCTCTTTTAGGGTTGTTGAGGATTTCAGAGACTGGACAAACTGGCTATTTTACCGGGGTGGTATTGGGGTTAAAGGAGAAGAAAGCTGGGAAGCCTGGTGGGATGAAGAACTGGTAACTGAATGCTATACCTGTATTTGATTATAACCTCTAAAGTCTCAAATGATCTGTTATGTCATCTGTCTGCTGTGTTATTATGTCAAGACCTGAATCTTATTTTAATTACAAGATTGTGTAGACTGTAACTTGATAAGCATACAGTGACAAATACCCTATTATCCTGTAGCAGCCTGATGATATCATGAGAACTAAGGGTGTGCAAAAAATGAAACTGGTCAAACCAGCCAGTTACATCCTAGTTTATTTTTCTTCACAAATGAAATCCAAACTTTGAAACTAGTACAAAAATTTGAACTAACCCAAACCGGCCAAACCATTCAAACCGGGATTCCACAGGCTTAATGAGAACCTATTGTCATGTGATGTGAAACCTTTAGTTTAAGCTTTTAATTCTTACATAGATGTTGTAGCCTACAATTCTAGTCCTTAGTAAGTTCCCTTTGTTTTTCAGCTTCGTTGCTATTATGTAAAATTCTGCCTTGTTTATCCTTACTGGTGCTCTCTTTCACGTTCATTTTCTTTAAATAAGACTCAATCTAAGAGCCATGAGGCTTATGCTTTTGAGTTCGTAGTTTCATGCATAGATGTTTCAGTAGTCCGCTCTTCTAGCCTTAATAATCTCACTTTATCTTCGACTTGTTTAATACTATGTCAAATTATGCCTTTGTTTATCCTGCTCTGTTTGGCGCTTTCTCGGACTGTACTTGAACTGCCTCAATGCTAGTGCTCTTTTTCGCATTTGTTTCTTTTAATAAAGCACGGTTGAATGAAGGCAAGATTGTGTTGATTATTAATCATTTTTCCACACATTTTTTGTCAGGGACATATCCAAACCTTTCGTGGGAGGATACTGGAGACCCTACTTAGTTTAAGATTTTTCATTTTCCAGTATGGAGTTGTTTACCATATGGATGCCAGCGAACCAAGTACATCATTATTGGTATGTTTAATGTTTCAGCACTCATCTGATTGTTTACATGACATTTAGCGATAAACTGACAATAGAATGTGAAATTTGATGTTCCAAAGTAAAAAACTCTTTCCAAGACAGACTATATTTTTATATGCTGTTGATATTCCAGTTGTACTTTTTTCATACATTTTTTATTTTACATATCTTAACCTAATCGTGAATCCAAAATTACTGAAAAACACGTGGACGAACACACATTCAAATACCAACACAACTTAAAATTGATCTTGGTTGGGGAAGTTAAGTTTTGGCATTCTTTCGCTTTTTTGGTTTTATTAACGGCCTGAAAACATCATAATGCCATGTCTGGTTATATTATTATTACCTTGAACAGGATCTTTTCTTTGTTACAATAATTTTTTTTCTGATATGTACAGTCAAAGCTAACCTATGAGTCTTTTTTCCTGTAGTTAATTGTAGTGTTAGCCTGTTGGCCATTAGAAATTATTTAATTTATATATTATTAGATGAGTAATATGCACCGGAGGTCCTAAAAGTTTGGACGAAACTGTATGTAGGTCCTAAAAGTTTCAATCTGTGCAACGCAGGTCCTAATTCTCAGATCCATGTGCACTCTAGCCGGGGCTATAGCAAAGAATTAGGATCTGCAGTGCACAACTAACTGAGAATTAGGACCTGCAATGCATAACTAACTGAGAATTAGGACCTGCAATGCATAACTAATTGAGAATTAGGACCTCAGTGCACAATTTGAAACTTTTAGGACCCGCATACGGTTTCGTCCAAACTTTTAGGACCTCTGGTGCATTTTAGTCTTATTAGATTTTGGGATGTGGTCATCAGTTACTTGTTTTCTTTTGTGGAGAACCGTAGGGGAGAGCCCTACTGAATCAATTGCATGTGTGTCTTGGCTTACTTTATCAAGAATTGTAAATATCGTTGCTTGGCACTGCAGGTATATTGGGTATCCTGGGCTGTGCTTGGAGGGCTTTTTATCCTCCTAATGGTATGTGGATTCCTGATGTGATATTAACTAAGTCATCTTGGTTTTCTACTGCTTGAGTTGTTCACTTGTGTACTTGCTGTATTGATATGCAGGTATTTAGTTTAAACCCCAAGGCCATGGTTCATTTCCAACTACTGCTGCGTCTTGTCAAAAGTATTGCCCTGTTAATGGTTTTGGCTGGTTTAATTGTGGCAATTGTGTCTACAAGACTTAGTTTTACAGATGTACTTGCTTCCATTCTGGCATATGTTCCTACTGGATGGGGAATTCTTTCGGTGAGTTTTCTGTGGAAACTTTGGTGCATGATGTTGATCTGAATAGTTGGTTATTATACAAATTAAACTTGATAATGATATACTACTAATGTTGCGTAGCAACTAAAAAGATTTATAGGATGTTAACACAGGGTTTATTTTATGTCTTTCATGTGGATTTGCCTTTGCAAAATAAGGAAACATTGTTTGTGTTCGTTTGTTCACTGTTAGTTTTCTTTTGAGTCAACAATCCTTAGTAGTACCATTCAACTGTTTTGAACATCGTCAACTTCCAGGTTTACAAGTAGAACAGTTTCTTGCTAATTACTATGAATCCTGTTTTTGCTTATACAGATCGCTGTGGCGTGGAAGCCTGTAGTGAAGAGGCTAGGTTTGTGGAAAACAGTGCGCTCTCTGGCTCGACTGTATGATGCTGGCATGGGAATGATCATCTTTGTACCCATAGCCATCTGTTCGTGGTTTCCCTTCATTTCCACCTTCCAGACGCGACTACTGTTTAACCAGGCTTTCAGCAGAGGTTTGGAGATTTCTCTCATCCTTGCTGGCAACAATCAGAATACGAGTGTATGAAGCTGGCACTATGCAAATTTTGAATCGTCAGCCAGATTGTGTGCGTCTGTCGTTCAATTGATCTTGGGTGGTTCTCAGTTAGCAGGAAATGTGTATATCTGGATGTTAGGAGGCAGTTATCTGCTATGGTTGTAGTTGGTGGTGTTCTCTAAGGACTGGGTACTAAATCATTGTAAAAATAACTTGTTGCATGTTCTTGTAAATTTAGATAATATGTAGATTTTTGGTAAGGATGAGGTAGTGAAGAGAGTGTGATATTCTGAAATTGATGAGCTAAGTTCAAAACACTATGTCCTTGGTAATGTGAACGGCACCATGTAATTAGCCACATGATGTAGATTGAATCACAGTACTGATTATATGGATAACCAGGACAACTTCAAATTATGCTCTCTACAAGTATTCATCCTGTTCTGAAGCTTCTGGATTGAGACGCTGCAGCTTACCACCTCTGGTGTGCTTGTATGATATTGTTCATGTTTATTTGTAACTTTTTTCCTGCTTTATCGTCTGTTTTCTGTTTGTCTTCTTAATAAAAGTAAAAAACTGGTGCTCTAGAAAATGATTTGATATCATTACAGTTATTTTTAATATACATGAAGTGGAAGTATCCTTCGATCCAAATTGATTGTCCCAGATTTTGATAAAATGTTACCTAAACTCTCTAGATTCAGTGAATAGGTGAACTAATTTGAACCCTATGTACAATGTCCAAATTAAATGGGTTTGAATGCCCTAGACATGGCATTTCTATTAAACCCACAAGTAAAGAAAAGGGTTAATTGTTCTCCTAATTAAATTAGGGTTCAATGTTGTATAAAATAAAAATGTATGATTACATTTGTAGAAGATAGATCAGGACGATGATGAGGGCACAAGACGATTAATACACAGGAAAGGAGATGATGTTTATGTTGCCCAAAGGTACAGACAATTACTTGAGCAGCAAACCAAGATGTTTTCCGCAGGGTAAAGCTAAAGCTTTACTACAAAATAAGCATGTACATATCGTCCAACACAGTTTCAGCCAAAGAAGCTAGTATATCATACTCAACGGAATATTGTTTACACATTGATAGCCGATTTGAGCAAGCTCATGCGCAACGTTGTTAGCTTTCCTTGACATTTCACCTCACATGACGGAAATCACGTCTTGCACTGAATCTTCAGTTCATCAATGATGGAAGCCTCCGGGAGAAACCAGGTCTAAGGTGGTTCAACGTTAACGAGTAGTTTGAGCATCAGCTTCCATTTCATTTCGAATAGCACCTAGTGTTGTGGCCAAACTGATCGCCTCCTCCACTCGTCGCAATTCAGCTCTTGTTGTCCGGCCCAAGCAGCAATGACCAAGCAGCAATGATCATTGGACGTCTGTCGTTGATGGTCGCCAATTCTCCCTGTGATCCTGCTTGTCAATTTAAAAACTCTGCGGCAGAACACAGCGTGCGATGTGCATTGTCAGCTGCTTCCAGGGGTCTCTCCCCTTCCGGCACTCTATTGAGCTCCATCACATCCACCAGTGATGTAAATGGCAGCTAAACAGCGGCCACAAGTCCCGTTTATTCAACTCGTTAGTTCATTTCTTTAAAAAAAAACAAATTTCATTGAACGAGAGTATTGATAAATGGTATCATGCGGGATTAAATGGCGTGCCGCTTACATCCCTATCCACCACACGGCACGCTATTTTTATCCTTTTTCTTCAGGGAGCTTCCACAACTCATCCATCACAACCAGTCAACCACCACCCTAGAACATGCAGCTAACTGTTCTCTTCCCATCATTAGGTTCATCGCTTGCCACACCAGCTTAACCTCCTTACATTTCAGAAACAAATGACCTGCATTTTCATCCAGCCAATGACATAGGAGACAGATGTTAGAAAAACATCCGGTTGATCAAGTTCACAGGGACATGCGTGGCAACTCATTTCTCGATATTTGGCTTGTTCAGAGAGATGATCATGAATCCAGGAGACATGTCCTTCTGATTGGCACCTGCCAGTTTTGCAAAGCTCATCCACTCGCACATGGGACAGAGATGAGTCATGAGTGAAGGGCACCGAAGGGACGGAGATGAGTCATGAGTGAAGGGCACAGAAGGCAGATGTCTTCCATGGACAAGCAAGTTTCACCCATCCAAATGCCTCGACAGATTAACAAAAGAAATCAGCGTTCCAAAACTGGCTGTACAATAAACCTCTGATACAAGGTCTTCAATTCCGCAGCCAGATCTCCCCTGCCCATCTTATGCAAATCTTTTGCCACTCTAACATAAGCAGAATGGTCTGGCCTGAGGCCCTTCTCCATCAACTCATACAAGACCCTTCCTGCCTCGACGATCTTCCCTGACTTGCGGAACAGCTTGGCGAGCAGGCTGTAGTTCCTATTCACAGAGTGCTTGTCCCTGGTGCTCATAACCCTGACATACTTGCAAGCATCTTCCGTTCTCCCGGTATAGAAGTAACATTTGACGAAGGCAATGTGAATTGTAATCCTAGGCGTAAGCTTTTCCAAGAACATCTGTTCGAGAATCTGCCTTGCGGAATCCATTTTTCCTGCTTTACAGGCGTGGTATGCGAGGATCTCGTAAGTCAGTGAGTTCGGGATGTCGTCGGTTTCAGACCTTTCCATGGCCTCAACGAGGTCACATGCTTCGGTGGCCCTTCCCTTCTTGAGCAGGCAACCAAGGAGATAGTTCCAGGAATTGGCATTCGGGTCGCAGCTTCCCTTCCTCATTTCATCGAGCAGCTGGCGGGCGCCCTGGAAGTCGCCGGCCTTGCACTTGGCAGCCATGAGGACGTTGTAATAACTTGCCCTCCTCGCTGTCTCCTCTATCACCCACATGGCCGCGTCGAACTCGCCGATAGATGCTAATGCCTTGACCACAGAGAACACGCCGGACGCGCGGCAGGGACCGCCGGCACCGTCCAAAGTCCTCAGAGTCGCCCTCGCCATGTCGTCCACGCTGCTCCCAGAGGAGGAAGGCCTCCCTGCTGGATCCAGGAAGCCGAAAGCCTGCTCGGTCAGGGAGAGCCGCTTCTCCGAGAAGCGCGCGAGGGCGCGGGCCATGGCGGGGTAGTCGGCCAGCCTGCCGGTGTTCTCGACGAGCAGGTTGTGGTCGCGGGCGGTCGGGGAGATGCCCCTGTGACGGGAGAGCCAGGCGAAGAAGCGGCACGCGGGCACGCCGCGCTCCGTGAGCGCGCGGAGGGTGTCCGACACGACGGTGTCGGAGAGGGGCGGATCGAGGCGATCGAGGTCGGCCTCCAGGCTGCTGCTCCCGCCACCGCCGGCGCTTGCCGCGGTGACGAGGCTAACGATCGCATTAGAGGTGGCGGTGGTGCCTCTACTGCGGAGAGTAGAGAATTTCGAGGAGAAGACCGCGCCGCCGACGGAGGCGCGGTGGAGGGAGGTTAGGGCGCGGCGGAGCCGGGACATTTAGAGGCCGGTGGGCCAGCGCGATATACCAGAGGAAAAAGAACTGTGAGCGAAGTGGCGGCCGCGAAGTGGATACATATAGGCGCGTGTTTGGTAGCATTGGCCACTTCATAATAATTACTCCTTTGTTTTAAAATATAAGATATTTTAGATTTATGAAAAAAATGAATTTTATATTTTGAACGGAGGCAGTATCTGACTTTAACATGTTTGAGTTGAGATAATGTTGAAACTATTAATATGAACAGGAGGAGAGTAATATGTATTATGTACTTCTATAAGGAGTATATGTATATATAATATTTATAATAGAAGTACAAAATGTGTATAAGATAAAAATGTAATTTATAATATGCTATACATTTTAAATGCACTTGTTTATATTTTTTTAAAATAGTGGTCAAATTTTACAAAGTTTGATTTTGATTAAACAATGTACCTGTAATAAAAGGAGAACACAGCAGAAAATGTGAAGCCGTATGTTCACTCAGTTTATTGTAGGCAAATTGTGATATGATATGACATAATATACTCATCGTGTTCGGTAAAAAATATCACAAATTTATCTAGATTCTTGTATATACGTGTTTCGATGTACTACTCCTTTCAGTTGAAATTAATGGACTTGCTAAATTCAGATTATCTAGTCACCTCTAACATCTTTTTTTGGGACATAGTTTTTGTTTTCATTATTTTTATAAATTAGTTACTCCTTATAGAAATTACTTGTTGCATGTTTATTAAATCTAGATAGATTTTAGACAATATATGCCTAAAACCGCGACAAGCTATTTTGATCAAAGAGAGTATGAATTCTTAAATAATAGGAGGAGGATCAAGATTCAAGAGTAAATACTAACATAGGCAAAATTGGTTGGTCAAAGGTTACGAAAATCCACGACAATGCTAAACACAAAAGCAAAGCTTGACTCATGAGAAATTCCTTTTCTACTGTAGTCGAAGCATTGAGACTAGGACACCATTTATCTACTACTACCTTCGTTTCAGGGCTTAAGGCGCACACGCTTTCCAAAGCAAAGTTTGACAGAAAGAATTGAACAACAAAATCTTGATTATATTGTACATAATTAGTACCGTTGGATTCGTATTGAAAAATTCTTTCCAGTGGTACTAGTTTTATACCAAAACTCTTTATGTATTTAAAGTAAATCTTGGTCAAAGAAAAAACACGCAAAACGAGGACGCCTTAAGCCTTGAAACGGAGGGAGTATATAAGAAGACCTAGACGTTTGGAGAGCTGATGACATGGAGCCCTTTTTAATAAAAATTGTATTATGAAGTTCCAAAAGATTCTCATAAAAAATTCTAGATGTAAAGAAGTAATGTAATCTACCAACCAGAAAAAATCTCAACTCAAAATATGTCGTATTTTGGCCTGCACAAAAATGTAGAAATCTGGCATCCAAAGTAGTGAATAGTGCAAAATTTCAAATCACCAAATTCAGTCAGATTTTGTCATTTGTGTTAAACCCACAATAAAAGGTATTTTGGGTTGAGACTATATTGTGTTGGTAAAAGTACATCCTTTTCTATGTCTAGACTTTTTTTAGATTTTTTGTAACATTGAGATCATGTTTTCAAATTTTAAAAGATAAAGGGCTTCTTGTAACCCAAGCCTAAAGTGATTTTCTCTACTACTATAATGCGGCAGTTTTAAATTTAGTCATCGGACGAACAATTCGACGGTCGTCCTGCACTATATTCTAACTGTGCGCATTCAATCAGAGCACGGTTATACGCGCGTGAATGTCCTGGAAGCTAGGCGAGTTCTCTAGAGAACCTACAATCAATGCGGACATGCAGCCTGATGCGAGCACAATTTCTTTTCTTACAGCGGGTCATTTTTTTGGAAAACCTGCTAAGACCTACACGTGACCATGATTTACCCAGCCAAAATGTCTCTTTCCTCTCGGAGTCTCTTGTGAGCAATATAATCCTGCTTTTGTAATGAAGATTTTTCCAGATATTAAATAAAATTCTTTTTTTGTGTGGAACGGAAATTGTAGACTTGTGGGTGCTGGAAAAATAAAACATACAACAACCTGTAACCTTGATAAATGATGAAATGTCTCCATCATGCATGGTTACATTAAAATAATACATGCTATTCTTTATCTTTTTTCTGAATTATTTGAGCAACCACTTCTTATATCTTATGTAAAACTCACTTAAAGAGATCAAATACAGTAAATTGTTAGTACACCTAAAAAATCATCATTATTTTTAAACATCTAATCGTAGACATTTACAAACTCTTGTAATATAAATGAACTTGACTTGAAAGCGGAATCATCACCACCTAGTGCATCCAAAAGGGCCACTAAAAAGGAGGTACATGCTAAACTTGTAATACTTAAGCGTGACGAGGAGACCTAATGGTCTCAATGTGCAAATGTTAAGCATATCTAGAAAGGTGGAAATAATACGAGATATTTTCATCTTATTAGCGAATGGAAAGCAGAAATAAGAGCAAGTGTTAAGCATATCTAGGAAGATGGAAATAAAACGAGATATTTTCATCTTATTAGCGAATGGAAAGCAGAAATAAGAGGAGCTTCCAACTTGAGCAAGATGAGGGGACTATAGTAGCTCAGGAAAACCTAAAAGTCTTTATTACTGAATATTATAAGAATCTTTTGGGGATACCGGCACCAAGAATTTCCTAAATGAATAAATAAGTCACTCGTGATATTTCCTCAATTATCTCAGGAAGAGAATGGTATCCTAACAATCCTTTTTTCTCGAAAGGAGGTGTTTGAGGCTATTTCCCAAATAGGTTTTATCAAAGATTTTAGAAAGTCATTAAATCAGATTTAATGGCTTTGTTTTCTCAGTTGCAAGATGGAATCTTTCCTCTTTTAAAATTAAACTCTGGCTTTATCACGCTTTTCCGAAGAAAGAGGATGCCAGTAGAGTTGAGAAATATAGACCAATTTGTCTGCTAAATGTTAGTTTAAAAAGTTAATAAAGTGGGAACTAACCGAGCAATAGAGGTTGCACATAAGGTAGTTTGTCCCACATAGTCTGCCTTCATGCCTGGGAGGAACATACTTGAGGGCGTAGTTGTTCTCCATGAAACTATCCATAAATTTCATAGGAAGAAAATGGACGAAGTCTTATTTAAGATAGACTTTGAAAAGACGTATGATGATTATAAAAAAGGCCCAATACACTGGGTTTGGAAAAAACTCCCTTCTCCTCCCGAGTCACTCCCACGAGCGACCAGGGGTAAACCCTAGGGCATCGTCAGGCGGGTATTCCCTAGCGACCCCCTCTCCTCACCGTCGGGGTGCACTGACATTGAAGTTAATCGGCGTTAGTGGCAGGGGCTTTTTCATAACAACTACCTTTGTGGAAAAACTCTTTATCAAGTTCAAGCTAAGCCCACATACTCGCCCTTTTGGAAGGGACTCGTTAGGGTGAAAAGTGACTACTTTGATTGGGGGTCTTTTGTCGTTGGGGATGGGAAAGGAACTCGGTTTTGGGAGGACACTTGCTGGGTGATACCCCACTAGCTTCTCAACATCCCTCTTTTATATAATATTGTTAGACACAAATATGTAGTTGTTAATGATGTTCTATCTAATGCTCCACTAAACATTGGGTTTACACAAACTTTGACGAGAAATAAGTGGACGACATGGTTAAACCTAGTAGAAAAATTGATGGGGATTACTTTATCAGAAGAATCGGATACCTTTAAGTGGCGCTTAACACAAACATCAGAGTTTTTAGCAAAATCTATGTATGTCAATTATATGAATGGACACACTAAATTTGTTAAAAAGTACATGTGGAAATTAAAGGTACCGCTGAAAATAAAGATTTTCATGTGGTTTCAATGCAAGAAAGTTTTGCTTACTAAGGATAATCTTGCTAGGAGACAATGGCATGAGTGTAAGAAACATGACTATTGTGACTATGATGAGACAATAGATCATTTATTTATATCATATTCTATGGCACGACTTGTTTGGAGAATTGTACACTTTACTTTTGATAGTACTCCACCTGCTAGTGTAACTAATTTGTTCAGAACTGTCTAAATGCAATAGTGAAGGGTTTCGCGGCATAGTAAATCAAAATTTTCTACGGATGCGAACAGAGGGAAAGCCAAGATCTAATCTAGGAGATGCAATCAACGAGAGAGATTGGATTAGATCTTCATACCCTTGAAGATTCGCACAGCGGAACGTTCGTCGGAACGTGGGTGATGTAGTCGTACTCGCTTCTCCTCCTCGCGATCCGATCCGATCTAGCACCACAAGTGGCGATGCCTCCGTGAGATGCACACGTGCAGCACCTCGACGTCTCCTCCTTCCTCGGACCAGCGAGTATGGTGGAGAGATAGATTGGATCTACAACACGACGGCGTGGTGTATATGGTGGAGAATTTCTGCTGCAGGGCTTCGCCTACAAACAGTCGGGAGAGGGAGAGGAAGGTAGCAAGGCTGCTAGGGCTTGGAGGAAGGTGTGTAGGGGGGAGGGGGCGCACCACCCCTCTATATATAGAGGGGGGGGCCAGCCCTTGCCCCTCCTCCAAGCCTATCTCTAGTTTAAACAATTTAAACTCTCCCTTATCTAGAAATCCTATCTCTAGTTTAAACGATTTAAACTCTCCCTTATCTAGAAATCCTATCTCTAGTTTAAACGAGTTTAAACTTATCTAGGATCGGCTGGGCCCTATGGGGCCTTCTGCCCCTGGCCCAATGCGGCCAGGACACTCCCTCATAGGCCCATGCCCCCTCCCGGAAGGTGGGGCCACGTTGGTCCCCTTCCGGAAGGTTCTAGAAGCTTCCGGTACAATACCGATTAACCCGGAACAATTCCGAACTCCAAAAACTGCACTGTCTTATATGAATCTTATTCTCCGGACCATTCCGGAACCTCTCGTGATATCCCGGATCCCATCCGAGACTCCGAACAAAAATTCATAAACCAATTATCCAATCTATCCTAGCGTCGAGACACGTTAAGTGTGTGACCCTGCGGGTTCGAGAATATGCAGACATGATCTTCTATCAATAATCAACAGCGGGGTCTGGGCACCCATATTGACTCCCACACATTCATCGATGATCATATCGGATGAACCACGATGTCAGGATTCAATCAATCCCATATATATATTCCCTTCGTCTCGCGATATTTTACTTGCCCGAGATTCGATCGTCGGTACCGTCATACCTAGTTCAATCTCGTTCACAGCAAGTACTTTACTCGATCCGTAATCCGATATCACTTTGTGATTAACTCCTTAACCACATGCTTGCAAGCGGTGTTGATATCGATTACCGAGTGGGCCCGAAGTATATCTCTCCGACTTGGGAGGGACAAATTCCATCTCGATACATACAACCCAACAGATACTTTCCGATCACCTGAGAGACACCTTTATGATCACCCTCTCATAGGATGACGTTTGATGACCTCAAAGCTTTCTTCCGGTACCAGGGAGTTGCATTATCTCATGGTCTAAGGAATACAATATTTGACATAGGAAAAGCTTCGCAAAGATGAACACGATGAAACGATCTAATTGCTTCGCTTAGTTTGGGTCTGTCCATCATATCATTCTCCCAATGATATGATCTCATTATCAATTAACAACTCATGTCTATGGTTAGGAAACCTTAACCATCATTGATCAATGAGCTAGTCCTTAGAGGCGTACCAGGGACACGGTGTTGTTCACAAACCACACAAGTATTAATGTTTCCGCTTAATACAATTCTAGCATGGAATATAAACTTTATCATGAACAAGAATTATAATAATAACATCTTTATTATTGCCTCTAGGGCATAATTCCAACAGTCTCCCACTTGCACTAGAGTCAATAATCTAGTTTACATCTGGCAACAATCTCACACCCATGGCACTGAGGTGTTGATCATGTTTTACACGTGGAAGAGGTTTAGTCAATGGATCTGCGACATTCAGATCCGTATGTACTTTGCTAATCTTCAGATCTCCATCTGCTATATAATCTCGGATTATATGAAACTTGCGGTTGATATGCTTGGTCTTTGGATGATATCTTGGTTCCTTAGCGAGTGCTATGGCGCCAGTGTTGTCACACAATATCTCCAGTGGGTCCAATGCACTTGGAACCACGCCAAGCTCAGTGATGAAGTTTCTGATCCAAACTCCTTCACTTGACGCTTCTGCAGCAGCCATGTATTCCGCTTCCACTGTAGATCCCGCGATCACGCTTTGCTTGCAGCTTCTCCAGCTCACAGCTCCTCCATTCAAAATATACACATATCCTGTCTGAGATTTAGAATCATCCTTGTCGGTGTCGAAACTAGCGTCGACGTAACCTTTTATGACAAGCTGTTCATCACCCCCATAGACTAAGAACATTTCTTTAGTTCTATTTAGGTACTTTAGGATGTTCTTCACGGCTGTCCAGTGTTCCACTCCTGGATCACTTTGATATCTGCTCGTCAAACTAAGAGCATTGGACACATCCGGTCTAGTACACAACATGTCATACATGATGGAACCTATGGCCGAGGCATAAGGCACTTTGCTCATAGCTTCCCTATCATTTACCGTAGCTGGACACTGAGCCTTGCTCAATATCTTACCTGACAACATAGGCACTGAACCTTTCTTTGCCTTATCCATTCTGAACCTTTTCAGAACTTTGTCTAGGTATGTACTCTGGCTTAAAGCTATCAGGCGTCTTTGTCTATCTCTATAGATTTTGATGCCCAATATATAAGCAGCTTCACCTAGGTCTTTCATTGAAAAACACTTGTTCAAATAACTCTTCACATCGTTAAGCATGTTGATGTCATTTCCGATAATCAATATGTCATCCACATATAGTACCAGAAACGTCACCGAGCTCCCACTCACTTTCTTGTAGATACAAGCTTCGTAGCAATTTGGAACAAATCCAAAACTCTTGATCACTTGATCAAAACGAAGGTTCCAACTCCGAGATGCTTGCTTCAGTCCGTAAATGGAACGCTGAAGTTTGCATACTTATCAGCATCCTTAGGATCGACAAAACCTTCGGGTTGCATCATATACAACTCTTCATCAATGTTCCCATTGAGGAAAGCAGTCTTGACATCTATCTGCCATATTTCATAATCATGAAACGCATCAATTGCTAATAAAATCCGAATGGACTTAAACATCGCTACGGGAGAGAAAGTCTCATCGTAGTCAACACCTTGAACTTGTCGAAAATCTTTTGCGACAAGCCGTGCTTTATAGACGGTAACATTACCATCCGCGTCCGTTTTCTTCTTGAATATCCATTTGCACTCAATGGCCTTTCGGTCGCTAGGAGGATCCACCAAAGTCCATACTTGGTTTTCGCTCATGGATCCCAATTCGGATTTCATGGCTTATAGCCATTTCTCAGAGTCTGGGTTCATCATCGCTTCCTCATAGTTCGTAGGTTCACTGTCTTCTACTAACAAGACAGTCAAGACAGGGTTGCCGTACCACTCAGGAGGGGCACGCGACCTTGTCGACCTGCGACGTTCAGTAGCAGCATCGTTCGAAGCTTCATGATCCTTGTCATTAGCTTCCTCTATTGTTGGTGCAGGCGGCACTGGAACAATTTCAGGTGCTGCGCTACTCTCCAATTCAAGAGAAGGTTCAATAACCTCGTCTAGCTCTACTTTCCTCCCACTCACTTCTTTCGAGAGAAACTCCTTCTCAAGAAAGGAACCATTCTTTGCGACAAACACTTTGCCTTCGGTTCTGTGATAGAAGGTATACCCAATAGTTTCCTTAGGGTATCCTATGAAGACGCATTTCTCTGCTTTGGGTTCGAGCTTGTCTGGCATCAACTTCTTGACGTAAGCTTCGCATCCCCAAACTTTAAGAAACGACAACTTAGGTTTAGCACCAAACCACAGTTCATACGGTGTCGTCTCAACGGATTTAGATGGAGCCCTATTTAAAGTGAATGCAGCGGTTTCTAATGCATAACCCCAAAATGATAACGGCAAATCAGTAAGAGACATCATTGATCGGACCATATCTAATAGGGTTCGATTCCGGCGTTCAGACACACCATTGCGCTGTGGTGTTCCGGGTGGCGTGAGTTGTGAAACGATTCCACTTGCTTTAAGATGCGTGAGAAAATCATAACTCAAATATTCGCCCCCACGATCGGATCGTAGAAACTTAATCTTTCTGTTACGATGGTTCTCCACTTCATTCTGAAATTCCTTGAACTTTTCAAATGTTTAAGATTTATGTTTCATTAAATAGATATACCCATATCTACTTAAGTCATCGGTAAAAGTGAGAAAATAGCGATATCCACCGCGCGTCGAAACACTCATCGGTCCGCATACATCGGTATGTATGATTTCCAACAAGTCCGTTGCTCGCTCCATCATACCGGAGAACGGGGTTTTGATCATCTTGCCCATGAGGCATGGTTCGCATGTGTCAAATGATTCAAAATCAAGAGACTCCAAAAGTCCATCGGAATGGAGTTTCTTCATGCGCTTTACACCAATATGACCTAGACGACAGTGCCACAAATAAGTAGTATTATCACTATCTACTTTGCATCTCTTAGCCTCAATGTTATGGATGTGTGTTTCATCCCTTTCGAGATTTAGAAGAAATAAACCATTTACAAGAGGTGCATGACCATAAAAGATGTTACTCATATAAATAGAACAACCATTATTCTCCGATTTAAATGAATAACCGTCTTGCAATAAACACGATCCAGAAATAATGTTCATGCTCAACGCAGGCACATAATAACACTTATTAAGGTTTAAAACTAATCCCGAAGGTAAAACTAAGGAGAGCATGCCGACGGCCATCACATCAACTCTTGATCCGTCGCCAACGCGCATCGTCACCTCATCCCTCGCAAGCCGCCGTCTATTCCGTAGCTCCTGTTTCGAGTTACAAATATTAGCAACTGAACCGGTATCAAATACCCAGGCACTACAACGAGGGCTAGTAAGGAAAACATCAATAACATGTATATCAAATATACCTTTGATGGTGCCAGCCTTCTTGTCCGCTAAGTACTTCGGACAGTTGCGCTTCCAGTGACCCCTGTCCTTGCAATAGAAGCACTCAGTGTCCGGCTTAGGACCAGACCTGAGCTTCTTCTCAGCAAGGGCATTGCGCTTGCCGCCGCCCTTCTTGAAGGGCTTCTTTGATCCCTTACCTTTCTTAAAGGAGGGCTTGTTGACCATCAACACATGATTATCCTTCTTGATGTCCACTTCCGCAGCCTTCAGCTTTGCGAAGAGCTCGGTGATCGTATCAGTGGAACCAATCTGATTATGAGTCACTACAAAACTTTTGTAGCTGGGAGGGAGTGATTGCAGAACCCTGTCAATCTTGAGCTCCTCTGGAATCGTGCATTCCAGTTGCTCAAGGCGTTGAGTGTAGCCCGACATCTTTATGGCGTGCTCACTAACGGAACTCCCTTCCTCCATCTTGCAGTTAAAGAACTTCTCAGAGATCTCATATCTCTCAGAATGGGCTTGAGTCTGAAACATGGTTTTCAGCTCCTCGAGAATCTCAAAGGGTCCGGGATAGGTTTCAAAACGATTTTGAAGCTCCGGTTCCATAGCAAACAACATGGTGCTCTTAATCACACCATAATCATCTTTGCACGACTGATAGACAGCTTTCTCATCAGCCGGCGCAGTTGCAGCAGGGGGGTCACCTAACGCTTTACCAAGGACATAGTCCTTTTGTCCGCCAGACAGAATGATTCTTAGATTGCGGAACCAATTGGTGAAGTTAGACCCATTGTTTCTAAGCTTTTCCTTCTCAGCAAAAACGTTGAAGTTGAAGTTGGATTTGGCCATGTGATCTACAGTATTTGCAAGTACAATTTAGACTATGTTCATGATAAATAGTTCAACTTAATCAAATTACTAGATGAACTCCCACTAAATTCAACATCCCTCAAGTTGTTTAGTGAACACGATCCAAATTCACCACACCTAATCCGATCATCACGAGAAGAGATGTGGTTTCAATGGTGGACAACAAAGTGTCGATCATATCATTCATATGACTCATGCTTAACCTTTCGGTTCTTGTGTTCCGAGGCCATGTCTGTACATGCTAGGCTCGTCAAGCTAGACCCAAGTATTTCTGCGTGTGCAAAACTGGCTTGCACCCGTTGTATGTGAGCGTAGAGTCTATAGCACCCGATCATCACGTGATGCTTGGACACGACGAACTTTCGCAACGGTGCATACTTGGGGAGAACACAGTTTTTATCTTGATCTTTAAGTGAAGAATCATCTTATAATGCTACCGTCGCGATCTAAGCATGATAAGATACATAAAAGGGATAAACATCACATGCATATAACTTTATGTGACATGGTATAGCCAATCTTCGCGCAATGATCTCCATCTTGTGCGTTCCGGCATGATCTCCATCACTCCACCATGATTGCCTCCACCATGAATAGCAACTACAACTATTGCTAACTACTTAGCGATAAAGTAAAGCTATTACATGGCGTATAAGAAGTTGACTCGCAGGTCATACACAATTATAAAGACAACCATATGGCTCCTGCCGGTTGTGTACTCATCGACATGCAAGTCGTGAAACATTACAAAACATGATCATCGCATACAATATACACATCACATCTTGGGCCATACCATATCACAGAAAACACTCCCTGCAAAAACAAGTTAGACGCCTCTACTTTGTTGTTGCATGTTTTACGTGGCTTATGGGAGTAGATGCTAAGAACGATTCTTACCTACGGAAAGCCACAACGGTGATATTATGGTTGCCAAACTCCGGTGTTAATCCCATGACAACTATAGTGAGAGAAACTGACATCCACCAGCCGCATGTGTGGAACAAGCCACACGTCAAGTGCGGAGCCCGTCTCGCGAACGACGTCGCGTAAGGTTGGCCTGGACCGCTTCAATCTCACTATCCCGCGTCATAAGAAGAACACAAACAAGAGGCTTGCAACAGAAAACATCAACGCCCGCAACAACCATGTTGCGTTCTACTCGTGAAACACATCTACGCATAGATCTAGCTCTGATACCACTGAAGTGTTTCGCGGTATAGTAAATCAAAATTTTCTACGGATGTGAACAGAGGGAAAGCCAAGATCTAATCTAGGAGATGCAAACAACGAGAGAGATTGGATTAGATCTTCATACCCTTGAAGATTCGCACAGCGGAACGTTCGTCGGAACGTGGGTGATGTAGTCGTACTCGCTTCTCCTCCTCGCGATCCGATCCGATCTAGCACCACAAGTGGCGGTGCCTCCGTGAGATGCACACGTGCAGCACCTCGACGTCTCCTCCTTCCTCGGACCAGCGAGTATGGTGGAGAGATAGATTGGATCTACAACACGACGGCGTGGTGTATATGGTGGAGAATTTCTGCTGCAGGGCTTCGCCTACAAACAGTCGGGAGGGAGAGAGGAAGATAACAAGGCTGCTAGGGCTTGGAGGAAGGTGTGTAGGGGAAGGGGGCGCACCACCCCTCTATATATAGAGGGGGGCGGCCAGGCCTTGCCCCTCTTCCAAGCCTATCTCTAGTTTAAACGATTTAAACTCTCCCTTATCTAGAAATCCTATCTCTAGTTTAAACGATTTAAACTCTCCCTTATCTAGAAATTCTATCCCGAGATTTAAACGAGTCAAATCTCTCTAGAATCGGCTGGGCCCTATGGGGCCTTGTGCCCCTGGCCCAATGCGGCCAGGACACTCCCTCATAGGCCCATGCCCCCTCCCGGAAGGTGGGGCCACGTTGGTCCCCTTCCGGAAGGTTCTAGAAGCTTCCGGTACAATACCGATTAACCCGGAACAATTCCGAACTCCAAAAACTGCACTGCCTTATATGAATCTTATTCTCCGGACCATTCCGGAACCTCTCGTGATATCCCGTATCCCATCCGAGACTCCGAACAAAAATTCATAAACCAATTATCCAATCTATCCTAGCGTCGAGACACGTTAAGTGTGTGACCCTGCGGGTTCGAGAATATGCAGACATGATCTTCTATCAATAATCAACAGCGGGGTCTAGGCACCCATATTGACTCCCACACATTCATCGATGATCATATCGGATGAACCACGATGCCAGGATTCAATCAATCCCATATATATATTCCCTTCGTCTCGCGATATTTTACTTGCCCGAGATTCGATCGTCGGTACCATCATACCTAGTTCAATCTCGTTCATAGCAAGTACTTTACTCGTTCCGTAATCCGATATCACTTTGTGATTAACTCCTTAACCACATGCTTGCAAGTGGTGTTGATATCGATTACCGAGTGGGCCCGAAGTATATCTCTCCGACTTGGGAGGGACAAATTCCATCTCGATACATACAACCCAACAGATACTTTCCGATCACCTGAGAGACACCTTTATGATCACCCTCTCATAGGATGACGTTTGATGACCTCAAAGCTTTCTTCCGGTACCAGGGAGTTGCATTATCTCATGGTCTAAGGAATACAATATTTGACATAGGAAAAGCTTCGCAAAGATGAACACGATGAAACGATCTAATTGCTTCGCTTAGTTTGGGTCTGTCCTTCATATCATTCTCCCAATGATATGATCTCATTATCAATTGACAACTCATGTCTATGGTTAGGAAACCTTAACCATCATTGATCAATGAGCTAGTCCATAGAGGCGTACTAGGGACACGGTGTTGTTTACAAACCACACAAGTATTAAAGTTTCCGCTTAATACAATTCTAGCATGGAATATAAACTTTACCATGAACAAGAATTATAATAATAACATCTTTATTATTGCCTCTAGGGCATAATTCCAACAACTGGTGCACTTTTTCTATGATTATTTCTTGTCACTAGGGTTCGAGTAAAATGATTTTGGTACTAAACTTTTATTGCTCCAT
This sequence comes from Avena atlantica, assembly GCA_910589765.1. Lineage (NCBI taxonomy): Eukaryota > Viridiplantae > Streptophyta > Magnoliopsida > Poales > Poaceae > Avena > Avena atlantica. The sequence goes on from OU342737.1 coordinate 13,839,848, forward strand.
CATATATAAGAGTTCTGTATTTATATACAAGGTGTATTACCTATTATTATGTTGAACTTTCAAACTCTAAAGTTACAGTTAGGGAAAATAAGGGGGATATGTGATAGTTTGAGGATCATATGTGTTCATGGAGTTAATACATTGTTTTGGAATATTCAAAAGGGTAAAACTTAATTACCTATAGTTCCAAGTTGGCCCGGGTGAAATGGGCAGGTGATACAATATATGTTATGCAAATTCTAATGGTTAATACGCATAACTATATTTGGAATACACGCCTACACACAACAGAGTTAGATAATAGCACCCTGTTATTTGTATTATATGATCAATCTTATTCATGCAACACCCTGCCAATCACCTCATGCCCATGATTTTTGCCACTAAAAGTCACAAGTTCACTTCTTTCGGTGAAAACTGTAAATCTACTATTCGGTTGAAAGAGCATTTCCTATCCCTAGTGATTTTGGTGTTTTATAACAACACACATATCGGACTAATTATTTGCCAAGTGTATCGCAGGTGCATTGAAAATGTTTTACAATGATCAAAAAACTGTCTGCCTGGCGCGGTACCAAAAAGCGGTAGTGCTACCGGATGCGACAGAAGGTTTTGACTAGCTGTCAAAAAGCCTCTGCCAGGCTAGGTACTAAAAAGAACCGCTTTTTAGTACCTAGCACGACAGTAGCTTTTTGACCACTTGTCAAAAGCTACTGCCTGCTCTGGTACTAAAATGCGGTAGTACCGCATTTTAGTACCGCTATGCGGTAGTACCGCATTTTAGTACCGCTACCGCATTTTAGTACCGCGCGGGACAAAGACTTTTTCCAACATATAAAAGGCCACTGCTCACCCCGGTACTAAAATGTGGTATACGTGGCGTGACAGTAGACTTTTTGTATGGAGGAATCCGGTGATGCTGCTGATGCGCAGCAGGATGCTGATTTTGTGGTCTCATGTTGCAAGTCAGCTTAGCCATCTTGGGCCAAGAGGTTTGAGGCCAAACTCAAGAAGATATTCTGCTTCCAAGTGGACAATCAGAAACGCATGTACGAGGCCCATGTCTATGCCAAGAAGTCATGTGCTCGTCAGAAGGAAATGATGGAGGCTCAAGGTTTGACCATCTCCAAGGGCTCCGAGAACAACATTACCCCAGAAGATCAATGGATCTCCAAGCACAGCCACTGGGAAGATGATGCCACCTCCTCCTTCCGTGCCCCGCCACCTCATGATGATGCATGGGAGGACTAGGTTGATGATGATGATGAGTGATCTCCGGGATGTTAGTGTTGCTCTTATCCCTTTTTGGCATCTTGATGCCAAAGGGGGAGAAGTTGCACATTAGGTATGCGGGATTTGCAAGGGAAAGTCACAAGCTCGTTCTTGCCATTGATTTTTATTCGCTTGTGAACTTTATTTGCTTGCCTCTTATTATGTGTGACTTATTATGTGTGAACTAACTAGTTGTGCTATGTATGGTGAGAATATGTGGTTATCGTATGGATCCATCTTGTGTGTAATATGGCTATTCTCATTTGGATCCATCCTATGTGATGACCTTCCCCATTCCTAATCAATATTGGTCATCACATGTTATTTAGCAAAGGTATGTGCTCTATGTGCGACTTCTACTCCCAGGTAACTTGTTAGAGTATGGGGATTGTTTCTACATATCTAGGGGGAGCCCCATCTATATCTTGTCATCACTAGATTTCCTTGCAAAATGTGTGTTATCATCAAACACCAAAAAGGGGGAGATTGAAAGAGCATTTCCTATCCCTAGTGATTTTGGTGTTTTATAACAACACACATATCGGACTAATTATTTGCCAAGTGTATCGCAGGTGCATTGAAAATGTTTTACAATGATCAAAAAATTGTCTACCTGGCGCGGTACCAAAAAGCGGTAGTACCGCCTTTTGCTACCGGATGCGACAGAAGGTTTTGACTAGCTGTCAAAAATCCTCTGTCGGGCTAGGTACTAAAAAGCGGCAGTACTGCATTTTAGTACCTAGCGCGACAGTAGCTTTTTGACCACTTGTCAAAAGCTACTGCCTGCTCCGGTACTAAAATGCGGTAGTACCGCATTTTAGTACCGCGCGAGGGAGAGACTTTTTCCAACCTATAAAAGGCCACTGCTCACCCCGGTACTAAAATGCGGTAGTACCGCATTTTAGTACCTGGCGTGGCAGTAGACTTTTTGTATGTTGGCAAAAAGCCTCTGTCTGCCTAGGTAGTAAAATGTGGTAGTACCGCACTTTGCTACCTGGCGTGACAGAGAGTTTTTCCAACTAAGCTGCTGATTCCACTGCACGTCCGGTAGTACCGGTTGCCATTTGCGGTACTACCGCTTTACGGTAGCATCAATGGTAGTACCGATGTGGCCAGGGCTTATGAAGTTTGAAAGATGGTCGTCCGGTACTAGGTCCGGTAGTACCGAAGTTCTCCGGTAGTACCGCTTGAACATCCGGTACTACCGCTGCATTAAAGGCTCCAATGGCCAGATTTCTTGGAGGGGTATAAATACCCCTCCACCTACCTTGGGACAATATGCTCATACACATTAAAGTCAAGACCACCATTGGAGCCACCAAATCTTCAAGATCTCCTCAATCCACCACGCAAAGTCCTTGATCTTTGGGGAATCGAAGGAGGAGGCCCCGATCTACTACTTCACCAAAAGAGATCTTCATTTCCCCCTCATTTCATTGAGGGACCCTTTGCTCTAGTGTTTTCTTGGAAACCCTAGTTCTTGTTTTGGTTCTTACAAGCTTGTCCTTGATTGCTTTGACAGCTTGCTTGTATTTGGGAGCCTCCGATTAAGTTGTGGATGTGTGCCCCAAACTTGTAAAGGTGCCGGCTTCCACCTTGAAGGTTGCCGATATAGTGGAAGGTGAATCGATCCCGTTGGGGTGAGATTCATCGGAGAACAAGGGAGGCCTTTTGTGGCATTGGTGGTTTGAAACCACCCCCTCTCCAAACGTAGACGTACTTCCCCTCAAAAGGAAGGAACTACGGGAAACAAATCCTTGTGTCTCCGCGTCCACCACTTTGGTTACTTCTTTCCTTTACCGTACTTTACTTACTTGTTCCTACTTTGTGTTGTGATAGCTCTTGCATAATTGTCATATGGGTAAATTCACCATAGTTGCATTATCTAGAGAATTTACCTTATTGTCAAACCTTAATTTGAAAAATAAGAAAATTGAAGTAGCACCTATTCACACACACACACACACACCCCTCTAGGTGCCCATACGATCCTTTCAATTGGTATCAGAGCCTCGGCTCTTTATTTGGGCTTTACCGCCTAAGAGAATATGGGTAGCAACGAAGGGGATGGTGGTAGTGAGCCGACCTCGGTGACCATGGAAGATCTCAAAAACTTGGAAACAAGATTGAGCTCTTCCTTGGTCAACAAAGTCAAGAAGATGCTTGAGCAACTTCTTAAAGACAAAGATGGCTCATCACCCCTATCTCCTCAAGAGTATCTACCATCCGTTGTACCTAAAGGGAATACTTTGGTATCCCCCGAGGGTATGGTGGTGGGGGGTAAACACGACAATGCTAATTCCTCCACACAACTTGATGGGGGGAAGGGTGAGCACCGTGATTCTTGGTACTCTCCCGATCCTCCCGTCCCTCACCCTCATGTGTATAATAGAGGTGACCCACCTAATCTAGAAGAGTCTGCTACTTTTGCTCAATGGCAATCACTAATGAGAACTCATGTGCGTAGCTCTTGCATTGAACTATGGAACATCATCGAGCATGGACTCTTTATTGGGGATCCAAACAACTTGACAAGAAGAGAGGTTGTCAATAGTCAACTCAATGCCACTGCTTTGCATATGATTCAACAAGGATTGGGAACAAAGGATTACCCACACCATTGAGCACTTTAGCATTGCCAAGGAAGCTTGGGATGCTCTCACTGTATTATTTGTTGGAAATGAGAGTATGAGGAGGAACCGATATGATGCTCTAAGCAATGAAGCCGAAGGCTTCTACATGAAAGAAGGTGAAGATCATGAAGACATGTACGGAAGGCTCAAGACCACCGCCACCGCTTTTAGAAATGTGGGTGCCTCACATGTGGATGATGCATGGATAAAAAGGAAATATGTGAGTGCACTCATGCCTTTTGAGCCCACCGACTTGAAGAGTCTACAAGTAAGACACAACTATCATCTCATGACCTCAAATGAAGTTATGCAAGAGATGGCCGCTTTCAAGGTTGCCGCCAAGAATGCCAAAGATGCCCGTGCTCGTGCCCTTGGTATGAGCAATGTTGTCAATGTTTCTTTGAAGGCCAAAGTTGTGGACCATGGGGATGAAGATGATAGTGATGAAGGGCTTTCCATGGACCACCCTGATGAAGTCAAGATTGCTCATAGTCAATATATGGCCTTCTATGCAAAGAACTTTTGGAAGAACCCCGCCAAGGCCAAGATGGAAATGCAAAGAAAAAGCAACCCAAATGGGAAAAGAGAAAATACAATGAGATTGAGAACTTGCTTCAATTGTGGTGACCGCTATCACTTTGTAGCAAGTTGCCCCTATGAAAAGAGAGAAGATCATGGGGGTAAGCTTGTGTTGAAGAAGAATCTCAAGGCACCTTACAAGAAACCTTTCATCAAGAAGAATCCCATCAACAAGAAGTCGGGAGAAATTGTCTTGATCACTCATGAAGAATACTCCTCCGACAATGAAGATGATGAAGATGAGGAAGAGGAAACTTCTCATGGTGTGGCTGCTCTAGCCACCACCTCTACTCCGACATTCTCACTCTTTGATTCTCCAAATGAGAACTTTCCCGCCAAGAACGTCACTTGCCTTATGGCAAGAGGAACGGAGGTATCCTCATCATCCCGCTTTACGCCCTTAGATAATGATGAACTAGATGATGAGATGTCTCTTGATGTTAAAAAGGAATTAATTGCATTTGATGAGTTTATGACTAACCTAGAAGGAGATGCTAAGTTACACTTTGAAAACATCCTAGATCAACTTTCACATACTCAAGAGCTTCTAGATGTAAGATGTAAACTTGGGAATGAACACATGATTGAGCTAGAGGCTTTAAACAATGCTCTAGAAGAAGAACAAGAAACTAGGTTGTCACTTGAATTAAAACTTGAAGGGCTTGATGAGGCCAATGACACTATTTTTAACAAACTCATCAAAGAGCGTGATCATGATATTGCTAAATACAAAAGGGCTAAAAAGGACAAGATTGAGTTTGGTGTGGTTCATGAAAAACTTGCCGAGGATTTTAGTTTGCTTAACAAGGCTCACAAGGCTTTGGAGAGTGAACTCTTGTCTCTCAAAAAGTCCCATGAAACGCTTCAAACTCAATTGGCCAATATTCCGTCACCTAGTAACTATTCTTGAAGAGAATGCTAGGTTGAAGGGGGAGCTTGCCAAGGCCACATTTCCACAAGGCAACAAGTCCATTGGTGATCTTTTGAGCAAGCAAAGGCGTAGTGGTGATAAAGGGGGCATTGGTTTTGTCTCCAATACTAAGAAGAAGAACAACAACAAGAAGAAGAAGGCCAAGGCCACACAAGAGACCAACAATACCATTGTGGATAGTAAGACCACAAGTGGTAAAACTATGTCTCATGATGACTTTGCGGGAAGTGCTAACCCTCACTATGTTCTAATGCGTGATTATTATGGTGATGTGTATGCACAATATGTTGGCCCCTATGATTGGTATATTGCTTGGTCTATTTGGGTTCCCAAGACCCTTGTTGCTAACAAAAGAGGACCCATTGAAAAATGGGTACCTAAAAATTAGCTTGATCTTTTGTAGACGTATGCTTCCGGAGGGTCAAAGTGGGTGCTTGATAGTGTTTGCACAAGTCATATGACCGGAAGCTCATCTATTGTCAAGGACTTAAAGCCAAATGATGATCAAATCACCGTGACATATGCCGACAAATCAAAGTCTAAGGTAATGGGTTTCGGCAAGGTTGTGGTTGCTCACGACATTACACTCGTGAACGTCATGTTTGTTTAAACCCTTGGATACAATTTACTTTCAGTCCTTGCTCTTGGAAAGATGGGATTTTCCGTCTTTATTGATGTTGATATTGTGGTCCTCTTGTGGAGCAAGTCTCTGAAGGTTGCTTTTGTTGGGTACGTCAAACATGACTTGTATGTGGTGGACTTTTCGGAGCAAACCACTACAGGACCGATGTGCTTATTTGGAAAGGCCGATGTGGGTTGGCTATGGCATCGCCGACTAGCCCATGTCAATATGAGAACTTTGCAAAGTCTCCATAAGGAGGGCCATATTGTTGGACTAAAAGAAAATGTTTCCTTTGCCAAAGATCGTTTTTGCAGGGCATGTGTTCTAGGGAAGATGCATGATGCTCCTCACAAGCATAAGAACCGCATCAAGTCCACCAAGATCTTGGAGCTCCTCCACGTGGACCTCTTTGGTCCTCCATCTCATGCAAGTCTTGGTGGGAAGAAATCTTGCTTGGTGATTGTTGATGACTTTTCAAGATACTCGTGGATTTATTTCTTAAAATTGAAGAGTGAGACTCAAAAGACCTTCATCGACTTCATCAATTTGTCCAAAGGCAATACAATGTTCCTGTGTTGATCATTAGAAGTGACAATGGCACCGAGTTCAAGAACTACACCTTAAATGATTTCCTTAGTGATGAGGGGATTAAACATCAATATTCCGCTGCATACACCCCTCAACAAAATGGCGTGGCGGAAAGGAAGAACTGGACTCTTATTGAGATGGCTAGGACCATGTTGGCGGAGTTTAAATCTCCATACAACTTTTGGGCCGAATCCATCTCCACCGCTTGCCATGCTTCCAACCGGCTCTACCTCCGCAAAGAAATCAACAAGACTCCATATGAAATTCTTACCGGTAACAAGCCCAACATATCTTACTTCCGGGTGTTCGGTTGTAAGTGTTTCTATCTCATAAAAGGTGTTCGTTTGTCTAAATTCGAGTCTAAATCATTAGAGGGTATTTTTGTTGGCTATGGTCTCGAATCTCACACTTATAGAATCTATGATAAGCTCTCCGGAGCCGTCGTAGAATCTTGTAGTGTGACCTTCCAAGAATATGATGGTCCCCAAGGGGGGCGTGTTGATGCTTGTGATGCAGATGATGAAATGCCTCAGGATGCCATAGGAAGAATGGGTGTGGGATTTATCCGCCCCGTTGAGGAACCCCTTATGGCGGATCGAGAAGAACTATGCTCCACTCAAGTGGAGCCCTCATCTTCACAACCTCAACATGCTCCATCCACCGAAGAGGACATTGACTCAAGCCAAAGACAAGATGTGGACCCTCAACATGGTGATCAAAGTGTGAACTCTAGTCAAGGGGATCTTGGTCCATTCGACAGGTTGTCAAGTGGTGCCAAGTCAATTTGTCAAGGAAGATCCATACAAACTGTTTTGAGACAAGCTCAAATTGACGCTAGAAGAGCACTTGATCAAGACCAAGGTCAATCCGTGCCTCCCAATGTAGAGGATGATTCTAATGATGATCAAGGTCAAGATGATGGTCAAGACGAGGATCAAAATGATGAAGAGGGTCCTCCAAGAAACAATACGGAGATCCACGCTCGTCGCGAAGCTAGAAAGGAAAGAATGTTGGAATTAAGGGACCACACCCTCCAAAATGGTGTTGGAGATCTAAGGAAAGGTATCTCCACAAGAGCACAATTGAAGAGGTTCAGTGAACACCAAGCTCACATCTCCATGATTGAACCAAAGAAAGTGTGGGAAGCTCTTGAAGATTCGGATTGGTTAGAAGCTATGCACAAAGATCTCAACAACTTTGAGAGAAACAAAGTATGGAAGTTAGTTGAGAAGCCAAAGGATTTCCGCAATGTTATTGGAACAAAGTGGATATTCAAGAACAAGCAAGATGAGCATGGAATTATAGTAAGGAACAAGGCTAGATTGGTTGCACAAGGGTACTCTCAAATTGAAGGCATTGATTATGGAGAGACTTATGCGCCCGTGGCTCGCCTTGAGTCCATATGTATCCTTCTTGCTTATGCGGCACATCATAACTTTAAGTTGCAACAAATGGATGTAGAAAGTGCATTTCTTTATGGTCCATTAAATGAATTGGTATATGTTAAGCAACCCCCGGGATTTGAGGACCCCAACTTCCCAAACCATGTCTACAAACTTGATAAGGCGCTCTATGGGCACAAGCAAGCCCCACGCACGTGGTATGAGCACCTTAGAGAGTTATTGTTTGACCGTGGCTTTGAGGTTGGGAAAATCAATCCCACTCTTTTTACTAAGAGGGTCAATGGGGAGCTTTTTGTATGCCAAATATATGTTGATGATAATATCTTTGACTCATCTAACAAAGCTTTTAATGATGAATTCTTAAAGCTTATGACTAGTAGGTTCCGGATGTCTTTGATGGGAGAGTTGAGAGTATTTCTTGGCTATGAGATCAAGCAAGTTAGAGGAGGGACATTATTCAATCAAGCCAAGTATACTCAAGATATGCTCAAGAGATTCAAAATGCAAGATTTAAATGGAGCTCCTACTCCCATGGCTACAAAGACTTATCTAGAACAAAATCCAAATGGTAAAGATGTGGATCAAAAGGTATACCGATCCATGATTGGTTCTTTGCTTTACCTTTGTGCATCTAGACCCGATATTGTGTTGAGTGTAGGTGTGTGTGCAAGATATCAAGCGGCTCCTAAGGAAAGACATTTAATGGCGGTCAAGAGAATATTTCGATATTTAGTTCATACCCCATTTTATGGTCTTTGGTATCCTCGAGGCTCAACTTTTGCTCTTTGTGGATACACGGATTCGGATTGGGCGGGGGACAAGGATGATAGGAAATCAACATCTGGGGCTTGCCAATTCCTTGGTAGGTCCTTGGTATGTTGGTCTTCCAAGAAGCAAAATTGTATATCTCTCTCCACCGCCGAAGCCGAGTATGTGGCAGCTGCTAGTGCTTGCACCCAATTGCTATGTACGAGGCAAACTTTAAAGGAATACGGTGTCCATTGTGACAAAGTGCCTCTTCTATGTGACAATGGAAGTGCCATCAAGACTTCTTATAGCCCGGTGGATCACACAAGGACAAATCATATTGAGATTCGACACCACTTCATTAGAGATCATGTTGCTCGAGGTGATATTGATCTATCATATGTATCAACCAAAGATCAACTTACCGATATCTTCACGAAGCCACTTGATGAAGCAAGGTTTTGCTACTTGAGGAATGGACTAAATATCGTAGATTCAAGGAGCTTGACTTGATTATCTTGCACTCTCACCTAATACTCGACCCATATTTGGTTTAGGTGTAGGCATGGACATAGGGGGAGTGCGGTCCTAATTGGCTGGACCATCCCTCCCCCATTATGCGCAAAGTAAATCAAAATCATTCCTCTTAATATCATTTTGTGATATGTGAGCTTAATGATGAGTTTCAGTAATGGACCCAAGATATATCTTCGTGGTGCCAAGCCGAATATACTCAAACATGGTGGCCTAGGCCACCGCCCCCTCTCAACGGAGAGGTTGATGTGCTTACTCGTGTTTGTCATTTTTGAATTGGTTATTACTCATGTTTGTCATCCTCTAGTTGGTTTTGTTCTTTTGGTCGTGCACTCACATTTGGCTCTCCATATGTTTTTAGTAATTTTTGAGTGCATTGGACCATATCAGTGTGACTCTCTAAACCCATACCATTCTTATCCCCCAACAAAACTCATCTACTCTGCACAAGAACCTTCCATTTTATGTATCTTGGCTCTCTGTCCTGATGGTTACGGTACTACCGGGTCTCATAAGCGGTACTACCGCCAAACGGTACTACCGGAAATACTAGCGGTACTACCGCGTCTGGTTCAGTTTCCAGGGTCCTGTTTGGAAACTTCCCAGGTGCGGTACTACCGGTTGGTATTTATGGTACTACTGCTCTTGGCTCCGGTACTACCGCTTGTGCGTGTCGGTTAAGATTGGATACGTGGGAGAGGCACCTCTCAGTGCCTCATTAGTCCCTCGTCTCCACTCCTCACCAGCGCCGCTGCAGGAGCATGAGGACACCGTAGGAGCCCCGTCCCTCTCTCCTTTTCCCGGATCCACACCGGATCCGGCCTCCCCGCGGGCTCCTCCTTCTTCTCCACCTCCATGGACACCGGTACTACCGCCCTCCTCATCTTCTCACTTGTTTTCTCCATTGAATCTAGGGTAACTTTGATTCTTGGCTAAAACACATATTCTTGAGGTTGTATCGTGTGCTATTCACCAGATCTACCACTTTGTCCGATGGAATTCTTGTTTTACAACAAATTTACTGCTCGTAGATGGATTTCTGTCTCAGATCTGCATTGTGGTCGCGGGCCGGTAGTACCGGGAATCTTTTTCCGGTACTACCGCTTGGCGGTACTACCGCCGGTGCAGATCCGGTACTACCGCCCTGTACTGGCAGCAATTTTAAAAAAAAAACAAGAGTTCCATCCTCTGTTTGTCTCAAGTTCTTGTGCCCTTACCCCTGTGCTATCTCCCTCGTTCTTTCACAGTTGCAAGGGGTTCCCGGGGATCGCGCAAACGCTCCAAAGCTCACTATGAGATCGAGGACTATGAGTCAGAATCAGAGACTGAGTCAAAAGAGGAGGTCATGCCTCAACCTAGTGCCCGTCTGAAACTGCAAACAACTCGTGGTCGTCGGGGTGGGGGCGTCAAGCAAAGTGCTGGTCGTGGTAAAGCTCCTCCACCTCCTCCTCCCTCCGGTCCTCACAAGAGCTACAGTTCCGGGCCATCTGGACCAAAGCTGCTGTCTGATTTGTCTGAGACAGAATTTCATGACCTGCGAGTTGTCAATCCATATGGGGCTGCTTGCTCTCATGCTCGGGAAGGTAGCCTCTTCTTTACGGATTTCCAGGAGCGGGTGTTCCATGAGATCCTCATGAAAGATGACAAAATTGTGGTTCCTCAAAAATGGATCGAGATGAATCATGTGAGGAAGAACCTGAACTACTTTGGTGAGGCCCTTGACATTTGCACCAACATTGGCTTGCTTCCCATTATGGAGTTACGGTGCAACTATGATCCAATGCTCATTGCTTAGTTCTATGCAACCATTAACTTTGCCAATAATCAGACTCGGACTCTCACCTGGATGACCGAGGGTGTTGTAAAGCAAGCAATGTTGGCTGAGTTCGGGGCTATTCTCGGGTACGAAGACCGTGGCAAAGACACTCCCGTTGGCTTTCGGTGCCACGACAATGATCGTCCCATGAAGAAGGATGTTCTTGCACCACTATACATCCGGGGGCGTGGCATCCCTGGAAAGATCAAAGGGCTTCTCCCTACATATGACATCTTGCATCGCATCTTTCATGAGACCGTGGCCCCTCGTGCTGGGAATGTTGATGAGATACATGCCTTCATGGTGGATATTATGATGGCCACCCATCACCACCGCGACTCTGGCCTACCTATGGATGTGATGGATGTCATTTGTAATGAAATGGTCTGTGCCACTTTTCAAAGGAGGGTGCCTCCTTTTGCTCTGTACATCATGGCTCTCATTATTAGCAAGTGCCCTGTGATTTCCCGTGACTTGCCTTCTCATCGTCTTGCCACCCACCGCCACAAGAATTTGTTGATCAAGACCCATCTCAAACCACGCAATGCCGATGGTCAGATTGTTGATGAGGATGGGAACCCTGTTGTGGAGGAATCCGGTGATGCTGCTGATGCGCAGCAGGATGCTGATTTTGTGGTCTCATGTTGCAAGTCAGCTTAGCCATCTTGGGCCAAGAGGTTTGAGGCCAAACTCAAGAAGATATTCTGCTTCCAAGTGGACAATCAGAAACGCATGTACGAGGCCCATGTCTATGCCAAGAAGTCATGTGCTCGTCAGAAGGAAATGATGGAGGCTCAAGGTTTGACCATCTCCAAGGGCTCCGAGAACAACATTACCCCAGAAGATCAATGGATCTCCAAGCACAGCCACTGGGAAGATGATGCCACCTCCTCCTTCCGTGCCCCGCCACCTCATGATGATGCATGGGAGGACTAGGTTGATGATGATGATGAGTGATCTCCGGGATGTTAGTGTTGCTCTTATCCCTTTTTGGCATCTTGATGCCAAAGGGGGAGAAGTTGCACATTAGGTATGCGGGATTTGCAAGGGAAAGTCACAAGCTCGTTCTTGCCATTGATTTTTATTCGCTTGTGAACTTTATTTGCTTGCCTCTTATTATGTGTGACTTATTATGTGTGAACTAACTAGTTGTGCTATGTATGGTGAGAATATGTGGTTATCGTATGGATCCATCTTGTGTGTAATATGGCTATTCTCATTTGGATCCATCCTATGTGATGACCTTCCCCATTCCTAATCAATATTGGTCATCACATGTTATTTAGCAAAGGTATGTTCTCTATGTGCGACTTCTACTCCCAGGTAACTTGTTAGAGTATGGGGATTGTTTCTACATATCTAGGGGGAGCCCCATCTATATCTTGTCATCAATAGATTTCCTTGCAAAATGTGTGTTATCATCAAACACCAAAAAGGGGGAGATTGAAAGAGCATTTCCTATCCCTAGTGATTTTGGTGTTTTATAACAACACACATATCGGACTAATTATTTGCCAAGTGTATCGCAGGTGCATTGAAAATGTTTTACAATGATCAAAAAATTGTCTACCTGGCGCGGTACCAAAAAGCGGTAGTACCGCCTTTTGCTACCGGATGCGACAGAAGGTTTTGACTAGCTGTCAAAAAGCCTCTGTCGGGCTAGGTACTAAAAAGCGGGAGTACTGCATTTTAGTACCTAGCGCGACAGTAGCTTTTTGACCACTTGTCAAAAGCTACTGCCTGCTCCGGTACTAAAATGCGGTAGTACCGCATTTTAGTACCGCGCGGGGGAGAGACTTTTTCCAACCTATAAAAGGCCACTGCTCACCCCGGTACTAAAATGCGGTAGTACCGCATTTTAGTACCTGGCGTGGCAGTAGACTTTTTGTATGTTGGCAAAAAGCCTCTGTCTGCCTAGGTAGTAAAATGCGGTAGTACCGCACTTTGCTACCTGGCGTGACAGAGAGTTTTTCCAACTAAGCTGATGATTCCACTGCACGTCCGGTAGTACCGGTTGCCATTTGCGGTACTACCGCTTTACGGTAGCATCAATGGTAGTACCGATGTGGCCAGGGCTTATGAAGTTTGAAAGATGGTCGTCCGGTACCAGGTCCGGTAGTACCGAAGTTCTCCGGTAGTACCGCTTGAACATCCGGTACTACCGCTGCATTAAAGGCTCCAACGGCCAGATTTCTTGGAGGGGTATAAATACCCCTCCACCTACCTTGGGACAAGATGCTCATCCACATTAAAGTCAAGACCACCATTGGAGCCACGAAATCTTCAAGATATCCTCAATCCACCACCCAAAGTCCTTGATCTTTGGGGAATCGAAGGAGGAGGCCCCGATCTACTACTTCACCAAAAGAGATCTTCATTTCCCCCTCATTTCATTGTGGGCCCCTTTGCTCTAGTGTTTTCTTGGAAACCCTAGTTCTTGTTTTGGTTATTACAAGCTTTTCCTTGATTTCTTTGACAACTTGCTTGTATTTGGGAGCCTCCGATTAAGTTGTGGATGTGTGCCCCAAACTTGTAAAGGTGTCGGCTTCCACCTTGAAGGTTGCCGATATAGTGGAAGGTGAATCGATCCCGTTGGGGTGAGATTCATCGGAGAACAAGGGAGGCCTTTCGTGGCGTTGGTGGTTTGAAACCACCCCCTGTCCAAACGTAGACGTACTTCCCCTCAAAAGGAAGGAACTACGGGAAACAAATCCTTGTGTCTCCGCGTCCACCACTTTGGTTACTTCTATCCTTTACCGCACTTTACTTACTTGTTCCTACTTTGTGTTGTGATAGATCTTGCATAATTGTCATATGGGTAAATTCACCATAGTTGCATTATCTAGAGAATTTACCTTATTGTCAAACCTTAATTTGAAAAAGAAGAAAATTTGAAGTATCACCTATTCACCCCCCCTCTAGGTGCCCATACGATCCTTTCATCGGTTTACTATTTTGTTTTACTGTTTTTAATTAAACTGTTGCAATCACCACTTGCATTTTTGAGAATGTTGATACACATGTGTATTTGAGAGTAACGTCTTAGTTCCTAAAGTATTGTTAGTATTCTTGTGTTTCTCTTGTGTTAAACTATAAATTTGGGCAATACTTCTCGTAGAAGATTTCAGCGATCTCTTGCACTTGAGGGCATCAAGATATTTTCTGGCGCAGTTGTTGGAACCTAGCTTTATTGGTAAGACCATTTGTGATCAGTTACTTATTGCACTTATTTATTTCTCATCATGGGAAAGGATAAGTGAAAGGATACATATGTCGCCTAGAGGGGGGTGAATAGGTGATTAAAAAATTTCTGAGAGTGGCTCGACAAAGGTGGAATTAAACTAGCGTTTACTTTGTCAAGCACAAAACCTAGAACAATCTAGGGTTCACTTATGTGCACCAACAACATATGCTAAGCAAGACAAACAACTATGTGATAGCAAGATATATACTTCAAGCACGAAGGCTATCACAAAGTAAAGTGCATAAGTAAGAGATCGGGTATAGAGATAACCGAGGCACGCGGGGACGATGATATTTTACCGAGTTCCTCCCAACATGGAGTACGTATCATTTGGAAAGGGGGTGGTATCTAACCACCTATGCCACAAAAGGCCTCCCTTATTCTCCAGTGAATCTCACCTCAACAGGATCGATCCACGCTTCCACTATCGGTGCACTTGTCGGTGACAACCGGAACCTCTCACAAGGTTGGGGCACTTCTCCACAACTTAATCGGAGGCTCCCAACAAACGCCACCAAGGCCTCAACCTGCAACACAACAAACCGTCTAGGGTTCCAAGAACCCAAGAATAAAAAGCTTCTCAACTTTCACTCACCAAATCCTCCGGGGAGAACTCAAACCGATGCACCGAATGCAAATGGCAAGAACACCACAAAGGTGCTCGAATCCCTCACTCTCAAGTTCAAATAAAGCTACTAAAGCTAGTGGAGGAACAAGAGAGGAGGAATTAAAGAGGAACACAAAGTCCCCCAAAATCTAGATCCCAAGGATACACTTACAAAGAGATGTTTTGGTTTGGTCAAAATGTGGATCTAGATCTCCTCTCTCTTCCACTCAAATATGGGCAAGAATCATTGGAGGGATTGAGAGATAGCAAGCTTTGAAAGGTCAACAATGGAGGGGAAAACTTGCAGGAATAGTTGGGGAACCATTGGGGAAGAAGGCCCCTTAAATAGGTCCCCCCAAAATCCAACCGTTGAAGCCCAAAAATGCGAATCCCGGTACTACCGGACTTTTTCCCGGTACTACCGGACATTCCATGGGGATCCCAGGACGCCAAATGCACCTTATTCAGTACCAACCGGTACTAAGGGGCGGTACTACCGGTCACCCCTGAACGAAAACGGCCATAACTTTTGCATCCAGACTCCGATTTTGATGATCTTGGGCTCGTTTCGAAGAGGAAAACAAGCTCTACAAGATCATTAAAAGAAACATCATAGTACAGCAAGGTAGGATAGATCCAAATGACGAAAGGTTTAACCTCTCTCAAAAAGACGAACAGATAAAACCTCCAACATAAAAAACGTAATAGAAAATGCATATGAAATCCGTTTTCGATGAACTAGAGTTTGTCATGGAGATTAACACAATCTCTAAATTCTCACATGAGTAAGAACCAAATAATGTAAGTTTTTACCTATCTCTAAAATACAAACCGGTAAAACCTCCAAGATCAAAATACAATAAGATATAAAAGGGAAATCCGATTTTGATGAACAAGAGCTTGTTATGAACATTACTACAAGCTCTATATCCTCACATGGACAAGACCAAATAACAACCAAATACGATGATGCAAGTATGCAAAGGTTTGAGCTCTCTCCGAACGATGTGTCCGAGTTACTCATTCGAGAGCCCCTCTTGATAGCATAACTATCTATCCTAAACCCGGTCTCCCACTAACAACATGAGACCGACAAAAGGGAAAAACTATCAAGATTATACCTTTGCCTTGAGCATTCCACTTTAGCTCGATGTAGACGAGCTTGACCTTCTGTGGCATCCCGCAAAACCACTACTAGAAAATCGCGTTGAATTTGTGCATTGCATCGTCATCGTCATGCATTGTTTGCTTAAAACTATTTTTTGCAAAGCTCGATTTGTTTTCCAAACGCCTCGTCTTTATTCAAACGCCAGAAACCCCGGATGCTGCCGGATATTTTGTTTGTCCAAAACTATTTACAAAGTTCGTCGCAATCAAATAAAAATATTAAATTATTTTGGGCGGGGCAGTCGAACGGGCCGATTGACCCGAACGACCGCCCCAGAAATTAAAACGGTCCAACCAATCCCACCCTAAATCCTAAAATCACCCAATCCTAATCTACCCACCAACCAGGCTGCCACGTCGCCCTGCCTCTCCCCTCTACCAATCCCACCATGCCACATCACCCTAACCCTCCCCCTCTCTCTCCCTGGTCAACCCCCTCTTTTCCCTGGTCCCACGCGCCAGACCCCAACCCTCCTGGCCCAGCCCCAGCAGCACCCACGCCCCCCCACACGCGCGCAGTGCCACACCCCATCCCGCGGGCCCACCTGCCCGACCCCACCACCGAGCGCCCGCCCATCCTCTTCCTCCCTCCTCGCTCACCGCGACCGCCCCGTCTGCCTCTCCCGCTCGCTGTCGCCGGTCTCCGCACCCTCCCGTCGCCCGCTCCGCCTCCGGCCGGCGTCGGCTCCCTCCTCGCCGGCCCGCGCTCCACCTCGTCTCCCCCAGGACCATCGCCCCTCCCTACCGCCGTTCTGCGCCGCCTCGACGGTTTCTTCTCCGCGGCCGGCCGCTCGCCTCGTCGCCCCTCACCGCCTCCGCCGACCAGGCCTCGTCGCCGAGCCCGCGTGACCCGCCGCCCGGCCGCGGCCCGCCCCTGGCCTGCGTCGCCGTGTCCTGCCTCTCCGCCCTCCGCCGCCCAGGTTCCGCGCCTCCTCCCACGCTCTCTCCTCTCTCCCGCCTCCCTCCTCCAACCTCTCCAACCCCGCACGCGTCTTCTCCCCCCGCCTCCGGCCGCAGTCTCCCCCCTTTCTCCGGCCCCGCAGCCCCGCGGTCTCCTCCGGCCGCAATCTCTCCACCCGCCGCCCGTCGCCACCAACCTCCATCGCGCACGCTCCGCCGGCTCCCCGCCCAGCGACGCCTCCACCCACCACCGCGACCACGCTGCCTGGCCCCGTCCCCCTCCCCGTCGCTCCCTCACCTCGCCTCCTGCCCCGCCGCATCCACCGCCCTCCGCTCGCCGCCGCGTCCCCGACCGCGCCGTCGCCCCAGCGAGCTCCCTCCGGCGCGCTGCCACCCCTTCCCCTCCGCCTCCGGTCTCCACCGCAGCGCCTGCTCCGGCCGTGGCCGCGCCGCCGCCGGGCCTCGACACCCTCTGCGCCGCCGGCTCGCCCCGCTCCCTCCGCGGCCGCGCAGCCCCGCCGTCTCCTCCGCCCCGCCTCCCGCGCCAGAGCCGCCCAGGCGAGCTCGCCCGGTGCCCTCCTCCGCCGCCGCGCCTAGCCGGCCGTCCTCCCTCGGCGTCACGACCCCCGAGCCGGCCCCGCGCCCGTCGCCCCGCCAAGCACGCCACCGTCCTCTCCGCTCTCCCTTCCTCGCCGCTGCCGCGGTGCTCGCCTCTGCAGGCCGCCGCCGGCCCCGCGCCGTCCCCTCGCCACGGGCCCGTCCTGCACGCCTCGCCAGACCCGTCCCGCGCCTCCGCCCGACGCCTCGAAGCTAGCTCCTCCGGTCGCCGTCTCCGGCCTCTCCCTCGAGCGCGGTCCCGCAAGCCACACCGCAGCAAGCGATCCCTGCCTCTTCGTGCCGCTGCCGTGGGCGTCGGTGTGCTAGCCATCAAGACGAAGGCCGAAGGACCGAACCTCTGCCAAGGGCAACCGGACGTGGAAAACCCCGACAAGCGGCAAGGCCTACATCGACGACGGCACCATCCGCACAACCTCGACCCGCCACTGAAGAGCGAACCTCAAGTTTTTACCCAACCTTCGGTGCCACAAGAACGTCGAGAACCCTAATGTGTGACCCTTTTCCTCGAACCCTATTTTACAACATAACAACTTGTTGCATATTTAATTGTCATCTCGCATGCATTCATGTGGTTTGGGGGCCTTATGCCGATTCACCTAATATTTAAATATGGGGCCCATACGCGGGCAAATCTAGCCTTATATTGGCCTCATTTAAATTTGCATAGCGAACCGGGAATACATTCTGCCTAGTTAAACAACATTTAATTTGCGGGTAGCTAAAAAACTTGAACCATTTAATTAATTGTCGGGACCCCGGTTCCGCTTAATATGACCTATTTGCATCGCACCTTGCCATGTCATACATCATACATGCATCATGCCGATCTTCTGCCGTTGTATTAAATAGTGCATCCGGTGTTTCTTCGAGTGTTTTGCTTCTTCTCGGATAAGGCCGTTGAGTTGATGTGAGCTTCGCCCCGATCATCGGTCGAACCCTTCGACAATGTTTTCAGGCGAGCATCTCCCCCTTTCTACCTATCTTACTTTTATAGTATTTATTCCCTCCTGTTGATCTATTGCTATCTGTGTTGCGATACTTTAGTTTCCGTAACTGTGATATACCGTGCAGCCCTATATTGCCTTGGACACATCCTATTACCTGTTGTTTGGTAGATAGTTGGACTTGCGCGTCGTAGTCGCTTGCTCAAGTGCTGTTGCGTGTTGTCAAGTGCCACAGTTGTTGATGTATTGCCGCATGTTGATGTTGGAGGTGATCATAGTTTTACTTATTGTTCACTTTAATTCCTGTTTAACAACTAAAATTGAAATAAGCAGAGGCATCGGTGGGTGATAGATAATATTTGGTTTCCGAACGCCCACTTGTGTCCCGTAAGACCCCGAGTACTTGATACCTGTTCCTTGATTTATCGCGCTATCCACATCCGGGAGGTATATGGGACCCCCCTGAGCCAGAGCTTGATTCAGTCTTATTTCTTGGGGCCACAAACTAGTTTGAGGTTTTATTTACGATCCTGTACTTATGCCATGCTACTTATGTATTTAAATTGTGCGACAGATAACACACTGTACTGTTTAGGATCGGGACACGATTCCGCGGTGTCGACAAGCCCAGTTTTGGGTTCCCAGTCGTTCACAGCCGTCCACCCAAACCTTGAGTCCGTCTCGGAGCTTGCTTACTTCGTTGCGGGTGTACTCCAAGGGGTGGCCCCCTGAAATATTTCTGAATCCTGTGATTGTTCAGTCGTGAAAGCCTCGTTGGGTTTTGATTTGGTTTTTCCGAGGTTGATCGAGCGTGTGTTGCTATTGGTGCACCCCGGCCGGGTAAAACTTTCTGAAAGCCGTGTCCGCGGATATGGACGACTTGGAGCACAGTATCTCGATCATATACAAGCATAACTAAAGTTTATTGCTATAAATTTGACTTTATAATGACTAGTAATCAGCTTCACTATAACGGAATGGCTAAATAATACTGCCCACAATTGCTTGTTTGGAGTGTCGCTTGCGACCATTGTACCTGACTAGTAAGAATTGCAACTACAACGGAATGGCTGATTAAAAGTACCAACAACTGCTGGGTTTAAGGGTTATCTCATGCTATTCATATCTGATTAGTAAGAGTTACAACTATAACGGCATGGTTAATTAAAAGTGCCCACTGCTTACTTTATCAGGACGATTATCTAAACATGCCTAGTAAAGTGCCGCAACCATAACTGAATAAATAAAACTGCCAACTGTGTGAGTTCCTCGGTTGACTTCCTCGTTTGGTCTCGAGGGGGAAACACCAGGATGGGTTTGTTTGGTGTTAGTTTCAGGTTGGATCCGGATAGGTCATTCTTACCCCTCTCTGATAACCGCCAGTTGTAACGAGTCTCTATAGGTTGTTTAGTGCATGCTGCCGCTGCCGCTTCAGTCCACCATACCTATGTAGGCGAGGACCGCCGAATTCTAGCCTCGCCGTGTACTGGCCTCAGTACTGACGCTCCTTCTTTTTCCTTTGCCCTTTGTCGGCACCCCTTTTGT
Source organism: Avena atlantica (assembly GCA_910589765.1). Taxonomy (NCBI): domain Eukaryota; kingdom Viridiplantae; phylum Streptophyta; class Magnoliopsida; order Poales; family Poaceae; genus Avena; species Avena atlantica. The sequence continues at coordinate 13,859,998 of OU342737.1, forward strand.
TGAAGCAGGTTTTGAGATCGACGTCGTTAGCAGGGTTACCCTTCCGGCTTGGCCTGGGCAGGGTTATGGACGCCATCGGTTATTCTTCAGGGCTCTTAGCCCCATTTGCTTCTTGTCCGTAGTCGGACGCTCTATCATTTCAAAGGTGTTTTGGATCTTCGTATATTATACCTGTATTCTTGACTCTTTGAGTCGCTGCTGTATATATCTGTTTTGTGGGTCCCATCGAGGACTGTTGTGTAATGTTATTACTTCGTTTTCCACCCGCACGAAAGTGCCTGGTGGGCACCTTTGAATCGTTTCTATGCGGGTTTGGCGAATTTTGCTCAAACTTGCATAGGTCCGATTCTGAGGGTGTTACACCTTCTCAATATGGAACGCCTTTCTTGATTTCTCATCATCGATCCATGATCACCGAGGATGCCAAGCATCAAACATGAGATCTTCTATAGATGGCGCATTTTGAGCTTGCACAACACATCTTCTTCTCATTTCATCTATCTTGAAGCCAACACATGCTCCAAGAAATTCCAATGGACAATTCCTACAAGTACAACTTAATACACACATTAGTCCATAAAGATTGTCATTAATTACCAAAACCACACATGGGGGCCCACATGTTCTTTCAATCTCCCCCATTTTGGTAATTGATGACAATACCTTTAAGAAGGTTTATATAAGGAATATTAATAAATAAAATGGTAATACCAATATAAAATACTACATAAGTATGTGATATTGGTACCACCACCATATATAGAGAAAACTCCCCCACAATACTATGCATGTGTGATGAACTTGAATTTCATTGCATTTATTGCTAGTCATTATCATTGGTGGAGTTTCCTCTATATACCACATGCAAAGCAACAACAAAGATGAAAGAGCATGGAAGGAAAATGCTTAAGAATAAACTCAAAGCATAAACCATTTCCCTTAAACCCTCTAAAACTTCTCCCTCATTGGCATCGATTGCTGAAATGGGTGACAAGTTGTAGAAGGCCAATATAGTGATAAATCCTCCAAAGGTGTGCATTCGCACATATCGAATGATGAATACTTGGGAGTAAGTAGAACTATATCGAGGACCCAAAGATTGACAAACGAAATAAAAAGAAGAGACATCAACAAATGATGCAAGCAATTACAAGGTCCGACAAACCAAATGAAAACAACAAATGAGTCCAAATGGAAATAACAAGATATTATGAAATGAGCAAAAGAGTGCTTTAAATAACAAATAGACAAGCTCCCCAAGATTTGTGCATAATTCAAAATAAATGCATTAGAATACATATTGCACAAATAAATGGAATCCTCGCTCCCCCATAAGCATTTAAAACACAATAAATGAAAGATCAAATAAATGCTTGAATAAAATAGAGAAGCTCACCAAGATTTGTGCACACTTTAGAATCGTTGTATTTCAATACAAAAATGCACAAATATGGAATCCGCACTCCTCCATAAACATTTAAGGCACGATAAATGATAAAGAACACAAATGAGCATTATTAAATGAATTAGATGAGCTCCCCAAAGATAATGCACCAATTATGATAATTGCATTTGGGAACAAGGTGCATAATCATGGAATCCTCACTCATCCAAGTTCATTTAACAATACAAGGCATGAGAGAATAAATATGAGTGCCCAAATATGCAAACAAGAGGAACAAGCACTCATAGGCAATTAAATTTGGAAGCCATCGAAGAATCAAAAGGAATAGAAAGGTGGTATCCAAGGATTAAAAATCAACTAAAATTATCTTCTCATATGTGTATATGCCTCTAAGTGGAAAACATCACAAAGACATATGCCAACAAACAAATATGCACACATAAATAATATATACAAGAAGGCATATGAAAAGTATAATGAAGTCATAACATATATCAATTAGATTTTTGCTTCAAAGCATGGCCAAGGGCTCAAATATATCTTATTGTACATTAATGAACTTCAAACACCAACACACCACATATATTACAACTATCACCAAGGGAAAAGGAGAAAGTTGGCATATATGAAGAAAGGCAACAAGTATCACGAGAAAGAATATACTAGCAAAATCTCACTATTGCACATGAGAGAAGTTGAGGAAAGGATATGCAATAAAATTGCTAGATTGACATATTTGGGATTGGAGGATCAGATGCATGATTTTGTATAGTCCCAATTATATGCATTCATCTCAACTTATACACCTATACAATAGAGAGTTATCTTAATACCATGGCTAGAGATACAAAAATAAATATAATAACAAAAAATCATGCCAAGATGCAACCTACAAAAGGTTGGAAGCAAGATAAATATGCATGAGCAAGAGATACTTGTTACCGAGATATAATTGGTAGGATGTAGAGGATATGAATTCATTGATCATCCTATAGATTGCCTCCAATTTTCATTAATGCACCACTTCTTCAAGATTTGAGAGACATGCATCCAATATATCTCGAATGTACCTAAAACACATTTAAGTACAAAATGGTCCCCAAACTTATTGGGTCCAAAGTAGTTAGTGCAACTACAATACATAGGAGATACTCCACATAAATATGTGCATATTGATATGAAATTTAATTTCATGCACAACTTAGCCGATGGGATTTGGTGGAGTTTCCCCTATATATTGGATCCAAGAAAGCAAGCATGCCATAATATAGATATGTAGTAAATATGCATGCACAAGGCTTTCAAGAACCAAAAATGAGATACAATTTGAACAAAAACACCAAGTAAACCGAGATGGCACACACAAGAGTGTGACAAGACAAGCGGTGTCCAAATTGTATCAAAGAACCAATTCAACACATGAAAGATCATAAGTTCAAAAAATGAACTAGGCAAAAGCCAAAGAGCAAAAGATAGATAAAAATACAAATGCTCAAGGATTTATCTCATTCTAAAATGGTCAAAATGTGAAACAAGGAATGAGACAAAACCAACTCCCCAAAAGACAAATAATAAGATCCAAAAGTAGCAAGGAATACATGGGATCACACAAAACATTTACTTGGCCAAAGATAGGACAAGATTAAGCAAAGGCCAAAGTGAATATGATCAATAAATTCTACCATAAATTTAGTACTCATTGTCCAAGGACAAGAAATATTGGGAATAATTTTCCCAAGGTAGCTTGCATGGATATCAAAGATCATAGTCGCAACAAGAAGCATATAACTGTGGCAGCCCGCAAAACCACTACTAGAAAATCGCGTTGTTTTGTGCATTGCATCACCATGACATCATCATGCATCTTTGGCTCTCAGAATATTGTAGCTAAAAACTATTTTGTCTGATACAATACTCTTCTCTTATTTCAAAACAAGTCTTATAATTATCTATTAAATTAATTGCTTAAAAATTATTTTGCTAAAAAGATTTAACATAAGACAACACCATAAATATTTTACAAACTAATAAAAACCCAAACCCTAATCTATTCCTACCCAAACCTATTCTACCCACCAATCCCCTCCCTCCACCTCACCGTCCCCTCCACCTCATCACACCCACCGCCACCTCACCAATCCACCAGCCACCACCTCCTGCACCCGGTGCCACCCGCAGCCCCACTCCCCACTCCCCACAGCAAACACACCCACACACGCACGCCACTCACGCGGGCCCACGCGCCGACCCCGCCTGTTCCCCGGCCCCACTTCCTAGCCTGGCCCACCCCGACCCCACTCCCTTGTCTCTCCCCTCCCCGCGTACCTCACGCGTCCCCCCACCGCCGCCTCGCACCTACCCAGCACGCCCGGCCTCCCCGTCGCCACCGCGCCCCTCTAGCTCCTCTGGCCGGAGCCCGTATCGCCGCCGCGCCCTCCTCTCCTGGCCCCGCCCCCTTTCTCCTCCCCTTGCGCCGCTCCTCTCCCTGCTATCCACGCACCCCCCGACCATGCTCCTCTCTTCGCCGCCTCGCTCCGTCAGGCGCCGCCGGGGCCGCCCCTTCCCCCGAGCTCGGCCGCGCCACCGCGGGACCCCGCCTCCCCGTCTTCCTCTCTGCACCCCGAGGCCACCACTCCGCCTCCACCCGCAGCCACCTCGCCGCCCTCCTCCCCTCCGCAGGGCGCCGCCACCAGGGACCCGAGCCCCGCCCCGGCGCCTTGGCCCCGTCCGCCGCCAGGCCTCACCGCCTCCACCGCGGCCCCCCTCGTCGCCCTCTGCTCGGCCGCCTCTGCCCTGGCAACCGTCGGCCTCGCCGGCGTCCTTCTCCTGGTCCTCCGCCGCCCTGCTGCCAGGGGCCTCTCCTCCGTCGAGCTCCCTCCGGCCGGCCTCCTCCTCACCTCTCCGTGCTCGCCCCTCTTCCTGCGTGACCCCGCCCTCGCCGTCGCGGTCAAGCACCTCGCCGCCTTCCGCCGCTGGATCTTCCCCAAGCACTGCAGCGCCACCCCTGCGGGCGTGCTCACCGCCGCGGCCAGATTTGAGCATCAAGGGCCGCGCAGCCCCGTGCTTCCCGACGGCCGCTGCCGTGTCCTCACCACCCCGTGTCGGCTCTCTGCAATGCTAGTGGTGTACCACATCTGGTGATGTATGGACCTGCTTGTGTGCCTCGATGTGGTGGAAGTGTGGTGAGATGGGATACCTCGACAAGATTTTTCTTCATGGGATGACAACCCTCCTTCCCGGATCGCCGAGAACTCCAACCGGAACCGGTGAGGTCGGCACCTCAAGATCTTCCTCTCGGACAGGAAGACCCTTGATCCCCGGATCCAAACCCCGATGCTTCGATCCGAAGACCGATCCCGGCGTCCGAAGACCGAACCCTGGCGCGTCAAGATCTCCTTTCCGGATTCAAGGACGTCGAGATCCCGATACGACAAGAACTCCTTTCCGCACCGACGCCCGAGGACCGGACGCCAAGGTCGCTTACACGGAACGCCAAGTTCTCCACCTTGAACGCCATGACCGTCTACGCGGACCCGAAGACCACGAATGCGACAAGATCGACACCGACCAGAGCGGGTCCGATGCGCCCCTGACGCCGAACCAAGTCCTGCTTCCCGGATGGGACAAGACCTACCTCCGTTATCCGAGACCGAGCCCGTCGAACCCTGAACCCTGAGACCGACCCGGAACCCCTCAGAGCCCAAGTTCGCCGAACCCTAATGTGTGACCCTTATCCGAGAACCCTATTTTTATAAATTGTCAACTATATAAATTGTTGCATATTTAATTATTCATGCATGCATGTTGTCAGGTGGTTTGGGGGCACTATGCCGATTCACTTTATAATTAAATATGGGGCCCATATGCGGGCAAATCTAGTCTTATATTGGCCCCATTTAATTTGTGCATCGAACCGTTGTCATATTTTGCCATGTTCAAACAACATTTAAGTTGCGGGGGTTCTAAACAACATGAACCGTTTAATTAATTGTCGGGACCCCGGTTTCCGCTTAATATTGCCTAATTGCATCGCATCTTTGCCATGTCATGCATCATACATGCATCATGCCCGATCTTTTGCCGTAGTATTAAATATTGCATCCGGTGTTTATTCTAGTGTTTTGGTTCTTCGCGGATAAGGCCGTTGAGTTGATGCGAGTGTCGACCCGATCGTCGGTTGAACCTTCGACAATGTTTTCAGGCGAGCATCCCTTCCCCTTCTACCTATTTTGCATTTATAGTATTTATTCCCTCCTGTTGATCTATTGCTATCTGTGTTGCGTTGCTCTAGTTTTCGTATCCGTGATATCCCTTGCAGCCATATATTGCCTTGGACACAGCCTATTACCTGTTGCTTGGTAGATAGTTGGACTTGCGCGTCGTAGTCGCTTGCTCAAGTGCTGTTGCGTGTCGTCCAGTACCACAGTTGTTAGAGTATTGCCGCATGTTTATTGTTGGAGATGATCAAGACTTTAATTACTGCTTAACGACTAAAATTGAAGTAGGTAAGCAGAGGCACAGGTGGGCAATAGAAGTTATTTGGTTGTTAACCGTCCACTTGTGTCCCGTAGGACCCCGAGTACTTGATACCTGTTCCTTGAATATTCGCGCTATCCACATCCGGGAGGATTATGGGACCCCCCTGAGCCAGAGCTTGATTCATTCTTATTTCTTGGGGCCACAAACTAGTTTGAGGTTTTATTTACTATCCTGTACTTATGCCATATTTTACTGCTTTATTACGATTGTGCGAGGAGCACCTGTACTGTTTAGGTAAGCGGAGTGTTTTCGCGGTATCGACAAGCCCAGTTTTGGGTTCCCAGTCGTTTACAGCCACTGACGCAAACCTTGAGTCCGTCTCGGAGTCAGCTAGCTTCGTTGCGGGTGTACTCAATGGGGTGGCCCCCTGAAATATTTCTGAATCCTGTGATTGCTTTGTAGTGAAGGCCTCGTTGGGTTTTGATTTGGTTTTTCCGAGGTTGATCGAGTGTGTGTTGCTATTTGTGCACCCCTGCAGGGTAAAACTTTCTGAAAGCCATGTCCGCAGTTATGGACGACTTGGAGCATAGTATCTCGATCATAGACAACTATAACTAAAGTAGTGTTATAAATTTGACTTTATAATGACTAGTAATCAGCTTCACTATAATGGAATGGCTAAATAAAACTGCCAACAATTGCTTGTTTGGGTTATCGCTTGCGACCATTGTACCTAACTAGTAAGTATTGCAACTACAACGGAATGGCTAAATAAAAGTGCCAACAACTGCTGGGTTTTGGGTTATCTCATGCTAATTGTATTTGACTAGTAAGTGTTGCAACCACAACGGAATGTTTAACTAAAAGTGCCCACTGCTTATTATATCAGGATGATTATCTATACCTGACTAGTAATTGCTGCAACGATAACTGAATAAATAAAACTGCCAACGGTGTGAGTTCCTCGGCTGACTTCCTCGTTTGGTCTTGAGGGGGAATACCAGGATGGGTTTGTTTGGTGTTAGAATCAGGTGGGTTCCGGATAGGTCTTTCTTACCCCTCTCTGATAGCCGCCAGTTGTATCGAGTCTCTATAGGTTGTTTAGTGCATGTTGCGCTGCCGCTTCAGTCCACCATACCTATGTAGGCGAGGACCGCCGAATTCTAGCCTCGCCGTGTACTGGCCTCAGTACTGACCGCTCTCTCTTTTTCCTTTGCCCTTTGTCGGCACCCCTTTTGTTTAAGCAGGTTTTGAGATCGACGTCGTTAGCAGGGTTACCCTTCCGGCTTGGCCTGGGCAGGGTTATGGACGCCATTGGTTATTCTTCAGGGCTCTTAGCCCCATTTGCATCTTGTCCGTAGCTGGACGCTCTATCGTTTTCAAGGTGATTTGGATCTTTGTTCTGTAAATCTGTATTCTTGACTCATGGAGTCGTGTTGTATATATATCTGTTCTGTGGGTCCCATCGAGGACTGTTGTGTAATGTTATTACTTCGTTTTCCACCCGCACGAAAGTGCCTGGTGGGCACCTTTGAATCGTTTCTATGCGGGTTTGGCGGGAATCGCTAAAACTTGCATAGGGCCGATTCTGAGGGTGTTACAGAGTGGTATCAGAGCTCAACAGTTACGATACCCCACAAGTCCAGCCTGTAGGATAACCTAGCTAACGGCCGAAGTAGAGTGTCAAAACTAATTTTTGAAAAATCGGTTGGATAGTTCTGATTAGGTCTGATTTTACTCCTTATCCCTCTGCTATTCTCCTCTCACCTCTGCGTGTTTTGAATCCGCTCTCTTCTCTCTCTTCGAGTCCAGGATTTCTCGTGGTTGGGTTCCGTCGTACCTTCAGGGTTTCGCTTCCTCCTTTGGTAACGGTGTTCCTACATCTGGTATTCATGCTGTCTGAGGAATCCGTCTACTGTGGTACCATTCTTTGTTCCTTGTTTGTGCTTTCCGGTGTTTTCCGATGCGACGACATCATCTACGCCAGATCCGATGCAGAGTCTGCATCACTCCTTTGTTCCCGAACCTCGCTTGTCGAGATATACAATCTGAATTCCGAGAATGGTTGCACACTTTTCTACTGATTGTGCAGAGTAATAGTTTGGGTGCGTGATGGATTGGCCCCCATGCCGACTACCCTTTCTATTCGCTCTTGTACATTGAAGTGGGATAGGCCGCATCTTTTCTCACCTTCTATCGAAGTTAGAGGTGGCTTTATTTGTTGATACCTCTACCTTTGACCTTTTGTTCCCGGAGTGTTCTCTCGACAATCACGGACAACGACCTCTTGTTAGTGGTGTCGCGAGGATCTACACGACGCGAGAAGATTCAGATCGCCGGCCTTCTTCCCGGTACCATGAGGCGGATCTCGAGGGAGAGATCCATTGTTAGTGGTGTCGAATTGTGGCATCCCGCAAAACCACTACTAGAAAATCGCGTTGTTTTGTGCATTGCATCACCATGACATCATCATGCATCTTTGGCTCTCAAAATATTGTAGCTAAAAACTATTTTGTCTGATACAATACTCTTCTCTTATTTCAAAACAAGTCTTATAATTATCTGTTAAATTAATTGCTTAAAAATTATTTTGCTAAAAAGATTTAACACAAGACAACACCATAAATATTTTACAAACTAATAAAAACCCAAACCCTAATCTATTCCTACCCAAACCTATTCTACCCACCAATCCCCTCCCTCCACCTCACCGTCCCCTCCACCTCATCACACCCACCGCCACCTCACCAATCCACCAGCCACCACCTCCTGCACCCGGTCCCACCCGCAGCCCCACTCCCCACTCCCCACAGCAAACACACCCACACACGCACGCCACACACGCGGGCCCACGGGCCGACCCCGCCTGTTCCCCGGCCCCACTTCCTAGCTTGGCCCATCCCGACCCCACTCCCTTGTCTCTCCCCTTCCCGTGTCCCTCACGCGACCCTCCCACCGCCACCTCGCTCCTCCCCAGCACGCCCGGCCTCCCCGTCGCCACCGCGCCCCTCTAGCTCCTCTGGCCGGAGCCTGCATCACCGCCGCGCCCTCCTCTCCTGGCCCCGCCCCCTTTCTCCTCCCCTTGCGCCACTCCTCTCCCTGCTCACCACGCACCCCCCGACCCTGCTCCTCTCTCCGCCACCTCGCTCCGTCAGGCGCCGCCGGGGCCGCCCCTTCCCCCGAGCTCGGCCGCGCCGCCGCGGGACCCCGCCTACCCGTCTTCCTCTCTGCACCCCGAGGCCACCACTCTGCCTCCACCCGCAGCCACCTCGCCGCCCTCCTCCCCTCCGCAGGGCGCCGCCACCAGGGACCCGAGCCCCGCCCCGGCGCCTTGGCCCCGTCCGCCGCCAGGCCTCACCGCCTCCACCGCGGCCCCCCTCGTCGCCCTCTGCTCGGCCGCCTCTGCCCCGGCAACCGCCGGCCTCGCCGGCGTCCTTCTCCTGGTCCTCCGCCGCCCTGATGCCAGGGGCCTCTCCTCCGTCGAGCTCCCTCCGTCCGGCCTCCTCCTCACCTCTCCGTGCTCGCCCCGCTTCCTGCGTGACCCCGCCCTCGCCGTCGCGATCAAGCACCTCGCCGCCTTCCGCCGCTGGATCTTCCCCAAGCACTGCAGCGCCACCCCTGCGGGCGTGCTCACCGCCGCGGCTAGCTTTGAGCATCAAGGGCCGCGCAGCCCCGTGCTTCCCGACGGCCGCTGCCGTGTCCTCACCACCCCGTGTCGGCTCTCTGCAATGCTAGTGGTGTACCACATCTGGTGATGTATGGAACTGCTTGTGTGCCTCGATGTGGTGGAAGTGTGGTGAGATGGGATACCTCGACAAGATTTTTCTTCATGGGATGACAACCCTCCTTCCCGGATCGCCGAGAACTCCAACCGGAACCGGTGAGGTCGGCACCTCAAGATCTTCCTCTTGGACAGGAAGACCCTCGATCCCCGGATCCAAACCCCGATGCTTCGATCCGAAGACCGATCCCGGCGTCCGAAGACCGAACCCTGGCGCGTCAAGATCTCCTTTCCGGATTCAAGGACGCCGAGATCCCGGTACGACAAGAACTCCTTTCTGCACCGACGCCGGAGGACCGGACGCCAAGGTCGCTTACACGGAACGCCAAGTTCTCCACCTTGAACGCCATGACCGTCTACGCGGACCCGAAGACCACGAATGCGACAAAATCGACACCGACCAGAGCGGGTCCGATGCGCCCCTAACGTCGAACCAAGTCCTGCTTCCCGGATGCGACAAGACCTACCTCCGTTATCCGAGACCGAGCCCGTCAAACCCTGAACCCTGAGACTGACCCCGAACCCCTCGGAGCCCAAGTTCGCCGAACCCTAATGTGTGACCTGTTGGAGATATGCCCAAGAGGCAATAATAAAGTGGGTTATTATCATATCTTCATACTTATGATAAATGTTTACATACCATGCTATAATTGTATTAACCGGAAACATTAATACTTGTGTGATTTGTAAACTAAAATAAGAGTCCCTAGTGAAGCCTCTTGTTAAACTAGCTTGTTGGTTAATATATGATCATGGTTTCCTGATCATGAACATGGAGATGTTATTAACAACAGGATCATATCATTAGGAGAATGATGTGATGGACATACTCCTATAGATAAGCGTAGCATAAAGATCAAGTCATTTCAATAGTTCAATTGCTATATGCTTTCTGATACATAGTAACCTAATTCCTTAGACCATGAGATCATGCATATCACCTTTACCGGATGGATGCTTTGATGACATCAAACACCACACCGTAACTGGGTGGCTATAAAGATGGCATTGAGTGTTCGGAAAGTATTGGTTGAGACACATGGATCAAGAGTGGGATTTGTCCATCCATATGACGGATAGATATACTCTGGGCCCTCTCGGTGTAATGTCATCCAATTAGCTTGCAAGCATGTGACTGGCTCACAAGGGATCACATATCACGGGAACGAGAAAAGAGTACTTATCGGTAACGAGGTTGAACTAGGTATGCAGAGATACCGACGATCATAACCTCGGATAAGTAACATATCGTGAGACAAAGGGAAATTGGTATCGTGTGTAAGTGGTTCATTCGATCGCAAAGTAATCGTAGAAATATGTGGGAGCCATATGAATTTCCAGATTCCTCTATTGGTTATTGTTCGAAGAAGTGTCTCGATCATGTCCGCATAATTCACGAACCGTAGGGAGACACACTTAAGGATTCGACGTTGTTTGAGTAGTTATGGTATTATGAGAAAGAGACCGAATGTTGTTCGGAGTCTCGGATGGGATCCGGGATATCATGAGGTGATCCGGAATGGTCCGGAGAATAAGATTCATATAAGGAAAGTCCTGTTTCGGAGTTGCGGAATGATTCCGGTGATTTCATCGGGAACATTCTAGAAGGTTCCGGAATGTCCGGCACTCCGGGGGGGAAGGGGTACATGAATGTGTTATATCAAGTTGGTATGATTGCATCATGTACTAAGTGTTCTTGCTGTCCCAAATAAAGTATTAAATTGAATCCTAAAACAGAAAAGTCAAATGTCCAGTTTGAAAGTCAAACGGCTAAAACAAGAAACTGTGGGAAACAAGCAAGAGGAGTTGGAACCAACCTGGAGGAGGAGTTGGACTCCTCCAGGCCGGCGCACCACCTCTAGGCCGAGTTGGGGAGGGACTCCCCTCCCCTTGGCCGCACCTCCCACCTATAAAGGGAGGGGCAGGGCTGCCCCTCCAAGACACACAAGTTCCTATCTTCTACCTCCGGTTTAGAGCCGTTTCGGTTTAGAGCCTCTAATTGCTTTAGCCTTCGGTTTAGAGCCTTCTAATTGGTTTAGAGACTTCTAATTGGTGTGTCTAATTACTAGACCACTAATAACCTCTCTCATACTCCACCATACTCGCTCCGGCTTAAGGCGAAGCCCTGCGAGATCTCTCCTCTACTTCCGGTACCACGCCGTTGTGCTGCCGGAATCACGAGGAGAGTGCTACAACCTCCGCTGCCTGCTGGAACAAGGGAGAGGAAGGTCTTCGTCGAGTACCGAATGTGTGACCGACTGCGGGAGCGCTGCCGGAACGTGGCGCTGGAAGGATCGTCTACACGATCTTGAGATCGGAAAGAGTACGACTACATCACCCACGAGAATCCGCTCTCGTTAAACGCTTTGGAATCTTCGAGGGTAAGTTATACCATCGACTCGTTGCTACAATCTAGTAGATAGATCTTGGCTTGTTTGTTTGTATGCGATAGAAAATTTTTGTTTTCCATGCTACGAACCCCTACAGTGGTATCAGAGCCGTGTCTATATGTAGATCTGTTGCACGAGTAGAACACAATGGTCATTGTGGGCGTTGATGCTTTTATTGTCGATTGCTTCTTGTGTACTTTGCATCTTGCGGTATGTTGGGATGAAGCGGCCCGGGCTAACCTTACATGACATCGTTCATGAGACTTGCTCCACGCTTGACATGCAACTTGTATTGCATAAGTGGCTTTGCGGGTGCCTGTTTCTCCTAGCATAGTAAAGATCCAATACACAACGGGTGATTAACAATACTTGTGTCAACGTTGTGGTTCATGTTCGTAAGTTAGAACGACACTTATTGAAAGCCCCAAACCACGTAAAACATGCAAAGAAAGTAGAGGCGTCTAACTTTGTTTTGCAAGGGTGTGCAGTGATGTGATATGGCCATGATTGTGATTATATTTGATGTATGCAATGTTCCTTATTGTAAGTCGGCAACCGGCAGGAGCCATATGGTTGTCTTTAATTAATGTTAAGACCCGCGTGTCTATTCAAAGTAGTTGTAATAGTTGAAGCCGGTGGACGACAACCATGGAGTAGCGTCATTGACCTTGATGCAATGCCGGTGATGATGGAGATCATGTTCGTGCTTGAAGATGGAGATCGGAAGCACAAAGAAGAAAGGCCATATCATATCACATATATATTGAATTGCATGTGATGTTAATCCTTTATGCATCTTGTATTGCTTAGTAGACGACGGTAGCATTATAAGATGATCCCTCATGCACATAAATTTCAAGTCATAAAGTGTTCACCCTTAGTTAGCACCGTTGCTAAAGCTTGTTGTTTCGAAGCACCACGTGATGATCGGGTGTGTTAGATTCCGCAAGTGTATACAACGTGGGCAAGCCAGATTTGCTCATGCGGAAGCTAAGGTTTGATCTTGACGAGCCTAGCATGTACAGACATGGTCTCAGGAACACGGATCACCGAAAGGTAAAGCATGAGTCATATAGGAGATATGATGAACATGTTGATTGTTCGCCATTGAAGCTATGTCAACTCACGTGATGATCGGTTTTGATGTGGTGGATTTGGTTCGTGTGATCACTAAAACAATGTGAGGGATATTGTTTTGAGTGGGAGTTCACCTAGATTAATTTAATTATTAATTAGAACTCAATTTATCATAAACTAAATCAAAGTGTATTTGCATAGTTGTTGTAGTCATTGGCATCCGTTTACCACCTTGCGCTTAGTTATAATTGAGATGATAGAACTATAGAATTCTGGTTAGTTACTTTACGAACTGGTATCGTATTGTTTTGAAGTGTTAATCTAAAGTTTAAAAGTCCTATTGCAAACTTTCAGTAAGTTCCGGTTACTCGATGAAGTTTAATAATTGGTATTAAAACAAGAGTAACAATTCCAAAGTTAGTATATAAGTATCATGTTTGTCTCCATGATTCTTGATATTCAAAGGATTGTCTTAATATCAAGGTTATCTAGGATCTGAAAGAGTTGTTTCAGAAACCATGATGTGTGGAAGATATTGTGATATCTGAAACGAAGTTTTGGTTGGAACATGATAGAGTATAATATGTCAAAAGTCATGTTCTCATATTTTGATGAGAATTTGCAAAAGGGTTGGAGATACTAGTTGTCCTAATCTTCCAAAAGGTTTTGGAGAGCAACATTATACTCGTGATTCACCGTTACAAGCTAAAAGTAACTTGATCATGGATAAATCCATGATAAGGGTGAATATTTGATGTAGGTAAAATGTTTACTACACCAAGAGATTACTAAAGAAAGGAATTTGAAAGAACATCAAACATTTGATGATGGTGATCTACTTCAAAGTGCAAGTCCAAAGACATTGGTATTTAACTATACACACTTTGGACTATGTGTCATATGTATGACTCCACTATTGATATTGATAGATTCTTTCAAACAGAAAAGGAAATACTGAAAGAGAATCTCATAAATATATGGCAGAAAAGAAAAGACTAGAATTGTTCAGTTTAAGTATATAGATGATATACATGTTATGGATATATTCTTTGCTTATTAAACAATATGGTTCTTAAGTATTTGATACTGAATTTGTTGGTATGAATCGTCATACAAAACAACAGAATTCATGAACTACAGTGGCCTAAATAATTAGCAAAAGAATATGTGATGATGTTCATCGAGAACAAATAAAGGGTTATTGTGTTGCTCGTTAAACATCAAAGCTTGCCTTCAAGATTTGTTTTATCAGGTGTTATGAGAACAAAAGGGTTGTTCAAATAATTGCCGTAATCCATAAAAGATGGATGATTCACAAATCTCGTTGGAAAAATCACATCCATAAAGCTAATGCTAAAGATGTCGAAAGACAAATTGATTGAATGATCACTTAGGAAGTGACATCGCCGTTTAAATTATATTGGAAAGAAAACATGAAGAAACTCCATATGTATGGAATTTTGGAGTCTTTTGATTTTGATCAAATGACGCTTGTGAAACTTTCCTAGAGATAATTAAAACTTCGTTCATAGGCCAAAAGGGAACGAAAGACTAGCTTATTGGAATTTGTACATATTGTTGTACGAAGTCCATTATGTGTAGTCAAGAGCGATGGATTTCAACTTCATATGCTTTCTCCGAAAATTTGAGTGAATATGTGAATATTTACTTAATAAGGATGAAGTATGAAACATTTGAAAAGTTCAAAGACTTTCAAGATGAAGTGCAAAATCATTGTAACAAAAATATAAACAGTTTATGATAAAGATCATAAAGGAAGATATTTGAGTTACAGAGTTTAGCATAATACCTAAGATTTAAGGAATCGTTCCGTGGATTTGCATTTCCCGAAACACCATAAGAGTATGGAGAATTCGAGATATGTAATTAAACCTTGTTTGACATGGTGAGATCAAAGGTGTAATTCATAAAATTGCCATTGTATTTTAAAGATTAAAAGCTTTAGAGATTACCGTTTTTCCACTGAAAAGAGCTTCATCATAATCCGTTGAAATGACACCATATAAAGTTATGGTTTGGGATAAAACCCAAGTAGTCCTTTCTTAAACATTGGTATACTATACATAAGAAAGATGTTTGCAACCAAAGTCGGATGAACCTGTCTTTGTATAAACTATTAATATTCCTCCATAAACACCGGAGACAAAAGTGTTTGTTGCTTGGAACGTCAAGTTTCTTTAAGAAGGAATTTTTCGTGAAAAGTTAAGTGGGAGGACAATAGAACTTTGATAAGGTTAAAAGAACCTTAGCTATATGTGCAGAGTTGCGCAGCGCCGAAAAGTATTCCGGAGGCAGCAACAATGCTCATGGCTCACGTGCCTCAAAGGTTATGATCACGGAGATCTAAGTTCCTATTGAAACAAGTAGGTCAAGTAAACAATCAAATACCAAGATTTGAGGGTTGAATCATTATTTGAGAATAATGAACGTACTACATGCAAAGAAGCGATGATGGGCCCTGACTCCGTCAAATGGCTTGAAGCCATAAAATCCGTGATAGTTCCATACACGAGAAATCAAGTTTTGAACTTGAAGGACCCTCGAGAAAGGTGTAAGACCTTACAGTTGTGTTTGGATCTATAAAGAAATAGACATGGATGTTTTACATCTATGAAATAGTCGACATGTTGGGAAAGAGTTCACAACAATGTTCAAAGGTTGACTATGACAAGATCTGATCTTTCATAGCGATATTTAGTCTAGACGGATTAATGTAGCAACCACTACATATAATTTTGTTATATGATAGTTGAATAAACAAAACAAGTTCTTCTAATAGAATCGTTACCTAGGACATGTGCATAACACGGTCCATAGGGTTTTGTTAATTCAAAGGATGCTAGAAGCATATGCAAACTTCAACGGTTGAAGTGAGCATCGCGGAGTTGGAATCTTCACTATGATGAAACTATTAAAGGAGTTTAAAAGTTCATTAGAGACAATGAAGATGCTTGCATTTGCAAGAAATTAAGTGGGAGCGCTAAGACATGTTTCTAATACATTATGTGGAAGACATATTGTTGATTGGAAATAATGTATCTTTTATTAACACATATTAAGAATTTCATCCTGATGAAAGACTTAGGCAAAACCCAAATATTAGGCATGAATAGACGCTAATATGGTTGTGCCAGAAGTACATAGACGAGATATTGAATGAGTTCAATATAGAAACTACAAGAAAGTTTCTTGTCGCACAGAAAGGATTGAATGAGTTCAATGTTGATGATATATTCAAGTGTATTGACATTTGGTAAAGTGAAACAAATAATCAAGTATAGATTGATACTTGATGTATGAAATCACAAAGATTATTTATATCAATCATACGGTGATATGTACAAATCCAGATATGTCCTATGCTCTAAATGTTATGAGCATATACCAGAATGATTCGTAAGATGATCATTGGACAATAGTAAGGATATTCTTATGATCTTTTGCAAGAACTAAGAGTATAATATTTGTAGAAGTGACAAATAGATGGTTAGTTCATTGTAAAAGTACTACATTGATACTAGCTTGGTCACAAAGTACAAATTAAGTTTATCTCAATCTAAACTAAGGGTGGCACAATATAATGGAAAGTGAGTTCCATAATGGATTTGGATGAGTTCCAAAGTTAAGACATTGTGACAGATACTACAACAAAAGGCTAAGTATATGACTGCTATTTTAGCAGCAAAAGAGGGCATTTGTGTCAAGTAGTTTGTTATCAAACTAGGTGTAGTTCACAGTGGGATAATACTATGAAGATATATTGTGCGACAATATTATCAACATGTTTTAACCCCAAAGAGCTAAAGGTCACACCGAAAGACCAAATTTATACAAAGCCATCTCATTAGAGAATGAGTGATGCGTAGAGACGCAAAGACATGCAATTACACACGGACCTGGAAGTGTCAGATCCGAAGATCAGTTGACCACTAGCAATCGTGTACATACAACACCGGAAAGCCATAGGTGTTGAATACACAAAGGTTTGAAACTAGATTATTGACTCTAGTGCAAGTGGGAGACTGTTGGAGATATGCCCAAGAGGCAATAATAAAGTGGGTTATTATCATATCTTCATACTTATGATAAATGTTTACATACCATGCTATAATTGTATTAACCGGAAACATTAATACTTGTGTGATTTGTAAACTAAAATAAGAGTCCCTAGTGAAGCCTCTTGTTAAACTAGCTTGTTGGTTAATATATGATCATGGTTTCCTGATCATGAACATGGAGATGTTATTAACAACAGGATCATATCATTAGGAGAATGATGTGATGGACATACTCCTATAGATAAGCGTAGCATAAAGATCAAGTCATTTCAATAGTTCAATTGCTATATGCTTTCTGATACATAGTAACCTAATTCCTTAGACCATGAGATCATGCATATCACCTTTACCGGATGGATGCTTTGATGACATCAAACACCACACCGTAACTGGGTGGCTATAAAGATGGCATTGAGTGTTCGGAAAGTATTGGTTGAGACACATGGATCAAGAGTGGGATTTGTCCATCCATATGACGGATAGATATACTCTGGGCCCTCTCGGTGTAATGTCATCCAATTAGCTTGCAAGCATGTGACTGGCTCACAAGGGATCACATATCACGGGAACGAGAAAAGAGTACTTATCGGTAACGAGGTTGAACTAGGTATGCAGAGATACCGACGATCATAACCTCGGATAAGTAACATATCGTGAGACAAAGGGAAATTGGTATCGTATGTAAGTGGTTCATTCGATCGCAAAGTAATCGTAGAAATATGTGGGAGCCATATGAATTTCCAGATTCCTCTATTGGTTATTGTTCGGAGAAGTGTCTCGATCATGTCCGCATAATTCACGAACCGTAGGGAGACACACTTAAGGATTCGACGTTGTTTGAGTAGTTATGGTATTATGAGAAAGAGACCGAATGTTGTTCGGAGTCTCGGATGGGATCCGGGATATCATGAGGTGATCCGGAATGGTCCGGAGAATAAGATTCATATAAGGAAAGTCCTGTTTCGGAGTTGCGGAATGATTCCGGTGATTTCATCGGGAACATTCTAGAAGGTTCCGGAATGTCCGGCACTCCGGGGGGGAAGGGGTACATGAATGTGTTATATCAAGTTGGTATGATTGCATCATGTACTAAGTGTTCTTGCTGTCCCAAATAAAGTATTAAATTGAATCCTAAAACAGAAAAGTCAAATGTCCAGTTTGAAAGTCAAACGGCTAAAACAAGAAACTGTGGGAAACAAGCAAGAGGAGTTGGAACCAACCTGGAGGAGGAGTTGGACTCCTCCAGGCCGGCGCACCACCTCTAGGCCGAGTTGGGGAGGGACTCCCCTCCCCTTGGCCGCACCTCCCACCTATAAAGGGAGGGGCAGGGCTGCCCCTCCAAGACACACAAGTTCCTATCTTCTACCTCCGGTTTAGAGCCGTTTCGGTTTAGAGCCTCTAATTGCTTTAGCCTTCGGTTTAGAGCCTTCTAATTGGTTTAGAGACTTCTAATTGGTGTGTCTAATTACTAGACCACTAATAACCTCTCTCATACTCCACCATACTCGCTCCGGCTTAAGGCGAAGCCCTGCGAGATCTCCCCTCTACTTCCGGTACCACGCCGTTGTGCTGCCGGAATCACGAGGAGAGTGCTACAACCTCCGCTGCCTGCTGGAACAAGGGAGAGGAAGGTCTTCGTCGAGTACCGAATGTGTGACCGACTGCGGGAGCGCTGCCGGAACGTGGCGCTGGAAGGATCGTCTACACGATCTTGAGATCGGAAAGAGTACGACTACATCACCCACGAGAATCGCTCTCGTTAAACGCTTTGGAATCTTCGAGGGTAAGTTATACCATCGACTCGTTGCTACAATCTAGTAGATAGATCTTGGCTTGTTTGTTTGTATGCGATAGAAAATTTTTGTTTTCCATGCTACGAACCCCTACATGACCCTTATCCGAGAACCCTATTTTTATAAATTGTCAACTATATAAATTGTTGCATATTTAATTATTCATGCATGCATGTTGTCAGGTGGTTTGGGGGCACTATGCCGATTCACTTTATAATTAAATATGGGGCCCATATGCGGGCAAATCTAGTCTTATATTGGCCCCATTTAATTTGTGCATCGAACCGTTGTCATATTTTGCCATGTTCAAACAACATTTAAGTTGCGCGGGTTCTAAACAACATGAACCGTTTAATTAATTGTCGGGACCCCGGTTTCTGCTTAATATTGCCTAATTGTATCGCATCTTTGCCATGTCATGCATCATACATGCATCATGCCCGATCTTTTGCCTTAGTATTAAATATTGCATCCGGTGTTTATTCTAGTGTTTTGGTTCTTCGCGGATAAGGCCGTTGAGTTGATGCGAGTGTCGACCCGATCGTCGGTTGAACCTTCGACAATGTTTTCAGGCGAGCATCCCTTCCCCTTCTACCTATTTTGCATTTATAGTATTTATTCCCTCCTGTTGATCTATTGCTATCTGTGTTGCGTTTCTCTAGTTTTCGTATCCGTGATATCCCTTGCAGCCATATATTGCCTTGGACACACCATATTACCTGTTGCTTGGTAGATAGTTGGACTTGCGCGTCGTAGTCGCTTGCTCAAGTGCTGTTGCGTGTCGTCCAGTACCACAGTTGTTAGAGTATTGCCGCATGTTTATTGTTGGAGATGATCAAGACTTTAATTACTGCTTAACGACTAAAATTGAAGTAGGTAAGCAGAGGCACAGGTGGGCAATAGAAGTTATTTGGTTGTTAACCGTCCACTTGTGTCCCGTAGGACCCCGAGTACTTGATACCTGTTCCTTGAATATTCGCGCTATCCACATCCGGGAGGATTATGGGACCCCCCTGAGCCAGAGCTTGATTCATTCTTATTTCTTGGGGCCACAAACTAGTTTGAGGTTTTATTTACTATCCTGTACTTATGCCATGTTTTACTGCTTTATTACGATTGTGCGAGGAGCACCTGTACTGTTTAGGTAAGCGGAGTGTTTTCGCGGTATCGACAAGCCCAGTTTTGGGTTCCCAGTCGTTTACAGCCACTGACGCAAACCTTGAGTCCGTCTCGGAGTCAGCTAGCTTCGTTGCGGGTGTACTCAATGGGGTGGCTCCCTGAAATATTTCTGAATCCTGTGATTGCTTTGTCGTGAAGGCCTCGTTGGGTTTTGATTTGGTTTTTCCGAGGTTGATCAAGTGTGTGTTGCTATTTGTGCACCCCTGCAGGGTAAAACTTTCTGAAAGCCGTGTTCGCGGTTATGGACGACTTGGAGCACAATATCTCGATCATAGACAGCTATAACTAAAGTAGTGTTATAAATTTGACTTTATAATGACTAGTAATCAGCTTCACTATAATGGAATGGCTAAATAAAACTGCCAACAATTGCTTGTTTGGGTTGTCGCTTGCGACCATTGTACCTAACTAGTAAGTATTGCAACTACAACGGAATGGCTAAATAAAAGTGCCAACAACTGCTGGGTTTTGGGTTATCTCATGCTAATTGTATTTGACTAGTAAGTGTTGCAACCACAACGGAATGTTTAACTAAAAGTGCCCACTGCTTATTATATCAGGATGATTATCTATACCTGACTAGTAATTGCTGCAACGATAACTGAATAAATAAAACTGCCAACGGTGTGAGTTCCTCGGTTGACTTCCTCGTTTGGTCTCGAGGGGGAATACCAGGATGGGTTTGTTTGGTGTTAGAATCAGGTGGGTTCCGGATAGGTCTTTCTTACCCCTCTCTGATAGCCGCCAGTTGTATCGAGTCTCTATAGGTTGTTTAGTGCATGCTGCGCTGCCGCTTCAGTCCACCATACCTATGTAGGCGAGGACCGCCGAATTCTAGCCTCGCCGTGTACTGGCCTCAGTACTGACCGCTCTCTCTTTTTCCTTTGCCCTTTGTCGGCACCCCTTTTGTTTAAGCAGGTTTTGAGATCGACGTCGTTAGCAGGGTTACCCTTCCGGCTTGGCCTGGGCAGGGTTATGGACGCCATTGGTTATTCTTCAGGGCTCTTAGCCCCATTTGCATCTTGTCCGTAGCTGGACGCTCTATCGTTTTCAAGGTGATTTGGATCTTTATTCTGTAAATCTGTATTCTTGACTCATGGAGTCTTGTTGTATATATATCTGTTCTGTGGGTCCCATCAAGGACTGTTGTGTAATGTTATTACTTCGTTTTCCACCCGCACGAAAGTGCCTGGTGGGCACCTTTGAATCGTTTCTATGCGGGTTTGGCGGGAATCGCTAAAACTTGCATAGGGCCGATTCTGAGGGTGTTACAATAACTAAATATAAGAATTAAGCATGATACTTCGAACAAGATTCTTGGTAGCTTCCAATAGTGACACAATCACTAGTGATTAGAGTAACTTGAAGCAAATGATTTCCATGAGGATATATATATATATATATATAAATATGAGGAAACACATACCAAGAAATACTCTCATATACAAGATCCAAAATAAGATCAATAAAGGCATTCAAGCAAATTGGAACTTGTATGAGCAAATGTGTCACATAGCTGCTAGATAATTATCAATATCAATTCTAAGTGACACAACCTCGGATATTCACATTTTCTAGGATTGTAATATGCACTAAGAATATGACTCCCCCATAATGTGATATTACCATAAAACCAATACGAGGCAAAAGGATACAAATAGAGATAATTAATGGACATTATAAAACTTAAATTTCTCATGAGAATTATACCACATAGAGACTAGACAATAATCCAATATAAATACTAGGTGGTATTCCTCGTGTACACACAATTTTAGGATTGTGGAATTCCCAAGCATAACACTCCCCCAAAATGGGATAATCCATTAATCTCTCAAAAGAGGCAAATAAGATACCAAATATAACCAAGTAAGGCTCAAACACAAGAAACACACATACATGGTGTGCCACCTAATCATACACATATATACTTGATTCTTCAAGATAATTAAGTGGAAATCACAACATGTACAAATGCATGGAAGATACAAAACCAACACATGCACAAGGGGGCGAGTAACTTTCAATGTAAATAGTTTAGCATATGTTACCGCAAGGAGGAACATTGGAAATATAATACAATCATGATAATCAAATGGCTTGGCTTGACAATAATAATTGATGAAGATTCCTCAGTTATTCACAATGTAGCCAAGACTCCAATGCCCTCCAACTAACACCTATTGATCAAGTTTTGGCTTGTTGGTCCCCAATCAAGTTGGGTCCTAAGAGGTTAGTCACAATAGGCTTGGCAACCCAAATGGTTATTTTCTTGAAACCACATTGAGCACCAACAAATTTGGCAAACACATTGCCAACCTGTCGTGGTATTGCCGACGAGTACGCCATGGAGGGGTCCTCACAGTGCGTGTTTAGAGACGTGGGGTAAGGCGGACGGTTGACGGGTACGAGGTAACACAGCTTACCCAGGTTCAGATCCCACGACGATGGCGGAATCCTACTCCTGCTATAAATCACTATAAGGGCAATATGCCGAGTTACAGAGATAGGTTCGCTGTGCGAGGTTGTATGAATCTATACTAAGTTGTCGTGCCCTAAAGGCTCCCATAGGCCCGACTTATATAGTCGCCAGTTCCTAGGGTTACAGGGAAAAGTCCTAGCCGGACAGGTTACAGAGTCCTACACCGTCTATCACTAGTCTTGTGTATCTTGTACTCCAAGGCTCCGGGTACGCTGGTGACTCCACCGTAGCGTTCCGTTATCCGTCATGGGCCTCCCTTCTGGATCCACCTAACTGGGCCGCCCAGCAGGCCACAGGCCATGCTACCGACTATGGGCCACCCGGGTTAGTCGGATAAGAGACATGCTATGAGGATACTCATATAGCATATCCCCAACAGTAGCCCCCGGAGAACTCCGAGATCTTGCGCCGTCTTGCCTCTTCCTGTGGAATGCTCCGTCTAGATGGATGTCGGCAAATCGTCAAGCAATATCTTGTAGTCCTCCCAAAGAACCCTGCAGAGGTTTCTCCGTCTTCTATGAGTAAGTCGAAGAAATGCTGAATCTTCCATCTTACGCTTCCGTAGTTGGATTAAATCCGTCCATGCCGGAATCTTCGATGGGACGGCTCATCTACCATGTCAGTTATGACGACGTAGGCTGTAGGTCAGCGACGCCTCGTAAATCACACATGCAGAGAACACAATCATATCTGATTTTCCCGCGCGAGCGATACGAACCGTTGGCGGCGGCGGTTGGAGACGTAGCGAAATTACCGCGCACGTTCACGAACATGTCGTCTACGCGGCAACCATCCGATTAGCTGCACGAATCTTGACGCAGAGTAAGATAAATAGTAACCGTGGGACACTTGCCACTTTTTCACCCCATTCTATCGCATCATCGTCTTCTTCCTCCAGTCGCACGCCTCCTCGAGCTCTCCGCGGAAAACCTCGAAGAAACCCTAGCCTCTCTCTCTGCACCAGTCGCGCCCTCCCAGTCCTCCATGGCTAGCAGCAGCTCTTCCCGGTCGATGGCGGCGTCGAGCGAAGCCACGGCGAAGCCGGCGAGCTCCGTCGTCGTGCCCCCAGAGGGCCTGGTCATCCCCGCGTCGGCGGTGATTGAAACCACCGGCGGTGACCACAATCTGGCGGCGCTGGAGCCTCTGGAAGAGGAGCCAGACTCGCACAAGGGCGACTGGCGCGGCTCGGACATCACCAGCCGCGACATCCAAGAGATGGTCGCCGAAGGCTACCTCCCCGCGACGGAGGGGCTTGCCTGGCGGGCGGCGCCGGCCGGTGAGGTGACACCTTCTCCCCAAGCCGGAGAAAAGGTGTACCTCAAGGCTCAGCTGGTATGCGGCGTTTCTATGCCCATCTCCCACTTCTTTTTGTCCGTCTTAAACCACTTCAAAGTCCAACCCCGCAACCTCTCCCCCAATAGTATCTTAGTGCTTAGCAACTTCGCGGCACTTTGTGAGGGTTACCCAGGGATTAAGCCTAGGTTAGACTTGTTCGTGTACTTCTTCACCGTCAAACATGAAGCCGAACATAGTAGGGAGGAGCTTAGGAACTGCGGCACCATAAGCTTCAAGATCCGACCTGGCCGGCAGTTCCCCGACATCGTCGGCCACGAGTCGTGCAAAAACTGGCAGCTGACGTACTTCTACGGCCCTGACATTCCTTTGGCGGGCCGAGAAGTGACGTACCTGGACTTCATGGATGGAGCCGCCGCTGAAGTTTCCACATGGAGATCCCATGCCTCCCTTCCCTCCGACCTCAACGCTTCTCACGCAATAAGGCGGATCGAGTGGTTCGTAGAGGCGGGTTTGACCGGCTTGGACCTAGCCATGTGCTGGTTCATCAGGCGAATCCAACCCCTGCAGCACCGCGCGAAGTTCATGCATGAGTACATGGGTGATAAAAGGATTCCCTTCGGCTCTCCGTGGATAACTTCTTGAGCGACTCCGTCAAGCTCCGTCTGAAGGACATCGTCAAGGTGAAGGACAAGAAGCGTGGCTTCACCATCACCTGCGACATGTACGTAGACGGCAAGTGCCCAAATGTAGGTATTTATTTTTCGTGTATGACATTGCTCCAGTTTCTCCGTCTTGCCAGTGCCATCTTATCTAACACGGTGAATTCTAACTTAACAGCTTAGCGATCTAGATGAGGACAACCTGGCTACCCAAATCTACGATCCAAAGATGAAGGAAGTCACGGTCGTGTCCGACAACGATGCCCCGTTGGCGCGAAAGCGGAAGAGCTCCACCTCTGACGCTGCCGACGGAGGCAAGAAGAAGAAGACGGAGGGTGGAGCCTCCAAAAAGAGTACTGCCGCCCTGGAGGCGGAAAAGAAGAAAGCCACCGGGATGTTTGCCAAAGCGCCCCCCCTAGTGTAAGCCTCTCATTCTCCGACATTTGTCTTATTTATCTGTCTTATTCCTGTACTTATGCACTTTGCACGTTTCAGGAAGAAAGCCACAACCAGCCTCAAGAAGTCCTCCAAGACTCTTGGGGCTTCTAGAAATATCAAAGATATGCTGCATCGCGACTCCTCCCCCGCCATCGCCCCTGCTACTCCTGCCATCAAACCCTCCTCCGCTCCGACAAGCTCCCAAGTCCAGGAGGCACCAGGCCCTTCCGCCATGGAAGTGGACTTTGGCGCCTCTACCGAACTCGCTGTTGTCGGCGAGCAGGCGACGCAGGAGAGCGCTGCTCTTCAAATGGCTGAAGCTCCGGCTAAGGATGACATCGGTAGCGGCAAGGCGGTGGTGGGAGATGGTACCTCTGCCGAAGACGGCGCCTCTGCTCCCCAGAAACCCTTCGAGTTCCCAAAGATAATTTACCCGGCGCTCACGCCGAGTAACACAACTATGGTTCCTGGAGGAGTGTCGTCATCTCCGACGTGCGGTCTTGAGGAGCTACTCCGACAAGCAGACATCTTGCGAGGAAATAGCATTTCCTTTGGCAAGCTGCTAGCCGAGAGCGCTACAAACCTCAAGATCATTGCGCTTGTAAGTTTTACTTTACCTTTTGCATTTCGTATGAGTATCCCACTGTAGCCCCCGAGGATGTAGACAAAAAACCATAGGTTTTGCATATATATGCTCTAAGAGTGACTAAGTTAGAAAGAACTCTCACTGTAGCCCCCAAGCATTTAGATGGAAGAAATTATTCCGACTAGATGCTTTAAGAGTAGCATACACAGTGTTCATATTTTTCAGTGTTGTAGCCCCCAAACTTCTAGTTGTAACTGAATTAGTTTCAACTAGATGCTTAAATAAAAACTAAGCATATTCTGAGTTAAAAACTTTATACTGTAGCCCCCAAGCTCTTAATCGAGAACTGAATTAGCTCCGACTAAGTGCTTAAAGAAAAGCTAAGAATATTGCTAAGTTAAAAACTCTCGCTGTAGCCACCGAGCATCTAGGTGGGAATTTCTGACTAGAAGCTCTAAGCAGACAAAACAACGATTTTAACTTTGTATTTGTTTCCACATAACGAGAATGCTCGGCGGGGCATGGCCAACGACAAGTACCAGAAGATGCGCGCAGATCTTGAAGCCGAAAAGGGTAAAACTGCCATCTTGAAGGAACATATCATCAAAAACAAAAGTCTGTTTTCTTTTTGCGCATTTTCGTCTTTCTTTTGTGCCCATAATCTCCGAGTACTCAATGTGTACTTTGTTTTCTCCGACTTGCAGAGCATTTTGCCAAGGCCAAGGATATTGTCGAGCAGTCCAAGCACATCTAGCAGCTGGACAGCGAGAACAAGATCCTTAAGAAGGAGAGGGAAGAAATGCTGAAGATGCACGAGGATTCCATGAAAGCCTTGCAGGACTCCGCCTCCGCGGAGATCAATCGCTTGAAGGAGGAGCTTGCGATCCTAAAGGATCATAAGCAAGCTGCTGACGAGCAAAACCTTCGCCATAACAAAGCGTTTAAGCTCCTCCAATAAGAGAAGGAATCCTTGGCGGACACCGTCTGGCAGTCTAAGGCCAGCATCTTCAGTAAGTGTCCTCCGCTTTGTAGTTCTGTAGTCTGGATACTTAGAGTTTATTGAACTCATGCAATCCTTGTCGGAATTTTCAGCGCCCATGGGTTTAACCCGCTCGCCTCCTTCGGATAAGGAATGCATGGTTCTTGCTGGCAAATTCATCAATACCGCCATCGCCCAAGCCAAGGAGATTGCCAAGCCCCTCCAGATCTATATCAAGGCCTCGGACTCCGTGACGAAGTACTCGGAGATTCTGCGCCGAGCCCCCGAGCGTGTCGCGAGCTGGAAAGCTTCATGCGCACGGGCTGGCGCAAGGATGTCGTTGTCTATGGTGAAGGCACACTATGAAGATGCCGACATCAACACGGTGACATCTGGTATCCCCGACGTGGATGATGACGGCAAGGAGATTGATCACGAAGCCATCCTGTCATCACTCGCGGGTTATGACACCAGGGTTGCCGAGTTGGTGGACGTTGACTTCTTCGTGCCCAGGAACTTCATCGACAACGTCAACCAGGATTCCTCCGAGTCTCATCACAGCGACGACGTTGAGGGTGATTCTCCGGCTGGTGATGATGCGGCCTCCAAGTCTCCTGCGCCCAAAGAATGAAAAACACTTTGTAGTTTCTGTGTGACCTCTGGAGTGTGCGCGGAAAAAAACTTGTTGATGTAATCTTAAGGCGGAAAACTTGTTGATGTAACCATTCCGTTATAGTTGCAGCAATTACTAATCAGATACATATGGCATGATATAATCCCAAAACCCAGCAGTTGTTGGTACTTTTATTCAGCCATTCCGTTGTAGTTGCAATACTTACTAGTCAGGTACAATGGTCGCAAGCGACACGCCAAACAAGCAGTTGTGGGCAGTATTAATTAGCCATTCCATTATAGTGAAGTTGATTACTAGTCATTATAAAGTCAAATTATAGCAATAAACTTTAGTTATGCTTGTCTATGATCGAGATACTGTGCTCCAAGTCGTCCATATCCGCGGACACGGCTTTCAGAAAGTTTTACCCGGCCGGGGTGCACCAATAGCAACACACGCTCGATCAACCTCGGAAAAACCAAATCAAAACCCAACGAGGCTTTCACGACTGAACAATCACAGGATTCAGAAATATTTCAGGGGGCCACCCCTTAAAGTAGAACACGCAACGAAGTTAGCTGACTTCGAGACGGACTTAAGGTTTGTGGGGCCGGCTGTAAACGACTGGGAACCCGAAAGTGTGGCTGGGCTTGTCGATACCGCGAAAACGGGTCACAATTCCTAAACAGTACAGTGTGCTCCTCGCACAATCGTAAATACATAAGTAGCATGGCATAAGTACAGGATCGTAAATAAAACCTCAAACTAGTTTGTGGCCCCAAGAAATAAGACTGAATCAAGCTCTGGCTCAGGGGGGTCCCATATACCTCCCGGATGTGGATAGCGCGATAAATCAAGGAATAGGTATCAAGTACTCGGGGTCTTACGGGACACAAGTGGGCGTTCGGAAACCAAATATTATTTATCACCCACCGATGCCTCTGCTTATTTCAATTTTAGTTGTTAAACAGGAATTAAAGTGAACGATAAGTAAAACTAGGATCATCACCAACATCAACATGCGGCAATACATCAACAACTGTGGCACTTGACGACACGCAACAGCACTTGAGCAAGCGACTACGACGCGCAAGTCCAACTATCTACCAAACAACAGGTAATAGGATGTGTCCAAGGAAATATAGGGCTGCACGGTATATCACAGGTACGGAAACTAAAGCATCGCAACACAGATAGCAATAGATCAACAGGAGGGGAATAAATACTATAAAAGTAAGATAGGTAGAAAGGGGGAGATGCTCGCCTGAAAACATTGCCGAAGGTTCAACCGAAGATCGGGGCAAAGCTCACATCAACTCAACGGCCTTATCCGCGAAGAAGCAAAATACTAGAATAAAAACCGGATGCAATATTTAATACAACGACAGAAGATCGGCATGATGCATGTATGATGCATGGCATGGCAAAGGTGCAATGCAATTAGGTCATATTAAGCGGAACCGGGGTCCCGACAATTATTCAAGTGGTTCAAGTTGTTTAGCTACCCCGCAATTTAAATGTTGTTGGAACATGGCGAAGGATAGTACCGGTTCCCTACACAAATTTAAATGAGGCCAATATGAGACTAGATTTGCCCGCATATGGGCCCCATATTTAATTATTAGGTGAATCGGCATAAGGCCCCCAAACCACACAAATATGCATGCAAGTATGACAAGTTGATATGCAACAATTTGATATTTCATTTATAAAAATAGGGCTCGGGAAAAGGGGTCACACATTAGGGTTCGTCAGATCTTGGGTTCCGGGGTTTGGGGTCCGGGGTCGATCTTGGGGTTTTCAGGGTTCGGCGAGGTCGTTCTCGGACTCCGGGATTTAGGGGCTTGGATCGGGGTAGTAGATCTTGTCGCTTGGTATCCGTGAAGTAGAACTTGTAGTCCGTCTTTTGTCGGTGGTGAACTTGACCGATGGTCTTCGGGTCCGGGTAGGAGCACTTGGCGTTGTCGAGCGGGAGTTCATGTCACAACCGTGTCGACGACCTTGGCGTCCGAGAGATGATCTTGTTGCATCCGCGGCCTTCGGGTACGGTTTCTCCGGCTCCCATGTGGAGACCTTATCGTTGCGTCGAAGAACTCGGGTTCGGGTTCGGTGAACTACTTGGTGTTTCCCCTTAGAAGATCCACGGGTACGGGTGGCAGAACTCGGCGTTTCGTGATGAAGATCTTGTTCGGTCCCGGTTGTTGGCATTGTGGTGATTGTTCTGTTCCTTGGCAGTGGCTTGGGTTGGCACCGGACTGAACGAGACGGACACGTACACGGGCACCTGCAACTTCCTACACACACGCACAGGAGGCTACAGGGAGAAAACCAGCAGTCGGCTCGCGAGTCGCTTGGTGGAAGCGACGGGGTGTGCTGGCCAGGGGCTGAGGCCAGCGGAACCAGATGAGGCCGACGAAGCGGGACCCGCCGGCGACGGCGGCGGCAGACGAGGCAGGCACGGCCAGGGGGAGGCTCGGGGTCGCGGGTCTGCGAGGGGAGAGGCGAGCTCGCCGGCGACGGCCGGGGACGCGCGGGAGCGGCGGAGGAGGCGCTGGCGGAGCGGCCGCCGGCGACGAAGGCCGCGGGGCGCCAGGGAGGAGGTGCTGGAGGCGGGGACGAGCGTCGGGGACGGCAGGGTTAGGTGGGGCCGGTGGAGGGAGAGGAGAGAGAGGGGTAAGGTGAGGTGGCTGCCTCTGGTTGGGTGGGGGTTGGGGCAAGGTGACGTGTCGGGAGCTGAGTGGAGGGAGTGATGTGGAGGGGAGGGCTGGGTAGGTTAGTTGGTAGCTGTAGGATTTGTTGGGGTGTTCAGGTGGACCGATTTAAAATCCTGGGGGTGGTCGTCCGGGTCAATCGGCCCGTTCGACTGCCCCCACAAAAATAATTAAATGTTTTATTTAATTCCAACAAGCCTTTTGCACACTATTAGCAGACAAAGTAAAATATTCCGGCGACCCGGTTTTGATATTTGAATAGAGGTGGGGCGTTTTTAGAAAACAAAACGGGCTTTGCGAAAATAGTTTTAAGCAAACAATGCATGATGATGACGATGCAATGCACAAAAACAACGCGATTTTCTAGTAGTGGTTTTGCGGGATGCCACAGGCGGTGGTGGTGGTGGCTGAATCAGAGGGGCTCCGTCAATGAGCGCAAGCGCTGTCTAAGCTGCCGCTTCAGCCTCCGCGTAGTTGTTGACGGTGTTCACCATGCCTTCGAAGGTAAGGCATCCTGATGCCTGTTGTCGTCTTAGAGAATGTCGGAGAAGCGTGCCACGGTCCAGTCCTTCCACAAAGTGATAGATAGCATCATCATTGGGGTAGTGGGCCAGATCGGCTCGTATACGGAGCCACCTGGCCAGGTAATCGCGGGGGGGTTCGCCCTCTCTCTGAACGCAGCGCGCCAGATCGAAGATGGTAACCACGCCGACGAACTTGGATCTCTGTTGTCCAGATGCACGGATAAAGCCGACGGATTTGTAGTGATCTTCCACCTTTATATACTGCACAGGGGCGGTTTGGGTGGGTCTTGAATTTTTCTGATCTTTGCCGGCAAACTCCGAGGAGAGATCCGACATTAATCCTTCCGCGAACGTATCCTGCCCGTAGGCGGTCCGTGCGGGTCTTGATGCTTTCTGATATTTGCCGGCAAACTCCGAAGAGAGATCTGACATTGATCCTTCCGCGAATGTATCCTACCCGTAGGCGGTCCGTGCAGGTCTTGATGCTCCACCGACTTCCAGGGAACTAGTGCCCGAGTCGGTTTCGCCGATGAAGAGGTGGATGTCTCTGATAGGAACGATCGAACACCGCGTAGGGTTCATCTTCGCCGGGATCCAGAACTCGTCGGGAGGTACGATCAGAACATTGCCGGAGAAGAGAACGCGGCTGATGGCTACGGTTTCGCCGATTCCCGCGAAGATCTTGGTCCTCGCCCGCTGAAGAGCCTGAAGCGACTCTTTCCCCATGGTGGGCGCCAATTTTAGTGGTATTGCCGACGAGTACGCCATGGAGGGGTCCTCACAGTGCGTGTTTAGAGACGTGGGGTAAGGCGGACGGTTGACGGGTACGAGGTAACACAGCTTACCTAGGTTCAGATCCCACGACGGTGGCAGAATCCTACTCCTGCTATAAATCACTATAAGGGCAATACGCCGAGTTACAGAGATAGGTTCGCTGTGCGAGGTTGTATGAATCGATACTAAGTTGTCGTGCCCTAAAGGCTCCCATAGGCCTGACTTATATAGTCTCCAGGTCCTAGGGTTACAGGGAAAAGTCCTAGCCAGACAGGTTACATAGTCCTACACCGTCTATCACTAGTCTTGTGTATCTTGTACTCCAAGGCTCCGGGTACACTGGTGACTCCACCGTAGCCTTCCTTTATCCGGCATGGGCCTCCCTTCTGTATCCACCTAACTGGGCCGCCTAGCAGGCCACAGGCCATGCTACCGACTATGGGCCACCCGTGTTAGTCGGATAAGAGACATGCTATGAGGATACCCATATAGCATATCCCCAACACAGCCTCATCCTTACAAAGAGAATAAGCATCATCAATAATGATAGGGTAGGATGAGGAGATACCAATAGTGCATGACGAAGAAATGTGCCCTTTCTTACGGCATATGTAGCAAGTTCTACTCTTGCCATCTTTATTCTTAGGTGAAGCCACAACTCGAGGAAGATCTCGAGTAGTACTCTTAGCAAGAGGCCCATTAATGACTTGAGGTGGAGATTGAGGTCGCTTCCCTTGTTGCTTCAACTAAGAGGTTTTTTCTTCAATGGGCAAGATCTAACATGGTGCCCTTCTTCCTTGCACTTGAAGCAAACAATGTTGGTCGGATTCTTGACTTGAGCTTGGCCATTCTTATTGTTGTCCTTGTGCTTCAACTTGATAGTGGACTTGTTCTTGATATTGGAGTTGAATCCAAGCCCACTCTTGTCATTGGGGGATTTTTGCACACTCAAGATTTTGTTGAGTGCGACCTTCCCTTGATGACCCTTTTTCAAGTCATTCTTCAAAGAAGTGACTTGAGCCTTGAGCCTTTTGATTTCCTCTACACGGTTGGTTTCAACAAAAACACTAGAGGAAGTAGATGCTACATTGTTAGAGAAACAAGGCACAGAATGTAATTCATCACGATATATATCATGGTTGTGGGAGGATGAACTACAAGGACTAGCACATGGAAATTTAACATTTGGAGTAGATATAGTGCTAATGTACACATGAGGCCCACTAGATGTTACCTTTGACATGATGGCCTCATGAGCTAACTTTAGCCTACCATGGGAGACTAGAAGATCCTCATGGGAGCTTGAGATCTTAACATGACTTTCTTCTAATTTCCCATAGTTGCTAGTTAGCAATGCAAGTTGAGCCTTTAGCTCAACATTCTCCTTAAAAATAGATGCTTCATAAGAAATATAGTTAGTAGCACAAGCATCATCATTATTAGCGAGAGGTGAGGGCAACTTGGCAAGCTCTTTGGAATATGAAGCTTTAAGTTGCTCATGCGACTCGATGAGTTTGATGAGCTCCCTCTTAACGACCCAAGAGCCATTTTCGAGGTGCTTAAAATCCTCAACAAGTTTAGCATAAGCAACATCAAGTTCATCATTTTTAATCTTGAAGGAGTTTGCCACCACAAGTTCTCTATCATGGTATTCTTTTACTCTAGATAATTCTAGAGTGGAAGTCTCCTCAAGAGATTCTTTGGTGGTTTGTTCTTCTTCAAGGGAGTCCTTTAGTTGAGCAATTTCATTAGCATACAAATACGTTTCCAACCAGAAAATAGCTTGATGGCGCCCACCACTTGTCGTGGGACGCTTCGTTGGAAACCCCAAGAGCAAGGTATGAAGCAGCACACAGCAAGTTTCCCCCAGTAAGAAATCGAGGTTATCGAACCAGTAGGAGGAAGGAAACGTCACACAAGTGTTGCTAGCAACGTGGATACCTGCACAACACAAACTCAAGACTTTGCCCCAACGAATCAGTGAGGTTGTCAAGCTCACCGGTTTGCTGTAACAAAGGATTAAACGTATGGTGTGGAAGGTAATGGTTTGCAGCAAGTAAACATGTAACAGTGGAAGATGTATCAATGGTAAAGATTGTACCAAGGTCCATAGTTCACTAGAGGTGCTCTCCTTAGATAAACAACATGGCATGAAGGGTAAACAAATTACAGCGAGGCAATTGACAGAAACTGAGCAAGGCATAACAATGCAATTACTAGGCAGAAAGATCACATGAGGTTGATTGGGCAATACAAAAATATACATAGACCGTCATCCAACTGCATCTATGACTAGAAGTCCACCTTCAGGTTATCATCCGAACCCCCTCCAGTATTAAGTTGCAAGCAACAGACAACTGCTTTAAGCAAAGTGTGTAAGGTAAACAGTCCACATGTTCCATGAACAAGAGACCGTTGTTTTATCCCTAGTAGCAACAACACATCTACAACCGAAGATATTTTTGTCACTTCCCTTGGAAACTAGAGGCATGAACCCACTATCGAGCATAAATACCTCCTCTTGGAGTCACTAGCAACTACTTGGCCAATATAACCACTAGCAATGGAGAGCATGCAAGATCACAAACAACACAGACATGATAGAATCATAAAGATAAAACCATTAATCAAACCAACATAATAATCTCAATATCCATCGGATCCCCGCAAACACAACATGCATGATTACAATTACATTAGATCTTGATCATGAATGGAGCTCACAACATCTATACATGAAAGCACAGAGGAGGAGATACAACCATCTAGCTACTACATGGACCCATAGTCCAAGGTGGAACTACTCACGAATCATACCGGAGAGAAGGCCTTCGGGATGATCTCCCCTCCGGCAGGGTGCTGGGAAGAACTTCAGATCCCCCCGATCTAGGGACGATGGTGGCGGCGGCTACAGACGGTTTCGCGGATTTCTGATCAGGTACTCAGGGTTTCTGCATCGGGGGCTTCTTATAGGCGAAGGGGCGAGACCGGGAGGCGGCCAGGGCCACCAAACCCTAGCCAGGCGCGGGCCCACCTGCCCCCGCGCCTGGGGTGGGTCTGGACCCCCTCGACGGCCCTTCCGGCTCTCCTCTGGACTTCTTGTTCCCCACTGAAAGTAATTGACTTTGACGTTTGTCCCGTCCAATTCCGAAAATATTTCTTACTAACTTTTCTAAAACCAAAAACAGCAGAAAACAGGCATCTAGCACTGTTGCAACTTGTTAATAGGTTAGTACCAGAAAACATGTGAAAAGCACCTCAAAGTGTGGACAAGTAAAGCAAAGTAGATACTAAACAAGCATGGAGCATCAAAAATTATAGATACGTTTCCAACGTATCAGCATCCCCAAGCTTAACTCATGCTCGTCCTCGAGTAGGTAAGTGATAAACAGAATAATTTTTGAGGTGACATGCACCCTCACAATAAAGATCCTACCATTTGCAAACATTGAAAGCTGGGATCAAAGAACTCTAAACTTGTGCATGAAAGATGGAGTTCTAACAATAGGACATGTAATTATGCATGCAACATGGCAAGCTACAAACAAAGATCATGAATAATATGCATTGAAAAACTTTTGTTTGTTTCACATGCAGAAAACATTGCATAGTGGCAATCAGCTTGTACCTCATAGATTAGCAATATAATGCATAGGACACCTGCAAAGTTTCACAATGGTGACTAGAAACAAATAGCACAAGAACAAGTAATAACACAATATGCATCAATTAATAAGCTTTGGAACACTGCACGCAGAATGACAACTATGCTCTCTTAATGGTGCCTAAAGGTAGAAGGTGGAGACTCAATAATGGTGGAAGAAAGGCCTTTTTTGTAAAGGAAGCAGGGATTACAAGTTCCAAAAAGAGCTTCCAAAAATTATGGTACTTGTTAGCTTTCAGCCCTCATTGCCCCTATCATAAGCATCTTGAAGTGGTTAAGGTTAAAGTGGCAAAGTTGGAGTATATGCTTGACGAAGTATAAGTTGGCAATCTCATGCCCCTTGAATACGAGGGCCACACCTCATGCATACTCAACTTTGGGTCTAGGTAAGTTCTTGTCACTGTAAGTATTTGCATATTATTGAGAACCACCAATGGGGTACCCCTTGCACATGGTACATGAGCTTTCCCATAACCAAAATGACAAGGCAAGCAGACAATGAGCATCTCAGCAATTCTTCTTATGTACCATGGGAATATGGTGCTTTTTTCTCTCTTTCCTCTTTTCTCAATGTGTCTCTTTTTTTATAATAAGAATGCTTCATAGATGTCACTATGGTGATGCTGCAAGTTTCCACCATGATTAGGCATGGCTTAGGCTAGCGGCCCAGGCGTTTCTCTAATACAGGATACAAACTCCATGGACTTACAAGTTCCCTCTTTATTTCACACCGGTGACATCCATAGACAAAAGAACATGATATCAACTGAGTACAACAAGGTACAAGTGCAATGTTGAAAACGTTCCCCGTGACAGCACGGTTCTGCTAATTCCAACTTATAAGTGCAAGCATATACAACAAAGTTGTCACAATGGTTCAAGTTTATTAGGGGCAAAGAACAAAGTGTGCCATCAAGTTCGTGAGGGCTTTAATCACTAAGTTTTCAGATAACAAAAATAGTTTTTAATTGGAAGATAGTTGAAAACAGGAATATACTTGGAATGGTGTAACACACCATGCATAGGAGTTTATAGTGGGAACTTTGGAATAACTTGGTTTCTTGGGAGTTGGAGGCATGAGTAGAACTTACCCATACAAGTGGAGGCTAGCAAAAGACTGGGAGCAACCAACTAAGAGAGCAATAATGGCCATAATTATGCAATGCAACAAAGCAAACTAATCAAAGCAAAGAGTGGTACCACAAGTCAAGGACTAAATGATCGTAGAGGCTAATGGTGACTTGTCATAGTCATAACATGGTGTAAGCATGTGCCAAGTCAACCCAAGCAAAGCATCAAATGAGAATACCACAATACTATGCTTTTGCATGCTAAAACACGCATAATTTTTCAAGGCACACTAAGCAATCCCAATTGTTTGGAACAATACATGCTACAACAATAATTACTAAGCATAATGCAAAAACAACACCTAGCATGTCATGCTAAAGTCTAAGTCACAGTCAATGCAAGCTCCTCTTGCACTTCAAACAAGAACTTACTACTCCTTTCCAAACACCAAGCAAACTTATTTGCAAAACAACACAGCGAGAACGGGGGTCCAAACTACTAAAGCAAACTAAACAAACTAAGGAAATCAAACAAAAACTAAGACGCTCCAAGAACAACACAATTGTGCATGAAACAATAAAAACGAAGTGTCTAGACAGACCCTGAGCTTTTTATTGATGAAGAAGGGGATGCCTTGGGCATCCCAAAGATTTGACGCTTGTACCTCTTGGATATTTCTTGGGGTGACACCATGGTGACATCCCCAAGCTTGAGCTTTTGTCCATTCTTCATCTCATTGCATCATTCTCTCTCTACACCTGAAATTTTTCCATCATACAAAACTTCACACAATCTTCATTAGCAACATTAGCTTATTCAAAAGATATTAGACCACTGGCAAAGCTTTGGAACAGCAAGGATTTTAATTAAAAACACAAACTATTGTAGTAACTCCTTCAAAAATCTCAATTTACCTAAAGATAACTCAAAAAGGGATCAATAAGAAGCAAATGCAAATAATGACAGAAATCTGTCAAAACAGACCAATAGGTAGAAACGAATTTTTTCGAACATCTTATGTTGTCCAAATCAAAAAGTGTTGAACTAACGAAAGTTAGCTAACATACTGGGAGATTTATTAGTAAATTTTGAGCTAAATCCGAGTTACAGAGCCTACTCACGATTTTTTTGGTGGAGGACAGAAATATGTTTCAAGACAACAACTCCCCAAATCTTATTTCCCTCTCATTAGAGGTCATTCTTGGCACAAAAAGCAAACAAAAAGGATAAGGAGAGGTTATTACAGAAGTAATAACTTCCAAGACTCAAGAAAACTCTTGGATTATCTACCAACAAGTACTTTTCTTTAACGCCTTTAAGTTAGGCACAAGAAGCAAGAAGAATCAAGTATTTTCAAATGAGGAAGCATTAACATTCATACTTGCAAAATCTTCAATTATGAAAGGTATCTCATCCAAATGGGTTTTGGAGGATCCTTTCTCATCTCTCTTCGGTCTACTACCTTCATCAAAAAGATTTTCAGGGGCAATCCAATCAAAGTTCTTTTCAAAGGCTTCATGCATTCCAACAAGCTTAAAGGGTATGGGTATATTGAATTCCGTTCCAGGCTTAGTTTTATCAGAAATACCCATAACATCTACACTTGAACCTAGCATATTGAAACGTTCAAAAACTTTTTTGGCTTCCCTAGCAACATCATGGAATTCCTTTGATAAAGTTTTAAGGATGAATTCCCTTTTTTCAACATTCTTCTCTTCTTTTAGTTTTAGGAATAAGAATTGTATGAAGGGGTTAAGGCTAACAAACCTAGCCTCCAACATATGAACTAAAAAGCTGCAGCGATCTCATAATTAGGAGCAAGTTCAGCTATAGATTTATCCTCAATGTCCTCATGCTTGCTAACATAATTAAAGAATTCTTTAATATTATCTTTCCCAATTATGGAGCCACTACCTATTGCAAGATCTTTCAGGGCAAACTGGGGGAGCAACATGGTGAGCTAGAGCAAAGTGGCAACTAGAGCATGAACTATTTTTTTGTGTTTTTGAATAAAGCAAGCAAACCAAACTAGACTAATTATTTTGTTTTTTTTTTGGAAAGAGGCAGGCAAAACCAAGCAAAAGAAACAAAACAAACTAAAAACAAAGTAAAGAGAAAGGAAGTGAAGGACTCCCCTTGTGAAGACGTCCTTAGCCTCTCCGGCAACGGCACCAGAAAATAGCTTGATAGCGCCCACCACTTGTCGTGGGACGCTTCATTGGAAACCCCAAGAGCAAGGTATGAAGCAGCACAGCATCAGGTTTCCCTCAGTAAGAAACCGGGGTTATCGAACTAGTAGGAGGAAGGAAACGTCACACAGGCGTTGCTAGCAACGCGGAGACATGCACAACACAAACTCAAGATTTTGCCCCAACGAACCAGTGAGGTTGTAAAGCTCACCGATTTGCTGTAACAAAGGATTAAACGTATGGTGTGGAAGGTAATGGTTTGCAGCAAGTAAACAGGTAACAATGGAAGATGTATCAATGGTAAAGATTGGACCGGGGTCCATAGTTAACTAGAGGTTCTCTCCTTAGATAAACAACATGGCATGAAGGGTAAACAAATTATAGCGAGGCAATTGACAGGAACTGAGCAAGGCATAACAATGCAATTACTAGCCAGAAAGATCCCATGAGGTTGATTGGGCAATACAACAATATACATAGACCGACATCCAACTGCATCTATGACTAGAGGTCCACCTTCAGGTTATCATCCGAACCCCCTCCAGTATTAAGTTGCAAGCAACAGGCAACTGCTTTAAGCAAAGTGTGTAAGGTAAAAAGTCCACATGTTCCATGAACAAGAGACCGTAGTTTTCTCCCTAGTAGCAATAGCACATCTACAACCGAAGATATTTCTGTCACTTCCCTTGGAAACTAGAGGCATGAATCCATTATCGAGCATAAATACCCCCTCTTGGAGTCACTAGCAACTACTTGGCCAAGATAACCACTAGCAACATAGAGCATGCAAGATCACAAACAACACAGACATGATAGAATCATAAAGATAAAACCATTAATCAAACCAACATAACAATCTCAATATCCATCGGATCCCCGCAAACACAACATGCATGATTACAAATAGATTAGATCTTGATCATGAACGAAGCTCACAAGATCTATACATGAAAGCACAAAGGAGGAGATACAACCATCTAGCTACTACATGGACCCATAGTCTGACGTGGAACTACTCACGAATCATACCGGAGAGAAGGCCTTCGGGATGATCTCCCCTCCGGCAGGGTGCCAGGAAGAACTTCAGATCCCCCCCGATCTAGGGACGATGGTGGCAAAGGCTACAGACGGTTTAGTGGATTTCTCATCGGGTACTCAGGGTTTCTGCATCAGGGGCTTCTTATAGGCGAAGGGGCGAGACTGGGAAGCGTCCAGGGCCACCAAACCCTAGCCAGACACGGGCCCACCTGCCCCCGCGCCTGGGGTGGGTCTGGCCCCTGGCTCCTCTGGACTTCTTGTTCCCCACGGAAAGTAATTGACTTTGACGTTTGTCCCGTCCAATTCCGCGAATATTTCTTTACTAACTTTTCTGAAACCAAAAACAGCAGAAAACAGGCATCTGGCACCGTTGCAACTTGTTAATA
Source organism: Avena atlantica (assembly GCA_910589765.1). NCBI lineage: Eukaryota > Viridiplantae > Streptophyta > Magnoliopsida > Poales > Poaceae > Avena > Avena atlantica. Next base: position 13,899,591 of record OU342737.1, read on the forward strand.
GGTTAGTACCAGAAAACATGTAAAAATCACCTCAAAGTGTGGACAAGTAAAGCAAAGTAGATATTAAACAAGCATGGATCATCAAAAATTATAGATACGTTTCTAACGTATCTTACGCTCACGCTCAAACTGTACATCAATTAAGTTTTCTTGCTCCTCAATAAGATCATTGCCTTCTATAGTATAATTCTAGATTTCAATAAAGTTGGAGGAAGCAATTTTATGTTTGAAGAGAGCGCTATAGACAACCTATCCCATTTTCTTAATAGAGGTAATATCATATTTACCTCGATAATCATCATTATCATTCTCAACCTCATCATCATCATCATCATGAGATACAATGGGATCCAAAGAGGTTACCTTTGTTCCCTTAGCCATAAGGCATATGTGAGAACCGGAGGAAGGTGATGATGATATTGCACTTGTAGCTCTATTCAAGACCTTGTATTAGCCCATAGAATCTTCATTTTCCTCTACATGGTTAGCAACACAAGCACTAGAGGAAATAGAAGCATTTTTTATCATGGCAACAATACAACACATGCATATCATCATGAGGATTATTCAAGCCATTACTACATGATATGCAAGGACTATCAACACTAGCATGTAAGGAGTTGTGAGTGCTAGAAGTGTTAAGGTCCGAAGATAGATCATTGCAACTAGATAGGGATGAGGGATTACAAATAGTAAACACAATATCCACATTGCAATTTCTATCACCACTCACTGTATCATTACCTTGTGAAAAAACACATGTTGGTGAAGTGGTGGACGATGAGAACTCATCTTGACCGAAAGTGGAAGCAACACAATCATCCTCAATAATGTTGGACTTGCTATATTTATCTTAAAGCTTGGTCCATATTTCATGAGCACTCGAATAAGGCATGATATAAGAAAGAACTACATTGCTCACAACAAATAAAAGAATATTAGTAGTTTGAGCATCTATATGAGAGTCCATCTTCTCCTCTAAAGATTCGTTTCGGGGATCCATAGGTGAAGAGAAACCCATATATAGATATTCTTCGATAATTGGGTGAATGTCTCGAAAATAATCAAGCATGCAAGATTTCCAAACATCATAATTTGTGCCATCGAATATATAGAAGGAATCGTTCTCAAATCCCCTAGTCGGCATCTTTACTCTCAAGGCGGTGAAGCCTAAAATGAGAGACCGGGCTCTGATACCAATTGAAAGGATACAAATGTCGCCTAGAGGGGGGTGAATAGGCGATTAAAACTTTTCCAAGAGTGGCGCGACAAAGGCGGAATTAAACTAGCATTTACTTTGTCAAGCACAAAACCTAGAACAATCTAGGGTTCACCTATGTGCACCAACAACTTATGCTAAGCAAGACACACAACTATGTGATAGCAAGATATATACTTCAAGCACGAAGGCTATCACAAAGTAAAGTGCATAAGTAAGAGCTCGGGTATAGAGATAACCGAGGCACGCGGGGACGACCATATTTTACCGAGTTCCTCCCAACATGGAGTACGTCTCGTTTGGAGAGGGGGTGGTATATAACCACCTACGCCACAAAAGGCCTCCCTTATTCTCCAGTGAATCTCACCCCAACGGGATCGATCCACACTTCCACTATCGATGCACTTGTCGGTGGCAATCGGAACCTCTCACAAGGTTGGGGCACTTTCTCCACAACTTAATCGGAGGCTCCCAACAAACGCCACCAAGGCCTAAACCTATAACACAACAAACCGTCTAGGGTTCCAAGAACCCAAGAGTAAAAAGCTTCTCAACTTTCACTCACCAAATCCTCCGGGGAGAACTCAAACTGATGCACCGAATGCAAATGGCAAGAACACCACAAAGGTGCTCGAATCCCTCACTCTCAAGTTCCAACAAAGCTACTAAAGCTATTGGGGAAAAAGAGAGGAGGAATCAAAGAGGAACACAAAATCTCCCAAAATCTAGATCCCAAGGATACACTCACAAAGAGATGTTTTGGTTTGGTCAAAATGTGGATCTAGATCTCCTCTCTCTTCCACTCAAATATGGGCAAGAATCATTGGAGGGATTGAGAGATAGCAAGCTTTGGAAGATCAACAATGGAGGGGAAAACTTGCAAGAATAGTTGGGGAACCATTGGGGAAGAAGGACCCTTAAATATCCCCCCCAAATCCAATCGTTGAAGCCCAAAAACGCGAATCCCGGTACTACCGAACTTTTTCCCGGTACTACCAGATATTTCCGGTACTACCGAACATTCCCTGGGGACCCCAGGACGCCAAATGCACCTTATTCAGTACCAACCGGTACTAAGGGGCGGTACTACCAGACCTCCGGTACTACCGGACCCTGGTCCGGTACTACCGGTCACCCCTGAACGAAAACAACCATAACTTTTGCATCCGGACTCCGATTTTGATGATCTTGGGCTCGTTTCAAAGAGGACAACAAGATATAAAAGATTATTCAAAGAAAAATCATAGTCTTGCAAGGGAGGATAGATCCAAATAATGAAAGGTTTAACCTCTCTCAAAAAGGCGAACCGATAAAACCTCCAACATAAAAAACGTAATAGAAAATGCATATGAAATCCGTTTTCGATGAACTAGAGCTTTTCATGGAGATTAACACAAGCTCTAAATTCTCACATGAGTAAGAACCAAATAATGTAAGGTTTTACCTATCTCTAAAATACAAACCGGTAAAACCTCCAAGATCAAAATGCAATAAGATATAAAAGGGAAATCCGATTTTGATGAACAAGAGCTTGTTATGAACATTACCATAGGCTCTATATACTCGTATGGGCAAGACTAAATAACAACCAAATACGATGATGCAAGTATGCAAAGGTTTGATCTCTCTCCGAACGACGTGACCGAGTTACTCATTTGAGAGCCCCTCTTGATAGCACGGCTATCTATCCTAAACCCGGTCTCCCACTAACAACATGAGACCGGAAAAAGGAAAACCTATCAAGATTATACCTTTGCCTTAAGCATTCCACTTGAGCTCGATGTAGACGAACTTGACCTTCTCAAGATGGAACGCCTTTCTTGATTTCTCATCATCGATCCATGATCACCGAGGATGGCAAGCATCAAACATGAGATCTTCTATAGATGGCGCATTTTGAGCTTGCACAACACATCTTCTTCTCATTTCATCTATCTTGAAGCCAACACATGCTCCAATCAATGCCAATGGACAATTCCTATAAGTACAACTTAATACACACATTAGTCCATAAAGATTGTCATTAATTACCAAAACCACACATGGGGGCCCACATGTTCTTTCAATAAGGATACTCCTAGGAAGGTTGTTTTTCTTTCCACTACTCGAAAAGGTACGAACTTGCCTACAAGAAAACGGTTTTCACCTAATGTTGTTAATACTCCTATTACTAAATAAACATATTATTTTACCAATTTCACCATTATCTAGGATGTCCACCTGTACTGAAAACGAAATGTTGGATGATGATATGGATAATGAGGGTACGCCTAATTTATCCAAGTCCTTATGTGATAATAATGACGAATCTAATTATGATGAACCTAGTGAAAGGAAAGGTGAAACTCCTGTTGTTACTAGTTATAGATCAACACCTTCTCAAGAAGATATTGTGTTTGGTAGAGCTTTTGTGAATATTGATCTAGATGATATTGATGGTTTTGATGCTAATGTCAATACTTCACTAGGATATTTACTTCCTATTGCTAGTAGACCTTATGAACCTGCAATTTTCATTGAAGGTGATGATTATGACTTCAGTGTTGATCCTGAGAAAATTAAAATGGCTGAGGATATTAAATTTTATAGAAAAATGAGAAGTTTCCTTTTGAACACTCATTAACACTATGGTTTAGCCTCTTTATTTCATAGAGATGAAATTCATCAAAACTATTACTTCTTGAGGTTGTTTCCTTACTCTTTAGGGGGAGATGCTAAGTCTTGGTATAAATCTTTATGTCTAAAACCTATTGCTAGCAAAGATGAATGTTTTTATTTGTTTTATAACAAGTATTTGTTGGTCCACAGGCAGATAAACAAAACTTTTATCCTATGCGGTGCTCCCAAGATCCAGCTCACGTAATAGGCCACGATATTTACCACTAGACGTGCAGGTATGAATTATCGATGAAGCGTGCTAGTTGATGCAGTGCCGATCGATCTCACGAACAATTCCTCTAGATCCCCATAAACACATTTGTATCCAGTGCCACACGTGCAATGCCTCTACTGGTATCCATATGTACAGGAAGGAGCACGGGCAAGGGATTGCTAGATCCTGTCTAACCCAATTCGGGAGTGGAGAAAGTGACGGCTAGATCAAGGACTATCCCTTGTCACTCCACTTATGTACACCCCTAGTTAGGCTCAACTCTTGTGGCTCATCTAGATTATACTCCAACTACCACATGGATCTAATCCACATGGGCTCCTGACCCTTAAATGTGTGACCATGTAGGTTGACGCACGCCTAGACACGACACGAGATACTCCTCCAAGTATCCCATCATGGCTATGATTCTCACTCACTTCCATGAACACTTGGTCTCAATTCTATAGATGGTAACAGCCTCTAACAAGACGTGCCAACTCCCAAGTGTCGTAAAGTCTGGAAGACAAACTTGCAATGTGAGTTTCGTCCAAGTCCCTTTTGCCACACGTTATACCTTGCAAAGCTATAGGCGAGTTGTTGTCATCCCTTTAATAGCTTAACCTCTCTTCTCATTCCGTGATACATGATTCACTGGACCAACCCTTAGTTCGACTCCCTAGTTAGCACTTAACTGAGTCGCGCATGGCCATGCTTCTGAATCGTATCACACGATAGGGCCTAGAGAATATATCTCCATTATAGAGGGGAAAATCCCATCTTGGCAATCCATGTCACGCAACTTGGTTCACAACCAACCTGAACTCTACCTTTATAACTGTCCATTTATGGAACATCGTTTGATATAACCTAAGCTGGCGATCCACAGCTCGGATCATGCGATCACCTCAGGTCAAAGGATTCCATTGCTTGATACCGTGAATGAAACATGCTCATTGTGTGAACCGTGGGTCAGTCCGACTCGCTAAACTCTTTAGCCGAGTCCATGTAAGCTGGATAGTATCACCATGCCCATGACAAGTGGAACCGAGTCATCAACTAAATTTCACATTAGTCTAAGTTGTGTGTCTAGCACAACCTCAGCGACTAAGGACAACTAGTCTGAATAGCTTAAATATGTAGTTCCACAACTGAATCACGTATTCGATGATATATATTAGATGTTCATACAAGGACAATTTAATAAATTTATGAATACCTTGGGGAATATCACCATACATGATTACCTCTAGGGCATATTCCCAACAGTCTCCCACTTGCACTAGAGTCGATCATCCCGAAATCACATGTCTAGGCATATAATGCCCATTGCTCTCGTGTGCACGTCATGCTTAGGCTATGGTAGCGGGTTTGTCAATGGACCCGAAACATTTGCATTTGTGTGTACCTTGCATAACTTGATATCACCTCGATCCACAAACTGGCGAATCAGGTGGTATCGCATGATTATATGTTTGTTCTTCTGGTGTTGTCTAGGTTTCTTGGCTTGTGCAATAGCACCATTGTTGTCACAATACACGTCTAACAGATTGGACGAGCCCTAAACCACACCAAGATCCATGAGGAAATTACTCATCCAGATAGCTTCCTTTGCTGCCTCTGAGGCAGAGGCAGCAATATACTCAGTCTCTGTTGTAGATGCTGACACAGTCTCTTGCTTGGCACTCTTCCAGCTCACAGCTCCTCCGTTTATTATAAACATGTATCTAGATTGTGAACGATAATCATCCGAATCAATGAGATAACTCGCATCTGTGTAACTCCTTGCACCGAGTTTATCCTCACCCCCATAAACTAGGAACACATCATTAGTACTTCTCAAGTACTTTAGGATGGTCTTAACCACTACCCAGTGGATTTCTCTAGGGTTGACTTGTTATCTGCTCACAACACTTAGAGCATAGGAAACATCTGGCCTAGTACAAATCATGGCGTACATGTTGGATCCGATTGCCGAAGCATACAGAAACTCACTCATCCGACTTTGCTCATTAGTTGTCGAAGAACACCGAGTCTTGCTAAGTTTTACACCATGGGACATCGATAAGAACCCATTCTTAGGCATTTCTATGTTGAACTTCTTCAACACTTTGTCCAAATATGTACTCTCACTCAATCCAATGAGTCGCCTAGATCTATCTCTATAGATCCTGATTCCTAGAATGTAATTTGCCTCACCCAAGTCCTTTATTGAGAAACTCCTTTCCAACGACTCATTGGTTTCTTGCAACATATGCACATCATTTCCAATCAATAATATGTCATCCACATATAAGATTAGAAAGTTTACTTTGCTCCCACTAAACTTCTTGTATAAATAAGAATCATGATCACTCTTGATGAAGCCAAACGATTTGACTACCTCATCAAAGCGAATGTTCCAACTCTGAGATGTTTGCTTCAACCCAAAAATGGATTTCTGAAGTTTGCATACCTTGTTAGCATTAGCCAGATCGACAAAGCCCTTGGGTTGTATCATATACATGACCTCGGTTAAATTTGCATTAAGGAAAGCCGTTTTGACATCCATCTGCCATATCTCATAATCGAAATAGGTTGTTATGGCTAACATGATCCGAACTGATTTAAGCATTGCTATGGGTGAGAAAGTCTCATTGTAGTCGTTAACTCCTTGAACCTGCCGGAACCCCTTCATGACAAGTCGTGCTTTATAGACATAAACTTTTCCATCCATACCAGTTTTCTTCTTAAAGATCCATTTGCACTCGATGGGTCTTGCATCGTCTGGCAGATCAACCAAGCTACAAACTTGATCTTCATCCATGGACTTTAACTCGGATCTCATGGCTCCAAGCCATGACTTAGAATCATAACCCACCATTGCTTCTGAATAAGTTGTCGGCTCATCGTTTTCTAACGACAATACATCACGAACATTTTGCAATCTGGCAGATCTTCGCGCCTCAGGTACAGCTGTCGGCCTAGCTACCACGACCGGCTTAACCTCCAAGCCTTTTGCCGAGACGCCACTAATCGGCTCCTCTCAAACTTCCTAGAGTATGACCGTGCTCCCACTGACTCCCCGACTGAGAAACTCTTTCTCAAGGAAGTCACAATTTCGAGCAACAAACACTTTGCCCTCTTCTCGGTTGTAGAAGTTGAAGGGAATATGCCCTAGAGTCAAATATTAGATGACATACTTTATAAAGTTTATGATTAAGCTTTATATCATGCTATAACTGTATTGATAGGGAAACATCAATACACGTGTGATATACAAACAAACAATAGTTCCTAGTGAAACTCTAGTCACTGGTTCATTGGTCAACGCATGATCAAAGGTTTCCTGATCATGAAGGTGCCTCATCCCCTAATTGACAATGAATCCATTTTGTTAGGGAATGAGACGGTGAACATACCCTATCTATAAAATCATATAAGGATCATGTCACGAAGTTTAGGTTATGATGTTTAGGAAACATAGTGACTCTTTACTTAGACCGTGAGACCATATCAAATCACTATCACCCGAGGATGCTTTGATGGCACATAACGTCACTCAGTGAAATTGTAATCATAAAGGTGACGTTGGGTATCTAGAGGAACAACTTGAGGAGACTGCGCCAAGGGCGGGATTTGTCCATATGCATGGCGGAAGATACTCTAGGCCCACTCGGATAAGTTATATTCATAAGCTGCGCAGTATGTGATTAAGTCACGGAGATATCACTTATTGAATCGAGTAAAGAAGATATTGTCGTAGGTAAGAAACAAATCTTATGCAAAATCCTATAGAACCACCTAAAACTTGCAAAAGATAAAGTAGAGGCGTCTAACTTTTTTTTTACTGAAACATTATGATGTGATATTATGATAGTCAAGATAAAATAGTTTATTTTCTGTTGCTAAGTTGTAGTAACGGTCATCGTCATGATGGTGAACTATAAAATCGGAGGCACTAGGACCAAGACGCAGGACCCGGAGGCGCCTACTCTCAGGCTCTAGACCCGGAGAAGCACGTACAACTATGTCTATGTGGTTACATTCAAAACTAGATCAAGCGGTTTGAAGTATTTGATGTCAGAATAATATATATTCCTCTTTGACCTGAAAAAATGGATCGTTGTGACGATTGTATATCAGAATAATCCTTATTTATTCGATGGAAAACAGGCCAAAACCATCGGAGAACCAAACAAACACACTATGCCACCTCACCGATCCGACCTCCCTACCGCGAGCCAATCACATCCCTCTATCGCCAGTCCCACGGATCGAGCCAGCCTTCTCGCCACGTCACCGATCCGCTCCTCCCACCCACACCCGATCTCCACCACCCGTCCCGATCGGACGCTCCACTTCCCGCCTCCCACGGATCGCCAATTTTTCACCTCCGCGCCCAAACTCCCCAGCCCCTCCCGCTATAAAAGCTCCCCACCACCCGCATCTTCCTCCACACCAACCGCAATCCCCAATCCCCGATCCTCCACCAGTAACTCAACCTCAGCAGCGAGCGATGTCGGGCCGCGGCAAGGGAGGCAAGGGTCTGGGCAAGGGCGGCGCCAAGCGCCACCGCAAGGTCCTCCGCGACAACATCCAGGGCATCACCAAGCCGGCGATCCGGCGCCTCGCTCGCCGTGGCGGCGTGAAGCGCATCTCCGGGCTCATCTACGAGGAGACCCGCGGCGTGCTCAAGATCTTTCTCGAGAACGTCATCCGCGACGCCGTCACCTACACCGAGCACGCCCGCCGCAAGACCGTCACCGCCATGGACGTCGTCTACGCGCTCAAGCGCCAGGGCCGCACCCTCTACGGCTTCGGCGGCTGATCTCGTCTGTGTGTTCTGTGTTAGCGAGCCAGCAGTGTTGTTGTTAGGGTTACTGATGCTTGTTGTTCTTAGATCTGCTGTGTTGGTATCGTGAAGTCGAAGGTCGGCATGTAATGCATCTAGTTTCAGTTTAATGAATTCAGTGCCACTTCTCGTGGCACCTGTGTTGTTCTATCTCTTTGATTCAGTTTAACTTGAATGTTCGATCTGCCTCATTTATCTTGCGCACCCTGACCCCCTAACATAGGTATCGATTTGTTTTTACAAAAAACTCTGTTGGAAATCGTCTGTTGCGCTTACCAATTTTTAATGCTCGACCAATTTCGATGGCTGCCAGAAAGTTTCTGAATGTTTGGTCTGATAATTCAAACTGCTGCCCTTGGGATCCCACTCCGGTGATGCCAGAAAGTTCAGAGAATGAACGAATCCAGGAGGGTGCAGTGTCGAGGCTCACAGCACATATTCGCTCGTAATTTCCCAGCAGAGATTTGGTCTCGTAATGTAGTCCATATGGTTTCAGTTTAATGGATTTGGTGCTGCTTCTCAAGCACCCATCATGGATTCAGTTTAGCGGTTTCAGTTCTTTCTGTCCGCTAAACATTTGCTCTCTAATTTGCACATCTAGTACCTTCAGATCTTCAATGCTCAAACAATTTAGTACGGGTTTCGAAATTTCGTGGATGGGCGCCAAGAGAATTTCTCGTTTGGAAATTCTTTTTACGGTTGAGGAATCTATTTAATTCGATCCGCATCATCGTTTCTGCACACCGTACAATTCTTTTCGATGTCCGGACAATTTAGTTTGCCCGATTTCGATCTTTTTTCGGTGGGCGCCAAGAATTCTAGGAAGTTTCGTCTGAAAATTCGAACTGCCGCGCTTCAGATTCCACCTCGCGTTATTGTGTCAGAGCTTGGGCCGCGGCGCTTCGAGTTGGGGCTTGGGCCGAAGCCCGCAGGCCCGAGTCTCGAGGTTCACAGGTCTCCCGGCGCGGCGGCGACGGACGCCACCGGTCGACAAATCCTTCACCGATCGCGCGCGCCGCCCGGCGATCAGGGCCACCTCCGACGCCGCGTTTGCTCACGCGGGGTCGCGCCACATCGACCATTTCAAGTTCCACTCTCGTGCCTCCGTCGCTTCTGTTCCAGTCCTAGGATGGCCCGATCCCACGGCGCTCCTCGTGCTTGCGGCCGGCAGGGGCAGTCCCGTTCATCCGACGGGTTCGTGTATCGCGGCAGGTATGCTTCACTCATCACTCATCAGACATCAGCAACCCGTTTGCTCCACTCGATGCGTCCTCGGAGCATGCCGTGCTCAACTGGTTCTGAAATTAGTTTGAGCACTTCTGACACTGGTGTAGTAGCATTTCAGCAGCACGGCCGTTAGCGAAATGAATAGATGGGGTGATGCGTGGTACTGTGGTAGTATATTTTTTCTTGGATTGGATGCAGCTAATAATCAATGGCCTGTCTATTTTTTTACGCAGAAACGTTCACTGAGTGAAGTAGTGTGTTTTCATCTGCATACACCTTTGATCTGTGTTCTGAAACCCTGAAAATCGCACCAGTTTGAAGCAAGCATAAACCATGAACTGGTCTACTGGTCTTCATCACAACCATCTGCTTCGTCAGTAGAAAAATAACATCTGGACTTTAGTTAGACAGGTTTAAATGGCTATAGTTATATCATTACTTATTGATCTAGGAATCACACACAAGAATAGTTCAACTTACCTGCAGCCTGTTGGTGTTCTTGTGCAGGTACTAATCGCTTGCCGTGCTGGCACCGTTTAACATTCACCAACAATTGCAGTGCTGCCTAGAGACAAAAAAATGAGGATAAAATATACCTTTTAGTATAAACTGCTCATTCAGTTATCTTGTTATCTGTTTTATGATGGGCTTATAAACATTGTGTTTATAAGGAAGTTTGGCTTTTCTGATTGTATGTAACTGCTGCGCAGAAACACAAAGCTCTGCATATCTATGGTGTCAGGGCTTTCTAGTCTAGGTGTCTGGTTTAGAATTTTTTTAAAGCAATTTGTCCCTGTTTATTTTCAGCTCTGCTGTACTATGCACACTGCATGCTCTGATGCTCATTAGTCGTTACTCGTCGTGAACATAATTTATGTCAGCCTGAAAGTATCATCTACCATATATCTCAATCGTGTATAATAGTTTAATAATATCTTTATCTGATACGCATCTCGACTCAGTGTGTTGCAGCCTTGCAGGAGGATTATAATAGTTTTCGCATGGGCCATTTAATTGGGTACTGTTTGGTACTTAGTGAGTTAGTAATTGGGTACTGTTTGGTGCATAATCTGGGTTTTGAAAGATGAAACCTCTGCATGTAACTTGGCCTCTTGCATGAAATCACTCCTCTGCTGGAAGTATGAATACCCTGCTCATGGGAACCTGGGTTTATTATGATGTAAAATTTCAACCTCATGCCTAGCAAGTCCATCTGCAAACCTTATAACTCTGACTGCTCTTGAAGACGGCTGCATGTCTTTTTTTTGAGATCAGACAGCTGCATGTTAACATGGTAGTCATGGACTTTCATTATAGAATCAAGTTGCAATTGCAATGGCTTTTAACTTTGAACTTATTTTCAGGAAATTGGAGCTGCTGATGTAGTTAAACGTAAATCCTTTTGAGCTGTGTTGTGAGGCATTAGTAGGAGAAATTGCGCTCCTATAAGAATAGACGTAGTTACGACAATATCAGTTACTCCTTCCGACCCATATTACTTGACTTGGATTTGTCAAAATTTGGACGAACCTATATACTAAATAGTGTCTAGATTCATCCAAATCTAGACAAATTTGAGTCAACTAATATAGGTCAGAGGGAGTATAACTAACTGTACTTGGGTTTGCTTACCTTCCTTTGGTCTGTATAAATTTTGTAGCAGAACCTGTAGAAAGCATTTACCATATATTCATGTGTTGGAGTCCCGTTTGTGCTTCTGGGATTAGGAAATCATGGTCCAAAAGTAAGCCCAAATGCATTAACACAAAATTTCTAAGTTCTAATTCTAGAAGATAAGCCCTAGCTAAATGAAATGTGTTCCTGCAGTAAACAAGAAGTAACCTAGTGTGAACTTCTTTCACAGGACTACGACTGTCAACTTGGTGTTCTGTAACCTTATACCTATGATCTGTGTTCTGAAACCCTGAAAAATTGGACTAGTTTGAAGCAAGGATAGACCATGAACTGCTCTACTGATCGTCTACATAACCATTTGCTTTATCAGCAAGTCAGTAACACATTAACATCTGGACTTTAGTCAGACAGATTCAACAAAAAATGGGTTCAAATTGCTTCCAGCCTGTTGGTGCTCTTGTGCAGGTACTCATCTATCACCGTGCTGCTACTGTTCAATTATGTGATTCTCTTCAGTTGCAGTTGCGCATAGGAACGGAAACAGACTAATAGTATAAGCTGCTAAGGCATTTATCATGTTATCTTCTACATGATTAGCTAAAACTACTACTTCGTGTTCATAAGGAAGTCGGCCGTTTCTGATTGTAACCGTGGTCCGTGGCATACAAACACAAGCTCTGCATGTCTATGGTGTCGGTGCTTTCTAGTGTAGCCGTTTGTTTCAGAAGAAGAAACTAAGCAATTTGACCCGTTTTCATTGTTATTTTCACCTTTGCTAAACTATGCATATTCCATGCTCATAAGTTGTCATAAACATAAGTGTAGCTTGAAACTATTATTTGACATATATATAATCATGTATAATAATATTTTTATCTGATGCACATACATATTCAACTTGGTCTTCTTGGTGTATCCGCATCTTGGCTCTTTTGTTGCAGGATGATTATAATTTTCACATGAATGTGCAAACGTATTTTTTTTCTTCGAAAAGGGGGACATGCCCCGGTCTCTGCATCAATCAATGCATACGACCTTTATTTCAATCTTCAAACGTGCTTAGTGGGCTATTTTAACTGGGTAGTGCTACTTTGATGCATCTTATGGCTTTTCAAAAATAAAACCTCTGCACGTAACTTTGCCACTTGGGCGGAATCATTCTGTTGTTGGAAATGTGAATACCCTCCTCATGGAACCCTGGGTTTATGATGTAAAATGTTGAACTTCACACCACCAAATCGACCTACAGATCCCATAACCCTGACTTCTCTTGATGACAGCAGCATGTGAACATGGTAGTTATGCACTTTCTGTCAACTCTCGCTGTAGAAGCAAGTAACAATTGCAACTTTTAACCTTAAACTTCTGTTCAGAAAAATGGATCTGCTGTTGTAGTTAAACATAAAACCTTTTAACAGAGTTGTGTTGTGAGGCATTAATAGGAGGCATTGTGCAATAATTCTATACGCGTAGAAGTACTAGTGGTGCCATATAAGTTATAACTATTTGTACTTGGGTTTGCTTACCTTTTGGTCTATGCTTGTAGGATTATTTCACAATATAAGTTATAATACTTTTGTAGAGGAACCTCCAGAAAACATTTACATAAAATTTTCTTGCGTTGGAGTTCCATTTGTGCTTCTGGGATTAGGAAATTATTGTCAAAAGTACGTGCAAAAGCTCTGATGATGGCATCTAACACGAAATTTCTAAATTCTAATTTCTACAAGATAAGTTCTACTCCCTCCATCCTAAAAAGGATGTCGCAAATTTGTCTAGACACGTTTTAGTGTGTAGATACATCCAAATTTTAACAAATCTAAGACATCCTTTTTAAGACAGAGGAAGTATATATCTTAGGGCTCTGTGTATCTTAATCTTATTTATTAATATTGTGTATATTCTTAACAGTTCTTTAGCATGAGTAATTTTTGGAAAAGCAATGTGAAATGCGTAAATGAAATGTGTCCCCGCAGTAAATGAAAAGTAACATAATGTTTCAGTGTGAACCTTTTTTACAGGACTATAGACCTGTCAAGTGTCAACTATCTATGAACTTAATTCAGCAGGTCATGTAATTTGGGAACAGAGGATATAAAAATAGATTCAAAAGCCCTAATGCTTCTGCCTTCATCCTTATCTTCTCTATGAGTTGATGCAGCTTCTTTTGACCGTCGTGTCCTACTTACAATGGTGCCATTTTGTTTTGCAACAGAACTGAAAACGACTGCTCCTTTTTATCTCCACCATCTTTTTTTTTGCTTATCTGATGCCAGTATCATGACATTGCTTCTTTCAAGAGGAACCGACCACATCAGCAGTTGATGTTTTCTGATTAGAGACTGTTACCTGCAAATATACTTAAGCTTTTTAGCGCAGTTGTGTTGTAAACGATAATTTTTCCACAATGGTAATATCAGGACAGCGGTCTTGCTGCATGCTCTTCATTTCACCTTCAGTTGTACCACATGGTAAGTGCTAAAATGTTACACCAATACCTACTGATAATCACTAGCTAGATTACAGATTGCAGCATTTTCTGACGCCAACAAAGATATGATCCTCAAAAAATAAGCTAACAAGCTTTACTGCTTTCTCAGTTTCATCATGAGATAGGCAAACATGTTAAACATGTGCAGTTTCCTCATTGTATCTTATAAATCTGTTTGAAGTATCAAATGATTAAAGAGAATATCTCAACTTTCTGTTTGATGTTGACCTCAGTTACATAATTTGCTTTTTCATGCTGAAGACTGCATTTTGTCATGTTTTTCCCACGTTTATGCTTTGGTTATTTATGTTTCAAGTTATGTAGGGGATAGGCCTGCATCTTTTGTGACGTTGTTTGCTCATCCAAGCTATTCTTCCTAGGTCTGTGTTGAACAAGACCTACTATAAGAATATCAAAGGATCACGTTTGTTTTCTCTCCTTGAATATGTTGTAGTAGTTAGTTTGATTGGATTAGTTTCATTGTGTTCTATGTTCTTGTAAAAAATAGTGCGCTGATTTTCTATTATAAAATATAGTTTCAGTATATATTAATTCTTGCAGTTACTGCCTCATGATTTGAGATGCATGTATCTTAGGATTTGGGTTTAAATCAAGAGCATAGGATAGTTACAATGAGTTGCAATCACGAAGATGGGTGTTTCCTAGTAAGCAGTAATCACATCTAGATGTTAATTCTGAGTTTAAAGTACAACTAATGTTCTATGGTTTTAATTACAGCCATTTGACGTTGTTCAAGGCACTAGCATGGTAACATGGGTTATATGTACCGGCCCACAACGGTACAGAACCAAGGTAGCGATCTGAGTCTGAGTTCTGATCTCAGCAGCACCCCCTCTGTCTTTTTCCAACATGATGCTGTAATTGAGCTTTGACCTGTGCCTTATCAAGTATTAAAGGTCATACAAGAATTTATCTGATACGAACAGATCATCCATAATGTGTTCAGTTCAGTACTTCGCCGGGACTTAAATGTTCATGCCCAAGTTATTTAGTGTTCCTTGACCAATTAAGTGATCTAACTATTATTTCTTGGAATAGCATTTTCATGCTAAAAAAAATTCAATATCTATACTTATCATGACGATCACTAGCGCTAACGAATCAGAGAGTAGAAAACTATGTAAAAGTTCAGATAGTGACTGAACATGATACAAGCAAAATGTTCGCAAGTTGCCTAAAGCCTTAGACTGCTTTACTTTACAGGCACTTATGGTCCTGTGGGTGTTAATCATCATAGTCAAGAAAATGACATCAGTGGGAACCGAATTTGGAGTTTTGGACTGCTACAGGATAAACATAATTTCTCTTATTTTATAATTTGAACAGAACCAACTGTCTACATTGTGAACAGATAAAGTATTTTCCTGTTACATTGTTCGTATCGTGTTGCTTCATCATTTGGTGCAAGGTATTCAGATATCTTTCCTTGTTTGGGTACTAGCAGATTCTCGAGGAAGCCAAGATACTTGCACAATGGCCTACTTTTGCCCTTCAAAAGTTGTGAGGCTAGGGGGTGGCCTACCCTTTCGGCTACACTGTTGGGTTCTCTTTTCTTCTGATTCCTCTTCTCCTATAATCAGAACCGACACTGCATTCGGCTCTGCAACCTTTGTGATTAAATAACTTTTTGTGAAATGCTTCTGCATGGAATATGTCTCAGCATATCTTAATTGCAGTTATTTCTGCACCCAGGTTGAAGTACTTTGCTTGCCGCTTGCAGAGGCCACCCATATCTCCACGGATGGCAATGTGGGCACTCAAGGTCTGATCCCAATACCACCTTCAAAGTTGTAAGAATTATTCCCGTCACAGTTAATTTATTGCTGTTCATTTATTTTTTATCTGAACTAGTACTGTCACATAGCTGTCTGTCTGAACTCTAAAGGCCTCCAGCAAGATAGATTTTTTATTTTATTTCAGGAGGTCTCAGGTTGATTTGTCAAATTACGGTTCAATTTTAAGATACAAAAGAAAAGGAAAATTATTCTTTGAAAGCCAGGAAATGAGACGGACAGTTTATCAAATTACGGTTCAATTTTAAGATACAAAAGCAAAGGAAAATTATTTTTCAAAAGCCAGGAAATGAGACGGACAGTTTATCAAATTACGGTTCAATTTTAAGATACAAAAGCAAAGTAAAATTATTCTTCGAAAGCCAGGAAATGAGACAAACAGTTTGAGTTGAATATCATAGAACACACGAAGATTAAGACCTTAATCATTAGTTTGATCAGTACGCGTGTTTTTGTCTCTGGCATCATTAGGAAGATACATGGACTGATTTGCTGGGTCCAGGTGGGTTAAATTCTCCCTTTTCCTGCTCATATTCCTTAAAGCCATGTGAAGTTGTGGAGATTGGGGCCTCCTTTGCTAATCGAGCTGTCCGATCATACTTTACTGTTATGATTAGATTAAGTACTAGTACTAGATAAATCACCACACTTTTAAATTTAGAATTGATTGCGTCATGTGTGTCCTTCCTGTTTACTCTAAGCTGTCGGATCTACCGACTAGTTTTACCGTCGTTCCACATGCATGACGTAACCATGCCACATTGGTACTGTAGTCCGTCATACAACTTTTGCATCCATCAGCGCCACAAATGATGATCACACTTAACGTTCTACGCCTCATGCCATAGCAGTAATTTCAGGTTTAATATACTAGCGTGCTTAACTGTTCTCTGAATGTCACACTAGAACATTATCTAGTCCCATTACCATAGACTGATGGACCACAGTAAAATAAATCTCAAGATGGTTGTTGTGATGTTAACCTTCACATCGGGTACTCCGGTAATTAAGTTGAGACATCATTATACATACATGTGGTATCTGTACATGATAAGCTATAGAGGTGGGACGGTGCTATGTATGTAGAATAGGTTAAGATGGTTTTGGGTTTTGGAGATACCCGCTGCGTGGGGTGGGGAGAAGCATAAACTCGAAAAGGAGAAAGGAACCTAAAGCTGGGACTGGGGCGGGGGGATGGATGGATTGATAAAAAGGAAAAGTGGCCCACAAGCTATGCATCACGCTCACCATTGAGCAGCCGCAAGTTGGAAAGCGCCCGGGACCCAGCTGCTCCTGCACCTTGCCATGTAGGCGTGCTAGCAGGGGGAACGTGTCGAAAGCTTGGGCCGTCGCAGTACAGTTGCCGGATCATGTCATCGATCTCCTTTAGTTCGTTTCTTTTTGTAATTATGCTAGCTACTCCTACTGATGAGAGATGGTCGCCATCATTAGCTCGTCGCGCACGCTGTCGAGACTGGACAGGAGTATAATTCGATCATAAATCGGCCAGCTGAGTTGTCGTTAAAATGGACAGAGACCCATCTTATTCAGCCGATTTATGCTCTGATTTTGACCCTGTTTCCTTTGTGCGTCGTTTTTCTTCGAGGATAAAAGCGGTTCCCGCCGACTTGGGGTAAAAGGACGGTGGTGGAAGTATCGTTTTTAACCCCAGAACTCATGATCGGTCAGATGTGAATGGACAAAATCTTTTTTTGGGTATTTAGTGGGTCCTCCGATGACTGTTTTCCTCGTCACCGGCTAGCTCCAACAGAAGCCTTTTCAGCCCTCCCAGTGTGGACAGTGTGAGCACAATCTTTATGGAGCTCCCGGGGTTTCCGAGGTGACGACGGCACAAGCTTTATTAGCAGCAACATTATCTGCAACATTAGCATTAGCAATGTTCCTTTTAAAACAACATTAGCATCTAAGTGTCGCTGGCATGCGTGCTAGTTGCAAACTGCGGTGGATTTATAAATATGTTTCGTGGCTTTTGCATTTATCTGCTACAGTAATCTTTTTAGAGCCACAGGGCACAAAGCCCTATCTCAGCCAGCTACTTATGCAGAAAAAAAGTATCTGCTGATCTATTCAGAACTGTTGCTTGAACTGGTAGTTTTTCACTAGCTGATGAACTAGCAAGCCAGCTATTTTTACCAATTATACTAGCTTCTTACACACATTTTACATCTATTCAGAGCACTCATATGCAGCAATACTGAATTTTGTCTCCTCTTGACAGTTGACAGTGTCTCCAAGGTGGGCAAATCAAACTGCCGGCAGGTGCACGAGGTGCCGGCAGTGTGAGCACTTCCTGAACCTTATTGGCAAATATTCCAGCGACTCCACTCAAGACCAACTGAACAACCATAGGAACAGAACAGGTAATTACAATTGTTACAGTCCATGGACCATGCATGGGTGCATGCAGATGCAGCATTTGCCAGTGCCACTCGGTTCGGTTGAGAGACAGTTAATCAGTGCTGGCAAAAAGCATAACTGTGATCTAGCAGTACATGCATTAGCCTCTAATTAATCATGCTGGCACTCACACCGAGGCATATGCATGCAGGGTACAGGTCCCTCCGGCAAAATCTACATGGGGCCGCGTGTATGAACGTGACGTAAACCGTCAAAGGGAAGCGGGGGCGGGGGAAAAGCGCGGGAATCGAGTACCAACCTTGGGGCCCTCACTCTTTCCAACGAGAGCTGACTAGGCACTTCCCTAGTGGCCCACAAAGCAGCCAATGGCATCTCCATCCCTGCGTGCACCTACGGGCTACAGTACGCACACCCCATAGCTAGCCATGGCCGTAGCTAGCTTTGGGGAGGTTGGCCTTCAGGCCTTGGCCAGCCAAAGACAAGAGGGGAAGATTGGGATATTTCTATCTCTAAAGATAAACTGACACAAGACACAATGGAAAGCAAAAGCAAAGAAGAGAGAGAGACAGAGAAGAGAGGGCTCCATAGCTTCTTGTGTAAGATGAGAAGAATCCAAGCATAGCATGCACATATTGCAGTCTCCAGACTTTGCTATAAAGCCATACCCTCCCCTGCCCCTTTCCCTCCCCTCTCTCTCTTCTTCCTCTCTCCTTGGCCATTAGCCATTAGCACCAAGGTATCCTCCTCCCTTCCTAGCTAATGCATCTCTGGCTACTATTTCAGTTACCTTGCTAAATGAGCGCAATCTTGGTTTGTTCCTGTGACTCATATATGTATGTGCCATTGCATCTTGCAGGTTTTGTACATTTGTAGATGATCATTCATTCACATAGCTAGCCGTTCAAGCAAGGCTGGTGTGGCTGTCTGCATTTTAGCTTTGGATAGCCCTTCCTGCCTGCCTAGCTCCGAGCAATCTTTTGCTGTTGAGAGTTTTCAGAGGAAGAAGAGAGCAGCTATGGCGCCGGTGAGTCTGCCGCCGGGTTTCAGGTTCCACCCCACCGATGAGGAGCTCATCATCTACTACCTTAAGAGGAAGATCAACGGGAGGCAGATAGAGCTTGAGATCATCCCGGAGGTTGATCTTTACAAGTGTGAGCCCTGGGATCTGCCAGGTACGTTCCTAGTTTGTTGTTGTTGGTTTCTATGTTTGTGTGATTCTCTAGCTAGCTCCTGATTGAGTATTTCAATCCAACTCTATGTCCGTGCAAGTATCAGCAGTCAATTCCCATTCCTGGCTTGATATATAGGTTCGAGTAGCTCCGAATAAGGAGATAGAAACATTCGAACTAGAATTTAATTAGTTCAATTGCTCGTTTGTCTGCTTTAATTGCACTGTTATAAATCTACCATGAAGAAACTATGGGGTTTTGCAATGCATAAACCTTTATTGTTCTCCAAGGAAAGCACATGCGGCACTCTGATATTTGTTTTGGATGCCCTGCTGTGAAGACATATAAGCAATCTTATTTAATTCTTGTACTACTATCCCTCTCAAGAAATGCCAATGCCTATTCTTGAGGAAAGAATAATCACATGTTCCCTTCTTCATGAGCACTTCATCGTCCTGTATATTTAAATAAGGACTGGCCTTGTAAAATGCAACTTATCTTAGTTAATGTGTCCATGAAGGCATACATTTGCATATTCACTTCTACCCAATTTTTTTCACAAGGAAACATGTAGTTAACTCCAACATATATATTTTGCTAAATTATTTATTTTGAATTTATTTCTCTCTACTAGTGCTTTATGTGTGTGAAAACACATCATGTTAACTACACTTAAATTTGCCTCTACTTTCAAACATTTATGCGCACCGAAAGCTGTGATATAGATAGATCATGATCCTTTTTGTTGAAAGAAGTTAATCTTCCAAAAGAAATGTCAAAATTCTGCCAAGTGTAAAGGTCATCACGTAGATATGTCTCTGCATTGAGCTACCTGAAAGGGAAAGAAATCCTTTATCACAGTGACAACAAAGCGAAAGCTTATATATTTTGGATCATGTCACAATCACACATAGATTTGAAGAAAAGATATATTCTCTTTATCCACTTGCAGTTTGCTTTCGTGCTAAAATCACCCTGCTACATTGTATGAAACTGGAGCTGTAAGAAATTTGAAAAATAAATAAATTTTAAAGGATTTATTTTCTTTTATCCTTTGGGGGATGACAATACCAAGCAAGAAATTGAGAAAAGGTTTTGAAAGATGGACACAAGTCAAGTCAAATCAAGAAGATGAATAAAGTTTCATAAGTCAAGCAGATGAACAAAAGTTGCACAGATTCCAAGACAAGATAATGCATATAAAGCGTTGGCTAGTTTTTCTTTTGAACGATGGTAGCTGGCTGTATAACGGTCAATACAAACATTTTGGTTTCTACAATTAGCTCCAATCATGGTTAAGGCACAGAGATGTGTACTGTATAACTGACTTCTTCCCTAACTGAAATTTCAGAAAAATCCTTCCTTCCGAGCAAAGACCTGGAATGGTACTTCTTTAGCCCCCGAGACCGCAAGTACCCGAACGGATCAAGGACAAACCGAGCAACCAAAGCGGGGTACTGGAAGGCAACAGGGAAAGATCGTAAAGTGAACTCGCAGAAGCGTGCAGTTGGTATGAAGAAGACCCTTGTTTACTACCGTGGTCGAGCCCCACATGGCTCTCGCACCGACTGGGTCATGCACGAGTACCGCCTTGACGAGAGGGAATGCGAGATCGACAATGGCTTACAGGTACTACATTACTCTGTTCTATAGTTCTATACTGCGGGAAAATCATGAAATAATCATGTGAGGTTCCACATGTTATGTAGCCTTTTAACATCTTCTAGAACCCTAAACATGGCATAGTTAGGCCTTTGACACATTTTTTTTTCATTTATATATACAGGATGCGTATGCATTGTGTCGGATTTTCAAGAAAACAGCGCCTGGGCCGAAAATCATAGAGCATTATGGCGTGGTGCAGTATGGCGCCGAGCAGCCTCAGTGGGGAGCGAGCAGCGTCGACCGCTCCCCGACGCTGGATGCAGGTGGAGACGACTTTGAGAGCAGCAGCTTCTCGTTCCCGACAGAAGCGCCAATGGCAGCAGGATCCATGCACGGTGGTGGGTTCGGGATGCAGATGATGGGCTCGCCTCATGAAGACGGCAGGTGGATGCAGTTCTTGAGTGAAGACGCCTTCAACGCCACGAATCCCTACTTCATGAACCCAACTGCCTCCAACTTCTCATGCCTTCCATCCAAGGTAAATATACGAGTGCAGACTGACTCTTTTGTTTCAGAATTTCAGTAGCGATGCAGCTGAAATACAGTAAACTTTTGAGTGTCTAATTGTGCACATGTCAATGCAGGTGGATGTTGCACTGGAGTGTGCAAGGCTGCAGCATAGGCTGGCCCTGCCGCCCTTGGAGGTGGAGGATTTCCCGCACGATGTCAGCCTTGACACCAAGACCGGCATACTCCGAAGCGACCCTAACGAGGTTGACATCCTTCAGGAATTCCTGTCAGTGGCGTCGGCGTCACAAGAGCTGATCAATGGCTCCGGAAGCAGCAGCTACCCTGATATGTGGTTAGGTGCCGGCACGAGCAGCGCCGGGGCCAGCGGCCACTACATGAACGAGCTATCCTCTCTTGTTGACCTTGGAGCGATGAAGGCGAAGGAAGAGGCCGACAATTTCTACCACCTGTGTGGCATTGGTGCGTCGATGAGCCGTGACCATGACGAACCAGGTAGGCTGGTTGAGATCGGGGACATGGAAGAGTTCAAGGAAGAGAAGAAACAGGCAGAGAACCTCAGAGGTGTCAAGTTGGTGAACAATGATCTTGGAGAGGTAATTACTTTGCCTCCATGATAATTTGACATAGTATGTACATACTGTGTGATATTTATTTGTTGCTCATTACTATTATCCTTTTTTCTCAAGCAGATCGTTGTAGAAGGAGGTGAAAACAATCCAACAGAAGGCATCACACACTATCCTATAAACGATACTGCAGACAACTCAGGTACTTAAATTTTTGGCTGTAACATGCACTCCATTGGGTGTAACCCTCCAGTTAGCGTAATTACTAGCTCTTATTCTGAGCCTTCACGCATGTGCTAACTGAATGCTAGATTGCAGGAGAAGCCGGTCATCACCTGACCGATACCACTGACGCAGGCAGCATCGACACCACCCCCATCTTCTCGCAATCTCAGCCTGACGACTTCGCTATTGCTATTGGTTTCGACGACGAAGACGACATCAAACCTTACACATCCTTTGATCTATATGAGAAGGTTGACGTCCAGCGCGGGCTGTTCGTCTCGCGGGTCGGTGCGGCGAAGACATTCTTCCACCGCATCGAGCCGCCGAAGATGGTCAGCTTCCACCTGAACCCAGTAGCAAGCGAGGTTGGCACGGCGATCGAGAAGTTCCATTATCTCCCCGTCACGTCCAAAGTTAGTGGTATTAGTAGGGTGTCCATCTTTGGCAAGGTGAAGTCACTCATCAGGGGCAAATTCCTGACGATGAGGAGGCCTTCATCACAGTACCAGAGATCGGAGACGACAGTGAGTGAGTTGCTGCAAATCGTGTCGCTCCTCTTGGCACCGAAGGAAGTTACGGAGCAAGAAGAGCTGGTCGGGAAGAAGGCGAAGAAAGTGAAGCCGGGATGGGGCTGCGATGGGTGCAACGGTTCGTGGCAGCTTGGGCCACCCAAAGGGAATAAGGGCATTTCCTCCATGTTTTTGAGTGGGAAATGGGCATTTTTAACCTCTGCATTGGCCATCCGCGCTCCAGGGCCGTGCAATCACTGAAAGGTCTTTCGATTTGACTATCACTGATCATGACTGTAACAATATTTGTTTGTTTGTTCTGCTACAACCTTGGTAGCGGCGCATGCGTCTATTAACTGGTGTATAACTGGAGGGTGTCGTCATTATTTGTAACTCAGTGTATTAACTTGTATCAAAAACTATTGTTACATATGAATTGTAAGTGCATATATATATGAATATACATAGTACACATTTTATCCAGAGTATATTTCTTCCTTGGTTGGAAAATGTCCTCTCGCTTTGTCAATTGCCACTGAAGTAATATAAGGGGATCTAAAATTGAACTAACTGCACTGGTCATACATATACTTCCCCCTGCATGTGCAAACCAGCCCCATAACATGCAAATCGTGATCGCCCGGTCCAACAAGTTTACATGCCTACTAAAACAAGTACACAGTGGTTGTGGACGCGACACACACGTGGCGACATGGTGTCAAGTGCATGCGTCTAGTTTGTTTACAGAAAGCCCCTACTTCCAGTTTGAATTTACTGTTTAGATCCTCCTTTTATTATAAAAGAAAAATCCCAAATTGATTCCTCAAAATCTAAATGCGACAATCCCTAACCCTAGTCACCCTACGGTGGCTACGACGACCGGAGAGGGTGGTAGGCAACGGTGAGCGGCAATGACGTAGATTGACGAGAGTTCATGGGTTCGAGTCGAAATTCTGAGCGGTGGCAAACTGGCAATGCAAGTTCGGAGGTGGTGGTGGTGCCAGCAGCAAGGGCAACAAGAGGAGGGCTGAGCCAAGGTGACATGGGTCGTGTATTGGGACCCAAAAGGTTCTTTGTAGGGGAGTAGTCGACAATTTCTTGTGCTCATTTTGTCCATGGCATGAATCAGGACATGATCTTGCATGGCTCTCCCAGTCCTGCCTTTTGGTACCGACCAAGCTCTATTTTTGTTGGTCGATGTGAAGTTTGATGATTTTGATTATGGACAATACCAAGAAGAATGAACATTACATGAATAGAAGAATTATGAGAGATTTAGAAGAAAATGTGAAGATGGTTAAGATGATTTACGAACTAGAATGAGTGATAAAGAAAGTGAAGTTAGAGAAGAAGATAATGGAAAGAGCACATAGGGAAATATGAGAGGGGGAGATAAGGAGGAGGTAGCAATTGTGCTATTAGTAGCTACCTGTGCAGTCATGCATGCTTTTAGTGCTTTGCGTATTAGGGAGTTCGTTTGACTGATATCTTTTGTTGATGCGTACTCGTGTATGATCATAATAAGTTTAGTGAATAAATCAAGTGTGTTCTGGATCTATATATTCTATATATGTGCAACTTGCGGAAAAATTCAGTAATACGTTGATAGAGTGATATTTATGCATCAAAATTTGACATGTTAAGATACATGTGATTTTTTTGCACTATCAAATGGAAATTTGTCTATATAGATCAGTTTAGTGGCATGAAAACCGGAATGTTGACAACATAACATCATTATATGCACAATATGTTATGAAAAGATCACATGAAAACATATTTTCAGCTAACAAACATAAGCCGCACATGAGGTGCTATGTTCTGGGCACGTTCAAGTATAAACATCACAACAAGAAACCCTTGTAGCAAACGATTCTAAAACAAACTTTACAAGTTGTCCACAACTAAGCATCACAAGTTGCAACATGTGCATTTTTTCTAACAACTACCTCTTCTGCATTCTGGTCTAGAAGAACATCTTCATTCAAATCTGGAAATGAATTTGCAACTTCATGTCGTGTTTTATGCTCATCATCATGAAAAGGTAAATAATGAGCATTGCCCTACCCATGTAATAGGATCATCTTCTCCTTGCCCTCCCTCTAACACTATCTTCAGCTTCCGGAACATGTGCAATACTTGGAATACTTGCTTCAACTTTCCTTTCTTCCCTTTATTTCTGCTTATGCCCCTACTTGCTAGCCCTTCTAGTGATTCTGAATATGCAGTGTTCCTCCCCTTCCCTCATCCCCTCAAGCTCCCTCTACAAGATAAAGTTTTTACCCCACTCTAGATTATGATATTCTCTCTCTAGATGCCGCCACAAAACACTTTCTTATGTAGTTCTTCTAGTGTTGAAGTGCACATTATAATTTTTCTCCATGTCACCACAACTGACATGAAATAGTGCGTTACCAGTTGAAATTACAAGGCACTCCGCACCCCATTCTATAAATTTGTATAGTTTCTTTCAATTTTAGGGACAAATTCTTCTAGGTCATTTGTCTAGTTCTCTCTATTTACCTTTGTTGGCGTGTTATTGACGCCTCGTTGGGAGACCCCAAGAGCAAGGTGTGATGAGCACATCAGCAAGTTTTCCCTCAGTAAGAAACTGAGGTTATCGAACCAGCAGTAGGGAGGAAACGACTCAAAGGTGTTGCTAGCAACTTGGAGACCTGCACAACACAAACTCAAGACTTTCCCCAACAAACAGTGAGGTTGTCAATTGTAACACCCTCAGAATCGGACCTATGCAAGTTTCAGCGATCCCCGCCAAACCCGCATAGAAACGATTCAAAGGTGCCCACCAAGCACTTTCGTGCGGGTGGAAAACGAAGTAATAACATTACACAACAGTCCTCGATGGGACCCACAGAACAGATATATATACAACAGCGACTCAATGAGTCAAGAATACAGATATAATATACAAAGATCCAAATCACCTTGGAAATGATAGAGCGTCCGACTACGGACAAGATGCAAATGGGGCTAAGAGCCCTGAAGAATAACCAATGGCGTCCATAACCCTGCCCAGGCCAAGCCGGAAGGGTAACCCTGCTAACGACGTCGATCTCAAAACCTGCTTAAACAAAAGGGGTGCCGACAAAGGGCAAAGGAAAAAGAAGGAGCGTCAGTACTGAGGCCAGTACATGGCGAGGCTAGAATTCGGCGGTCCTCGCCTACATAGGTATTGTGGACTGAAGCGGCAGCGACAGCATGCACTAAACAACCTATAGAGACTCGATACAACTGGCGGCAATCAGAGAGGGGTAAGAAAGACCTATTCGGAACCAACCTGATGCTACCATCAGACAAACCCATCCTGGTATTTCCCCCTCGAGACCAAACGAGGAAGTCAACCGAGGAACTCACACAGTTGGCAGTTTTATTTATTCGGTTATAGTTGCGGCAATTACTAGTCAGGTATAGATAGGCATCCTGATAAAATAAGCAGTGGGCAATTTTAGTTAACCATTCCGTGATAGTTGCGACACTTGCTAGTCAAATACAATTAACATGAGATAACCCAAAAACCCAGCAGTTGTTGGTACTTTTATTCAGCCATTCCGTTGTAGTTGCAATACTTACTAGTCAGGTACAATGGTCGCAAGCGACAATCCAAACAAGCAATTGTGGGCAGTATTATTTAGCCATTCCATTATAGTGAAGCTGATTACTAGTCATTATATAGTCAAATTTATAGCACTACTTTAGTTATAGTTGTCTATGATCGAGATACTGTGCTCCAAGTCGTCCATAACCGCGGACACGGCTTTCAGAAAGTTTTAACCCGACCGGGGTGCACAAATAGCAACACACACACGATCAACCTCGGAAAAACCAAATCAAAACCCAACGAGGTCTTCACGACAGAGCAATCACAAGATTCAGAAATATTTCAGGGGGCCACCCCATTGAGTAGACCCGCAACGAAGTAAGCAAGCTCCGAGACGGACTCAAGGTTTGCGTCAGTGGCTGTAAACGACTGGGAACCCAAAAGTGTGACTGGGCTTGTCGATACCGCAAAAACACTCCGCTTACCTAAACAGTACAGTGTGCTCCTCGCACAATCGTAAATAAACAGTAGCATGGCATAAGTACAGGATAGTAAATAAAGCCTCAAACTAGTTTGTGGCCCCAAGAAATAAGTATGAATCAAGCTCTGGCTAAGGGGGGCCCATAATTCCCCATATGTGGATAGCGCGATAAATCAAGGAACATGTATCAAGTACTCGGGGTCCTACGGGACACAAGTGGGCGGTCGGAAACCAAATGTTATCTATCACCCACCGATGCCTCTGCTTACTTACTTCAATTTTAGTTGTTAAACAGGAATTAAAGTGAATGATAAATAAAGTCGAGATCATC
The DNA here is from genome assembly GCA_910589765.1 of Avena atlantica. Taxonomy (NCBI): domain Eukaryota; kingdom Viridiplantae; phylum Streptophyta; class Magnoliopsida; order Poales; family Poaceae; genus Avena; species Avena atlantica. The sequence continues at coordinate 13,927,035 of OU342737.1, forward strand.
TCCAACATCACACATGTGGCAATACTCCAACAACTGTGGTACATGGCGACACGCAACAGCACTTGAGCAAGCGACTACGACGCGCAAGTCCAACTATCTACCAAACAATAGGTAATAGGAGGTGGCCATGGCAATATAGGGCTGCAAGGGATATCACGGGTACGAAAACTAGAGCAACGCAACACAGATAGCAATAAATCAACATGAGGGAATAAATACTATAAAAGTAAGATAGGTAGAAAGGGGAAGATGCTCGCCTGAAAACATTGTCGAAGGTTCCACCGAAGATCGGGGTGAAGCTCACATCAACTCAATGGCCTTATCCGCGAAGAAGCAAAACACTAGAATAAACACCGGATGCAATATTTAATACTACGGTAAAAGATCGGGCATGATGCATGTATGATGTATGGCATGGCAAAGATGCGATGCGATTAGGCAATATTAAGTGGAACCGGGGCCCCGATAATTAATTAGGCGGTTCACGTTATTTAGATACCCCGCAATTTAAATGTTGTTATAACAGGGCAAGATAAGTTACCGGTTCGCTACACAAATTTAAATGAGGCCAATATAAGACTAGATTTGCCCGCATATGGGCCCCATATTTAATTATGCAGTGAATCGGCATAAGGCCCCCAAACCACACAAAAATGCATGCATGAACAATTTACTATGCAACAAGTTTTATAATTAGCATTTATAAAATAGGGGCTCGGGAAAAGGTTCACACATTAGAGGGGTCTCGACGAACTTGAGGTTCCGAGGTTCGGGGTCGGTCTCAGGGTTCAGGGTTTGACGGAAGCGTTCTCGGACTCCGGGATCGTTCTCGGATTACTGGGTAGATCTTGTCGCACGGTGTCCGCGAAGTAGATCTTGTTGTTCTGTGTCGGTGACCTCGGCATCCGGGAAGCAAGACTTGGTTCGGCGCCGGGGGCGCATCGGATTCTCCTGGTCGCTGTCGTTCTTGTCGTCGTGCAGATCTTGGGGTTCGGCTTCAAACACCGGGATCGGTCTTCGGGGTTCGCCATCGGATCCGTGTAGGAGGGCTCGAGGCTTCGGGTTCGCGAAAGGGAAATTGACATCCATGTAGGCGACCTTGTCCGACAAGAGATCTGGCAAGCAACCAAGCCTCCAGTGCACTCAACAAAGCTCGCAACATCGGGCAACACCAAACTGCCGGAGGCATGCACAACACTGAAACGAGCCAACCTGGCAGGAACAACCAACACGAAAACCACAAAGGAAATGACCGCCGGCAACAAAAACTGTGGACACGGGCGGGCCTGGCGGCCGGAAAGGAGGCGCCCGTCGCTGCAGGGGAAGATGACGGCAGGGGCTCCGGGGAGGTTGGCGGCGGAGAAGGACGGGGTCGGGGTTGCGCGGGAGGCCGGTGACGCGGGCGGAGGGTGGTCGCCGGAGGAGCGGAGGTGGGCCGGCGATGGCGGGCGCGGCGCTCGCCGGCGCGGCCAGAGGCGGGGCCGGAGGCGGACGGCGGAGCTGGAGGAGAGGGGCCCGGGCGAGGTGGGTGGAGGGCGCGGCGCCGGCGGCCGAGGATGGCGGAGCTCGCCGGAGGGCGAGGGGGCGGACGCGGGCGCGGGCGGCGCGGCCGTGCGTCGGAGAGGGGAGGCGGGGCGGCGCCGGGAGGCGGAGATGGGGTCGGCTGGAGGAGCTCCGGCGAGGGAGGCCGGGCTCGGCCGGAGGAGGGAGGGAGAGAGGCGGAGGAGGCGCGGCCGGCGAGGGGCTCTCGCGGGGGAGGTAGCCAGGGAGAGGAGCGAGGTTGGGGAGGACGCGGGCGGAGGAGGCCGGAGGAGCGGCGATGGCGGCCGGAGGAGGTTGGAGGGGTGCGGGGCTCGCGGTGGCGCCGGAGGGAGGAGCGGGGGCTGCACGGCTGGAGGTGGAGGCGACGGGAGGAGCCGGCGAGGAGCTCGGGCGCGCGGCGCGCCGGAGAGGGGAGAGACGGCGGAGCGAGCGCGGGCCGGCGCCGGAGAGGGGCGAGGCGGCCGGCGGTGGAGAGGAGGGTGGCGGGCGGCGTCGGGTAGGTGGGGGAAGAGAGGAAGAAGAGAGGGGGAGGGACGCGGGGGAAGGTGGGGTCGGGCGTGGGGCTGGACGCGACAGGTGGGGTAGGCCCGCGGGGTGAGTGGAGAGTGGGCAGGGGTGCTGCGTGTGTGGGGCTGTGGGCCAGGTGGAGAGAGGAAGTGGGGTGTTTAGGGGGGGGGGGGTTAGATGGCAGCATCTGGTTGGTTGGGGAAGGGAAAAAGGTGAGGTGGCATATGGTGATTGGCCAGGGTGAGGTGGAGGCAAGGGTGGGTAGATAGGTTTGGGTGAACTTAGGATTTAGAGGGGCTGGTTTGGGTGGACCGATTTAATTCCTGGGGGTGGTCGTTCGGGTCGAATCGGCCCGTTCGACTGCCCCCGCCAAAATAATTAAATATTTTATTTATTTTAAACGGACCGTTTGCAAACCGATAGCAGACAAAACAAAACAATCCGGAGACCCGGGTTTTGCGTTTGAATAAAGACGGGGCGTTTAGAAAACAAAACCAGGCTTTTCCGCAAATAGTTTTATGCAAGCAAAATGCAAGATGATGACGATGCTCAAATGCAATGTGGCATGATGACATGAGCATGCGGTCATGATGATGCAATGCACAAAAACAACGCGATTTTCTAGTAGTGGTTTTGGCGGGGCGCCACATCAATCTCACTGGTTTGCTGAAAACAAAGGATTAACTGTATGGTGTGGAAGGTAATAGTGGTTTGCAGAAAGTAAACATGAACAATGGAAGATGTATCAATGGTAAAGATAGGACCGAGGTCCATAGTTCACTAGAGGTGTTCTCCTTAGATAAACAAATATGGCATGCTGGGTAAACAAATTACAGCAGAGCAATTGACAGGACTAAGCAAGGCATAACAATGCAATACTAGACATTCATGATTCTATGAGATTCGATTGGGCAATACAACAAAATACATAGACCGCCATCCAAGTACATATATGGCTAGAAATACACCTTCAGGTTATCATCCGAACCCCCTCCAGTATTAAGTTGCAAGCAACAGATAACTGCTTTAAGCAAAGTGTGTAAGGTAAACAATCCACTTGTTCCATGAACAAAAGACCGTTGTTTTCTCCCTAGTGGCAACAACACATCTACAACCTTAGAGATTTCTATCACTTCCCTTAGATTAAATAGAGGCATGAACCCACTATCTAGCATAAATACCCCCTCTTGGAGTCACTAGCATCTACTTGTCCAAGATAGCTACTAGAAACGGAGAGCATGCAAGAACACAAACAACACAAACATGATAGAATCAATAAGACAAAACCATTAATCAATCTGACATAGTAATCTCAATATCAATCGGATCCCCGCAAACACAACATGCATGATTACAAATAGATATGATCTTGATCATGAACGGAACTCACAAGATCTAAACATGGTAGCACTAAGGAGGAGATACAACCATCTAGCTACTACATGGACCCGTAGTCCAAGGTGGAACTACTCACGCTTCATACCGAAGGCTGGCATGATGAAAAAAAAGGCCTCCGGGATGATCTCCCCTCCGACAGGGTGTCAGGAAGAGTTTCAGATCCCCCTGATCTAGGGACGATGGTGGTGGCGACTACATACGGTTTCGTGGAATATTTGATCGGGTACTTAGGGTTTATGCATCGGGGGGTCTTTATAGGCGAAGAGGTGAGGCAGGGGGTCGCCAGGGCGGCCGCACCCCTAGGTGCGGGCCCACCTTGGCCGCGCGACCAGGGGGTGTGGCCTCCTGGTGGCTCTCCTCCGTCTCGTATTCAGGCTTCGTGTTCCCCACGGTAAAATATTGACTTTGACTTTTGTCCCGTCCAATTCCGAGAATATTGATTTTCTGCCTTTCTGGAACCAAAAACAGAAGAAAACATGCAACTGGCACGGTGGCATCTTGTTAATAGGTTAGTACCATAAAACATATAAAAACACCTCAAAGTGTAGACAAATCAAAGCAAAGTAGATACTAAACAAGCATGGAACATAAAAAATTATAGATACGTTTCCGAAGTATCAAGCATCCCCAAGCTTAACTCCTGCTTGTTCTCGAGTAGGTAAGTGATAAAAAGAATAATTTTGAGGTGACATGCACCATCAAAATCAAACCATTTGCAAGCATTGAAAGCTGGGATCAAAGAACTCTAAACATGAGTATGAAAGCTGGAGTTCTAACAGTAAGACAAAGTAACTATGCATGCAACATGAAAGGCTACAAACAAAGATCATGAATAACATGCATTAAAAAATGTTTGTTTGTTTCACATACAGAAAACATAGCATATTGGCATTCAAATTGTCCCTCATGGAGTAGCAAATAGATGCATAGGACACCTTCAAAGTTCATAAGAGTGACTATATACAAATATCATAAGAATAATTAATATCAACAATATGCATCAAATAAATAAGTTTTGGGACAATGCACATAAAACTAAGAATGACAACTATGCTCTCTTAGCTGGTGCCTAAGGATAGAAGGTGGAGACTCAATATAATAGTGGAAGAAATGCCCTTCATAAGGGAAGCAGGGAATTCAAGTTTCATAAAGAGCTTCCAAAAATTATGGTACTTGTTAGCTTTCAGCCCTTATTTCCCCTATCATAAGCATCTTGAAGTGATTAAGGTTAAAGTGAATAAACTATGAAGTATATGCTTTACAAAGTATAAGTTGGCAATCTCATGTCCCTTGAGTACGAGGGCCGCTCCTCATGCTACTCAACGTTAGTCGCCTGTAAGTTCTTGTCATAGTAAGTACATGTGTATCATAGAGAACCGCCAACGGGGTACCCCTTGCACATGATACATGAGCTATCCCATAATCAAAATGACAAGGCAAGCAGACAATAAGCATCTTAGCAATCTTCTTATTTACCATGGGAATATGGTGCTTTTTTTCTCTTTCCTCTTTTCAATATGTCTCCTTTTTATAAGAAGAAAGCTTCATAGATGTCATTATGGTGATGCTGTAAGTTTCCACCATGATTAGGCATGGCTTAGGCTAGCAGACCATGCGTTTCTCTAACACACATAATAACTCCATGGACTTACAAGATCCCCTTTTGTTTCACACCGACGACATCCATAGACAAAAGAGCATGATATCAACTGTGTACAAAGTACAAGTGCAATGTTAAAAGCGTTCCACGGGGGAGAACGGTTCTGCTAATTCCAACATATAAGTGCAATCATATACAACATAGATGACACAATGGTTCAAGTTTATTAGGGGCAAGAAAAATAAAGTGTGCCATCAAGTTCGTGAGAGCTTTAATCACTAAGTTTTCACATAACAAAATACTTTTTAATTGGAAGATAGATGAAAACAAGAATATACTTGGAATGGTGTAACTCACCATGCATAGGAATTTATAGTGGATAATTTGGAATAACTTGGTTTCTTGGGAGTTGAATGCATGAGTAGAGCTTACTCATACAAGTGGAGGCTAGCAAAAGCCTGGGAGCGACCAACTAAGAGAGCAATAATGGCCATAATCATGTGGAGTGACAAAACATTACTAATCAAAGCATAAAGTGGTACTACAAGTCAAGGACTAAATGATCATAGAGGCTATGGTGACATGTTCATAGTCATAACATGGTGTGAGCATGTGCCAAGTCAACCCAAACAAAGCATCAAAGGAGAATACCACAATACTATGCTTTTATGTGCTAAAACAACGCATGATTCCTTCAAGGCACACTAAACAATCCTAATTGTTTGGAAGAAGTCATGCTACAACAATAATCACTAAGCACAGGGTCAAAACAACATCTAACATGACATGCTAAAGTCTAAGTCACAGTCGAAGCAAGCTCCTCTTGTACTATTCAAGCAAGAACTTTCTACTCCTCTCCAACACCAATCAACTTATTTGAAACAACACAGCGAGAACGGGGGTCCAAACTACTTTATTCAAGCAAACTAAGCAAACTAAACGAAAACTAAGATGCTCCAAGAACAACACAACAGTGCATGAAACAATAAAAACGAAGTGTCTTGAAAGACCTAAGTTTTTATTGATGAAGAAGGGGATGCCTTGGGCATCCCCAAGCTTTGACGCTTGTACCTATTGAATATTTCTTGGGGTGACGCGGGGTGGCATCCCCAAGCTTGAGCTTTTGTCACTTCTTCATCTCATTATATTATTCTCTCTATACACCTAATTTTTTTCCTTCATACAAAACTCCACACAATCTTCATTAGCAGCATTAGTGTATTCAAAAGATAATAGTGTTAGAGTTATACTTTGGGTGTATACGAGATGGAGTAGTACCCCACTCGTATACGTACCAATCTTTGTATTATGCCACACAAGGGGCTCTTCCTTGTACTATAACACGTAACCGAAGCCACCAAAAGGGGCTATTGTTCCCATCATTATTTTCTACATGGTATCAGGCCGACCTTTTCCCCTCTAGCTTCCGCCCCCATCGTAGGTGTCCTCACCGCCGCCGCTGCTCCCTATCCTCCGATGATCTTCCTCCAAAATCACACCACGACCTTCCCCTCCCTCTCCTCTACCAATCCCCAAAATCCCTTCTATAACCCTTCTCCACCAAAACCCTATATCAATCTAGTAGGACCAATGTCGACGCCCTCTTCATCCTCTCCTTCGTTCTCCATCAGTACTCCTCTGCCCATGAGGCTAACCCGCGACAATTTCCTCTCCTGGAAGACTCAAGCGATGCCCACCCTCCGTGGTGCCCGCGTCATGGGTATTCTTGACGGCACAGACAAGGCTCCACCTCCAACCGTTGAAGTCGAAGATGATAACCAGAAGAATATCACTATGCCCAACCCCAACTATGATACGTGGATCACCAGGGATCAACAGGTCATGAGTTTCCTGGTGAATTCTCTCTCGGAGGATGTTCTCCCCCATGTTTATGGCCTTCCCCACGCTGCAGATGTGTGGGCGGCACTGGTTTCTCTCTTCTCCTCGCAATCCAAGTCCAATGTCTCGAGCCTGCGAGGTGCCCTCACCAATACAAAAAAGCTTGACCTCACCGCTCAACAATACATCACCAAGATGAAGGGGTTTGCTTTGGAACTTGCTGCTGCAGGCAAGCCTGTCGATGACGACGAGCTCAAGGACTACATACTCAATGGCTTGGACGGCTCCTTCAACCATCTGGTGTCGGCTATCAATGTTGTCCCCTCTATGACTCTTACCGATATGTGTTCTCATCTCCTCGCTTGTGAAAATCGTGACCTCATGCTTCAATCTCCAGGACAAGCTTCAGGGTCCTTCATGTCCTCCATTAATGCCGCGTCTCGTCACCCTACTGATGCCTATTCTCGACCCCCAACACCCTGTAACATCCCAACATTACAGCTTAGAAATAAGCTGAACCCAGCTGTGTGCATTGCATTCATGCATAGAAAATCCGAATAATTTTCGCGCTTTTGAATAAAACTTGTCAAAGTGATTGAAGCTTCTCTTAACTTGATGGAATTGAAGTAGACCATCAAGTTGATTGCGATAAGTTTCAATATGACCTTTGTTAAAACCTTATTTTTGGTAAGGGAGATTTGATCTAAGGGTAGATCAAATGTAATAAAAGTTAAAACCTAATTAATTACTTACACTACTAGGAGACTCCCCATATAGCAATGCATACTCTGCAACGCAATAAAAATGCGTTGCAGAATATCGAAGTAGCTACGCATATTTACGTTGGTACATACATCCGTTATCGGCTATACGAATAACAACGAATACCATATGTTGCAACCTATGCGTTGGAACATATCAGTACTAACCTAGCGTGAGCAAACCTAGACATGTATAGCTTGACGCGCCTCGGACTGACCCGCTTGGGCCTAGCAAAAACATGTCTTGGCCTAGCCGGGCTCGAGCCAAACAATTTGGTAGGATGCAAAGGCGGCATAAAGGGAGGCCTAACGGGTTTTTGTGAGTTCGGCTCAGGCTTGACGCTAATTATTTTCTAGATATCTTTGCTTGGGAGAGTTTTAGGGTTGGACTATTTTTTGCCTCGGGGCAAAGGCCGTGTATAAATTTTTTAGGGGCAGACGTGCGTAATTAGATGACCTTATCAACTAGTCTGAACACAATAAAGCCTAGAAAAAAATGTTTATAATTTTTTTTCGAATTAATCGTGTTCTGCATCGTGTGCTTAGAAAAGTATAGGAATTAAAGTTCTTGGCTGCACGTACTTAGAAATTGCCGATCGTGTCCTATAATTTTTTTTTGCCGATCGTGGGCTCAGAAAGAGGAGTCGGTATGTTTAGAAAAAAAGGAACCTTTTGTCAAAAAAAAGAAGAAACTCCTGGCGAAGGAAAACACAGCCCCCTGCCGCTATCCATCCCCACCACGCCGCCGTGGAGCCGCGATTCATCCCCAAGCCGCCGTCGTCGAGCCATCCATCCCTACTGCACCTCCGCCGAGCCACCATCCCGCCCTACTGCCCCTCCGTCGAGCCCCATCCCGCCCCCTGCGCTGCTGTCGAGCCGCCATCCCGCCCCCACTGCGCCTCCATCGAGCCGCCATCCCGCTCACCCTACGCCGCCGTCGAGCCGCCATCCCGCCCACTACACCCCCGCCGAGCCACCGTCCAGCCCCCCTACGCCGCCGAGTCGCCATCCAGCCCCACGGCGTCGCCGCCGAGCCGCCATCCAGCCCCACGGCGCCGCCGCCGAGCCGCCATCCAGCCCCCTGCGTTGCCGCCATCCCAGGGTAGCTAGGCCCTTTTCCCTGTTGTGCCGCCATCAAGGAGCTCCTCCACCTTTGCCGCGTGCGACGACCAGCTGCGTAACAATCACCGTCTAACCTGAAGCTGCCTGACACACACACATGTAAGCATATGTACTCCTGATTCTCTTTACTACAATAGTACAGAGGTTATATTTTAAGCATGAATAACATAGGCATTGTTCTTTTCTTTTGTGGATCCAGTATAATTCATGTGGTTCTACTTTCAGAAAAATTTTGTCTTATGTTTTTATACTAACCAGAGTTAAAGTTTCCTATCAGATAGTTGATGTAAGGTACCTAATATACCTACATGTTGCTTTTTCGGTGTAGTTCATTCTGATATTTCTAAGTGTAAATATAGAAATATGATTTTGACTGCATATCCAATAGTGGCACACTTAACTGACATTGCTTTGTGCTACTCGTATATGTCAATCAGATTATAATCATCTCACCTTGTTATAAACTGGAACCAAATAACACCAAAACAGTTTGCAGCGCATTAGTGAATTATGTGCTTGTATACAGTTGTTGTTCTGGTTGTACCAAAGGTAGATAAAGTTTTACCTCTTCTATTTTCACATTGAACACTCCAGACATCATAAGTAAAGATCTATTCTGTTTTCACCTTTTTTCCTCTGCAAATTATTAGAGCTCTTAGTTGAAGAGCTTGCAGTTAGTCGATGTGATATTTTAACACAGTAGCATGGATTTACCAAGTTGGGATGTTGGATGCCCATTGTTTTCTATTATAGTACCCAAGGCTATGTGTTTTAGTAAAATCTTTACATTGTTAACTCACTCTAAAATGTCCGGTTAGAGCATGGAGATTCTAAAATGTTGGTTACTATTATCTATCTATGTAGTGTTCACATGCATGCCGAACTGTCTCAAGTTGATCATTCTTCGTTGTTCTATTTTGAACTCTATTCTTTTTGTTCCTCTTCAACGTTCACAAATTATTTTTTATTTACAGAGAGTATATGGTGATCTTCGTAGTCAACAATTTGATTATGTTGGACAACGTAACAATGTGATGGTACTGTACAGATGCATTAATATATTCATGTTTATTTTTTGGAAAATCCTCATATCTTTTCTTTGACTATAGAGCAAGAAAAACTTTCTAAATGACATGGAGATGCAACAACCAAACAAACGTCCTGCTACAAATAAGGTTTACCCGTTCTTATATTGTTTGGAGCCCAACGTGGTTGAGCACAAAAATAGTTATTTCAGTATGAGTCTTTGATATAGTTTTTGCCAATCTTACAATATTTCTTTTGGTGTAGAATAATAAAACTTTGGCCCACGATCAAACTGTCCAGTCTAGGAAAGAAAGAGCTATTGCAGAAAAGGTTAGTTCACTTCACTTTTTGGAATTATCTCTTATGTAGCTGTTATCATCCAATCCATTCTATAGTTATCTATTTGTCCATGCTTATTTATTCTAGAAATCGTGTCCATTCTTATCTGTTTGTCCATTTAAGGATAACATGGTTCATGCTTTTACTATTTGTAACTTTAAGTTTACTATACCTTAGGATCAGGGCATTGACCTCCAGCACAACCACACACTTGAACGTTTTGAAGTTCCCTCTACAAACACGGTACCTTCTCATTCATCATGTATACATTTATATTATGTTTTCTGCTTCTATAACTTTTGATTATCATGCATCTTCTCATTACTATGGTGGCTAGAACATGAAGATCCCAAAATTGGCTAGTGCAACAAATCATGCTAATGTACTAGACCAAGAGAGAGCGCGATTGCCGCGCCCGGCCATTTTTAGAAAATGATGAGTGTTTAGAGTATAATGACATGGGCAGTTCCATCTTTGTGAGAAAATAAAATAAAAATCAATTAGTTTATGTGGGTATACAGAGGTACAACGGTCTTGTTTACAGGACATGTGAATGTCTTAATCTCGTTGAATTTCATAAGTTTTTAGTTGGATAATGGAATAACTTTGGAAATGCCATCGATTATATTCTTTAATTAATAGCCAGCAATCCATTGCAAAGTGAAAAAACAAAGTGCATAGGCGGGCTATTTACAAAGAACACAAGGCACACATTTTAAAGAGAAAAAACTATGGATATTCAAGAACATGTGGACAAGGTGGATGGTGCAAATACATGTGAAAATCCGAACAATACAGAACTCATAAACACAAAGCAGATTGGATATACCAGATCTCCATAAACTACTAAATCTAAGGAAAATCTTTACAAAACACAAAATACCGTTGGCAAAATATAGAACTGGTTCAATAAACACGAACAACCACTTCTAACATCTACACCATCCTCATGGTGTATGTAAATTCAGGTGTACCAACTTACAATGGCTGAGGTAGCAACTGCAGCCTCATGTTTGGAACTGAAATTGTGCTACCATATATGGGAGTTGTATGTACAGCAAGACAACGTCATGTGTGCTACTGAAAATTTTCTTATATGTAGAGTGTATGTTAGCCAGCAATGCCTTTTTCAAAGTGACCAAACGGGACTTTTAAGCATAGTCTTAGACGCCTTGTTTTAAAATCAACACAACATTGTTTTCCAAAGCATCCAAAACGAGTAGTTGCATTGTTGTCTGTAAGTTGTTCCACCAGATCACATCTGGTGTTCTATCCACCATATCACATCCTGTGTTCTATCCCCAGTACAATCTTCAGTTTTACCTCGCATTATAGTGTTCGATTTATACAGTCTTCAATTTACCAAGACGGAAGAGTTTGACATCTCAATCAGACCTTGGACCAATGCCTCAAGCTGGATGGTTATGGCCGATACCAAGAAGATCTTGAAGAAGGTATTTGCAACCAGAACAATTGAACCTTCACATATAGCTAAACCTAAATCGCTAAGCGGAAGAAAATAAAAGCAGGCCTCAAGTTACCTATCAGCCCATTTAAAGATTTCTCAACCCGATTAACCACAGAATGTCGAACTCAACCTGCGGAGAAGCAGCCTGGTGACGTTGGCTGGCCTGTTTGACGCGAATCGCTGGCGATGGAATGAAGTAAAAAATGTCCGTAACGACGGTTCAGGAGTATTAAACTGATACATACCATTAGATTAGCAGATCCGACGGTTAGAACTCCAAATCGATGTAGAGGCTCCTAGCTAGGTGAGTTTTACTGTTTCTTAATGACATGGAATTACTAAATAATTTTCTTCTCGTTTTCAATTTTCTTATGATTTCATACTATATATCTATAGCAGAAAATTTATTATTGACCCTAGTTCTTGCAATATGAGTGTTTATTTAGTCTATGCCAATCTCATAATGTATTTTGTTCATAGAACAAGGAAACTTTGCTCCACGATGTAAATGCCCAACCGAGGAAGGAAAGTGCTAGTGTAGAAAAGGTTAGTGCAGCTTCTTATGTTTTTTTAACTTTTCTTACTTCTGATTATTTTGCACTTATGATTAGCATGGCGGTCAGAACATGAAGATCTCTAAAGCGGGTAGTACAACAAAGCATGCTAATGTATGACATGTAATCTCTAATCCTTTTGCTTCTCATTTCAGTTTCCTTATGATTTAATTTATTGCGTACTGATGGTGCACTATCATCCGCAGAAACAACAATGTAGTACGACAAATTGTTTGGATGCGAACTCCATAGATGTATGCACATTATGTTTGTTTATTCATGATTCTTCGCATGTCTTAAATTGCATTGGAAGTTGTTTGTTATGTACTTTTGTTTATGTAAAAGGTTGGCACCATAATATTTTTGAAGAGTTTTGGAAATCCAAAAAAGAATGTTGCTCTGGCTACACTCCAAAGTAGGGACCCTGAATATACAGTTGAAGGTGTTAAACTTGGAAATCAATTCTGGGCTGTGCGTGTTGATGCTACATTAGCAAAATTTGATGAGTTGATAAGACCACTAAAAAAGTAAAGATTATTGGTCATGCAGCAGGATTAACTATCGCATGGCCTTCAACCTTTGTATGTTACCCTCCTGTAAAGTTTACCCATCTCAAATTTTACTACTTCATTACTTTGATGCTTTTTATTTAATGATCTAAATTCTTGTTCTTGTAGATTTCCAAGATAAATTGATAATGCCTGGTTGAGATGCTGATTACAAGATGAAGACTACTGCTACTACTAGATGGCTTAGATTATGTTTTAGAATTTCAGTTTTATGGTGAATGTTTGAAGAACATATATATTTGTAATAGTGCAAGTGACAAATATTTTTTTATTCTCTGAAACTTGTTCGATATATTGAATGAAATGCTTATGTTTCCTATAGCGTGGCTCCTGTGTGCACTATATGCATTGACCTGGTCATTATTATTGGAAATATGTAAAATACTATCTGTTGATCATGCTATGTAGCTACGTTCTGTTATGTCAGTTTCAATTTGTCAATTTCAAAATCCATTCCTCTGGTGTATCACCAACGCATACGAAGTGTGGTTATCCCCTCCTTATACACGTTGCTATCTTACAACACTTATGATCATCGATTACCAACACATGTTTTTGTGTTGTCATAGACCCTTGCAACGCCACCAACGGCAGCGCATACTAATCCGTTGGTGTAGACCTTGCCAACGCATATATGGACATTTGGCAACACATCCATGCATTGCTGAAGGGGGGGGGGGGTCATGTTGTAGTGTTAATGGATTATATTTGATCCTTAGGTGATCATATCATAGTATTCATTACAACAACTCATGAATACCAAGTTAAGGATATAACACAAATAATAAGAATGTAACAACTATATCTTAATATCATCTGCCTATACCATGAGTATCATGGTAATACTAACCCTACTTCTTTAGTGAGATTAAGTAGGAAGGAGAGTAATTCAAGACCATTCACCACATATCCTTCTTTCCATATCAATCCTTATGGAATCCTATCTCAATATCTGTTGTTCATCAATATTAGTAATCAACTATTGATACACCAATTCTTAGCTTATTAACTATTGATCTATCAACTCATGTTCTTATCATAACATTCACTTTAAATCCTTTGGAGAAGGAAGTAAGAAGAGGTAAATAGTAATGCTAGCCTTAGATATCATCTATAGGATAATTGATGGAGTTAACTCACTCCTGAATGGATAGAAGGGTTATTTGAAATAAAGATATATGTGGTAACAACGAGGATTCCCAGGATGAATACTGAAGATAGTTACCAGGAGTAGTCCTATTTGATCAAGTAGGTATAGTCAGTGAATTATATCTCTTAATCCAATAGAGCTAAACAGAATATAATTATAATACAACTGTAATGTTGTATTGATGAAGCCTCGATTAGCCAACTAGAAACCTAAACCACAAAGGATTATAATGACCATACCTTATTCACCAAGATTGAATGCTTATATCACGTATAAGTGACATTGGTGGATACAACATAATTAAACCCTAGTCTACATACATTATCCTAGGTTAGCCATGACAAGTCACATTAATATACTGTGAGGTTGGAGTATTAGTTACTGGAGTCTAGTAGAGACAAGATAATATGATTAAGATGATGTTAGAGCAACATTGGATTAAAGAAGTAGTATTTTCCTCTATGGAAATACTAAGCACTTGAGGTGAAGTAGGATTTTAAGTATACATCTATTGAAATAATGTTAGTGATGGATGATTAAGGAAGAGTATGAATGGAGTTAGAAGTAACCACTTGTTGGATTGGAGATTATTAGTAGTAGAATAGTTTGATATAACCAAGTATAGATATGAGAATATTATGAAAGCTTCAGTGTCAAGCTCATTGGAATTATAAATGGATTTAGAAGAATAAAAGGTGGATACGAATATTTTTGTGAAGTAAAGCTCATCATGTTAACACATGATGATGGATACGATGAAGTAGAATATCTAGGAAAGGAATTCCTTAAACCGAAGTCTAGGATTGTGATTTATGGAAGATAGAAGTTCCGGGTAAACATTAAACCCTAAATCTATAACCAAACCTAATATCCATATCAAATGATTGATCTATCATATTATCTCCATACAACTTTATAGGAATATTTTCCTATAGCAAATCAATTAAACCTACCTTTCTCATTTCCAATTATCATAACCATATGTGCTTAGGAGTTATATTTATCAATTCTTTCCATAAGACATTCTAGAAAATAACTTTCTATTTTAAAGGGTGATATCATTAAAAATCACAAACCTAAAGACAATATGTTTAGTCATTAATCTTTATTCACATCAAATAAAGAATATAAGTATAATAAGAACCCTAAACCCTAGGGTAAGCATTTACAATTCAAACCTTAACTCTTATGGTAGTTATAATAAAATATATATACCTTGTTATTCCCTAGATTCATGGGAGTAATATTAATCATGTTAAATCCTTAGGATATTATGCATCAAATAATAATGAAGGATCAATATATATATAAGTTTCTTTAATATTAAAAATCAATAAGAATTAAAACTCATGGATTAAAAGTAATACATTCTTTAATAAGTTTATGGATGTTAGATAAATTAAATTCATATCAAAAGCCTTACAAATAATAATAAGAACATTATATGTATAAAGAAAATATAGCACTACATAATGAAAACTCACAAAATGATTTTAAATACTATTTATCATTGATGCAAGTATTAGCAAAGGAATTCCATAAAGATAAGTCTACATTAGTGCTTAAATAAAAGGGTAAGAAAAGAAAACAGAAAATAGAAATCGAAAAAGAAAAACAAATAGAAAGAAAAAAATAACAAAGGAATCAGATCTGGCCCGCGACCCATTCCTCCTATCTCTTACTCGTCGCTCGCGAGCAGCCAACCGCAACCCACCTAGCCCAGCACCAGCCTGCCAGGAGCCCATACCCCTTCGGCCTCTAATCTTCGTCGTCTTCCTCGCCAGCGAAGCTGCTGTTTGGCGGCCCGACCGCCGTCGATCCCCACCGCGTTAAGATGCACGCTGCCGTTGTCGGGGGAGGATAAGGAGACCACGGCGACGTTCCCCCTCGGTCTCATCCTTATTTTCCCTTCTCAATAATCCTCCTCTCTGTTTTCTCTCGGTGACCGAAACCCTAACTATCACCGTCGTCAGTAAAGTTCACCCCGGAGGCCGTGGTGTGGTCGAGGAGAAGTGCTAACATGCGTAGATCATCTATGAAGAACGCAACATCAAGGGGAGGTCGGAGACGATCGAATTTTGCCGTTTTCCTCTGCCGTGGTTCGTCGAAAATCCTGTTGAATAGCTCACCTCCGACCGCGCCTGTCATCATCAACCACTTCGCTGCAATCACAGTGAGCTTGCGATGCTCGGGAACCGTTTAATTTGCTCGCTCTCGTCCCAGTTCGTTTTCCCGATGAGCATCTGCCATTGTCGCCGTTAACCACCGTCGCCAGCATTGCTCCGGCAACCTTAATCTAGCGGCGCCGCCACTATTAGGTCCACTGCGACGCCCTCTTTCTAGCAAGCCCAGTCTCGGCCGCGCGCGTGCACTCAATCACCCGATCATTGATTGATCTGAGAGGATCATCCGTGGATGAGGTCAGCATGACAGCATGCTGATGTCACCCTCAGCCTAGCCAACACATTTGACTTGGTATGTGCCTATGTGGCAGCTAAGGTGTACTCGACCCCACTGGTCAGTGACCTTGGGTAGGTTCTATCTTCGTATAAAAAGATGTTCTCTATTTAGAAATTAGATAAAACATTATAAAATCAAATATAAATATTTCCTGAATATAATAAAGTGATTAAATCTTGTTTAATTAATAACTTTTGATTTATAATTTAGAAAAAAGCGTATAATATATGAAAATTTGTGGAAAAATAAAATCTATAACTTAAAACTATTATCAAACATAATTATGTTAACAATTTAAATAATTATTATTTAATAAAGATTTTATAAGTTTTAATACTTTGATAAATCATATTTTAATATTAGTAAATGTTAAAAATATAAATAAAATACCAAAAATCTTAGAAAGATAAAAACTATAATTTAAAACTATAACCATACATTATTATTTTACTTAATTAAATATTTGTTATTTGTTAAGTATTTCTAAATAATAAATCTTATAAAAATCATATTTTATTATTCTTAAATCACAAAAATAAGTGTAATATACCAAAATGATCACAAAAATAATGCCTATATGTTAAAAATATAATATTCCACTTTTAAGTTAAATAAAAAGTTAAACACTTTAATAACTTGAATTTAAACCTATTTCTTTAGTTAATAATTCATATAATGTCAAATAAAATTTGTTAATATTTCTTAAATTAATCAATTGAGTCTAATAAATAGTATTAGTCTTAAATGTTGATAGTGTGAAGTCAAAATGATTTAGCACACTTTAAATACAATTTTATCAAATTATCTCTCAACCATTAATGTAGATTATTTTATAAAGGATCCTTATCCATTATAAAATCTCCAAGAATAATTTTGTAGTGAAATAAAACCTACTCCATTACTTCAACTACAAGTTATAAACAAACCAAAACACTATATTGAATCCATTAGTAGTTAAGTAATATTATTTCCTTGTTTACAAACTATAACCACTCATCCATAAAAAGGAAAAATGATTCTATTCCACTAAACAATTAGGAAACCACTATTCAAATAGAAGTGTTACCATTCTTAAAGTATCCTTAGATAAACATTATAAAGTACACCTGGTAAAATAACATAAGCAATATGCCTTAAGACCATGTATGTTTTTTTAAGTTAACTTTAGTCCACAAGACTTTAAGTATAATGCTAAAAACTTTATTATATACTTTATAGTTAACTTTGGTCTGTTATCATTAAGTTATAAAGCATCTTAATACCAAACTAACCAAGTTCAAAACCAAAATAGGTAAGTCTCAAATACTACTAATATCATTATTCAAATAAAGCAATTATTTCTTACTTAAATACTATAACTTGAAAGAACACCTAATAAGGTTAACTTAAAATTTAAATACTTTCCCTTAGCTAAGTAAGATTTTCTTCAAAAGTTATTCTTTTAAGGAACATTATAAAGCAAGAAATAAGCATTTTTATGAAAGCTCTAAATGATGAACAAACCTTATGCCTACAGATACATTTCCCACTTGAGTATTCCATTATTATGTGTGCTTAATTATACTTACATGTTGTTTCACACACACTCACAAGCCTTAATAAGAAGCACATGTGTGAAACTTAATCTAAAAGGGCAACACATTCCAAGAAAACCCTTTCCAGTATCCAAACCCAAGAACAACGTTACCCCCGAGATTCGAGTTTATCAACTTGCATTACATTACTTATGCATAAAAGCATCTTGCTTCTTTAAACATTAGTCCTTACCGGACCAATGATGCTGATTTCAGATATTGGATCTTATATTGTCTTGAAGACCATGAGTGCATAATCTTGCAATCACAAAAGGCAAGTTCACACTTGCTCATGTCCTTTTGATTATTTTTTGTAAAGTATTTTGCAAATCAAGTGTTATCATCACCTGCATTCCAAAAAGGTCAGAAAACACTATTTTTGATAATAATGTGAACTATTGGTTACTGATCCAGGGTGATCAGCTAATCTATTAAACCTGGTAGTTGGAATACCACTACTCAGGAATATATCACCTAGGACTTAACAACCAATGTCGCCAGTGATTCTTGCGCCGTATATTACGCGTTGACCATGAGATTTGGAATTGGACAGAGAAGTCAGTTGTATCCTTTTCCTCTCGTATGGAGGCAAGACGACCTTAACGTGACGTTGTGATTCCTTGTGCGGATCCAACATATGGGTGGGCACCCTTACGCCCCACACTTTTGGTGTCTAGATTATCTATGGATGGTGTTTAGTGGATGGACCATTTAATATGGCACTTGTCAGGGCAACACCAGGTCATAGAGTCTTCGGGAACTCATCAGGGTTTTAGCCTGCTCAAAAGGGGGCTTAACTAAGGTGAGCCAGCCCCGAAGGATCGTGCAGACATATGAGGTCGCGGAGAGGGTAGTGATTGGCTTGGATCTTAGGTTAGGCCTCAACCATGGAAGTTTGAACGGGAACATACTCCTGGCAGTGCAACAAAGCTTAAGGTCACTCATGGGTAAAGTAACGCACCTCTGCAGAGTGTAAGAACTGTAACTTGTTACTCCCTATTCCGGGAAGGAGCTACGAACGCGGCAGGAGAGGAACTCCATGAAAGTTCTGGTAAACCCGTGAAGGCTGACGGACATAGCTTTTCAGAATAAAAGCAACCTTTGAAGAAATGTTTACGAAAACCTGCATTGCCTACGACCTACGGTCTGTGGCTGTAGATATAGTGCATCAAACACTCCTTTTCTAGTGAACTTGCTGAGTACGCTCGTACTCAAAGTATCTTCTTAACTCTTGCTAGGTTCTAAAGCCAGTACAGACGACGTCTACATCAAGTTATGCTCCACGAATCGTCACCAGAAGCGAAAGCTCTTCCATGAAGTCAAGAAAGTCAACATATACATCAACTCGAGTGAAGAAAAAGTTACTGATTAGATAGGAATATAATCACTAGCCATAGAACTTATTTCTGTAGCGTATTGCAATAGCAGCAATGCCAGACCATTAATTAAAATACTAGTCATAATAGTATGATAGTCTTGAGTTGTTTATTTCTGATTCTTCTTTGTAAGAAGTTTCTTTCTCTCTCTCTTTAACCTAGAGTGTTCTCTGGATCTTTTGTAAAGAGTTGAGTTGTAACCTATAGTCATGTCTTGGACCTGCTGTGTTTCTGTTGTACCACTCTGAGGGATGTAAAACTAGTGAACGGTGTTTCATTGGTGTTATGTCAACGAGTATGGTGTACTACATCATGTAGTGGTCTGCTGGGTCACCGCACACACCCCCACGCCAACATCCTATCATTACCCTCTGCCGCAACCTCCACCTGCGCCCTACAACCCGCCACCACAACAACCTTACTATGCCCCGTATCCACTATCTTACCCACAACCGCCATCCCCTGCCATGCAATTTCAGACACCTCTCCTACCCTTCCCCACCACCCAACCATCCTATATGCAGCCCCCTCCACAACACTACTACCGCCCTACATCACAACCAGCTCGGCCTCCTCCGCAGCCACTGCACCAGGATCTTACTCGCAATAACAACCAGCACCGGAAAGGGGGCGTAAGGACCGTGGTCGTGTTGCCACCCCATGGAAGGAAGGTGTCTTCTGCCAAATATACAAAAGGGAGGGTCATGCAGCTACCGACTGTTGGTGGCGATACGACGATGCCGATGATGATGATACCCCCAAGGATGTCAAGGGTGTTTATGGTGTTGATACAAACTGGGTGATTGACACAGGAGCAACCAATCACACCACACAACTCAACAAGCTTCAACTCCATGAGCCCTACAATGGTCGTGATCAAGTTCACAATGCTAGTGGACAAGGTATGGAAATTGCTCATATTGGTCATTCAGTTTTGCAAACCCCGCAATGTTCTTTTAAACTCAAAAATATTCTTCATGTTCCTGATGCTTCCATGAACTTGCTTTCTGCACATAAAATCACTCTAGATAATAATGCCTATATTTAAATTCATCCCTTCTTTTTCTTGATTAAGGACAAGGCCATGCAACAAATCATGTTTAGAGGTCCGTGTGAAGGTGGCCTCTATCCCCTTGTTCCAGTTTCCATGGGGTCATCTTCTAACCATGCTCTTGTCACTGTCAAGCCTTCATCCTCCATGTGGCATCGTCGTCTAGGGCATCCATCCTCCTTTATTGTTCATCAAGTTCTTAGGAAGCATAGTTTGGCTTACACTCCAGAAATAAATTCTTACATATGTGATCCATGCCAACAGGCTAAGAGTCACTAGCAACCCTATCCTGTTTCCACTAGTGTTTCAACAGTTCCTTTGGCACAAGTTTTTTCTGTTGTATGGGGTCCAGCTCCTATTTCTGTAGGCAAACATGCATATTATGTAAGCTTTATCGATGATTCTAGCAAGTATACTTGGATTTATTTGCTTAAGAAACGTTCTGATGTTTATCAAGTTTTTCTTGATTTTCAACAATATGTTTGAACGACACTATGCAAACTGATTGGGGTGGTGAGTATGAGAAGTTAAATACCTTTTTTCAGCGAGTAGGCATTGTTCATCATGTGTCATGTCATCATGCTCATCAACAAAACGGTTCTGCTGAACGTAAACATCGTCACATTGTCAAAGTTGGCCTTGCTTTGCTTGCCAATGCCTCTATGCCTCTCAAGTATTGGGATGATGCCTTCATCACTGCCACTTTTCTTATAAACTTGTGGCCCACAAAAGTTCTCAATCTTGAGTCCCCCACTGAAAATCGTCTTCATGTTAAACCAAACTATGAGTCTCTTCGTGTGTTTGGTTGTGCATGTTGGCCAAATCTTCACCCCTACAACAAACACAAACTTTCTTTTCGCTCCAAACAATGTGTGTTTCTTGGTTACAATTTTCGTCATAAAGGAGTAAAATGCCTAGATGTTACAACTGGCCGAGTCTATATTTCTCGTGATGTGGTTTTTGATGAAAACATCTTTCCATTTGTTGAGTTGCATCCTAATGTTGGTCGTCGTCTCCGTGAGGAACTTCTACTTCTTCCATATGACACGCCAAACTCAAACTCACACAATGGGGGTGCGCTTACTAATGATCAATATGTGCACAATATTCCTGTTATTCCTGTTCTACAGGTTCCTACTCTGGAGGTGTCAAGATTGTCTCAAAATGTTGTGCAAAATTCTAGTGAAACTGGTGAAAATTACACATAAAATCATGCAACACAAGGAAACAATGCTACATGAGTTCCTTGGCCCGATCCCGAGGCCGATACGCGGCACAAATATCCCTCGGATCATGCGCCTGTCGCCTCTGATGCTGCGGAGTCAGAGTCCGCCCGAGACCCGCCGTCCTCTCCTGGCAGTGCGCGTGCGGGCGAGTCCGGGGACGCCACGTCTGGGCGGGAAGAGCCCCGACAGTCTCGGTCTCCCTCGCGGTCCTCCTTGCCCCCTCCGCACCACTACGACACTGCCACGTCGCCGCCTCCCTCCAAGTCTGCGTCAACGCGTGACAACAAGACGGACAACGACGTCGACAACGACGTGTCTCCCACCTAGGATCAGCAGCTCGGATCTTCTGCGCAGCCACAACCTGCATCGCCTCCTGCTGTTGGTGTGCAAACACGTTTGCAAAAAGGTATTCGACAGCCTAAAAAAATATACTGATGGCACTGTTCGATATGGTTTGTTGACATCTACAGGAGAACCTCAAAATCTAAAGGATGCTCTTTCTGATAAAAACTAGAAGCAAGCAATGCAGTAGGAATATGACACACTCATTGACAACAAACTTGGCACCTTGTTCCATCAGGCTCCAAGAAAAATGTGATTAATTATAAGTGGGTCTACCGTATTAAAAGGCATGCTGATGGCAGTATTGACAAGTATAAGGCAAGGTTAGTTGCAAAGGGATTTAAACAACGATATGGCATTGACTATGAGGATACCTTTAGCCCTGTTGTTAAAATTGCAACTATTAGACTTGTTCTCTTTGTAGCAGTCTCAAAATGATGGATTTTAAGGCAGCTAGATGTCAAAAATGCGTTCTTACATGGTGTTCTGAAATAGAAGGTTTATATGAAATAACCACCAGGGTTCCAGTCTTTCGCTAATCCTAATTATGTTTGTAACTTGATAAGGCTCTTTATGGTTTGAAGCAGACTCCCAGAGCATGGTACTCTCGTCTCAGTGCCAAGCTTCATACTATGGGTTTTATTCCATCCAATGCTGATACGTCTCTGTTTTTGTTCAACAAGGAAGGTATCACTATGTTCCTTCTCATATATGTTGATGATATTATTGTTACCAGTTTATCAGACTCTGCAATATCAGCTCTTTTGTGTACTCTTAGTACATATTTTGCTCTAAAAGATCTTGGGGATTTGCACTATTTCTTGGGTCTTGAGGTTCATAAGCACTCCAGTGGTTTGTTGTTGAATCAGGAAAAGTATGCTAATGACATCATTCAGCGTGTGGGCATGTAGCATTGCTTATTGTGTCCTACACCTCTTGCAGTTAATGACAGACTATCATTAACTGAGGTTACGCCACTTGGTCCAGAGGATTGTACTCAGTACAGAAGTGTTGTTGGAGCTCTTCAGTATATTACGCTTACTAGACCTGACTTGTGTTTTTCTGTTAATAAAATCTGTCAATATCTTCATGCTCCCACCACAACACACTGGACAATAGTAAAAAGGATCTTGAGGTACATAAATGGCACCAAAAAGGTTGGACTTACTTTTCAGAAGTCGTCATATACTCTTCTTAGTGCCTACTCTGATGCAGACTGGGCAAGTGATCTTGATGATAGACGGTCTACAGGTGGGTTTGCTATATTTTTGGTGCTAATCTTATTTCTTGGAGTGCTCGGAAACAGGCCACAGTCTCCTATTCTAGTACAAAGGCAGAATATAAAGCTATAGCTAATGCTACTGCTGAAATTATTTGGGTTGAAGCTCTTGCTCGTGAGCTTGGTATCACTCTCAAGGAAAAACCATGCTTATGGTATGATAATCTTGGTGCTACGTTTCTATCGGCAAATCTATTTTTTCATGCTCGCACTAAGCATATTGAAATTAACCATTTCTTTGTTCGAGAACGGGTTGCTGCAAAGAAACTTGATGTGATATTTATTTCTATCAAGGATCAAATTGCAGATGGTTTTACCAAGACTTTATGTAATACAAAGCTAGATGGGTTTAAGCGTAATCTCAACCTCTTCCAGGTTTAGATTAGGGGGGAGGGGTTAGAGTTATATTTAGGGCGTATACGAGATGGAGTAGTACTCCATCTCGTATACGTACCAATCTTTGTATTATGCCACACAAGGGGCTCTTCCTTGTACTATAACATGTAACCGAAGCCACCGAAAGGGGCTATCGTTCCCGTCATTATTTTCTATAAATAGACCTTTCGGCTTAGCTTTGGAATAATTTTTTTTTACTAAAAACACAAGCTACTGTAGCAACTCCCTCAAAAATCTCAATTTCCTAAAACGAACCCAAAAAGGAATCAATAAAAAGCAAATGCAAGCAATGACAGAAATCTGTCAAAACAGACCAGCAGGTAGAAACCGATTTTTTCAAAGACCTTCTGTTGCTCAAATCAAAAAGTGTTGAACTAACTAAAGTTATCTAACATACTAGGAGATTTATTCGCAAAATATAAGCTCTATCCAACTTACAGAGATTCCTCACGATTTTTTACGGTGGAGCACAAAAATCTGTTTCGGGACAACAACTCCTCAAATCTTACTTCCCTCTCATTAGAGGTTATTCTTGGCACAAAAAGCAAACAAAAAATGATAAAGAGAGGTAATTACTGAAGTAATAACTTCCAAGACTTAAGAAAACTCTTGGGTTATCTCCCAACAAGTACTTTTCTTTAACGCCTTTAAGTTAGGCACAAGAAACAAGAATCAAGTATTTTCAAATGAAGAAGCATTAACATCAAACCTTGTTTTCAAAGGAGGAGAAAAAGGCAACTTATCTCTCCTCATAGGGAAGTGTTTAATACCTTTCTTGAATGAGAATTGATATTTAATGGTGCATTCTTTCATATCAATGATGGCACCAACAGTTCTAAGAAAATGTCTTCCCAAAGTAATAGGACAAGAAGCATTGTATTCAACATCCAAAACATAGAAATCAATAGGGACATAAGCATTGTTAACCATAATAAGAACATCATTAACACTCTCCATGAGTTTCTTCTTAGAATTATCATTAAGTGGGACATCCAAATAACAATCTTCCAAAGGTTGGAAATCAAGCATTTCATAAATCTTTCTAGGCATAATAAAGACACTAGAACCAAGGTCACATGAAGCTTTGAGATCAAAGTCATTCAGTTGCATATTAATAATGGGTTCCCAACTATATTCTACTTTCCTAGGAATAAAAGCTTTGTGTTTCAACTTCTCTTCCTTAATTTTAATAAGAGCATCTGTAATGTGTTTGGTGAAAGCCACATTCATATCACTAGCATCAGGACTTCTAGCAAGCTTTTGTAGGAACATAATCACTTCAGAAATATTGCAACCATCAAGATCAAAATCAAAATTAGCATCACTAGTAGTAGACTCATTGGGCTTAGGCATTGTGGTAGGAGGAATAGGGACTTCTTGTGGTTTAGTGGTATCTATATTGGTGGTGGTGATAGTGCACACACTATTGTTTCTAGCAATTTTGGCTTATCTTTCCCACTTAGCATGTAATTGGACTAACAGTCTAACATTTAGTAACTTGTATGGCATGAGTAGCAGCAAAGGTACTTTCCAAAGTTTCAGGTCTAGCAACCATTTTAATCAAAGAGGAATGTGCTTCAGACAAAGAGGAAATATTTTTCTCAGCACTCAAAATCTTTTCCTCCATAGTCTTGTTGAAAGTGGTTTGTTTACTAGTAAAGTCTTTGAGCATGACTTCAAGTTCAGAGGGGGCACTTCTAGTATTATTGTAGGAGTTTTCATAGGTATTTCCATTATTAGGAGGATAAGGCCTATAATTGTTGTTACTACCAAAATTATTCCTATAGGTAGTATTGTTGAAATTGTTGCTTCTAATGAAGTTCACATCAACTTGATCTTTTTGAGCAACCAAAGAGGCTAAGGGAACATTATTTGGATCTAAAGTAGCTTTCCCATTAACAAGCATAGCCATGATAACATCAATCTTATCACTCAAAGAGGAGGTTTCTTAAACAAAATTTACCTTCTTACCATGTGGAGCTCTCTCAGTGTGCCATTCAGAATAATTAACCATCATATTGCTAAGGATTTTTGTTGCAGCACCCAAGGTGATGGTCATAAAGGTACCTCGAGCAGATGAATCCAACAGGTTTCCTAAAGAGAAGTTCAAACCTGCATAAAAAGTCTGGATAATCATCCAAGCAGTAAGACCATGAGTGGGACAATTCTTGACCAAAGATTTCATTCTTTCCCAAGCTTGAGCAACATGTTCATTATCAAGTTGTTTAAATTTCATAATATCACTTCTCATAGATATAATCTTAGTAGGAGGGTAGTACTTTCCAATAAAAGCACATTTGCAATAAATCCAAGAATCAATATTGTTTCTAGGCAAGGATAGCAACCATTCTTTAGCTTTTCCTCTCAAGGAGAAAGGAAACAACTTGAGCTTAATAATATCTCCATCTACATCCTTATATTTTTGCATCTCACAAAGTTCAACAAAGATATTAAGGTGGGTAGCAGCATCATCTGAACTAGCACCAGAAAATTGCTCTCTCATCACAAGATTCAACAAAGCAGGATTAATTTCATAAAAGGTAGCATCAGGAGAAGGTGGAGCAATAGGAGTGCTAAGGAAATCATTGTTGTTTTTGCTAGTGAAGTCACACAACCTGGTGTTCTCAGCAGAGTTCATTTTGGCAAAAGTGGAGCAAGCCAAGAGCAACAGTAACTAGAGCATGAACTAATTTTTTGTGTGTTTTTTATAAGAGAAAGAAAACCAAACTAATTTTTTTTGGAGTTTTTGATAAAAAGAGGCAAACAAAACCAAGCAAAAGAAACTAAGAAAAACAAAAACAAAGTAAAGAGAAAGGTTGAGAAGTACTCCCCTTGTGAAGACGTCCTTAGCCTCCCCGGAAACGGCGCCAGAAAAAGCTTGTTGGCGTGTTATTGACGCCTCGTTGGGAGACCCCAAGAGCAAGGTGTTATGAGCACAGCAACAAGTTTCCCCTCAGTAAGAAACCAAGGTTATCGAACCAGTAGGAGGAAGGAAACGACTCAAAGGTGTTGCTAGCAACTTGGATACCTACACAACACAAACTCAAGACTTTGCCCCAACGAACAGTGAGGTTGTCAATCTCACTGGTTTGCTGAAAACAAAGGATTAACTGTATGGTGTGAAAGGTAATAGTGGTTTGCAGGAAGTAAACAGGAACATTGGAAGATGTATCAATGGTAAAGATTGGACCGGGGTCCATAGTTCACTAGGTTCTCCTTAGAGAAACAAACATGGCATGATGGGTAAACAAATTACAGCAGGGCAATTGACAGGACTGAACAAAGCATAACAATGCAATACTATACATTCATGATTCTATGAGATTCGATTGGACAATACAACAAGATACATAACTGCCATCCAACTGCATCTATGACTAGAAATCCACCTTCAGGTTATCATCCGAACCCCCTACAGTATTAAGTTGCAAGCAACAGATAACTGCTTTAAGCAAAGTGTGTAAGGTAAACAATCCACTTGTTCCATGAATGAACAAGAGACCGTTGTTTTCTCCCTAGTGGCCAAAATACATCTACAACCTTAGAGATTTCTGTCACTTCCCTTATATTAAATAGAGGCATGAACCCACTATCTAGCATAAATACCCCCTCTTGGAGTCACTAGCATCTACTTGGCCAAGATAGCTACTAGAAACGGAGAGCATGCAAGATCACAAACAACACAGACATGATAGAATCATTAAACAAAACCATTAATCAATCTGACATAGTAATCTCAATATCCATCAGATCCCCGCAGACACAACATGCATGATTATGAACGGAGCTCACAAGATCTAAACATGGTAGCACAAAGGAGGAGATACAACCATCTAGCTACTACATGGACCCATAGTCCAAGGTGGAACTACTCACGCTTCATACCGGAGGCTGACATGATGAAGAAGAAGGCCTCCAGGATGATCTCCCCTCCGGCACCCCCCTCCGACAGGGTGCCGGGAAGAGCTTCAGATCCCCCTGATCTAGGGACGATGGTGGCGGCGGCTACAGACGGTTTCGTGGAATATTGATCGGGTACTTAAGGTTTATGCATCAGGGGGTCTTTATAGACGAAGAGGCAAGGCAGGGGGGGTCGCCAGGGCGGCCGCATCCCCCCAGGAGAGGGCCCACCTTGGCCGCGCGGTCAGGGGGTGTGTCCCCCTGGTGTCTCTCCTCCGTCTCGTATTCAGGCTTCGCGTTCCCCACGGTAAAATATTGACTTTGGCTTTTGTCCCGTCCAATTCCAAGAATATTGATTTTCTGCCTTTCTGGAACCAAAAACAGAAGAAAACAAGCAACTGGCACTATGGCATCTTGTTAATAGGTTAGTACCAGAAAACATATAAAAACACCTCAAAGTGTAGACAAAGCAAATCAAAGTATATACTAAACAAGTATGAAACATAAAAAAATATAGATACGTTTCCGACGTATCAACCTTCTATCCTTTGCACAACCTACTAGAAAATAGTTTCCAACATAGATAAGATAGGCATCTCCGTAGCTTTTTACTTAGCTATTTTTACAAGAAAATGAAGAACGATAAGTTATAGAATACTAAATGAGAAGTTATATCACTAATCATATGATAAGTTCAAATGGTAGAGTCATAAGTTGTATCATTGATCAAATGTTAAGTAGAAATGGTAAAGTGATAAGTTTTAGCACTAACCAGTACTTGTTGAAAACTTTTGAATGATCGTTCAACAACATGTCACACTTAAGAAAATTATAATATAATGCTTTAATCCATGTGTTTGGCACAAGTTGCTCAACCTACTCATAAGACTCCTCATCGTGAACTTTGATTTTTCCATACTTTTATGCCACTTTGGAATATTAATTGACATGTAAATGTTCTACAACTCATTGTTTACTGTTCTCCTTTGTGCCATGACTTTTGGAAACTCTGGTGCATATGGCTAACATAAAACCTATGTTCTGCATCCGAAAAGACCTTGTAAACCACATTTATAATTCCCCATAAAAATATTCATGAAAAATCATGTAAAATTTATACAATACATGAAAACTCATGAAAATAGTTACAATACAGGAATATTCATGAAAATTATATACAATGTAGGAATATTCATGAAAAATCATGTAAAATATATACAATGCAAGAATATTCATGAGAATAATGTAAAATAAAGAAAATGGAGGCATATTCATGAAAAATCATGTAGAACATAGTACGATACAGGAATATTCATGAATATATATAAAATGTAGGATATTCATGGAAATAATGTAAAATGGGAGTAAATAAGGGCCAATGGTGATGATGGTTCGTCTCTCACGCCCCCTCGGGGGCGATCCCTAATCCAACGATGAAATCCCGAGAATCCACCATGAAAACACCATCCCCGTAGCCAAAGAAGATCAACAATCAAGAACCCCCCTTAATCCCGCACAAACTCCACACAAAAATCCCCCACATATCCCCCGAGCTTCCTACCAGTGGAGTTCCGTGAACGTGCCTTTGATATCATTCGCCGATCCATAAATCCGTAGAAATCAATCTCCCGCCTCCGCACCAGGCTACAAGATCTCCTCAACTCCTCGAACCCCCGCATCAGACCCGCATCTCCGCCCCCAATCCCATGCCAAATCACTCTGCTACCACAAATTGAGCCGCCTCCCACCCCCATCCCCACAGTTCACCCCCTCCTCCCTGCAATCTCGCCCTGACACAAAATCCCACTTGCCGCCTGCCTTGATGTGGCCATTCACTCCACGGGAACTCCAATCAGGACGTTGTCCGCGCCAACGGGCAGCTGCACCATTACCAGCGTCAATGAGCTGCCAGTCATCGGTGCCTCCATTAGAGGCATTCACGACCACCTTTATTACCCTCTTCACCGCAATCCTCCCGACTCAGGTGGACAAGCTATAAAGCAAGCCCATCAACGATTCCTGACAGAGCATGACCAACCCCGTCCTCTGTGCGCCTCCACCCTTCCCCAAGTGTCTGCCATGGACTCGCAGGGCAAGACCACCGACATGAACGCAACCAACGAGAGCACTAAAACCGCTGCTGCGAGCACCAACTCCCTCACCAAGGGTGCCGCTGGTGACAATGGCACAGCTGCGGGTCCTTCATGGCGTCGTGACGGTAAGCATGCCACGGTCGATGACCGCACAGAAGAGGAGAGTGCGCCCATCATCGTCAACATTTCCAAGGCCCATGACATGGTCCCTATCCGCCTCCTCACGGTGGGGATCTTCCTCCCAGTCACCTGCATCTCCTCCAAGCAACTGGTGAACTATATGCGCAATGTCTGGCGCATCAGGGGCAAGCTCGAGTCCCTTCAGCTTGCGTACAAGCGATTCATCCCCGAGTTCTCTGAGAAGGTGGACTTCGAGTAAGTCACCCGCGGCGGTCCCTGGCGCTATCAGGGTGATGCGGTGCTGGTCCGTGCCTTGAAGGAGAAGGAGGATACCAATGATGTATGCTTTGAGATAATGCCGATTTGGGCACAATTCACCAAAATCCCCTTCTACCTGCTATCCAAGCAGCTGGCTAAGGACCCGACGAGGAAGATAGGCCACTACATCTGCATCGACAACAACACGAGCAGAGACATCGCCCTCCGTGGCAGGTGCTTCTCTCGATCGCCCGCCTCCTGTAGAGGTGGATCGCCCTCGAGGATGAATTCACCGACGAGGAGGCGGTCATCACCGTGCTCTACGAGAGTTTTCCCAACTTCTGCCTCCTCTGCGGGGTGATAGGCCACAAGGAGGCCACCTGCAAGCTGCCTCCCACTCTCAGGCGGAGGCGCTACTTCGACATCCTAGGGGTACTGCCTACCCCTATCGATGGTTCCTGCAAGTGGTACCTGCAGGAGAACGACATCATCAAAGTCACAACAGCGGGAGTTAATAGCATAGAACTACCAGTTTCTGGGCAAAATTCCAAAAATCTACCAGTTTATGATTTCGCAGCAAAAATCTGCCACATTTTGTGTCCGTTTTCGCAAATAGCACTAAACGTCCGCTGAACGCGAATTGACACCAGAACTGACAAGGCTGGCCCACCCGTCAGGCTGACGTGGCAGCGCATGTGTGATGTCTACCATTTTGCATGCAGGTCCTCTAGTGTTGACAGAAAATTGCGCAGAAGTCCCTGACACTATTAAAACCTTCATAACTTTTGAATACGAATTCAAATAGAAAAAGTTTAAATATGAAAATTGCTCAGAATTGTTTGAATCTTTTTTTACAAACTTTATTTATTATTTTATATAATTTAAATATAAAAAATATTTTATTAATTATACAAAAACTTTGGAAATTCATAACTTTAACTATATAACTTCAAATAATATAAATAATATGTCTAAATTTATTAAAAAAATCCAAGGAATCCACTTCTTATATTTATAATGCATGAATCATATCCGTTCATCTCAGAAAAATGGGGAATCGAGAGGCCTACACATGATCCTGAGCGTTGGTGGCGTAGCTCGTGTCATAGGCCGGGACGTACCAAGCTAGAAGAGACCAGACCAGACCAGAATCGGACACGGCGTGGCGAACCTGACTTGACTCACGCCTCGGCGTCGATCTTGTGCATGCGTGTACAAACACATACTAGTATACGTCTTCTTTCTCCTTGTACACAATCTCATCTCAACAATAGAAACCACGACACAGAACCTGAATTATTAGTCTTGCGTTCATCTTTTTTCAGACACTACTATGCACAATATATATACGTTCATCTTCCGACCCGAATTAAGCCGATCGAACTAAAACAGCTGCTGCATCATCCTAGCTGTACACATCTCCAGCTGAGTCCGCATGCAGCGCGTTCACTCGAGGGCTAGCTAAACGCACGAGCATCAGTTTATACTGGACCACCCATGTAACTTGCGTAGCTAGGAAATTCAGACTAAAAAAGAAACGATATACTACGGCATTCAATCAATTTTTTTTCTATTCTTGTATATTGTCGCAATTCAGTGAACAGAGAGGCGTCTAAGTTTCCGAGTCAACGCCTTCCTCATCACATGACAAACACGACAGGATCATCGTCCCGGCCGTCCGGTATGACACGAGCTACGCCACCAACACTCATGATCATGTGTAGGCCTCTCGATTCCCCATTTTCTGAGATGAACGGATATGATTCATGCATTATAAATATAAGAAATGGATTCCTTGAATTTTTCTAATAAATTTAGACATATTATTTATATTATTTGAAGTTATATAGTTAAAGTTATGAATTTTCAAAGTTTTTGTATAATTAAAAAAATATTTTATATTTAAATTATATAAAATAATAAAATAAAGTTTGTAAAAAAAGATTCAAACAATTCTGAGCACTTTTCGTATTTAAACTTTTTTCATTTGAATTCGTATTCAAAAGTTATGAAGGTTTTAATAGTGCCAGGGACTTCTGCCCAATTTTCTGTCAACACTAGAGGACCTGCATGCAAAATGGCAGACATCACACGGTCCTGCGCTGCCACGTCAGCCTGACGGGTGGGCCAGCCTTGTCAGTTCTGGTGTCAATTCGTGTTTAGCTGACGTTTAGTGCT
The DNA here is from genome assembly GCA_910589765.1 of Avena atlantica. NCBI lineage: Eukaryota > Viridiplantae > Streptophyta > Magnoliopsida > Poales > Poaceae > Avena > Avena atlantica. The sequence goes on from OU342737.1 coordinate 13,959,163, forward strand.
ATTTGCGAAAACGGACGCAAATTTTTGCCGCGAAATCGTAAACTGGTAGATTTTTGGAATTTTGCTCAGAAACTGGTAGTTCTATGCTATTAACTCCAACAGCGGAAAAAAAGAAATTGAAAAGGGTGCAAACTGCAAAGAGGGCAGGAAGAGGAGAAGGGCAACAACGATGCATATGATGACACAGCTGCGTTCAAGTCTAGCCCTACAGAGAAGAAAAAGAACAATGAGGGACTGCCTGCTCCTATCCAAGGACGGGTGATGCTGGGCAAATGCAATGGAAAAGATGAGGGAATGATCCAAGAGCAACTCGCTGATTCGAAGGTGTACAAGAATAAGAGAGGAGGGAACACCGCCAACACCAACAAACTAAAGAACGATGATCTAGGGGAGGATGGAAAGAAGGAAACAACCAGTCTTGGGGCTACTGGTCAACTGACAGGCGCGACCTAAGCTGGAACCCCCGGGGTATGGGCGACCCGGGACGGTTCAGGACCTGGTGCAGCTCGTTCGCACCTACAAGCCCAACATCATGTTCATCAACGAGACAAGACATAGTGAAGCAAAGATCAAAAAGCTGAGATGGAGGCTAGGCCTCAAAAATTTTATGATTGAAGTAGGCGCAGGTAAAGGTACCGACATTGCTCTGTTTTGGGATGAAAAAATAAAAATAAAAGTCCTGTCGAGGGGTCCGATATATTTTGATGTGTCCATCACCGACGACCCCAATGGCCGCCCATGGCAGGGTACATTTGTGTACGGCGAATCTAAAGCAGCAAACATGCATCTGATGTGGTCAAGTATTCACAGAATTAGAGATAACTCTCCTGAACCGTGGTTGATGATCGGGGATTTCAACGAGACGATGTGGCAACATGAGCACTTTTCTGAAACTAAGAGGTCCGAGGGCAGAATGCCAGCGTTCAGGGATACTCTCTCATACTGCAACCTGTTTGATCTTGGTTTCACGAGGTAGCCTTGGACCTGGGACAATAGGCAACAAAATAAAATAAATGTTAAAGCATGCATTTACAGAGTTGTCGCTTCGAATAATTGGTTTGTTGCTTTCACTGAGGCGAAGGTGACTCACATTGTCTCAACAAGATCCGACCATCTGCCTGTACTACTTCAGTACGATTAGTGCCCCAATCTGGCAACTCCAGAAATTGTCAGATACAAGACGTTGTGGGAAAGGAATACGTCCTTCGTGGATGTTTTTGAGGAGGCCTGGTCAGGCAATCCACCAAGCAGGAACACCAGCGACCTAGTCAGCAAACTAACTGCCACATGTGATTACCTGCTGTGGCAATCGCGTTGTTTTTGTGCATTGCATCGTCATCATCATGCATGGTTGTCTGCATTATTTTGAAAAGCCTAGTTTTGATTATACAAATACCCCTCTTTATTTTAAAAGGCAAAACCCCGAGCGTATCGGATATTTTGTTTCCCTAAAAACTATTTTGCAAAGTGGCTTTGTTTTAATTTGAACAGAACTAAACAAACACAAAAACTGAAACAGCTTCCTCTAAAACCTATCCCCACCCAATCTATTCCTACCCACCAATCCCTGGCTGCCACCTCACCCCTTCCCCTTCTTCCTACCCACTCTGCCACCTCAGCAATCCTTACCTTTTTCCCCTCTCCTTTTCTTACCCCAGCCCCCTACCCCTCTCTCTCTCTATGCCCCGGGTCCCACCCCAACTCCCTCAGCCAGCCCACCACCTGGACAGACACACACACACCCCAGACCCAGTCAACCCTGCCCCACCCTGAGACCCACACACGCACCCACCCCGCCTGTGGGCCCCACCCCGAACCATCCCCCACGCGCGCCCGCGTCCCTCCTCTTTCCTCCCGTCGCCACCAGCCCTCATCTTCTTCCCCCTCTCCGGCTCCTCCCTCACCGCCCCGCCGCGGCGCCTCCCCTGGCTGCCCCGCTCGCCCTCGTCTTCTTCCTCCCCCGCCTCGCCTGGCAGCCTCCTCTCCCCCCAAGCCGCGGCTCCCGCTCCGCTCGCCGCCCCCGTCACCCACCTGCGCCTGCCCCGCCTCCGCACCGCCGTGCTCCCCACCTCACCGCCGCCGTGCTCCCCACCGACGCGCGCCTCGAGCTCGCCGCCGCCGCTCACGCTCCACCCTGCTCGCCCGCCTGCCTCCTCCCCCTCGCCGGAGCTTCCCCCGCCGCCCTTCCCGCCGGGCGCCTTGCCGCCAGCGAACCTCGTCGGCCGTGCGCCTCTCGTCGCCCCGCGCGTCTCCTCGCCGTGGCCGGCCTTGGTCGCCCGTTCTCCGTCTCGGCCGCGCCGGCATCGTCGCCATCGTCCGCCCCCGCGAGCTCCTGCCAGTGCCGTTCCCCTCTGCTGCGGTACCAGCCGTCCTGCAGCGCGCGTCTGCCATCGGCGTTCGCCCCTGCGAGCTGCCCGTCCGCCGAGCCTCCTCCGTCCGCGCCTCGCCCTCTCCCCGCCAAGGCCCCGAGCGCCGCTTGCAGTCGTCACCCCTGTCCGGCCGTGCCCGCGTGGACGCGCTCCACAGACCTTGACCGTGAGGACACCGCAGGACACGTGCACGTGTGCAAGGGACCTTGTTCCAACAGGGTTTAGCTCGTGAAGTAAAGATGTACAGCGCGCTTGTAGATGTGTTGATGCCGCAAAGAGGGAGTTATGGAGGATGGCTTGATGCTCCCTCCTCGACTACAATCAGCAGGCTGTTGGAGGCATCTCGGGGAACAAGAACCTCGCCAAGATCTCCTTCATGAACGTTCGAAGACCGAGCCCGGCGCAAAACCCGAGCCCGGCACCGGCAAACCCGTAGATCTTCTAAAAGAAATCATCAAGTAGTCCACCGACACCCGACCCTGAACCCGAGTTCTTCGACGCGACGACAAGATCTCCTACATGGAAGCCCGGAGAAACCGTAACCGAAGGCCGCGGATGCGACATGAACTTTCCCCCCCGGACCCCGAAGACCGCACCCGGCACGCATAGTTCTTCCTCTCGGGTCCGAGGACGCCGAGACCCCGGTGCGACAAGTACTCCTTCGCGGAACGTCAAGGTCGCCTCACAGAATCCGAAGCGCGGAACTGACAAGATCTTCGCGGGCCCGGCAAGATCAACACCGACCAGGACGGACCCGATGCGCCCCCGGCACCGGACTACAAGTTCTGCTTCACGGATACCAAGCGACAAGATCTACTACCCCGATCCGAAGACCCTAATCCCGGAGTCCGAGAACGTTTCCGTCGAACCCTGAACCCCAGATCCGGACCCCGAGACCGACCCTGAACCCCCGGATCCCCAAGATCGTCGAGAACCCTAATGTGTGAACCTTTTCCTGAGCCCATATTTTATAAATGCTAAATATAAAACTTGTCGCATCTTAATTGTTCATGCATGCATATTGTCTTGTGGTTTGGGGGCATTATGCCGATTCACCTAATAATTAAATATGGGGCCCATATGCGGGCAAATCTAGTCTCATATTGGCCTCATTTAAATTGGTGTGGCAAACCCGGTACTATCTTTTGCCATGCTAAAACAACATTTAATTTGCGGGGTAGCTAAATAACTTGAACCATTTAATTAATTGTCGGGACCCCGGTTCCGCTTAATTTGACCTAATTGCACCGCATCCTTGCCATGCCATACATCATACATGCATCATGCCGATCTTCTGCCGTTGTATTAAATAGTGCATCCGGTGTTTATTCTAGTGTTTTGCTTCTTCGCGGATAAGGCCGTTGAGTTGATGTGAGCTTCGCCCCGATCTTCGGTTGAACCTTCGACAATGTTTTCAGGCGAGCACCTCCCCCTTTCTACCTATCTTACTTTATAGTCTTTATTCCCTCCTGTTGATCTATTGCTATCTGTGTTGCGTTGCTCTAGTTTTCGTACCCGTGATATCCCTTGCAGCCTTATATTGCCTTGGACACATCCTATTACCTGTTATTTGGTAGATAGTTGGACTTGCGCGTCGTAGTCGCTGGCTCAAGTGCTGTTGCGTGTCGTCAAATGCCACAGTTGTTGATGTATTGCCGCATGTTGATGATGGAGATGATTCTAGTTTTACTTACCGTTCATTTTAAATTCTTGTTTAACAACTAAAATTGAAGTAAGTAGAGGCATCGGTGGGTGATAGATAATATTTGGTTTCCGAACGCCCACTTGTGTCCCGTAGGACCCCGAGTACTTGATACCTGTTCCTTGATTTATCGCGCTATCCACATATGGGGAGTATGGGCCCCCCTTAGCCAGAGCTTGATTCCGTCTTATTTCTTGGGGCCACAACTAGTTTGAGGTTTTATTTACTATCCTGTACCTATGCCATGCTTTACTGCTTTATTTACGATTGTGTGAGGAGCACGCTGTACTGTTTTGGAAGCGGAATGTTTTCGCGGTATCGACAGTCCCCGATTGGGGATCTGCTGTCGTTTACAGCCATTGTCGTAAACCTTGAGTCCGTCTCGGAGCTTGCTTACTTCGTTGCGGGTGTACTCCAAGGGGTGGCCCCCTGAAATATTTCTGAATCTTATGATTGCTCTGTCGTGAAGACCTCGTTGGGTTTTGATTTGGTTTTTTCGAGGTTGATCGTATGTGTGTTGCTATTTGTGCACCCCGGCCGGGTTAAAACTTTCTGAAAGCCGTGTCCGCGGTTATGGACGACTTGGAGCACCGTATCTCGATCATAGACAAGCATAACTAAAGTTTATTGCTATAAATTTGACTTTATAATGACTAGTAAGCAGCTTCACTATAATGGAATGGCTAAATAATACTGCCCACAACTGCTTGTTTGGATTGTCGCTTGCGACCATTGTACCTGACTAGTAAGTATTGCAACTACAACGGAATGACTAAATAAAAGTACCAACAACTGCTGGGTTTTGGGTTATCTCATGCTAATTATATCTGATTAGTAAGTGTTGCTACTATAACGGAATGGTTAACTAAAAGTGTCCACTGCTTATTTTAACAGGACGATTATCTAAACCTGACTAGTAATTGCTGCAACGATAACTGAATAAGTAAAACTGCCAACTGTGTGAGTTCCTCGGTTGACTTCCTCGTTGGTCTCGAGGGGGGAAATACCAGGATGGGTTTGTTTGATGGTAGTATCAGGTCGGTTCCGAATAGGTCTTTCTCACCCCTCTCTGATAACCGCCAGTTGTACCGAGTCTCTATAGGTTGTTTAGTGCATGCTGCCGCTGCCGCTCAGTCCACCATACCTATGTAGGCGAGGACCGCCGAATTCTAGTCTCGCCGTGTACTGGCCTCAGTACTGACGCTCCTCTTTTTCCTTTGCCCTTTGTCGGCACCCCTTTTGTTTAAGCAGGTTTTGAGATCGACGTCGTTAGCAGGGTTACCCTTCCGGCTTGGCCTGGGCAGGGTTATGGACGCCATTGGTTATTCTTCAGGGCTCTTAGCCCCATTTGCATCTTGTCCGTAGCTGGACGCTCTATCGTTTTCAAGGTGATTTGGATCTTTGTATATTATATCTGTGTTCTTGACTCTTTGAGTCGCTGTTATATATATCTGTTCTGTGGGTCCCATCGAGGACTGTTGTGTAATGTTATTACTTCGTTTTCCACCCGCACGAAAGTGCCTGGTGGGCACCTTTGAATCGTTTCTATGCGGGTTTGGCGAATTTTGCTCAAACTTGCATAGGTCCGATTCTGAGGGTGTTACAGAGTGGTATCAGAGCTCAGCAGTTGCGATACCCCACAAGTCCAGCCTGTAGGATAACCTAGCTAACGGCCGAAGTAGAGTGTCAAAACTATTTTTGCAAAATCGGTTGGATAGTTCTGATTAGGTCTGATTTTTATTCCTTACCCCTTTGCTATTCCTCTCTTACCTCTACGTGTTTTGAACCTGCTCTCTTATCTTTTCTTCGAGTCCAGGAATTCTCGTGGTGGGGTTTTCCGTCGTACCTTCAGGGTTTCGCTTCCTCCTCTGTTAACGGTGTTCTGCCATCCGGTGTTCCAGCTGCCTGATGAATCCGTCTACGGTGTTACCATTCTTTGTTCTTTGTTTGTACCTTCCGGTGTTTTCCGACACGACAACATCATCTACGCCAGATCCGATGCGTATTCTGCATCACTCCTTTGTTTCCGAACCTCGCTTGTCGAGATCTTCAGTCTAATTCCGAGAATGGTTGCACTCTTTTCTACTGATTGTGCGGAGTAATAGTTTGGGTGCGTGATGGATTGGCCCCCATGCCGACTACCCCTTCTATTCGATTTTGTACATTGAAGTGGACGAGAATGCGTCGATTCCCTCTTCCTACCGAAGTTAGAGGTGGCTTTATTTGTTGATACCTCTACCTTCGACCTTTTGTCCCCGGAGTGTTCCCTCGACGATCACGGACAACGACCTCTTGTTAGCGGTGTCGCGAGGATCTACACGAAGCGCGAAGATTTAGATCGCCGACCTTCTTTCCGGTACCATGAGTCGGATCTCGAGGGCGAGATCCATTGTTAGTGGTGTCGAATTATGGCATCCCGCAAAACCACTACTAGAAAATCGCGTTGTTTTTGTGCATTGCATCGTCATCATCATGCATGGTTGTCTGCATTATTTTGAAAAGCCTAGTTTTGATTATACAAATACCCCTCTTTATTTTAAAAGGCAAAACCCCGAGCGTATCGGATATTTTGTTTCCCTAAAAACTATTTTGCAAAGTGGCTTTGTTTTAATTTGAACAGAACTAAACAAACACAAAAACTGAAACAGTTCCCTCTAAAACCTATCCCCACCCAATCTATTCCTACCCACCAATCCCTGGCTGCCACCTTACCCCTTCCCCTTCTTCCTACCCACTCTGCCACCTCAGCAATCCTTACCTTTTTCCCCTCTCCTTTTCTTACCCCAGCCCCTACCCCTCTCTCTCTATGCCCTGGGTCCCACCCCAACTCCCTCAGCCGGCCCACCACCTCGACAGACACACACACCCCCCAGACCCAGTCAACCATGCCCCACCCTGAGACCCACACACGCACCCACCCCGCCTGTGGGCCCCACCCCGAACCATCCCCCACGCGCGCCCGCGTCCCTCCTCTTTCCTCCCGTCGCCACCAGCCCTCATCTTCTTCCCCCTCTTCGGCTCCTCCCTCACCGCCCCGCCGCGGCGCCTCCCCTGGCTGCCCCGCTCGCCCTCGTCTTCTTCCTCCCCCGCCTCGCCTGGCAGCCTCCTCTCCCCCCCAAGCCGCGGCTCCCGCTCCGCTCGCCGCCCCCGTCACCCACCTGTGCCTGCCCCGCCTCCGCACCTCCGTGCTCCCCACCTCACCGCCGCCGTGCTTCCCACCGACGCGCGCCTCGAGCTCGCCGCCGCCGCTCACGCTCCACCCTGCTCGCCTGCCTGCCTCCTCCCCCTCGCCGGAGCTTCCCCCGCCGCCCTTCCCGCCGGGCGCCTTGCCGCCAGCGAACCTCGTCGGCCGTGCGCCTCTCGTCGCCCCGCGCGTCTCCTCGCCGTGGCCGGCCTTGGTCGCCCGTTCTCCGTCTCGGCCGCGCCGGCATCGTCGCCATCGTCCGCCCCCGCGAGCTCCTGCCAGTGCCGTTCCCCTCTGCTGCGGTACCAGCCGTCCTGCAGCGCGCGTCTGCCATCGGCGTTCGCCCCTGCGAGCTGCCCGTCCGCCGAGCCTCCTCCGTCCGCGCCTCGCCCTCTCCCCGCCAAGGCCCCGAGCGCCGCTTGCAGTCGTCACCCCTGTCCGGCCGTGCCCGCGTGGACGCGCTCCACAGACCTTGACCGTGAGGACACCGCAGGACACGTGCACGTGTGCAAGGGACCTTGTTCCAACAGGGTTTAGCTCGTGAAGTAAAGATGTACAGCGCGCTTGTAGATGTGTTGATGCCGCAAAGAGGGAGTTATGGAGGATGGCTTGATGCTCCCTCCTCGACTACAATCAGCAGGCTGTTGGAGGCATCTCGGGGAACAAGAACCTCGCCAAGATCTCCTTCATGAACGTTCGAAGACCGAGCCCGGCGCAGAACCCGAGCCCGGCACCGGCAAACCCGTAGATCTTCTAAAAGAAATCATCAAGTAGTCCACCGACACCCGACCCTGAACCCGAGTTCTTCGACGCGACGACAAGATCTCCTACATGGAAGCCCGGAGAAACCGTAACCGAAGGCCGCGGATGCGACATGAACTTTCCCCCCGGACCCCGAAGACCGCACCCGGCACGCATAGTTCTTCCTCTCGGGTCCGAGGACGCCGAGACCCCGGTGCGACAAGTACTCCTTCGCGGAACGTCAAGGTCGCCTCACAGAATCCGAAGCGCGGAACTGACAAGATCTTCGCGGGCCCGGCAAGATCAACACCGACCAGGACGGACCCGATGCGCCCCCGGCACCGGACTACAAGTTCTGCTTCACGGATACCAAGCGACAAGATCTACTACCCCGATCCGAAGACCCTAATCCCGGAGTCCGAGAACGTTTCCGTCGAACCCTGAACCCCAGATCCGGACCCCGAGACCGACCCTGAACCCCCGGATCCCCAAGATCGTCGAGAACCCTAATGTGTGAACCTTTTCCTGAGCCCATATTTTATAAATGCTAAATATAAAACTTGTCGCATCTTAATTGTTCATGCATGCATATTGTCTTGTGGTTTGGGGGCATTATGCCAATTCACCTAATAATTAAATATGGGGCCCATATGCGGGCAAATCTAGTCTCATATTGGCCTCATTTAAATTGGTGTGGCAAACCCGGTACTATCTTTTGCCATGCTAAAACAACATTTAATTTGCGGGGTAGCTAAATAACTTGAACCATTTAATTAATTGTCGGGACCCCGGTTCCGCTTAATTTGACCTAATTGCACCGCATCCTTGCCATGCCATACATCATACATGCATCATGCCGATCTTCTGCCGTTGTATTAAATAGTGCATCCGGTGTTTATTCTAGTGTTTTGCTTCTTCGCGGATAAGGCCGTTGAGTTGATGTGAGCTTCGCCCCGATCTTCGGTTGAACCTTCGACAATGTTTTCAGGCGAGCACCTCCCCCTTTATACCTATCTTACTTTATAGTCTTTATTCCCTCCTGTTGATCTATTGCTATCTGTGTTGCGTTGCTCTAGTTTTCGTACCCGTGATATCCCTTGCAGCCTTATATTGCCTTGGACACATCCTATTACCTGTTGTTTGGTAGATAGTTGGACTTGCGCGTCGTAGTCGCTGGCTCAAGTGCTGTTGCGTGTCGTCAAATGCCACAGTTATTGATGTATTGCCGCATGTTGATGATGGAGATGATTCTAGTTTTACTTACCGTTCATTTTAAATTCCTGTTTAACAACTAAAATTGAAGTAAGTAGAGGCATCGGTGGGTGATAGATAATATTTGGTTTCCGAACGCCCACTTGTGTCCCGTAGGACCCCGAGTACTTGATACCTGTTCCTTGATTTATCGCGCTATCCACATATGGGGAGTATGGGCCCCCCTTAGACAGAGCTTGATTCCGTCTTATTTCTTGGGGCCACAACTAGTTTGAGGTTTTATTTACTATCCTGTACCTATGCCATGCTTTACTGCTTTATTTACGATTGTGTGAGGAGCTCGTTGTACTGTTTTGGAAGCGGAATGTTTTCGCGGTATCGACAGTCCCCGATTGGGGATCTGCTGTCGTTTACAGCCATTGTCGCAAACCTTGAGTCCGTCTCGGAGCTTGCTTACTTTGTTGCGGGTGTACTCCAAGGGGTGGCCCCCCTGAAATATTTCTGAATCTTGTGATTGCTCTGTCGTGAAGACCTCGTTGGGTTTTGATTTGGTTTTTCCGAGGTTGATCGTATGTGTGTTGCTATTTGTGCACCCCGGCCGGGTTAAAACTTTCTGAAAGCCGTGTCCGCGGTTATAGACGACTTGGAGCACAGTATCTCGATCATAGACAAGCATAACTAAAGTTTATTGCTATAAATTTGACTTTATAATGACTAGTAAGCAGCTTCACTATAATGGAATGGCTAAATAATACTGCCCACAACTGCTTGTTTGGATTGTCGCTTGCGACCATTGTACCTGACTAGTAAGTATTGCAACTACAACGGAATGGCTAAATAAAAGTACCAACAACTGCTGGGTTTTGGGTTATCTCATGCTAATTGTATCTGATTAGTAAGTGTTGCTACTATAACGGAATGGTTAACTAAAAGTGCCCACTGCTTATTTTAACAGGACGATTATCTAAACCTGACTAGTAATTGCTGCAACGATAACTGAATAAGTAAAACTGCCAACTGTGTGAGTTCCTCGGTTGACTTCCTCGTTGGTCTCGAGGGGGGAAATACCAGGATGGGTTTGTTTGATGGTAGTATCAGGTCGGTTCCGAATAGGTCTTTCTCACCCCTCTCTGATAACCGCCAGTTGTACCGAGTCTCTATAGGTTGTTTAGTGCATGCTGCCGCTGCCGCTCAGTCCACCATACCTATGTAGGCGAGGACCGCCGAATTCTAGTCTCGCCGTGTACTGGCCTCAGTACTGACGCTCCTCTTTTTCCTTTGCCCTTTGTCGGCACCCCTTTTGTTTAAGCAGGTTTTGAGATCGACGTCGTTAGCAGGGTTACCCTTCCGGCTTGGCCTGGGCAGGGTTATGGACGCCATTGGTTATTCTTCAGGGCTCTTAGCCCCATTTGCATCTTGTCCGTAGCTGGACGCTCTATCGTTTTCAAGGTGATTTGGATCTTTGTATATTATATCTGTGTTCTTGACTCTTTGAGTCGCTGTTATATATATCTGTTCTGTGGGTCCCATCGAGGACTGTTGTGTAATGTTATTACTTCGTTTTCCACCCGCACGAAAGTGCCTGGTGGGCACCTTTGAATCGTTTCTATGCGGGTTTGGCGAATTTTGCTCAAACTTGCATAGGTCCGATTCTGAGGGTGTTACACCTGCATAGCTAGAGCAAGAAGAAGTTAAAATACGTGACAAAAAATAAAAAGGTTAATAAGTAAAATCAACACGCTCTGGAAGAAGCCAAAGTCTCCCTGGAGGCTGTACCTGCAAAACTGAACGAAACACTTCATCAAGAGGAACTGAGGCGACGTCAAAGGTCCAGGGTCTCGGAAGGTGGTTCGCTCGGTCGTTCCGTCGGCCATGGGGTGGCGAGGTGCAGTCGCTGTTCCTTAGACTGACAGCGGTCCGAGTGGTCTCGGTGGCGACGGTGCTGCTGCTTGGCGGCGGGGATTTGTCAAGGTAGCGGATCCACTGGTGGAGGGAGAAGTTGAGCCTGGTGCTAGGGTGGCGTGTGCGGAGGCACTCTTGCTGCAGTGCGACGACGGGACTTTACGAGCCTTGACAGGCTCGGCCGGGCCAAGAAGGCCTGGTATGGCCTGCTGCTGCATCCGGTCGGCTACCGCCTTCTGGCGGTGGAGGTAGTTCTCTCCCGCGTGCTGATGTCATGCCTACCCTCGCCGATGGCCTTGCTCTATCTCTCCTACTGGTCTCGTTCCGTGGTTCACTGTGTGACGGCGGTGAAGACTTCAAGACCGTGTGGGCGCGTGCACGTGGGCGGCAAGCTTGGTGGAGCAATACAAAGCGGATGGGAGGGTCGTTGGAGGGATCGGGAGAAATCTTTGTCAATTTGACACCGGCGTGGTGACGCCTTCGGGTATCGCCATCCTTCTTGAAGGGCGTTGGGGGCATCTCCTTCGCGCCTCCCATGGTGTACCGAGGGAAACCCTAAGACTTGTCCGGGCAGCAGTGTTGGCATCGTCACTTCTTGGAGGTGCTGCTTTGGTACGCGGCGCTCTGGATTGCTAGCGGTGTGGGGGTCCTTTTCCGGTGGGCCCAACGGTTGCGAATCTTCTCAGTGGTCGTCGCTCCGCCGATGTTGGCTTTGTTTTCTTTTCTTTCTTTTTGTTTTTGTGTTGGACTTGCCTGTCCGGTCCCTGTATCGTGTCGGTCTTTTGGGCGTTGTGGTGTCTGGCCCAGCAGCGGTCTCACCTGTGTGCTTTATTTATAAAGCGGGACGAAAGCCTATTTCGAGAAACAGTAATTGTCTTTATCCCAAAAGGCCCCAACCCGGAACCCGATCAGCCTATGCAACGTCCTATATAAGATTATTTCCAAGTGTCTAGACAATCATCTCCGTCCAATCTCGATGACATTATTTTAGAAACACGAAGTGCCTTTGTGCTGGGACGACTGAATCACTTGAAAATGCCTTCATTGTGTTTGAATGATTCCACAAGATCCAACACAACAACAATCCCCATAACAACCATTGTGCATACAAACTCGACCTCTCAAAAGGCCTACAACCGCGTGAATTGGAGTTTCCTAGAGCGGTCCATGCGGAAATTTGGTTTCATCCCCCAATGGATTAATTCGATAATGACCTGTGTCCGTTCAGTTTGCTTCTCGATGAAGTTAAATGGGAAAATCCTAGAGTAATTCACCTCCTCCCACGGTCTAAGGCAAGGCGATCCCCTCAACCCCTACCTATTCTTGTTAGTTAGAGAAGCACTCACCTACATTCTCAAAAACGAGGTCAATGCTGGTAACATAAGCCCACTGAAAGTCGCAAGAAAACGCACCCGGAGTATCCAATCTCTTCTTCACTGATGACTGTATGCTTTTCTTCAAAGCAAGAAGAATTGAGGCACAGGCCGTCGAGAGAGCACTAAACCTCTTCCAAAAATGCACTGGACAACTCCTCAGTCTCGGTAAATGTCTATTCTCTTCAGCCAAATCTTTCCCATGGATGCCTAAGGAGAGATAAAATCTACACTTAAAGTCTCGAGATTTACCTACGAAGAAAGGTACCTAGGCCTCCCTACTCCAGATGGGTGCTTGAAGGGCGAACTATTCCAGCCGATCATGTGCAGGTTCATTAATAGATTGACAAATTGGGCGGAGAAATTCATGTCCTACGGTGCCAATGACACACTGATAAATCTGTGGCACAAGCTCTTCCCAGCCATGTCATGAGTATGTTCAGAATGTCAGTGGGTTTTTATGACCAATATGAGAGGCTGATTCGTGATTTTTGGTGGGGAGATAAACAGGGGCATAGGAAAGTACACTAGTGTGCTTGGGAAAACTTTGTTAAGCCAAAGACAAATGTAGGTATGGGCTTTCGCGATATAGGCCTCTTTAACCAAGCCTTACTAGCCAGGCAAGCATGACGCCTCATCCAAAACAAAAACTCCCTCTATGCCAGAATAATCAAAGCAAGATACTACCTTCACAACAACATCTTGAACACAGTCTTTGTGTCAAACCCGTCTCGATTTGGAGGGGTATTGAGTTTGGCCTCTACCTACTCAAAATAAGTATCATCAACAGAATTGGCAATGGCAGAAATACACAGATCATCAGGGATAATTGGACCCCGAGTGAGCAGGGCCTAAAGATCTCGAGCATGAAAAAGAACTCCGGAATCAGATGGGTCAACCAGCTATTTGTTCATGGAACAAAAACATGGAACACATACCTCCTCCACGAGCTCTTCCATGATTTTGACTCTCAAGATATCCAACAGATAAAAATCCTTGAAACCAAAACTAATGATCGTGTGGCCTGGCAGTACGAGAAAATGGTATTTTCATGGTGAAAAGCGCCTATCTCCTGGCGCTCTAATTGAAGCAACAAGGGCGGGGCTCTAAAGGTAGCAGTAGTGCTCCAAGCGGAGATCGCTTAATATGGAACACAATCTGGCAGGCCGACGCCCAATCCAGGTATGTATCTTTGGGTGGAGGGCTGCTAATGACACCCTCGCCACGACGAAAAATAAATGGAGAAGGAAACTGTCCCACAATGTCCTCTGCCCCATTTGTGGCAATGGTGTTGAGGATGCCTTTCACGCAACTTTTACCTATACAAAAGCTGCAGCCCTGTGGAGGAAAATGCGTGAACACTGGACCCTGCCGGACGAATGTGCCTTCCAACAAAACGACCAGGACTTGTTGCTGAACCTGCTGTCATACGCGGACACCATCACGAGATCAAGAACCCTACTCCTTCTTTGGCGTGCTTGGCATCTCAGGAACGATGCCTACCACCAGGAAGGTAAGGAAACTGTTGCCAACTCTACGGCTTTCCTGCTCGCCATGGACAACAGCTCCTGCCCAAATAGTGTCAGGCTCGGCAATCTCAAGGGCAAGCATCCCATGGGGGGTAGAAGCTCACCGCCTACACTAAAGGATCTTGGGTTGGATACATGGACACCCTCGCCTATGGGGTGGATCAAAGTGAACACTAACGGCTCCTTCTGGCCAGGCAAACAGGTTGGGGTTGGTGTCGTGGTAAGGGATGAGACAGGCTCGACCATCTTGGATGCTTGTGCACCCCTTTATTGTTGCATGGATGAGTAAGAAGCCGAGGCCAATGCCGTTGTCCTTGGCCTCCATCTAGCCACCCAACTGAACACCACAAAGGATCATCATCGAAACTGACTGTGCTGCCACTGTCATGACGCTTCGTGCCACCACTGAAGACCGCTCTCGCATATGTCACATTGACGAGAAGGCCTAGAATTACATGTCACGCATCCAGGAGTGCACTATTACCCACTCCAAGCATAGTACAAACAGGGTAGCTGACCACCTGGCTAAGCTAGCCAGCTCTCTAGGCCACAGTGTCATAAGAGAAGATCTTCCGATCTTTGTGAGAGAACTTGTAAAGAGCGACTCATACTCTATCTCCATTGTTATATAAAGTTCTCTTCCTTTCGAAAAATTCGTAGTAAATAAGAGTTGTTGAAAGTGTAGGCTCCTTTAGCTATCCACGTCTCTCCAATTATTTTTTGACATTGGATGAAGGCTGAAGAGGACACATGTTGCCATCGCAGAGGAGCCCCTTCTACTGGGAGAAGGGCCTACTACGGGGCCAGGTGCTAGATTCCCTCCATGGCCCTCTCACACGCGCCATTGTCTTAACCTACGCTGCTGCACGGTGGGCTGCACCGTGCCTTGAGCCTGACGTCATCGACCGCGGGCACTAACATACTTGGTGAGAGGCTATAGTTCTCGACGACGGCGTCGAGCTTGAACTTGATGTAGCGAGAAATATCAACGCCGTTGGTAGTGGAGGGAGAGGGTTATAATTGGATCAAGGTGTTGCCAAGTTGGCCGGATATGGGGAGGGGAGTGGGGCTCACGTCGTATCTCGCGATATATCTCAACAATTGTATATCGCTCCTTTACCCAAAAAACAATATACTACTCCCTCCGTCTCAAAATAGATGTCTCAAGTTTGTAAAAATTAGACACTATTTAGTATATAGATTCATCCAAATTTAAAAAACCTAAAACATCTATTATGGAACGGAGGGAGTATCATTCTTCCTTTAGCAGAAAAATAAGTTACGGACAGAGTTAGCTGTTATTATTTCTGCATGCTATGTGGCTAGCGTCTCCTCCTTAAGTTACGGTAGACGATGAGAAAAATACTACTAGGACAAGTCATAAGTGATGCAAGATAAACATTGCTTGATGATGTAGCAGGACATGTGTTGTTAGTTCGGATGAGCACATTGACACGGCTTCCTCAGATCTCGGTAGTATCCAGCCGAGGACGACGCATACGACAACGACACACGCTCACATGGGATTAGACGGACGGACCATGTTTGCCTTTGTTTGTACTACCACAGATCTCTATCAACGTGGAGTCCTTTTTCTACCGCTGCTGCCTGCAAGTTAAACAAATGTTACCACTCCATAGAAAGGCGTGGAGGAAAAATCAAGACAGTGATGTGTACCTTGCACAAAGTGGCACTACACCTCGCTTTCACAAAAGACTAAACGCCCATTATTAATTGTTACTGTTATACAACTTGAAGAAAACCATTTAATGTTGCTTGTATAGTGGATGTGATTGTCTATCAACGTTGGAGGAGGCTCAGATCGTGCGTACGGATGGAGTTGGAGTCCCTGGCTAGCTGCTTAGAGCATCTCCACTAGTATAGCAAACGGAAATCATTTTTTGACGACTTTTGAATAAGCGAAATTGCCTCACTCTTTTTTTGGGACGCCGATTTTACTCGGATTTAGTCTTTTTTTTTCTGGTATTCTTAGGCCATTCCAACGTGTCTGAAAACACTGGATATAGCAAATCTCGCCGTGTGGCCTACGCGTCTGAGGAAAATGTTCTCTCCTCCCACACATCCATCTTTTCTCTCCCTTCCCCACACGCGGGCCTAGCCGGCGAAGCTTGGCACGGGGCCCTGGCCGGTGAATCTCGGTGTGGGCTTGGCTGGCTGACCGACGACTCGTAGGCTTGGCCGGTGGAGCTTGGAGTAGGCTTGGCCTTCTTGTCGCCAAGACCGTCGCCTTCTCGTCGCCAAGCTCATCGTCGTCTCGCGCCGAAATATGATCAAAATTATGTTTGTGTGAATTTGAGCCGAATTGTGGTGAAATATAGCCAAATTTGCTAAAAGTATCGCCTGTCTGGGAACGTCACCTAGAAACGCGAGTGCGAATTCGCCCATTCCTAGACCAAAAGTTATATTCATTCGGCGATTTTTTGCTCTGAATTTTAGCCTGAGAACGCCGAACGAGTGGAGATGGTCTTATGGCTTTTGCTTGACTTGTGTGGGTTGTTAGCGGTGTGTTGGTGTGACACGCAATATTTCATCTTTATTGGAAAAGAAAGTTAGTGTATATCTCCACTACTGCTTTGCAAATGGCCATATACTATACCAGTAGTGTATTATAAGAAGATGATGTCTCTTTCATTTGTTGGAAAATTTTGTCGACGACTATTCTTTAGACTCTGATCTCAAGTTTGAACTTTCAGCCTAACTACTTTCCTCCTAGGAAGCAGGGCAGTGCTTTTCGTAAGTATTCAATAAACATTTATGTTGTGGTTATTGCACTAGTATTTTGGCCAATGCATACCGATTAGTCGAGTATTAATCGGAGGTCTTGGTGGCCACTAAAATCACATCTTAGTCTTGCCGATTTGGTTCTCCAGTCTTGAAATCCTGAACAGAGGGGTAGTTGCAATCCTTGAACAGAGTGGTTGGTTGCAATCCTCAACACAGGGGATAGAGAGCAGTAGTGAGGCAATTACCGTGGCCATTTAGTTTCTGTATTTTTAGGAGCATCTCTAACTGGTGATGTATAATAGGATACCTAAAACAGGTGATGCAAAAATTATACATCACCAAATATAGCTTGGAGTTTTTCAGGTGATGTATAATAGAGTAGGGACGCCACACAACTGCATCAAGAATTGCATGCATATATTGAACAAAATACTATGAAACTTCGTCCAAAATAGATCTTAAATAATTTTTGAATAAATAGCACTTAATTATTACATCACAATATAAATATTTCATAAAATTATTCCTCATGTAGCACACGAATCAACACACAAACAACACCGAGTTTATCACATGCAACAACATGACATAAATCTAGCGGGTTTGTTCGCCATTCCACCTCCACCACTCTCAGTGACATCCTTCTGAAGATCATCATGCATATCCGAATCTGGAATGTTATGATATGCCTTGACAAAGCATTGCACTCGATCTCCACCTCTACGTGGCTGCACCACTTGACCCATCAAGTTATGGACACCATATACCTCATTATTTCCACGTGTATTCTCGATGATCATGTTATGCATGATCTTGCAAGTATTCATGATGTATCAAAGGATCTTTTGATCCCAAAACCTTGCCAGTCCTCTCACAAGAGCAAGATGACCGTGCAAAATCCCAAATGATCGCTCCACATATTTCCTAGTCATCGCTTGAACGCTAAGAAGTTGGAGTTCTTTCTTACCTTGGGAGACTTGAAGTGACTTCACAAATGTAGACCACTTCAGATAGATGTCCTCTGTAAGTTAGTAGCCCATGTTGTAGGTGTGGCAGTTTGCTTCAAACGTCACTTCACCATTGGCATGCTTGTCAAAAATAGGTGACCTTTGCAGAACATTGATGTTGCGAGTAGTTTATCATGAGCTTGTGGTCCGCATCAATTTGGAGTCTTCAAATATACTCACGACTGAAGACGGAGCCACCATACTAATGAGAGCAACGGCGCAGATCATCGCTGCCTCCGAGTCCAAAGGACTTGGGTTTTCACCCAGAACCCTGGCACAAGAAAGAGAACCTCGACGACATACTCAAGAGGAGAACAACACCCGCGGGAGTCGCCTTCGTTAGTGCCAAAGCACGGAGCTTTCGCTAGGTAACACTCGCGTGCCACGAAGAGGGCCGAAGGGCGCGAGCGAGATGAGTAGATGCCCAACTCTAGATCTAGGCACCGCTACACAAGGCTACACCTGAGCCACCCTCTGCTACAACCAATGCCGCCCACACGACCAAAATATGCATCCACCACCGCCACCATGGTGTTCACCGGTAAGCCACCAATCCGACTCGCCTTCCGGGGCCGCTGCCCAGGTATCCATGAACTTGCTCCCGTGATGTAATAAGGAGCCCATCTCGTGGACTGTGAGGTGGAAGAGGTAGGCATAGTTGCAATAAGAGAGCTGCAACACCACAACCACTTGGAGGGGACCATCCTCTACTGCCATAGGTTGTTGCCGACTGGACACGGTAGCAGGGGCATGCCATACCCAGACAAGCCCGGCCGGGCCCAAATCGAGCTCGTAAAGTCCTAGACGCCATGTTGCAGCAAGCAGGATGCCGCCGCTACCCTCATGCTCGAGCCGTACCACCGCAACCATCTCCAGGGAACGCCGCGCCGTTGTGCACTACCTAGCCCGCCCAAACCCAGATGGGGCCCAAAGGGTCCAAATCTGGCTAGTTGAGCTCTCAGCCTAGCTGCCCGCACCTAAGCGTCGCCCTGCTGCCAGCACTGCCATGATGCCACCACGCCTCACTGAGTTGAGTCATCGCCTCCTGAGCTACACTGCCCCCAGATTGAAGAAGGCCCTCCTGGTGCATAGGGAGAGGAGGTATGCCACGACTGGTGCCACCCAAGGTTTGCCCGATGGCCCTTGTCAGCGGCGGCAAGGGAGGATGGAGGTTGTGGGAGGAGCTCGCGGCCGATGTGGGAGTGGCACTCCTCGGCCTCGGGTAGGGGGGGGGGGGGGGGGGCGAGGGCGAGAGGAGCGCGGAGTGTTTTTTTTTTGTATATTTCGTGTACTTCCCTCTTGACGGGGTTTCCTGTAGTTGGCGTGAGTTGGTTGTAGGAATTTTTTTCTCGTCATGTCTTGTAATGGATGGAACTTTGTTTGCTATTTCTTGCACTATGTTTACATTATTTTTTTGTGTACTCTACTTATAAGATGTTTTTGTCTCGTTGCCTCACTATTATGTGATAAAATTTAGGCGGCATCTTTTGCGAAGAAAACAATGTGCTGTAAGAGTGCCTAGTTTTATATATGACCTCTAGTGTTAGTTGGCTGAACGCACGCACCAGACCAGACCGGACCTGCTTTTTCCAGTACCAAAGGGATTTGGCGTAATATCTTTCCGAATCTTTGCCATCCAATTATGCCAAGACCGAGAGGCGAATCCACTCTCCAAGATTCCTCGTCTCCATCCCTTCCGGTGACAAAGATCCCCCTCCCGCCGCCGCCGCTTCCGCCAATTTTGTCTTCCAACCCATAAGTAGTGACGGAGTAAACAAGCCGAGTTCCCCTTTCCGGAGCAACCAAAGATTTCTTCTTGCACAGCCTCGATTTGGCTGCTTCTGCTCTGTTGCCCCCAATTCCTTGAGAGAGGGAGAAAAGTAGGCAGTTGATAGTTAGGGATGGGGGTACCCAGCGACGAGGTGGTGCAAATCCAGCACCCGGACGCCGCCGGCGACCCCACCGTCGTCACCGTCAGCTGCCCCGACAAGACGGGCCTCGGATGCGACCTCTGCCGGGTCGTCCTCCTCTTCGGCCTCAACATCCTCAAGGGAGGTCTGTCTGTCACTCCTCCACCCACGTTCTCAAAATTCCATGTTTTTTCTTCTGAACTGAAAAAAAATGTCGTTCTGCGTGTGTCAGACATGAGCACGGACGGGAGGTGGTGCTACATCGTGTTGTGGGTGGTGCCGAGGCGGCGGGGGCGGCGGCCCATGGCGTGGGACCTCCTCAAGGAGAGGCTCGTCGAGCTCTGCCCCGCCACCGCGCTCTTCGGATTAGACAGTTCCTACCTTGAACCCGATGCTCTCGCACCCGCCACGCCGCGTGTCTTCCTGCTCAAGTTCTGCTGCTTCGACAGGATGGGCCTCTTGCATGGTAAAGTAGATTTCAGCTCATCGCCTCATGCCTTTGCTTCGAATCGGATATATTGTTGTTAACTAATCCCCTGATCGGTTAACTTGATAGCACCACAGCTACGAGGTTCTCGATCTGATGTTGATTCCGTTTTACAAGAAAGTAATAGGGCACTAGTCTGTAGTATTACTGGAGAAAACATATGTTTGCCTGTTTGACTTCCCTGATCACTTGATCAGACAGCCAACCCACCCGATTACAATGACTATTGACTGAATTTAGACTTCTGAACTATTGACTGAGTTAGACCGCTCACAGACGCAAGAGGAAGACTTCATCTGTTTATGTTCTGTAATCATTATGTATGCCTGCTATTAAGTTTCATCTTGTGCCTACGTTGTTTGGCGCAATAAAACCTTGTGACCCTAGTACTTCGTTCTGTAAGGAACTTAGGATGCTTAGTCGTAAATGGAGGTTTTAATGGACATGTTATTGAAATATATTATTTTAGTCAAAGAGTGCTGAAGGATTTAAACGTGTTAAAAAGTCTGATCCAGGCTTTCTTGCTGGGAATTCTGTGTTCTGCAGACGTGACACGTGTGTTGTGCGAGATGGAACTCACAATTAGGAGGGTGAAGGTCTCCACCACGCCTGATGGCAAAGTGATGGACCTTTTCTTCATCACAGATGCTAGGTCCATTTCTTATCTCCTGATACATCATTTTTTTTGCTGATTTAACAAACTGCTGTTTAAACAGTGTTCCTGTTTCACAAGTGATATCTGAAGAATATTCTTGCGATATTATGATGAGAATATATGATCCTCTAAACTGGTCAACCACTATCCTGGGGAAGTATGAAGTGTCCAGTCATGCTTTTCTAGTTTAATGAGGCTATCTTCAGTTGTGTAATCTTGTTTAGTAAGGTGTATCATTTAAAATATAAGAGCTGTGTGGTTCGTGTTTAGTAAGGTCCATCATTTGAAATATAAGCATGGCCTTTGTGAAGGTAGATGAATTGATATGTCCTGCATCAACTTGACTCATGCAAATGATTTCAGGGAACTACTACATACAAAGAACAGAAGGGAAGAAGCTTACGAAAGACTTCAGAGTGTGTTGGGTGACTCGGTCACGAGCTGTGAGATTGATTCTGCGACAGAAGACATGTCTTCTTGCCTCCAAGCTTCTGCATTGTTGTCGCCAATTGTCCTCGAACAGATGTTCAGCATAGATGTCATAGAGGCGCAATTGAGTCGCTCAAGGTCCAACAGTAGCCTATCGGTCACAATGGACAACTCCCTCAGCCCCGTACACACCCTTATTCAGATCCAGTGTGTTGACCATAAGGGCCTCCTATATGATATCATGAGAACATTGAAGGACTGCAGCATCCAGGTAACAGCAGTAGAAGCCTAAAAAAGTCATATTTTCTATCTTTTCTTTCGGATATATATAGTGAGTATGGAAACCTGTTTCCTATCAGATTTCCTATGGCCGATTCTACGCTGGCCAAAAGGGCAGGTGTGAGTTGGACCTGTTCGCGGTGCAATCAGACGGGAAGAAGATCCTCGATCAGCAGAAGCAGAGGACGCTGTGCTCTCGCCTAAGGGTGGAGCTCCTGCGCCCGCTCCGTGTGGCACTGGTGGACCGTGGCCCTGACATGGAACTGCTGGTGGCGAACCCGGTCGAGGTGTCCGGGAAGGGCAGACCGCTGGTGTTCTATGACATAACCCTTGCTCTCAAGAATCTCCAGAAGCGAATCTTCCTGGTATGCAATCAATTGCCTATCTGTACTCGTATCTAACAGTTACACACCTACAGTATCTACTCCCTCCGTTTCAAAATATAAGATGTTTTAGGTTTGTGAAGGAAATGTATCTAGACTTGCTTTAGTGTGTAGATTCATATCAAACTTGAGTGAACCTACATACTAAAAGAAGTCTAGATACATTTGATTCACAAAGCTAAAACATCTTATATTTTGAAACAGAGGGAGTAATAGTTACACTTATAATTGACACTGGAGCAATTATGCATTAACATAAGAAGAGATGTATCCTTGTGATAACAATGATTATATGGTTGCAGGCCGAGATTGGGAGGCATGTGGTGGATGACAGGGAGTGGGAGGTGTACAGGGTGCACCTGGGTGAGCATGATCACGAACTCTCTTGCTCGGCTCGGAGCAAGATCGTCGATGGTGTCATGAACATGCTGATGGGTTGGGACTGATTTCGTATGCCCTCTTTTTAACACAATGCAAAGTACCAGCTTTGTTTTGTGTAAAGCACCATCGGCTCGTTGTACAGAGAGATGTCCGATGGCTGCTGCTGCTGCTGCTGTTGCAGCTAACTTGTTCCTCACTGGTTAATTAGGTCAGGCCAGGTCATGGACTTGATGAGTCTAAAACAGTAGTAGTGTATTTGTGCCTAACCGGTAGATGAGCATAGTAGGGGCAAATTAAGAAAGTGTTGCCGCTTGGATTGACTGTAATATTTTGCTTTGCTTACTACTCCCTCCGTTTCAAAATATAAGATGTTTTAGGTTTCACAAAGCTAAAACATCTTATATTTTGAAACGGAGGGAGTACTAATTTCTTAGTTTTGGACCTGCAACAACTTCTATTTTGATGTTCACAAAAGAGGAACTGAAAATGAATACTACTCCCTCCATTCCAAAATATAAGATCGCTTCATGAAGCTAAAGGAACGGAGGGAGTAGGACCCTCTGCGCTGAATAACTCAGCAGCTCCAACTCAGTTAAGTCGACTGGTTACAAATCTTTAGGAGGGCATTGTTAGGCCAGATAAATTTAAAAGACGGTATGATATGGTATGTTGTGATCTACAGGTGAACTTGGAAATCTAGAAGAAACCCTTAAGGATACAACGTGGAGAAAGGCTATGGAGGATGAATATGATGCATTGATGAAAAACAAGACTTTTTTTTGATAGATTGCAAACAGGTTTACATACTAATTAAGAAAAAGGTAATGGGACGATATATAGGTATAAAGCTAGTTTGGTGGCAAAAGGCTTCAAAGCGACGGTATTGCATCGACTTTGAAGACATTTTAGTACAATCAATAAAACTGCAATTGTTCGTCTCATATCATATTGGCTATTGATGTATCTAAGGGATGGAGCATAGCACAATTAGACGCACACAATGCATCCGTCATCATTCTTTTACGGTGTTATGAGATAAAGCAACATTCCAAGGCATAATTAACCTTCCAAGGCATGGTACTACAAGTTGAACTCAAAGTTACAGGACCTTTGGTTTTATACCTTCAAAGTCCGTTTCATCGTTATTTATTTCTAGTAAGGCTGCCTTCACCATTTTTGTTCTTCTTTGATGATATACAAATTGTGACTAGTTCCTCACAAGATGACATTACAGCCTTGCTAAAATATTGAGTTCTGACTTTTCACTTAAGGATTTGGAATTGGAAGAGTTGCAGTTCTTTTTGGGAATAGATGCGGAAAAAACTGAAAATGCTACCAGTATTTGAGTTCTAACTTTGCACTTAAGGATCCGGAGTTGCATTTCTTCTTGGGAACGGAAGCTGAAAATACTGAAAATGCAATAGTGCTGACACAAGAGAAGTATGCATCTTATCTTTTGACTAGAGTTGGAATGCTCTCGGCTCATGAAGGTGATGTACTAGGACTGGAAGATAGTACATGATATACAAAATTAGTAGGTGTCCTCCAATACTTGGCTCTTACTCTGCAAGACATTACATCTTCTGTGAATAAGGTTTAATAATACGTACTCCCTCCGTTTCAAAATATAAGATGTTTTAGGATTGTGAAGTAAATGATTCTAGACTTTTTTTTAGTGTGTAAATTCATCCCAAAGCTGAGTGAATCTACATACTAAAACAAGTCTAGATTCATTTTCTTCACAAACCTAAAACATCTTATATTTTAAAACAGAGGGAGTATATACTTGCATGTGCCTACTTGAGTTCATTGGATGACGCCTAAACATTTATTAAAGACATGTTAAAAACATGGTTGTCAGTATCCCGATACATATCGTAGTATCTTTGAATTTTACGATACTCTCGCTGGTAATCGATAGGTATCATGATGGTATCTTAATCTGGTAGTATCTTACTTGTATCACGATAAGTATCATGGTATCTTTAGTATCCCGATACAAAGTTGATACCATACGGTCCCACGGTTAAGTAAAAATCAAGGACACAATGCTTGACAAGCTAAAAAATTAAAAGTTGTTTTGTATTTGCGAAGTGAACTGGATGCTTAAATAGTAAACCTTCCATTATTTCTTATGATATTAAGTATAAACAAGGAGTTTGTACTAAAACAAAGTAGTCAACTAGCAATTTGTGTGTACTAGATTCAAAGTATATGGTCTCAATTTTGATGTGGATTCGTTATTATTTATACATATCATTCAATGGACGTCGGCCTATATTCATGATTTAGATGCAACATTTCCATGTACGAATTACATGGAGTATGCTTAAAATTCAAATTAATAATTAATTTTAATGCATTTGAGGCATATTTTTTAAATATCCTTGCATTTTATTTTAAAATAAAATCTTATAGT
This sequence comes from Avena atlantica, assembly GCA_910589765.1. Classification (NCBI taxonomy): domain Eukaryota; kingdom Viridiplantae; phylum Streptophyta; class Magnoliopsida; order Poales; family Poaceae; genus Avena; species Avena atlantica. The sequence goes on from OU342737.1 coordinate 13,983,870, forward strand.
ATCATGATACTACAATATAATATTGCTGACAAGAAAACGATACTATCTAGTATTCGGATACTGAAAACCTTGGTTAAAAATACTATAAATATTGGATTGAACGTTTAATAAATCTGTCTCTACATTGGTTAGTGCTTTTTTTTATGCAGACTAGGCAACGTGTCTAGATTAAAGAAGATTAACATATCAATATTTAGATCCGCGGTAATTTTTGGCCCTTATATGATATCTTCGACCACCAATAAACATATAACAATGTCGAGATCAAGTACATAGGCTGAATACAAAGCAATACCCAATTCAGCAGCCGAAGTTATGCAAAATGGGAATGAATCAAAATCATATTCTTTGTCTATGGTGCGATAATCATGGTGCAATGTACTTACCGGTAAACATAGTTTTTTGTATCCGAACATACCACATTGAGACAAACTATAATTTTGTGTGCGAGATAGTTGAAAAGAAGCAATTGAAGATCATGTTTATTCACTCCGGAGATAAGATGGTTTTACTAAAGCATTATTTGTAAAGAATCTAGAGGAATTCAAATGTAGTCTCAACGCTAACAAAGTTGTGATTAACGGGGTTGTTAGCATTAGTTTATAATACCTTGTGCTAGAAGGATCATATGTAACAAACATTTACTAAATTATAAATGAAGGTTTGGTAGTCTTCTTGATCCTCAAGCAATTGTTAAGATCTCATGTAACCCAAGCCGGTTGGACCCCTATATTAACACGTATGCGCCATAGGATATTGCTTCCTATAAAACAAATCTATAAAAATTAAATCACTAGCCCCTAGGACTTTGTGGAAGCCAAGTAACTAAAAGTGAAAAATGGGACAAAGGAGATGAAATGTTGTGGCAGTACATGTGTTTGTTCGATTGTGTGTTGTCAATCTGACCACCTCTCGTCTATTTATGAGGGTGGCTCATCTTGTTGTATAAGTAAAGGACTTTAAAACGCGCCAGAGAATCATAAACTTAGTCCTACTCGGACTCATGTGCTGAAGTACGTCATTATTTGGACCGTCTGAAGTTTGCCAAATCGGGCGATAAGTCTAATTTCTCTATAATTCGACATTGCACCTCAAAGACTGTAGGAGGGTCTACCAAAATTGGCTGGCAATCACAAGTCAGGACACCATTCTAGATGGCACTATGAAACTTGATCTAAGTGGATGCAGCTACTTGCCGAGTAGACGCGGTGGCTTGACATGTTGATACATGTAAAATGTATCTATGAAATACTTCCATCATATTTACATCATATCTATAGTTTTTTCCTTGAATTGTAATGATTTCGTGGATTTTCCAAACGATCCTCTCTATTTGGTTATAACTCCGTAGAACATGAAAACCCCGTATTGTGTATTTTTGTATTCTAGAGATTTTCATGAACTCAAAAGGACCTATTTTCTGAAGTATTTCACCACAAGAGGGAATACACAAAAATGGGAGAGGGAATATCCCATGGGAAGGACCTAGGGACCACCATGGCATGTCCCAACCTCTTTGTCATGCTATGGGAGTGGTCGGAGTCTCGGTTGTCCGATCGACCTCAATCTGGCGTTGATCTCACTTTAGTCTTAGCCGAAATCCAACTATAAATATGACTCCAATCGCAATCACGGACGAAGACAAGGCGAAACATAATGAACACTGAAACAGAGGCAAAATCATCAAAGATTGTAGGGGGAAACGTCGACGAAGCCATCCCCGAATGCTACTTCGACTCCTCCAACGACATCTACATCGTCTATATGATGAAGGGAGAGTTTTTCACCGGACTATGGGTTTGTGGTAGTAGCTTGATCTCTCCCTATGTATTTCATTTTTTTTAGAACCATATGAGTTGTCGACATGATTATGGTCACGTATGTAATTCTCTTGTGGTGGATCTTTTGATTGTGTGATGAGTATATGACATTGTAATTTTTAGTATGTGTTTGGTGTATTTGTAGATGCATATTATTACCCCGCTCGAGTATAATGTGATGCATGTAAAATGCATAAACGAACTTTGTAATTTATTGTGTTATGTTCCATAATATTTGCATCTTATTAGAATTTAATACCATTGTTTTTAATGATTTACGACATTTTCCACATAGTTCTATTATTTTGATATTTGACTTGACATTATAGAAAAAATATTCTTTTATATATTTTTTTACTTTCAGGAAACTTCGACACTCTAAAAAAAGGGTCAAATAGCACGCTTTGGAACTTTTGATAGGAATCCAACATGACCAACAGGAGTGGATCTGGGGCCCGGACAACCCGGGCTACAACCTAGGTCTTGGCTCATTCTGTATAGGTACTTCTCTTATTAGTGCCACTGAAATTCTGAACCTCGCTTAGCTTAGGGTGTCACTTGGACATCCTGAGCAGACATGGACGGATCTAGACCCAGGGCAACAAGTGCCACAGCCCGGGGCGCAGAAAAAAATTCATGCCTGCTATCTAGAAAAACATTAGTGTGGCCGGCCAGGCCGACTGGCCCAACTTTGTTGCTCCCTCGCATCATTGACTGGCTTGACATAACTCAGCAAAACAAACCATTACAAGAGGAACTCCGCTTTGCTCGCTCCTGTCTCCAGTCCTGCCTCGCTCGCTAGCTGCAGGCACCGCCACGCTGATGGTTGTAGCATCCCAGTTGTCTAACACCTGTAATGCTACTTGTTCTAGTAATAAAAGGGCCACTTCCAACATATAATTGTTGCATCATCATCATGTCATGCTCATGTCATCATGTCACCTTGCATTTGAGCATCATATAAAACCCCTTCTTATTTGGTTCTTATCTCATGTGCATTATTAATTGTAGTTGCCTCTTGATATTGCATTTGGATCTTGATATATTGTTAAATGCCCAAGTTGATTTGGGGGCATATCTCTTATTAACTCCACCACCTTTTCTTTTCACCACCTTATAATTCCACCATCCAACTAAACAGGAGCTTGGCATTTATGGGTTTACTTCTAGCTCATGTGGGTTGGGATGGATCCTTTTTCTTTTCCACATGTTCTCATCTTGGCATCATTTTGTTTTCACATTATTGATGCATGATAGCCACATGGCCACCTTTGCATGCCTTGTGAGTGGGACCCTTTCTCCCTAGCTTCCATATGTGTGTTTTTGGGGGTTATCATCATGTGGGGATGTTTTGTGGGCTTATTAAATATCTAGTGGCATATACACACTAGCAAGTCCCAAATATAATCCAATGTGATCATATCCTCATACTCCACTTGGAACTCTTTCTAATTTCTTTTGCTTGGGCCTTATTCCACACTTTGGAATGCATAAGAAAATGCCATGCAAATAAACTTGTTTTCACAAAGATAAATATGGTGTGAATTAACTATGCATGGCCCATGCAAGTACCCTCAGCTTGACATTTGTTTTTATTTGGATTTTACAATGGCTCATCTCTCTCTACCCCTTAGGCTTGGTCTTGTTTGATCATTGCCAAAACCTCATCACCTCTTTCCCCTTGCTCTAGTCTTGGATCTTGATGGGGTTTTGTTTGGTGCATGGTTGGATCTTGAAAGGAACCCCTAGCATCTAACCTTCCCCCTCTCTAGACCAAAACCCTCTTCCCTCTCTCTCTAATCCTCTATCCTAGTTCTCTCTAACACCTACCCCATACCCCATATCCCATCTTGGCAAAAACCTAAGCTACACCTAAACTAATTAAACCCTAGCTAACATGTCCCTCCCTCTCTCACCTAAACCTACCACACCCTAAGTGTCCCCTCACCTCTTCTCTCCCCAACCCTCTCTAAACCGAGCCTCCCTCTCTAGCTAAACCCTAACCGATCCTAGATCCACCCTCTTCCCTCTCTCTCTATGCCATGAGGCCCCCACCTGGCCGAGCTACCCCTCTAATCTAGCTCCTAACCGAGACCACCCTCTCCTCCTCTCTCTTGCTCTCTTCCTCCCTGCCGGCGTGCCCCACCACGAGCCCCCTCCCTGGCCCGCTCAGCAGCCTCACCCCACACCTGCCTGCCTCGCCCTACCCCACCTGACAGCCTCCTTCCTCCCCATGTGCCGCCGACCCATGCACGTGAGGTGCAAAGGTGGCCGATGCCGATCTACCCCTCCCCCACGCCATCTACCTGCCCCCCTTTCGTTCTTATCCTTCCCCCTCGCCTCTAGCCTCCCCCAGATCCCCCTCAGGCCTCTCTTCCTCCCCCTGCCTCCCTTCTTCCTCCCCAGCGAGCAACCTCTCCACCATGCCCCCTCAACCCTAGATCGGCCCCTCTGCTCCCCTTCGCTCCAGAGCACTCCGAGGCGAGCCAGGAGCACCAGGAGCTTCGCCTGCTTCCCCTGCATCGCCTAGGACCGCCGGAAGTTACGGGAGCTCGCCGGAGGATCGTCGCCGCCGCCGCGCCCGCGAGCACCAGACGCTCCAGGGATCCAGCCTCGTCGCCGATCAGCAGCCTCTCCGGCCTACCTCTCACCGCCGACGACACCGCGGTGAGCTCCTCCAGCCCCTAGACAACCCCTTCCCCTCGCTAGTTCGCCGTAGTGCCGCCGCCTTCCGTCGAACGCCCTGCACGCGCGCCGCGCGTCGCGCCTGGCCGACAGCAGCATCCGCAGCAGCTCGCTCCGCCGCTGTTCGTCGCCCTGCCCCGCGCGCTGCGGTCCTCCTCCGCGCTAGCATCCCGAACCAAAGTTGTAGGCCGTGATCCCCTTATCGTTTTTCGTTTTGGGGTCGTGTCGTTTAGATCAGCGACGGCGTCGCCATCGTCGTCTGAACGCCGGCCGTTCGCAGATGCCGGCGGAGCGGCGCGCCGCTGCCGTTCCGACAGGAATTGATGTTTTGTGCTTAGGTCCTCGAAGTTTCTCCCGCCTAAACCCGCCGTCCCTCGGATCCCACCTGCCAGCGTCGGTGTTGTTTTACAAAAAGGCTCCCAGGTTTTCTGTGAAGCAACCCGCAGTCCCCCTCGTCGTCAGCCACTGGCGTGTGGGGCCGCGAGTTCCTGGCCCACCTGTAAGCGTCTGGGGTTAAATCAGACTGGGTATAAAAAGTTTTTCCTGAGTCTGTTTAAATTCAAATCTTTTCCTAATCATTTCAAATTCAAATATGAATCTGATTTTAAATAACTTTTCAAATATTAATCCAAATAATACAAATGTTATATGTTTCTGAACCAGAAAAATGTGAGGATTCCAAATATGCTATTCAAATTTCCTTTTGCCCATTAAAAATTCCAAGTTGAGTTAAATTACAACAAATGCCACTGGAACTTAAATAATTAATAACTTTTGATTTATAATTCCAAATTTAACAAATGATATGTCTAAAATGATCAGCTCGACGAGACCTTTCTGTTTATGCTATCCATGACTTCAATTGCAGCATGCATCATATAAAAATATAGTGTACAGCAACTAATATGGCAACAAATGTGATCCAAAACCCCCATTAAAATGTTATTCTTGTCTTCCACACCTCACCTATGCCATGCTACTTTAATGCCATGCAAATTGTGCATCATTCATCATGGCATGATTGTTGTTTGACGCATCTTATTCATATGCTTGTGCTCTATATTCATGTTGGCCTTGTTTGTTTGGTTTTTCTCGGATAGACACTGAGCAGGAGTTATATCAAGAGAACCAGGAGCACTACCCAGATCCGTCTCTCGCTTCAACTGAGTTGCCAGGCAAGCACTTCCACATGCTTGCATATATACAGTACCTATTGCCTCTATCTTATTCTTGCATCATTGGGTCGCGGTTGCATTAAATTGAATCCCAAGTATTGCATAGCCTTTATTTTAAACCCCCACCAAGCTTGTTCCTCCATCCCATGAGCCATTACTACAGGAGTTGTTTGAGCCATGCGAGTCGTAGAACAGCATGTGTAGGGTATGTGAGTGTCTGATGGATAACGAGGTACCTAAACAACTTAACCTGAGTAGTAATGGGATAACTAATGAAAGTGGCATCGGTGAGCAACATCTGCTATTTGGTTTTTCCTGCTCACTTGTGTCCCGTAAGACCCCGAGTACTTGATTCCTGTTCCTTGATTTATCGCGCTATCCACATCCGGGAGGTATACGGGACCCCCCTGAGCCAGAGCTTGATTCCGTCTTATTTCTTGGGGCCACAAACTAGTTTGAGGTTTTATTTACTATCCTGTACTTATGCCATGCTACTGCTTATTTACGTTTGTGCGAGGAGCACACTGTACTGTTTAGGTAACAGGAGTGTTTTCGCGGTATCGACAAGCCCAGTCACACTTTCGGGTTCCCAGTCATTTACAGCCATTGTCGCAAACCTTGAGTCCGTCTCGGAGTCAGCTGGCTTCGTTGCGGGTCTACTCAATGGGGTGGCCCCCTGAAATATTTCTGAATCCTGTGATTGCTTTGTCGTGAAGGCCTCGTTGGGTTTTGATTTGGTTTTTCCGAGGTTGATCGAGCGTGTGTTGCTATTGGTGCACCCCGGCCGGGTAAAACTTTCTGAAAGCCGTGTCCGCGGTTATGGACGACTTGGAGCACAGTTTCTCGATCATAGACAAGCATAACTAAAGTACCGCTTTAATCTGACTAAGTAATTTGACTAGTAAATAATGCAATACTCATGGAATGGTTAATAAAATTGCCAACGGATGGGGGGTTGTTCGTCCGCTTCCTCGTTGGTAAGCGAGGAGGAGGATGGATCTGATGAAATTACTGTTATAACTGTTGTCCTTAATTCACGGACATCCGTCTATCTTTGGTTAGGCGGATGGTTAGCGTTTATCTGTAGAACTGCTAGGGTTTATCTTTCGCTGCAATTGCGTCACCCCAGGTTGTGTCCCCTTTAGAGGCATTAAGTCTTGCTGAGTACCCTTAGGGTCTCATACGATAAATTATTGGTTCAGATGAACAGGTACCCTCGCAGGACGGATACTGGGTGGAAGAGGCTGATGATGTGGGCAACGATCGTTCGGTGTAGAGATTCCGGGAACGGGGATCCGTGAGATCTGTGGTTGGGATGTGCTTATTTCTATGGCATCTTATGCCGATTTGCTTCTTATCCGTACTCGGACTTGTTTGTCGCTTCCGCATGATACTCTGATGTGTGTTGTATGAGGAAGTATCCTAAAATATTAGATCTATCTAGGTCATTTGAATCTTGCCGTATGGCGTTGCTATATTTTCTTTCTTTCTAGATGGTATGGCTCTGATGTACTCTTGTATGGTGGCTTGCATACATACTCATTTGTGTATGTATTTGATCCCTTCGCTCTCGCGAGCAAAGAAGAAGAGAGACAGCATTTTCAAGCCAGCAATGGACTGAGGTATGAGACGATAAAGGTAAAGAGAAGGGGCCGTCGTTGGGCTGCGGAACGAAGAAAATCCGCCTTCCTTGGAAAACGAATTCCTGACTCTGAAGTATCAAAGGAGACTTGGGTGGCGCCTTCTGAAGAGCCCTTCATTCTGCGACTCAGATTAAGATTCGTGTCTCAGCCGGAAGGGGTCGTAGGACTGACTCAGACAAAGCGGCACCAAAGGCTGGCTTTACGCGCTACTGTTTTCAACCAATCGAATTGGCTTCGCCATTTCTTGATCAGAGAGCCATGTGGAAAAGAAGAAGCAGATGGAGCTTACTCACGTACCAGCCCAAGAGATTCGATTCCTCCTCTTATCGGTTCTGGTGCATTGACCTAAAAAGACCCCTCACGGGCAGGTACGCGACTCTCTCGATCTCGGATGAAGCTCCAGAGTTCTTGACTAGTGGAGTCAAGTGGAGAAGGCGTTACTTGATAGGAAAGCAGATTTTTTTAGCAGGAATTGTTGTTGTTTCAGCGCGGTAACGAGCGCCTATCGCCCTGGCACGGCACTCTAAAATGCATGTTGGGTTTTTTTTGCAAGAAGACTTCGACTAGGGAGACGAAGAATGGAATTGAAGAAGGCAGCATAGTCTAAGATAACAGAATGGAACACCAACCAACAAGTAAGTGGTGGATTTGGATGGAGTCTCGCAGCATTTTCCTATGTGAGGACCCGGTATTTCAGCTCACGCTTGAGTGCTTGCCTGTTTTTCCTTCAATTCTTATTCGGGATTGCCCCTATTTAAAAGTGGCACCCCGTCTCCATTCACCAACAAACTATTGAGTAGAGTCAAGAAGGGACGCAGAGCCAAGGCCTATTTCAGTTCACCTTCTTTATATACTCATCACCAATATATTGCAGGGTTCATTATGACAGGGGCTTTTGCTCATGGAGCTATTTTTTTCATTAGGGATTACAATCCGGAACAGAATGAGGATAATGTATTGGCAAGAATGTTAGATCATAAAGAAGCTATTATATCTCATTTAAGTTGGGCTAGCCTCTTTCTAGGATTCCATACCTTGGGCCTTTATGTTCATAACGACGTCATGCTTGCTTTTGGTACTCCAGAAAAGCAAATCTTGATACCTCGCCATTAACGTTAAGGCTATGCCATCCTAAGGTGCTACTAAATGGAAGGATCTTATCAACGTCCATGAATGCGAAGATCGAACTGCCGAATTGGCAAAATTCGGTGCTATCATAGTATCCGCTAAGTTCACGGGCTGGAGATAAGCAGACTCGAACCGCTGACATCCGCCACAGGGTAAACCACCGCCTCTCAGGCCTCCCCGACGGGTTCTACCATAGAGGCCAACGATAGACAATAACTCCCCCCCGAACACAGCTTACAACTTTCATCGTACTGTGCTCTCCAAAGAGCAACTCTTCTCAAAATCTCAAAACAAAAGGTGCTGAGTTGGAATCCCATTCTAAGGATTCTTGTGGTTCCGGGGAATCCAGCTACAGGAGAACCAGGAACGGGGAGCTCCCCCCTTTTTCCGCCCGAGTCTTTGATCTTAAACTTAAGAATGCTGGTTTTAAGAATGAGTGATTGCCCTTCTCCGACCCTTACTGCCCAACCGGAGAGCGGATGGCTAATGTGTTCCAAAAGTGTGAGTTGACGATTAGCGTGCGGTTGACCGACCAGAAAGGAAATGAATCAAAAAATCAGACAATCAAACAGCTAAAGGTAGAGGTAGAGACGAAGTCTAACAAGAAATCAAGGACCTCGTGAGTACTACTTCTTCTTTCTCTGAAAAGAACTCAGATCGTTCAGATTCTTTGCCTGGAGAGTCCCCGATTGCCCTAGGCGACCCTCCCTATCAAAGTGGGCGTACGGCCCATCAGTTGTCGGCAGATGAGGCGCAAACGATTGCTCGCCGAGTCTTTGACGCTGCGCGTGGGACTGTCGCCTCCAGGAAGTCCCGGGAAATATCTCCCTTACTATTGGCTTAAGCTCCCACCATTCAGAGAATAATAAAGAGATGTCATTCTACTTTTTACAGCCTTTTTTTTCCTATTTTGAAACACAAATTGATAAAGCCACCTGGCGAGTAGGAATAGTTTCGAGTTTCAGGTCTGTTTCACGATCAGTATTGGAAATGAACGGAGAAGTGGTGGAACGTGCGGAACCACATATTGGATCACTCCAGTGCGGCACGAAGCCGCTGACGCTGAGTAGGCTCCTATGCCGCTAGCACGGTGGAGGTTCCGTAGCGCGTCATGAGCACCGGGCAAAGGGGCCTTCCAGATAGGAGGGGAAGCAGTCCCAGCCAATCCTGGAGAAGTAGTCCCAGCCGATGGGGATTTCTTGGGCGGGATTGGAGACTTTTTTTAAAGCCCCCTCGATCATGAAAGAATGTTCGTTGGAAAAACCAACGCTGACGTCAAGATCAGTCTCCCCTTTATTTTCTCGGGAGCAGAGCTTCAAAAGATGGAGCCATGGGGGCTGCCAAGGGCTGTTGCTCGTCTTTTGTCGAGTGTCTCTGCACCATGTGGTGCGATAGCTTTTAGCAGGGCGCAAATGTAGGAAGGCTCTTCTGAACTTTCACTTCATGTGAAAAAAAAATTAGATAAATAAGAATAAGAAAGAGAAGCAAACCCACGCTTCGGGAAGGTGAGGTGAACTAACAATTCCTTCTGTCGTGTATCCTCGATTGATGCGGCCTCAGATGCTTCAATTATAGATTTGAGTATTGAGAGAAAGGTTATACCTACAGGATAGGTTATGGCTTACAGGCCAACTCTACTCTATTAGTACCAGTAGGCAGCATAGGGGAGAAAAGCACTACACCTAGAAGTGATATGGGTCGTATCCCGCACCTCCCTTGATTCCGTGTGAAATCCATCCTAAAAAGCACGAGTTGGATCGGCGTAAAGAACAAGACGAACGTGGTATTATCTCTATTAGGACGGTTATGAGGCTCTTCTCTATCAAAACACTGAAGCAGCCTATAAAGTACCTCCGTCCTTCCTTTCCTTTAGCCGAGGGATTGCTCTGACCCGGGTCAATCAAGTTTTGACTCCACCATTGGAACAAGTTCTTTCTATCTTTTGTTCCGAGTTGATTTTTTGAGTTGGTCAGAGCTTCGGGCAAGCAGCTTAGCCAAGGCAGCTCAGTCTTGAACTCGAAAGCCGTTCGCGCCTTCTGTACTCTAAAGCCGTTTGCACTGAAGTGCAAGCCATTCAATCAAATCAATAAGCCATGAATGAAGAAGTAGTGGGCCTTTCGCCTTATTTCGTTTGACTCGTGGAGCTGAGAAATCTACTTCAAAGAGAGGGAAAGAGTGCTAGTCCGAAAGAACAAGCAAGCATTCAATTGATTCATTGAAAGGGTCTACCTGAGACGGAGCATCGGAAGCGAATCGAAGTAATCTGGTTGGGATTGAACGGCAATAGAGGAGGGTTGGGGTTGCTCGAGTCACCTTACTCCAGGTGGGATGCCGCTCTTATCTGCAGGTCCCCCTAGACCCAAGACCCCACTGACTGATTGATGCGGAATGCAAAACAAGTATCATTTCGCCTAAGGCGAGCTGGAAAATTTCCACTTGGATCAGAAAATGGTAAATCGATTGTTTGCCTGCCTGGGAGTGATCGTGAGCGGACGCTAGCCAAACAAATTCATTGCCGAGCTCCTCCTTAGAGAGGAAATCTTGGCTAAACAACGCCGCTGAAATAGGCCCGCGTGCGGGTGGCATGAGGAAGAAGTCAGAGCCTATCAGGCCCAAGCGAAGCTTTGCAGCGAGAGGATATCTTGATTCGAACCGCAATTGCTAAGGCTATGCCAGCTCAAATCCTGTAACGAGCAATCATCAACGGCTTCCCTAAATGCCGCCATCCGCCATTCCGCACGCTCTGTGACACTGAAATGTTCACTTGCATGGAGGGTATAGAAAGTGCTCAAGCTGCTTCTTCTTGCTCACGCTTCCTCTGCGCCTCTAGCTCTCTTTTCTTGCTCTGGACCTCCCAATCTGCTTGGAGTTTACTTATCTCTCGTCTTCAGTAATTTACATTTTACCACCATCATGCTGCTCTTGCACCTAATAGGTAAGCATCGATCACATCAGTGAATCCATTTGGATAGGCACTAGCTTCGAAATTACCCAGCAAGAAAACGTATGCGCGTGGGCGCAACGGATTTCGCTCCCGTGCGAATAAAAGCGTCGGAAAAGGGGATGTGACCATGAAGAGGTTGGGCTGGTTTTAAGCTGCCCTTAGACCGATTCTCTCTTTCGGTAGCAGACACCGAGATTTAAAGGGGTTTCCTAAACGTTATCATTGATAGTGGGGGATCTCTAGGAGGGAGGGTTATTTCTATTCTCAACAAATGGATATCCATTCTATCTAGCCGAGGGATATATCCAAAAGGTAGGAGTCGCACACTTGAGCAGTGCGGGAGACTGGAGAATGGGTCGAGTAAACTCCCTTAGGGCCGATTAAATCACAGACGAGGAACTTTTCTTTCTTTTTTGATTTTGGATTGGAAGGGTATGTTCTAAAAAAAGAAAGGCAGAGGTAAATACTTCGAAGAGGCGGCTCGGTAGGGATGGAATGGTCAATCTCTATCTAAATGATAGAACCACTGGCACGGTACCTTTCACATTGGTAAGTCAAATCCTGGTGAAGCCAGCAGCGTCTTCGTGCACTGCATCACCATTACAAGACATTTCTCGTTAGAAAAGCTGCAGGAAAAAGAACCAATAATATCGTAAAGTGGTGATGCTTGAGGAATTCGACGGGATCTCCAAACCGCGGCGATTCCCGAGCGGCAGTCAAACGGAGGCGTGAATGCAAGATGCCAGCGGAATGATCGACCGGACAGAGGCTCCACATTCCCAGTATTTGAGGAAGAAGTAGAATCTTAGTCAAGTCTAATTTCTAAGTTGGGAATTTTATATCGACTAAATCAAGAAACTCGGCAGAGAATAGTTGGGGTTGAGATTGCCATACCAAAGTGATGAACTGGTGCTGGATTCTAGTATGGTCGACTCCTACATAGTTTGGCTTTGTGTATCCGCATCGACATCGGACGAAAGAACAAGTCGAGCGAAGCCCGATGAAAGGACAATAGAGTAGATTCGCAGACTCAGAGAGATGGGATTGGTACAATCAACACGAGGGTTTGGATAGCCTGGTTCCTATAGGCCGTGGTCAACGAGAACTTATAATCGGGGACAGACAAACTGGAAAAACTGCAATAGCTATCGATACTATATTAAACCAAAAGCAAATGAACTCAAGGGGCACAAATGACTGCCGATTACGCCGCCCGTACAGGTCCCGATGAATTGGAAGTGGTTGGGACGGCCGAAAGGTCTACCCGTGAGTGGCTTTTGGGGCCCCACCGTACTATTTCAACCACTACCGTTCATCCAGGCTTGTAGCTAGGAGCGTAATTCACCGAGGTAGTTACAATGGTCTAGCCCGCTTGCCATCTGAAAGGGCAATTAGCCCTTATCTAGTGTTTTGGTTAACTATGACATCGGAGCTAGAGAATGGACTAATGTTTCTATTAGCTTCTCTACAGGTGAGAGTCCGCAGGTTGTTGGTGATAGGTGATGGGTGACCCCCCCCATTCGTTTCTTTATGAAGATCTAGTGGTGTTGTTTATTATTTTCTCTTATTTACTCTTGAGTAAAATAGGAAACACCGTACTATTAAGAGGGGTGATCTCGATGTGCTCTTTGGGGATGTTCTACACCAAATATACATCTCATCATCCACCACCACACACCCATTCGAAGAAAGAGAGAAAACAGCCTTGAAAATTGAATCAAAAAGGGTTACTGCGAAATCGGCAAAAGCGTTGGCGGCGCCGGTGCTGTCGCTGGAATTTCTGGTCGCCACCGAAAATTCCCGGTGCACACCGATATGGCTTACAGAATAGCCTTTCGGTTGTTCGCCGGGAATTTAGGTCACCGCCGAAAATTCCGGCGTGTGGTCTGGTCCACCGGAGCTGTCGCCGGAAATTCCGGCGAGCAACTCGGTCCGACCGGACTTATTGCTGGTTCTGTCGCAGGAACCCTCAAACGGCTCTTTTTCCACCCATACTATATATACCCCTTTCTTCTCCACTATAAGGTTAGGCATTTCAGTATAACATCCATTTCTTGAAGCTCTCTCTCCTCCATTGTTGAATCACAAAAGCTTGAGGATCTCCCATTCTACCCAACCAAATCCAAATCCCTTTGGTAGAAAGGAAGAGGAGGTCCCAATCTACGTTTCCACCAATACAAAGGTCATTCCCCCTTGAGTTCATCGAGTTAGCTTGTTACTCTTGGGTTTGTGGGAAACCCTAGGCGGCTAGGGTCGCCCGGAGGCATTCGACTTGTGATTTGCTCCGTGGAAAGTTTGTGAGGGTTGGGAGACTACCTTAAAGTATACCACGAGTAAGTGAGCTATTCCTTCGTGGGATAGGCTTGGAGAAGAAGGTGAGCCTTTGTAGCGCATGAGGAATCCTTCGTGGAACCTCACACCTCTCCAACGTGACGTAGCCCCCTTCCCAAAGATGGTGAACACGGGAATACATCTTCGTCTCCGCGTGCTTCGGTTATTCCTTAACCGATCTCTTCTTGTGTTGTTTACCTTGTGATAGCCTTCGAGCTTGAAGTATCTTGTTCATCATCTAGGTTGCCTCACCTAATTTGCTTTTAGGCTCACTTATATTCCGCAAAGCCTAAAACTTGCAAAAGATTATAAAGAATTTTGTAGAAACCTATTCACCCCCCTCTAGGTTAACCATCTTACACTTTCAATTAGTATCAGAGCCAAGGGCTTTACCGCCTAAGAGAAAAGATGGTTTTCTCTGATGATGAGGAGGAAAAGACTTATTCGGTTAAGGAGCTTCACGAAATCTTAGCCAAGGGTTCCCTTGAAAAGGCCAAGGCGGATTCCTATCTCCTTGTTTGAATGAGTTACCTAGAAGGACAACTTAGGCCATTGGCGATGGGGCTTTTCTTGGTAATCCATTGGTAGTACCTCAAGGGAGACCAATGGACACCGAAAAGGATAAGGATGCCGAGTCCGCTCATGAGGGCGGCTCGTCAAAAACTTCCACGCCCCCTAATCAATTCCCTTATGTTTATCCTAAGCAAAAGAACATCATGCCTCATATTAATGGTTCGGGTCCTGTACCTCATTATGATGGAACTCATTACTCTCATTGGAAAGCTTCTATGAAATCTCATCTTCGTAGCTGCAGCGTTGAGCTCTGGGAGATTGTATGCACCGGTTTCCACCCTCATGATCCCAACAACCTCACCCCGGGAACTACGACCGTCAACTAAATGCAACGGCTTGTGACAAGATAAGGAGTGCCATTCACCGCACTCTCCATGATCAAGTCAGCGACATCCCCACCGAAAAGGATCTTTGGGATAGGATTGTCATTCTCCAAGAGAGAACCTCACTTATCCAAAAATCCAAGTATGAAGCCACCAAGTCAGAGATGAACATGTTCATGAACCATGATGTTGAGACTATCGCTGAAGCATACAAGAGACTTGTTGCCCTCCGTGTGAAGATTGGTGGCCTAGGGTGTGAGAAGTATGATGATGGATTCAATTTGAATGATGAACTTATCAAGTCCAAGATTTTCTCCATGATCGTGGTCACCGACAAGAAGCTTGCCTTGAAATTGCAACTCCTTGATAGGGCTAATCAATTCACTCCTGATGATCTAGTCTCTTATCTAGTTGCCACGGATAACTTGGCAGATGAAGGGCAAAAGATCAAGGAGATCAACCGTGCTATTGGTTCTTCCCACTCTCTAGCATTAAAGGCCAAGCATGTGCAAGAATATGTTGCTAGTGATGAAGAAAGCGATGTTGATGGAGTTGATGATATGCTCTCTCAACTTGCTCTCTTCACCAAGAACATGAAGTTCCGAAGAAGGAGAAGTTCAATGGGATCAAGTGAGAAGAAGAGGACGTGCTACAATTTTGATGAATCGATCCATTTTGTTGACAAGTATCCATATGAGAAGAGGCTTGATGTAACATTCCAGCATTTGGGAACCAACGAAGGGTAGATTTAGGAATTTGAGATATTGCATGCATTCATTTGTGAAAATGTGGGTAAATTTTTTGCCAAATAAAAACCTAAAGTGATCAAGGTTTCTTTCATACTTTGAGATTAGGTATAGTCTTGAAGGATGATTGTTATAGACTTTGATATGATCTTTGTGGACTTATGTGTTTTGGGAAATGAAATTTCAATTTAAACTTAAGTGTTGAATTTATAGTTCAAAAGAATTTAAAGTTATGTTTTAGTATTATGCTTTAGTCAAGAGTTAATAATTAATAGTTCAAACCTTATATAAAGAAAACAATTAAGAATAAGAATATTTATTTCAAAATTATATTCAATAAATAAGTTACACAAATGTAACTTATGTAAATGAGCAACAAACTTTACAATGGTAAAGAAATGAAAGAATAATCTTTATTCATTGAATAATAGTATAATCTTTATTACAAAAGAATAAAAAAACAAAGTACAAAGGAATAAATTAAATATTACAATTGAATCAGAGGAATATTACAAGTGACTATTCTATAAAAAAACCTAAACTAAAGTCTTGATCTTCAAATCTGGTACCTACAAAATAAACAAAAACTTAAAACAAAATTAGGATTAGAAATATTTTACTCTCGGAATTTACCAAGTATTGCTTCTAGAGCAACTTTACAATCTGAATCATATAAAAATTAATCCATAGAATCATCTGACAAGCCACTAGCATCACACAACTAACCATCAGCAGTAATCCACAGCAAGTCACCACTTAACAGGTTCAAGGATCATCAACACATGATTCTGTTGATCAAATATTTAATCAACAAAAGGATTTGAACCCTAAGCAGAACCAATCATCTTAATCACGACAAGACAGTAACCAGGAAGGCTAGTACCAACATCTAGCATAAGATGGCCTAGCATAGAGAGCATGAGAGGGGGAGGAACCACTTACCAAAATTCCTCGCTGCACCACAGCGGCGGCCAGGGAGGTACACGGCAGCGTGAATCGCCGACGGTGACACCGCTGACCACGGGGTCGGGGGAGGAGAAGGAGAGAGGTGAGCTCGAGAGAGAGACATAGAGTGTGGGATGGAATGGGCCAATACCCCTTCGAGGTGTTGTTTTTCCTTTGATCTATTGGGCCACAAGGGCCCAATAAAACCAAATAGCCAGCCCAAATCATTTAGAGCCTGTTTTAATAATTGGAAAAAGACCAAAATGCCCCTGAACTTAAATAAATTCTAGAAAATGAAATAAAAGTCCAAAAATTATAAATAAAATATTTTTGGATTCACAATAATCCAAACTATCCAAATCAATTAATAAAAATAATTTTAAACATATAAATTTTATTAAGAAATTTGTAATTTAAATATTCCTTATAAAATTTTACAAAATTATTGAAAGATGATAAAAATAAATAAAAATCACCTTCATTATATATTAATATTGTAGTATTTCAGAAAAATACTAAACAAATATTTAATAACCATTTTTGGTATTCAAATGATAATTCTTAAAGGAATTATTAAATCAATAGTTTAAATAAAAGGAAATAAAATAAATAAATACAATATTCTATAAATATAAAAAAATATATTTATAAATCCTTAATTAATTCAAAAGGATTTTTATATAATTTAAATAATGGGGGAGGTTACATATAAAGTTAAATAATGCATTACATTACTTTTGCATAATCATTTTGCTTCTTTAAATATTGTCCTTACCGGGCAATAATGATGTTTTTGTAGACATAGAAGCTCAAGGTCCAGTGCAAGCATCAAACTTCACTACCTTGCAATCACAAGGAAAGTTCATCACTTTCTCATGTCCTTTGAAGAGTCTTTATCAAAGTATTTGCGAATAGTGTGTTATCATCTATATTATGGAAAAAGAAAACAATATTTTCTCACGATACTAAATCTTAGATATCATCCTAAGTGATGATATGATGGAGCAATAGAACTTAAGGTTCTAATTGCACTAATGATAAACAATTAGGGATTAATAACCCATGACATTAGTGATTCTAGCGCCGTATATTACGCGTTAACCATGAGATTTGGAATGGGACGGAGAAGTCAGTTGTATCCTTTTCCTCTTGTATGGAGGCAAGACGACCTTAACGTGACGTTGTGATTCCTTGAGTGGATCCAACATATGGGTGGGCACCCTTACGCCCCACACTTTTGGTGTCTAGATTATCTATGAATGGTGTTTAGGGATATAGTCCATGTAAATGGTACTATTCCGGGCATCACTAGGTCATAGAGTCTTCGGGAACTCATCAGGTTTTTATCCTTCCCGAAAGGGGGCTTAACGAAGGTGAGCCAGCCCCGAAGGATCGTGCAGACATATGAGGTCGCGGAGAGGGCAGTGATTGGCTTGGACCAACTACTAGGCCCCACATCATGGAAATGTGGACGGGAAAGTACGCCCGGTTGTGCAACAAGGAGTTGATCTCTCATGGGAAAAGTAACGCACCTCTGTAGATGTAAGAATTGTAACTTGTTACTCCCTGTTCCGGGAAGGAGCTACGAACGCGGCAGGAAAGGAACTCCATGAAAGTTCTGGTCAACCTGTGAAGGCTGATGGTCATAGATTTTTATCATAAAATCAACCTTTGAAGAAAGATTTACGAAAATTGCATAGTGCCAAAGACTGATAGTCCGAGGTGGTAGATAGAGCATCAAACTTCCTACCTTGCATATAATGAATTTCCTGAGTAACGTTGTTACTCGTCCTTTCCTTTGAATCCTTGCTTAGACTCTGAGAATCCCGAAGATACTCCAATGTATGTGTTATCACCATATTTTGGCCAAAGGAGGAGATGGGCTGTGATCAAGATGGGCTTAGAAGATACGTATATGCAACGTGTTGTTGAATCGGCCTCGTACGTTGATTTGGGCTAAATTGCCCGTGTATCTTATATTGTAATAGGTTATGTTTCGGTTTAGGTAGAAGATAGAGTTGTAGAGTTATTCCAAAGATAGAAAGTCTCCGGACTATAAATATGTACCTAAGGTTATCGAGAAAAGGAGGACAATCACGTTCACAACAAACACAATCTCGGCGTATCGCCACCCCTTGTTTCTAGGGTTTTTCTCGGGTAAGTGCCATGCTGCCTAGATCGCATCTTGCGATCTAGGCAGTATCTACTTATGCTATTATTTGGTGTTACTCGTACTGAAGCCTTGTTGATGGCGAGTAATACTATTATCATAGATGTGTTTAGGCTAGCATCGGTACCTTTTTTGCTATGATTGTTTAGTTATGCTGCCTCTAGTTATCTCGCCGCCTTTTGCACCTTTTCCCGGGTGTAAGGGTGGCATCTTGCTTGATCTTTATTTAAGTTGATTTGATCTGTTATAGTTGCGCCTTGTTCTCCAAGGTTTAGTTTGATATCTACATGATCAGGCCTTGCAAACGGGTTGAACGATCCAGTAATATGTAAGATTTGGTTTGCCAATCCGAGGGGAGTTGTTCCGGGAATTGACTTTATGTTGGTTTTTAGGCCTTCTCTAGGGTTAGTTTTCTATCATCTTTTGTATCTACCAGGCTCAACTACGTGTAGGATGTTTCAATTATGTGGTGAAAACGTTAAACTGTCGTAGATCGATTTAACTTGTATTGATGAAGCAAAAACCCCATGTTATCGTAGATCTAATGCAGAACCATGGGTTAATCGGCTCTAGGAGCCGATTCACAGGGAAACCTGGGAGCCGGTCACGGCTCGAATTTTACGTATACTTGTTTACCATGCAGGAAACCAATCGAAGCAATCCTTCACCTTCCTGACCAGGTATAGGTCAGGTGGCACGCCCTCGAACCAAGCCAGGACGTGTGCCGGAGTTTTGCGGGCCGTTGCCCGAGGGACCAGGGCCCACCAGCAGTTCTGGGAGCCTCCCGGCTCTTCGTGTTGCTCGTCGCTGCTCGCCGGTGGGTTTTGACAGGCAACACATTCTGGCACGCCCGGTGGGACATTCAACAGCATCTGCATCAACATCCGACGCTGAGATGGGGGACAGACCAGTCACGTATGACGAGCTGCCCGAGGAGCACAAGGCGAAGTATGATGACATGAAAGCTCTCTTCGAAGCCGATCTCATCGGCTCTTTTGAGAGGACCCGTAAGCATGGCATCAGGTGAAAAGGGTTCTCACCCGAGGGTGCTCTTGATGAGGTGGATCTATCTGTTCCTTCAGAGGAGCGCACCAGAGCTCTGCGACAGGAAGTCAACTACATGGTGGCTCATTCTCTTCACCGCCATTCTGAGAGCCTGGTGAACGCTTTCGAGCGGATCGCAGTTCGCGTAGTTCAGGAGATCATGAAACATTGGTACTCTCCGTCGGGGCCTACTCTGGGGACTCACCAGGGAGAAAGACCGCTCCAGGCCAGGCCACCGCTGCCATTTACACTTGCAGCTCCGGAGCCACCAGGGGCAGCGGCGTACGTCGTCTACAAGATCGGAGGCGACCCAGGCGATTGCCAGTTCCTGTTTGAGCCACCTAAAGAAATCCCCCATGGATATGTGTGCACCTACGTGTCGGACTGCAATAACCTGACACGCACCAACCAGATTGCGACCGCAGGGATTTCTGCGGCAGGAGTTCCTGGAGCGGGGGTTTCAGGAGCAGGCGTTTCTGGGGCAGCGATGTCTGGGATGGACGCCGACAAACAGGCGTGGCTAGCCAAGTATGCAACTGGAACGAGTCATGAGAATCTAGCCCCTGCAGCTCAAACAGTGGAGCAAATCCGTACCATCTTGAGAGACCAGTTCGGCTTCGTGCCGAAGAGAAGGACAATCGGCTATTCAAAGCCGTACCCCAACGAGTTTGACCTGATTCCGCTGCCACCCAAGTATCGGCTCCCTGAGTTCTCAAGGTTTAGCGGATCAGAAGGGTCGAGCTCGATCGAGCACGTGAGCCGATACCTGGCGCAGTTAGGCATGATTTCAGCATCGGATCAGTTGCGCGTGAGGTTCTTTGCGCAATCTCTGACGGGACCAGCTTTCGGGTGGTACACCTCGCTGCCACCTGATTCGATCCAGACGTGGAAGCAACTGGAAGAGCAGTTCCACATTCAGTATCATTCAGAAGCTACCGAGGCTGGCATTGCAGACCTGGCACAGGTGCGGCAAAAGCGGGGAGAAACTGTAGCCGAGTACATCTAGCGCTTCAGGACTGTCAAGAACCGATGTTACTCAGCTCGTTTAACTGAAAAGGAAGCAGTCGAACTGGCAGTGTTGGGGCTCTCAGCACCTATCAAGGATCTGGCTTTCCAAGTAGAGTACAACTCATTGGCGCACATGGCCCAGAAGCTGACGATGTATGAACAGCGCCACCCTGAGTTGTACCAAGACAAGTTCAAACGTCCGATAGGCCTGGTCGATACAAAAGAAGAAGATCCTACACAAGATCAGGAGGTGGCTGTGGCTGAATGGGCTCGGGGGGCAGATCCTGTGTCCTGCAAATGGGTAAAGCAGCAGGGGCCTGCCAAAGGGTTCGACTTCGACGTGAGCAAAGCTGAGAAGATATTCGATTTACTGCTGAAGGAGAAGCAGCTGAAGTTGCCCGAAGGCCACAAAATCCCTACGGCTCAAGAGATGAACGGAAGACCATACTGCAAGTGGCATCACTCGTTCACCCACACCACCAATGACTGCAAAGAGCTACGTCGCCAGATCCAAACGGCGATAGAGCAGGGCCGTCTGATCCTGGGACAATTCGCCATGAAAGTAGACACCAACCCGTTTCCCGGCGTCAACATGGTAGAGCACAGCCACTCCACGAGGCGCCAGTTGGATTTCTCGTTCGATGTCAACATGGCAGGGCCTCTGTACCACCATGGCACATACAAGGAGGAAGGCGGTCACTCTCGGGGCAAAGAAAGAGAGGAGGCTGGTCCACGCGACCGGCCCAGCTACGATGACATGCGGTATTTAACTGAGGAACAGGTGAGGAGCGTGCGATATCAGAAGCCACATTCCACGCATCTCCTTAACAAGTATGAGCGTCAGTATGACCGACGTCGCCGGCGCGATGGAGACGATGAAGGATATGAGCACCTCGCTAGGGGACCGTCAAAAGAAAAGGAAGGCGCAGACAAACATTGGGATTGTCCTTTCTTCAAGTATTGCTGGGATGCGGGAATGAGCCGATTGCCTACAATCGATAACTGCCCGGAATGTGGACAACAGAAGGAGGACATGGGGCCAGTGTCAGTGTTCAAGCGTCTAGGGCCTCTCCCACCTCAGAGCCGACACAGGGAGTCCACTCGAGCGAAAGATCTCGAGGAGCCAACGGATGACAAAGAAGAAGACAGATATCACCGTCCAAGGTGGTGTCCCGATGGACTCAGACACACCCAAAAGCGTAGTGTCCAGGGACTACGTAACTTGGAGGAAGCCGAAGCGCAGTACCTCCACGCTTTAAGGAAAGCACGGCCCGATCTAGCCGCGAAAATTCGGCAGACATTGGAAATGGAAGATCGTCCAAAAAGGAGAGAGTGGCGCCCTAAGCCAGTAAAAGCCGATGCGAAGACATCGGCTGGCACAAACATGGTGTTCATACTTCCGTCAGAGTTCTGCGCGCCAAGAACCAACGAGCTGCCAGTGGCACAGTTTGACTGCGGCCCACGGCCGGTTGTCTTTGAAAAGCCACGAGAAAAGGGCTACAAACATCTGAAATCCCTGTACCTGCGAGGTTACATCAATGGGCAGCCTGTCAGCAAGATGTTGGTTGACACCGGAGCAGCAGTCAATATAATGCCATACTCTATGCTACGGCGCCTGGGACTCTCCACTGCAGATCTGATCAAAACCAACGTCACGTTAAGCGACTTCAACGGCCAAACTTCAGACACGCAGGGTGTACTGAACGTGGATCTAACCGTAGGCAGAAAAACTATCCCTACGTCATTCTTCGTCGTGGACAGCAAAAGCACCTACGCTGTCTTGCTAGGGAGAGTTTGGATTCATGCCAACTGCTGCATTCCATCCACGATGCACCAGTGCCTAATACAGTGGGATGGAGATGAGGTGGAAGTCATTCATGCAGATGATTCTATAGAGATCTCCATAGCTGGCATGAACATCTGGGAAGCAGAATACCAAGAGCCGATCTCTGGAATCAGTCTAGACGGCTGTGAGCGCATTGAAGCTACAAAAAACGGGGTGAGGCTGGTCTTATCAACTGGCCTAACAGAGTAGCAAAGTCCACGACCGTACGTGGTACGGCCGATCCCTGCGATCGGCCACAAAAAATAAAAAGCAGCAATCTTACGACAAGCAGATCATGTAGTCGTAGCAGGGAGATTCCCTGCCATTGTAAAACACAAATAAGGTGTAAACCGTCCTTGACTAATGCAATCAAAAAGGGGGCCGATTCAGGCAATCGGCCCAAATTATTTTTGTTATCCTCACCTACTGTTTGCCCTGTGTTTAGCATCGATTTAACAGGTGACGGAAAGCTAGGATATGGGTTTACATCCGCTGATGAGCTAGAGGAGATCGACATCGGTCCTGGGGATAAGCCACGACCAACATTTATCAGCAAAAAGTTAGATCCGAGTCTGCGGGGTCCGATGGTAGCTCTGTTGAAAAAATATCCAGACTGCTTCGCCTGGGACTACATAGAGATGCCTGGGTTAGACAGGAGCATCATTGAGCATCGACTCCCGCTTAAAAAAAGGATTTCGGCCATTCCAGCAGCGAGCACGACAGATGAAGGCCGAAATTTTGGCAGAAGTCAAGAAAGAGGTCGAGAAAATGTTGACGGCCAAGTTAATCAGGCCATGCAGGTATGCGGAGTGGATTTCTAGTATCGTACCTGTAGAGAAAAAGGATGGCCGCTGGCGTGTTGCAATAGATTTTCGGGATCTCAACAGAGCTACTCCGAAGGATGAGTATCCGATGCCGGTAGCAGAAACGTTAATCAACGCAGCGGCTGGTCATAAGGTCTTGAGCTTCATGGATGGCAATGCCGGCTACAACCAAATTTTCGTGGCTCCGGAAGATATACACAAGACTGCATTCAGAGTCCCAGGCTCGGTGGGGTTGTTTGAATATGTAGTAATGACATTTGGACTGAAGAATGCCGGCGCCACGTACCAAAGAGCCATGAATTACATTTTCCATGATCTGATCGGCAAGCTGGTGGAAATTTACATCGATGACGTGGTGGTCAAGTCTGCTTCAGTACAAGGACACTTGGACGATCTGCAACGCGTCCTGGACCGAACAAGAAAATTCGGGCTACGGATGAATCCAAAGAAGTGTGCCTTCGGGGTGACGGCCGGTCAGTTCTTGGGTTTCTTGGTCCATGAACGCGGAATTGAGATCGGCCTGAAAAGTCAGGAGGTAGTGCGAACAATGAAGCCACCTACCACGAAGAAGGAACTACAGTCTCTCATCGGCAAGATCAACTTCGTCAGAATATTCATCTCCAATCTGTCAGGAAGAATAGAGCTGTTCATGGGACTGGTGAAAATTAAATCTGACGAGGAATTCCGCTGGGGGGCAGAACAACAACTAGCCTTCGACAAGATCAAAGAATATCTGACGAAGCCGCCAGTATTGGTTCCACCCCAGCCGGATAGGCCGTTCTACATTTACTTGTCAGTAGCTGGCACGTCCATCGCCTCAGTGGTAGTGCAAGTTTATGATGGTCTGGAGCGAGTTGTATTTTACATCAGCAGAAGGATGCTGGATGCAGAGACAAGGTATCCTGAGATCGATAAGTTGTGCCTCTGCCTGTTTTTCACCTGCACCAAGCTGCGCCACATCTTGCTCTCAGCGGAGATTATCATCATATGCAAATCAGATGTCATAAAGCACATGCTGTCGGCCCCTATGTTGAAAGGCCGACTCGGCAAATGGATGTTTGCGTTATCGGAATTTGACATCCGGTATCAACCCGCGAAAGCAGTTAAAGGTCAGGCATTGGCCGACCTTATTGCTGAAAGGATCAACACTAATATAGCAGCGCTGTCCATACGAGCGTGGGCTATGTTTTTCGATGGATCGGTTTGTGACGATGGTTGCGGCATCGGCATTCTACTCGTGTCGCCCCGGGGGGCAACATTTTCCTTCTCCATCAGGTTATCTACCCCTCGCACCAACAACGTCGCTGAGTATAAGGCGATACGCAAGGGAATGGAGTTGCTCATCGGAGCTGGAGCAGAAGCAGTGGAAATTTTTGGGGACTCCAAGTTGGTGATTTCTCAACTCACGGAGGAATACAAGTGTGAGAGCGAGTCGCTCTTCCCATTATGGCTGCAATGCCGTGAGCTGATGGCACAGTTCCGGTACATAAACTTCACCTGGATCCCGCGATTGCAGAATACCGAGGCGAATGATCTTGCACAGATGGCTTCAGGCTACAAGGACGTAGCAGAGGGAGCCGATGTTCAGGTACAATTCCTGGACGCAGACGACTGGAGAGCCGATATCTTCAATTACTTGAAGGATTCGGCTCGGGGGGCACCTAAACGGATAAGGTACAAGGCCATGAAGTATGTGCTTATTGGCGACGACATGTTTTACAGGACTCTGGAGGGGTTATTGCTCAAATGTCTGGGGACAGCCGAGGCCAATCGGCTCCTACACGAGGTACACGAAGGCGCCTGTGGAACCCACCAATCGGCTCACAAGATGAAATGGTTGATCAGGCGATCAGGGTTTTATTGGCCCACCATGCTTGAGGACTGTTTCAAGTACTACAAAGGGTGTCAAGCATGTCAGAAATTTGGGAAAATTCAGATGGTACCCGCATCAGCAATGAACCCCATCATCAAGCCTTGGCCATTCCGAGGTTGGGGCATGGATATGATCGGCAAGATCAATCCTCCATCAAGCAAAGGCCACATGTGGATTTTGGCCATTACTGATTATTTCACGAAATGGGTGGAAGCTGTCCCGATGAAGTCAGTGAACTCAAAGGATGTTATCAATTTTGTGAAAGAACATGTCATCCATAGATTCGAGATTCCCCAAACTATCACGACCGATGGAGGTTCGGTCTTCATTTCTCACGAGTTTAGAAAGTTCTGTGAGGACACGGGGATTAAGCTGATTAGATCATCTCCATACTATGCTCAAGCAAATGGGCAAGCTGAAGCGTCCAACCAGAGCCTTATCAAGTTGATCAAGAGGAAGGTCGACGAGCACCCTAGGCGTTGGCACGAGGTTTTGTCAGAGGCTTTATGGGCTTACCGCATGTCATGTCATGGAGCGATAAAAACCTCGCCATACCATCTAGTCTATGGACAAGAAGCCGTATTGCCCTGGGAAATTACGGCTGGATCGAGACGTGTCACTTTTCAGAATGATCTAACAACTGAAGAATATGCAACCCTGATGAGTGACAGTGTTGAGGATTTAACTGAGCTCAGGCTGTGGTCGCTTGAGAAGATCAAAGAGAACAAGGCCAAGGTAGCTCGTGCATATAACAAGAAAGTGAGACCAAAGGAGTTCCACGTCGGCGATCTGGTATGGGAAGCTGTATTGCCGTTAGGAACCAAGGATGCAGCATACGGTAAATGGTCTCCAAATTGGCACGGGCCATACAGGGTCGATCAGGTCTTAAGGGGGAACGCGTACATGCTGGAGGAGCTGGATGGCGTGAAATTCCCAGTGGCTGTTAATGGTCAGCATCTCAAGAAATATTTCCCAAGCATGTGGGATGATGGACAGTGAGATATGGGGGCCGATACATATTTCGGCCAATAAAAAAAATATATAGTTCCCAAAGCATGATGGACAGTGAGATATGGGGGCCGATACATGAAATCGGCCAATAAACAAAATATATAGCCGATGCACAGTCATCGACTCTAGAGGTTCCAACTGTTACAAGCAGATGCCAGTTTACATAAACGAGCTACTGAAGAAATGCCTCGAAGGCGTGGAGGGCGTCAGCACGGACACGGTCCACCTCGGCGATCTCGGCTTCGTCATCTTCGTCCTTGCCCGTCACTAGCTGCTTGTTCAGGGCACGCATTTCTGCCAGATCGGTCTTCAGTTGAGCTTTGAGGCTTTCTGCTTCATCTTGGGATCGGGCGATGGATTCTTCCTTGTCGCGAATGAGCTGTTTAGTCGCCCGGACCTTTTCTTCAAGATCCTCCAACTCCCTTTTTAAGGAGGCGAGCTCGGCGGTACTGACAGAGGTGTCAGTTTTGGCATCAAGAGACGCCTTTTTCTCGTTGAGCTGCTGACATCTGTCTGCGATGGTGGCCTTCAGTGGAAGTTGGGCACGACGCAGGTTGATCCTTTCACGAGCTAGCTTCACCCTTGACCCGTAGAAAGACAGAGTTACAACGGGCCAAAGCTTCACCTACAATGCTACTGGGAGGTGGTCCTTGATTTCGGCAAGAACGCTCTTCACCTCCTCAGAACCCTCGATCAACTCCTCGATCGGGGAGGACAGCAAGGCTCTAAGACGCTGGAATTGAGGTAGAACAGCCCTGGCTTGTGGTTCATCGGTGGCGACAGAGGGAGTTGGTTCGATGGATTCAGGGTCGAACGTCAGCAAGCCTGAAATATCACAACCATGGCAGCCCGGAAAGGCGTCAGTATGCGTCCAACATGCGAGGATGAGCCGGAAAAAAGCTAACATACCTCTCCTAAGGTCGAGGGGATAGCAGATGACGAGACAATCGGCTTGTGTGTAGTTGCTGGGGGCTTTGCCAAAGTGGTAGCCGTTTCATCTGCACCTTCGGGGATTGCTAGATCCGGCTTGGCTAAAGGCATCGGCACTGCCCCGGCTTTCCCACTAGAAGCATCAGTCGTCTGCATGGAAGGTGTTTAGCCGATGTAAATGATGATGAATCGGCAGATAAAAAGAAGTAAGTGGTAAGAGCATGAAGGGTGATGATTTTCAAAACCTCCTGGCTCGACGAAGAAGCTTGCAGTCCTTTGCGAGCTCTCTTGGGACCCACAGCTGGCCCCGCCTCGACTGGTGCTCGGGGGGCAGTAGGTTCAGGAACCGACCTTTTCCTGGAAGCCGATGGTGGTGAATCTGGCTGGCTCGGTGTGATGGTCCTCTCAGAATCTGTTGGGCCCAGTTCTCCTCGATTGGTCTGAGTGTCCTCGCTGGAGGTGTCTTCGACGGAAGCCTGTAAAAAAGGAGAACCAGTAAGCACGGGCATGTCTGCAGGAATGGAAGAATGAGAAGGATCGACCAAGGCATGGATCAGCCTACATGCGAGCTTTCTGGAGAAGGGCTCCGGCGCCTCAAGGTCTTCCTGGTAGCTACCTTCCTCGTCATCGTTCTTGTTTTAGTTGGAACTCGAGGGGCAGCTGACTTAGGAGTTGTTTGGTTCTTGGAAGCCGATTGTGGTGTTATCGGCTGGTTCTGCATCACGACCTTTTTCAAAGGTGGCGAGTTTTTGCAGAAAAGAACCACAGGAGCTGGCGGAAAGAACTCGAAGGGGGAGCCATCACTGTGGGTAGGTTCAGGGCCATCTTGTTGCTGCAAAGAGAAAGAGTGGATTAGTAGAAGAATCATTGGTGAGCTGCATCAAGAAAATTTACAAGTAATGGTACCTGTTCCACGGGGATGTCATAGTCAGCATCGAGTTGTTTCATCAACGGTCCCAGAGCTCTCCTGAAGGCGTGGGTCTTCCACATCGACCACCAGTCTTCAAAGCCATCGGTTGATGAGGCGAAGGTGAGGTCGTTAGGAATTGGGATGGTCAGAGCGTCAAAGAAGGAGTAACACCTTTGGCTGGTGAGAGGATCAGGCAGGTCGGCTCTGCTCTCTGTAAGATGGTGGAGAAAGAAATGGGGAGGTACTTGTCCAAGGCCAAACTGTCGAGCCACTGTGACCGGCTGGTAGAATTCATACCCAGGCTTGATTATTCTGTTAGATGTGCTCATGCCAACTGGGAGGAAACAGGGACGGATCACAGTGGAAAAGAGCTGCCGAGTGCTGGTGTCATCGGCAAAGTTGTCTAGCCTGAAGGAGAGTGGATTTTCAAAATGCTCCGATTCCTCCATGTAAGGGAAGAAGATAGGATTGTCCAGGCCTTGAAAGAAAGTGCTGAACCACTTAGATGCTTCCTGAGGGATCAGTTTACTACCTGGCAGTCTATACAAAGCCTGGCCGTAGCTGGTGCATCTGATCTGCTTCCCTTTGACATCTGGAAAGGTGCAACTCGCCAAAAGGGGGAAGTTTGGGACGTGGTTTTGGAAATACAGCTGAGCCCATAACTGAATGAACCACCAAGGACCTCCTGTTTTGACTGCTATGCCAGAGAACAGTTTGACAGACATCAACTGGAGATATCGATAGACCTCTCCAAGAAACAGTTTGCCGATGCCAAGTTGAGTGCCTTTGGCAAGCTCGTAGGCCAAAGAGAGATAATTTTTGGTTGGAGCAAGAGAAGGGCCACAGAATATGAAATGTTCCAGCCAGAAGTTGAGAAAGGCTGTGTGTTCTTTCTCCGTGACAGGGCCTTTTGTTTTCATATGGCGTTGGAGGTAGGCACCCCAGTTCGTGCAGTCTGTTTTAGAAGACAGTTTGTAGGGGACTTTGGTCAGTTTAAAAGCAGAGGGGCTGGGTGATGTAACATCCAGACCAGTAATCATCACCACGTCTAACAGAGTTGGTGACATAGGACCATGACCGAACATGAAGCAGTTCAAAGCGTCAGACCAGAAGTAGCCGATGGTTTTTAGAAGATTCTCATGTTTCTCAAGAGGAGACAATGACAAATGCAAGGCATCGGCTATTCCCGTGGTTTCCCATTGGGATTGGTAAGCTCTAGCTACCCTGCTGAACCAAGAGACCCAATGTTCAGGGGGATTAGGCCAGGCTCGCAAGCAGTCGGCCCAAGAGTTCAAATCTAGGTCTTGGCTTACGAAGGGGATTCTGTTTGCTTCGCAAGAGATCAGATGGGCAGGACTGGATTCTGTACGAGGACCAAGACAGAGAGAATTTGGGAGAGAAGGATGCGGCAGCAGAATGTCTGAAACCTAGAAAATTTAATGGTGGAATAAGGCATTAATTCAGGTGTTCGCCATTAATTCTAGCATCGCGTTCAGACTGCGAGGAGTAGGCGTACCTTCAGACCGGAGACCTCTGGGTTGGTGTTGGACGATTCCGCCATCTAGTTTGCCGGCGGAGATGGATCTGTGCAATTGGGGATCGAGGGTTCTTGGCGCTGTGAGCTCGATCTGGTCGGTGAGCAATTGGAGATCTGGGTCGCTCCTTTTTGAAGAGGGTCGCAGGTTACCGTTTGAAACTGGGAAGTGGCCGCTCAGATTTGTCTAAGTATGCGACCAAACTTGACCTTGTCAACGTTTTTTTTTTGGGAAAGCCGATGTTTTACCATCGGCTCTTTGGGCTGTGACTTGGTTGACTGTATGAGCGTAGCAGGGTGAAAGCCGATACGTTGCTATCGGCTTCTGGAACATCGACCTATGTGACTATCGGCAAAATTGAACTGGAAAAGCAATCTTTGAGTTGACAAAAGCCATCTTTGTCATTCAAAAGACGATTGTTTACAATAGAACTGATTGCTTGCAAAAGGAAATCTACTACTACTACTACTACTACTACTAGTTCCTAATCTAGAGGCCGAGGTCGTCGCCGCTGTCTTCGCCGTCGTCTTGTTCGCTGTCATCAGCGCTGCTGCCGGCGTCGTCTTCGCTGCTGCTGCTGAAGATACCAGCGGGGGCCTCCTCGTCCTCGTCGTCGTCTTCGGTGTCCTCGCTGGACCCGGCGCGGAAGTACTTCACCGGCGGGTACTCGTCGGAGGAGGTGTCCTCCTCCGCTTCCTCCTCCTCGTCGGAGGAGTCGACGCCGTCCCAGGACATGGCGTCGTCGGTGCTGTCCGCCTCCAGTTCCCCATCGGCAAGGAACTGCAGGCCCTCCTCGCCATCGGTCAAGGACTCGTCGTCCTCGGACCAGGTGGCGAAATCCCAATCCCTCTCGTCCCACCATTGTGGGGCGAGAGCGTTGTACGCCGCCGTCGGCGCATGCTCTGGCGTCGGCTCCCGGTCGCTCATTGTGTTGGAGGCTTGGGAGGACAGGCCAGATGAAGCAGAGGAGGCCATGGCGGAGAAAGAGGGTTTTTTCGGCGGAGGAAGAAGGGTTTTTTGGCTGCTGGAGGAAGATGGGGCTGCAGACTGCTCAGATGAATTTAAATAAGGGGAATAGTGGGAAGTGGTTCAATGCTATAGCGGTTTCCCAGAATGTGCTGCCGAAATTGTCAAATCATGCACTGCGGAGAAGTGGAGAAGACAGGGCATCATGATGAGGGGGTGGCGTGACGATTCTGTTCTGCAACGCATTCTGGCAACGCGTAACCCGATACAAAAAAAAAGAGAAGGAAAAAACAGAGTGGTTTTGGAATTATTATTGCCAAAACCAGAGGGGCATGTGTTATCGCCATATTTTGGCCAAAGGAGGAGATGGGCTGTGATCAAGATGGGCTTAGAAGATACGTATATGCAACGTGTTGTTGAATCGGCCTCGTACGTTGATTTGGGCTAAATTGCCCGTGTATCTTATATTGTAATAGGTTACGTTTCGGTTTAGGTAGAAGATAGAGTTGTAGAGTTATTCCAAAGATAGAAAGTCTCCGGACTATAAATATGTACCTAAGGTTATCGAGAAAAGGAGGACAATCACGTTCACAACAAACACAATCTCGGCGCATCGCCACCCCTTGTTTCTAGGGTTTTTCTCGGGTAAGTGCCATGCTGCCTAGATCGCATCTTGCGATCTAGGCAGTATCTACTTATGCGATTATTTGGTGTTACTCGTACTGAAGCCTTGTTGATGGCGAGTAATACTATTATCATAGATTTGTTTAGGCTAGCATCGGTACCTTTTTTGCTATGATTGTTTAGTTATGCTGCCTCTAGTTATCTCGCCGCCTTTTGCACCTTTTCCCGGGTGTAAGGGTGGCATCTTGCTTGATCTTTATTTAAGTTGATTTGATCTGTTATAGTTGTGCCTTGTTCTCCAAGGTTTAGTTTGATATCTACATGATCAGGCCTTGCAAACGGGTTGAACGATCCAGTAATATGTAAGATTTGGTTTGCCAATCCGAGGGGAGTTGTTCCGGGAATTGACTTTATGTTGGTTTTTAGGCCTTCTCTAGGGTTAGTTTTCTATCATCTTTTGTATCTACCAGGCTCAACTACGTGTAGGATGTTCCAATTATGTGGTGAAAACGTTAAACTGTCGTAGATCGATTTAACTTGTATTGATGAAGCAAAAAACCCATGTTATCGTAGATCTAATGCAGAACCATGGGTTAATCGGCTCTAGGAGCCGATTCACAGGGAAACCTGGGAGCCGGTCACGGCTCGAATTTTACGTATACTTGTTTACCATGCAGGAAACCAATCGAAGCAATCCTTCACCTTCCTGACCAGGTATAGGTCAGGTGGCACGCCCTCGAACCAAGCCAGGACGTGTGCCGGAGTTTTGCGGGCCGTTGCCCGAGGGACCAGGGCCCACCAGCAGTTCTGGGAGCCTCCCGGCTCTTCGTGTTGCTCGTCGCTGCTCGCCGGTGGGTTTTGACAGGCAACAGTATGCATCTAAGAGTCAAGAGGAGGTCTTCTATGAAGAGCCCAACCTATATGGAGCCATAGAAGGGGAGGACTACGACATCGTCTACGGAGGAGAGTTCCAAGAGTCCGAATAATTACTATAGTTCTAGTAGCCACTTGAGCCGAGCAACATGAACAATATATAACAATAAGTTGTT
The DNA here is from genome assembly GCA_910589765.1 of Avena atlantica. NCBI lineage: Eukaryota > Viridiplantae > Streptophyta > Magnoliopsida > Poales > Poaceae > Avena > Avena atlantica. Next base: position 14,015,952 of record OU342737.1, read on the forward strand.
GGGCTCAATTTGGAGTTTAAGTTTTAAATTTGAAACTTCCGCTGAAACGCTTATATTTTGGTTTGTAAGTTGAATCTTTTGGAAGTCTTGAACTTCCGGTATTGTAATAATAATAATGTGTGTATATTTGTAATATGGACCCACAATGTTTCTGTTTGTACCACTCTGAGGGATGTGATATTTACGGAACGGTGTTCTGTGGATGTCATGTCAACGAATATAGTGTACTACACATGCAGTGGTATGCTGGGTCACCGCACTTGACAAGCCTAAGTATGAAGAAGGTGCCAAACCAAGATTGAAGCCCAACACCATCAATGAAAGATACAAGAGGAACAATAGGCATGATGGTAAGGGCTTCCTAGGACAAGAATACATATCCGACAAGGAGGAAGAGGATGAAGAGAAGGTGGTTGGAGTGTCCGGTTTGGCCTTTGCCAAACCCGGGTCTCTCTTCACCTATGACTACACCAAGGACTACACCGACGACTCTCCTACTCCCAAGGTCACCGCCACTTGCCTCATGGAAAGGAGCTCCAAGGACGAGTCCGACGTGGAGTGTGGGGATAGGGAGAAAGTGGTGGGTGTGACCGGTTTGGCATATGTCGAACCCGGTTCACCTCTCACCTACGACTACTCCAAGGACTACATCGAGAGTTCTCCTATTCCGAAGATCACCGGTTCTTGTCTTATGGCAAGAAGCTCCAAGGTAATTGTCTCTCCTCCATCCCTATCTAGTGTCTTGGATGATCTTGAGAGTGATCATGATAGTGATAGTGATAGTGATGAATTTGGTGAAGAATATATAAAAGAAATGTATGATATCATGAAGTCTCTTCCTCCCATTGCTCGTGCTAGAGTCAAGCAATTAATGGAACTTGTTAGCTCACGTGATGAGGCCATTGATAGCTTGGAATATCATATTGATGATGAGAAACGAAGATTCAATCTTCTTGATCAAGAGATTTGTGAGGAAAAGAATAGCAATTCTTTTCTTAAACTACAAATTGAAATTTTTGAAATTGATAAAGCAAAAGACATGGACACTATTGATAGGTCTAACTCATTGTCCCAAGAGCTTGATGCCTCAAAGAAAGAGCTTGAAGTTGCTCATGCTTATGTTACCAAGGACCTTGAGCACCTTGAGAAGGCTAGTTTGCTTGTCAAGCGTGAGCTCATAAAACTTGGAGAGAACCATGATCAACTTCGGGTGTCCTATGAGAAGGCTCTTGGTACATTGAAGGATCCAATTATTGTTGAAAATGATTCTTGTACCTCTAACTCTACCTTTGATCAAGCTCAACTCATTGAGGAAAATAAGAAGTTGAAAGAGCAACTTGAGAAAGAGCGTCATGCACCTACCTCCAAGGGAAAGATCCTAGATGAGATTTTATCCCGTCAAAAGATGAGAATTTCCAAGGAAGGTGTCGGTTTTGATCCAAAGAACAACACGAGCAATGTCATTCCACCAAAGAAGATAACCTTTGTAAAAGAAGGTGACAAGGTGGTTGACCAAGTCAAAAGGAATGTGGTGAATGGGGGAGCCATGAGGGGCAATCCCAATCACAAGTATGCAGGAAAGTCTAATCCTTCATATGTGCTATGTAAGGGCACTCAAGGAGATGTATATGCCAAATATGTTGGCCCTCGAAATGGTTATGCTTATAGGTGGTACTCAATTTGGGTACCTAAGGATCTTGTTACTAATGCTAGGGTACCCATTACTCAATGGGTTCCTAAATCAAAGAATTGATTTTGTAGGGTTATGCCTCCGGTGAATCAAAATGGGTGTTTGATAGTGGATGCACCAATCACATGACCGGAGGTAGGAGTGGGCTTGAACAATTCATTCACGATGTCAACTCAACGTCAAACATCACTTTTGGAGATAAATCTAAAGGAAAGGTACTAGGTTATGGTAAGTTGGTAATCTCCAAGGTTTTGACTCTTGAGACCGTCTTACATGTTGAAAACCTTGGTTACAACTTGCTTTCTATTAAACATATCGCGGATGCCGGCTATGACTCCTATTTCTCTAGAACTTTTGTGAAGGTCTTTAGGGGTGATGATCTCAGCTTGGTTCTCATTGGCCACGTGGAAGACGACCTTTATGTGGTCGACCTCTCAAAAGAGAGCCAATCTCTTCCTACATGTCTAATGGCCAAGGCTGACAAGGGATGGCTTTGGCATCGTCGCCTAGGCCATGTCAACATGATAAATATCAATCTACTCCTAAAGGGTGAGTATATTATTGGACTAACCGGTATCTCCTTTGAGAAAGATCATGTGTGTAGTGCTTGCATTTCAGGAAAGAAAATTGGGAAGCATCATCCTTCCGTTACCAAGGTGGCCACGTCAAGACCCTTGGAGCTGCTCCATTTGGATCTCTTCGGGCCATCGACATATGACTCCCTTGGTGGAAGAAGATATGGTCTTGTCATTGTTGATGATTACTCAAGGTATACTTGGGTCTTTCTTCTCAAGACGAAGGATGAGACCTTCAAGTAATTTATGATCTTCGCCAAGCAAGCTCAACGCACTCATGGAGTGGAGATCAAGACCATTAGAACCGACAACGACACCGAGTTCAAGAACTACACCATGCAAGAATTTGTTGAAGATGAGGGGATCAAGCATGGATTCTCAGCTCCTTATACCCCTCAACAAAATGGTGTTGTTGAAAGGAAGAACCGGATAATCATTGAGATGGCAAGAACAATGTTGAGTGAATTCAAGTCCCCTCACAATTTTTGGGGAGAAGCTATTGCTACCGCGGTACACTACACAGACCGTCTCTTCCTCCGTGCTCCCTTTGACATGACTCCATATGAGATTCTCACAAGTAAGAAGCCCAATGTCAACTACTTCCGTGTCTTTGGATGCAAGTGCCTCGTCAAGAACAAAAAGGAAAAGCTCGGTAAATTCGAATCTAGAACTATAAAGGGTATTTTTGTTGGTTATGTGGAAAACTCTCATGCCTATAAATACTACAACAAGACCAATGGTAGTGTTGAAGTATCTTTTGACGTGGAGTTTTTGGAGAATAATGGCCCCCATAAGGGGCAAGTTTCTTCTCGTGATGTAGGAGATGGTGATTCTTCTCAAGTCATCAAGTTGATGGGTATTGGGCACATCTTGCCCACCGAGTCTCACATTCATGTTCAACAAGATGATGGGGGAGAATCAATCTCAACTCAAGAAGAGCCAAGCTCTACCCAAGTTGAGCCATCAAATGCATCACAAGATCAACATCTCACTCAAGATGCCATGAAAACCAAATAACAAGAACCAAGCCCTCAAACCCTTGAGCAAGACCAAGTAGAAGATCAACCTCCATCTCAAGGCCAAGCTCAAGATGGTGTCAATGATCAAGGCCCCTCAAAAGATGAATTTGTTGATCATGAAGGCACAATTCGGAAGATTAAGGCTGCCTCCATTGCAAGTGGACTTCAAGTCAACAATATCCTTGGAAGCATATCAAGAGGGATCGAGACCCGTGCCAGGAAGAAGAACCTCACAACCTTTTGTGGACATCATGCTTTTGTGTCCAACTTTGAGCCCCTTAAGGTTCATGAGGCTTTGGAGGATCCGGATTGGGTCATTGCCATGCAAGAAGAACTCGAGTGTTTCACCTGCAATGAAGTCTGGTCTCTAGTGGAGAGGCCTAAAGATCATCACATCAATGTCATTGGGACCAAGTGGTTGTTCAAGAACAAGCAATATGAGAACAGGGTCGTCACAAGAAACAAAGCAAGGTTAGTGGCGCAAGGGTATGCCCAAATAGAAGATATTGACTATGAGGACACCTTTGCGCCTGTTGCTCATCTTGAAGCTATTCATATCTTGCTTGCTTATGCATCTTTCCATAACTTCAAGCTTTATCAAATGGATGTGAATAGTGCATTTCTTAATGGTCCCTTGATAGAGGTTGCATATGTAGATAAACCCCCGGGTTTCAAAAACACACTCTATCCCAACCATGTGTATCTACTCCATAAGACTCTCTACGGACTAAAGCAAGCTCCTCGTGCTTGGTATGAGCATCTTAGGGATTTTCTACTCATGGATGGGTTTAGCGTGGGTAAGGTCGATTCCACCCTTTTCACCAAACGGGTTAAAGGGGGTGGCTTATTTATTGTTCAAATCTATGTTGATGATATTATCTTTGGTGGAACTAACGAATCTCATAACAAAGCTTTTGCCGAGTTGATGACTATGAAATTTAGGATGTCCATGATGGGGGAGTTGAAGTTCTTTCTAGGCTTCATCATAAATCAACTTCCTCATGGCACTTCCATCTCTCAAGAGAAGTACATTAAGGATATGCTCAATAAGTTCGAGATGACCAAGGCTAATCCCATGAAGACACCCATGACACTAAATGGATAACTTGGCCTTGGAGTAGGTGAGAAGGACGTGGATCAAAAGGTATATCGTTCTATGATTGGTTCCTTGCTCTACCTTTGTGCTTCTAGGCCGGATATCATGTTAAGTGTTGTAATGTGTGATCGTTTTCAATCCGCTCCCAAGGAGTGCCACTTGATGGCGGTCAAACGGATTTTTAGGTATCTTGTTCTCACTCCTACTCTCGGGCTTTGGTATCCAAAGGGGTCAACCTTTGAGCTTGTTGGCTATTCGGATGCCGATTGGGCAGGTGATAAGGTTGACCGGAAATCAACCTCCGGGGCTTGCCAATTTATTGGTCGGTTGTTGGTGAGTTGGTCTTCCAAGAAACAAAACTCCACATCCATATCCATCGTCGAAGCCGAATACATATCCGCGACATCTTGTTGTGCTCAATTGTTATGGATGAGGCAAACCTTGAAAGACTATGGTGTGTCTCTTGGTACGGTGCCTCTTCTATGTGACAATGAAAGCACAATAAAGATCTCCAACAACCCCGTCCAACATTGCCGCACCAAACATATTTACATTCGCCACCACTTCCTATGTGACCATGTCGCAAATGGTGATATCAATCTCACTCATGTGGGTACGATGTTCCAATTGGCCGATATCTTCACAAAGACTTTGGATGAAGCTCGGTTTGTCATGTTGAGGCGAGAACTTGGTATCCTAGATCCCCAAAACTTGGATTGATTTGCTTCTTGCACTATATTCTTGCTCTTAACATGCTATGTAGACTAGTTGTGCAACACATGTAGGGATGGTCATCTTACCATATCTTGGTTTGATGCTTACCTATGTGTGCAACATAAATTGATCTCGTGTCATGATATGGGTCCAAGCATCTATCTTTGAGGCGCCATGAAATGTCTGCTTAAACATAGGGGGAGAAATCCTCCGCCAAATGGTCGGTTTTGTGTATTGGGTGCATTGTTGCTTCAAGCTAAATCCTTTGTCCATGGTCGCTCTTCGCTTTTGTTTTTCATGACCTTGCCTTATGGATAGTGCTCTCTCTCTGGTCTTCATTTGGATCTTGTGTATATGCTCATATGATTCCTCACAATATTTCATCTCCAAAACATCAAACAAACTTTTTTCGCTGTCTTTAGAAATTTTTCGGCAAAAATTCTGGTTCGCCGGCCTGACGACCAAAAATTCCGGCGACCGTCAAAAATTCTGGCATCAGACCGAAAACCCTTATAGAACATGTTTTCGATTCTCTGCCGAAAATTTCGGTCGCCACCGGAATTTCTGGTCACCAGGTCGGTTCGCCGATGTTCTCGCCGGAAATTCCGGCGTGGGCACCGGTCCGACCGGACTTATTGCCAATTTTTTTGAGGGGGTATTTATAGACCGCGCGTGGGGAAGTTCCATCATCTTCCTTTCTTTCTTCCCCACGCCCTCCCCTCCTCCATGGCCGCCGCCCCAAGCTTCCCCACCCCCCCATAGGCCCTTCCCTCTACCCAAACCCCTCCCCACTCCACCAAGTTGTAGATCGGGCCTCTACAAGTCTTTTCACCGAAGGTTTTGCTCTCTCCTTGCCCACATTGGGAGATCGGGGAGTGCTTCCCCATTTTCTTGTGTGGTGCTTTCTTCGTGCCTATCCTTGGCAAGGGAGGGGGCATGGCTTCGTCTTCGGCATCCGAGGGTATTTTTGCTCTTTCCTCTCTCCGTTCCCTTTCTTGTTGGTGGTGAAACCCTAGACTTCATGGTCTCTTGTGCTTCCTTAGTTCTCTCTATCCTCCTAGTAGATTAACTAGGCTAGCATCACCCTAGTTTCACCCACCATTCTCTCTCATGATGTTGTTTGCGCAAGTACTAACTCATGGATAGTTTCACGGTCGATTGCCCTAATTTTTCGGTCCCAGGCCTGGTCGAGCCGAACCCACCGCCGAAATTTCCGGTCACAGCTCCGGTCGACCGACATGCTCGCCGGAAATTCCAGTCGAGCTTTCGGTTCGCCGGACCCGTCGCCGATCATTCCAGCGACAGGGTCGGTTCCGCCAGACCTGGAGCCGAAATTTTTCTTTCGCCTATTTTTCTGTCCATGCGCTTGCCCCAACCTTCATTATGTGTTCTTGTGAGCTCTTCTATGGCATATACACTCGTTTGCTTTCTTTGCCTTGCGTTCTTGTGTGATTCTTGTGCAGAGTCTGACCACAGCGACTTTGAGCCCGACACCGGCAAAAAGAGGAAGCTCACTATTTAGCGGCCTCCTCCTCCTCCTCGCCTCACTCAGCGTCAGCTAGAGAAAGCTGCTCTCACAGGGGGTCCTGGATCTACAAGTGGATAGAAGAAGAAAGCCTCTGCTGGAAGATTCGCTATGAAGGGCAAGTCCAATCTTGGTCCTACTGAAGAAGAAGTTCCTCCCAACTACAATACTGTTTCGGATATTACTGTGAATCAGTGGTGGGACTTGAGGAGGCAGAATCTGTACCGCTTTCCCAACCGCACTTATCAAGGGACCGACAAGATGTTCTGGACTGACACTTAGAAGTGCTTTTGGGATGACTTTTACAATGAGCCAACTCGTATGCGGCGGGGTTTCTTTGTTCCTCCCAAGTATCTCAATGAGGACCACTATGCTCATTACCTCTCCTCCGATTTTGAGCATGTGGATGTGGCCCTGAAGCAGATGGATATCTTTGCTATTGCTACTATCAAGGTCAAGCTAATGCCAGATCTCATTCGCCAGTTCTTCTGCACAGCTTACTTTCACACTGATGATGCTCGCACTGTCACTTGGATGACCGGCACCAAGCCGTACTCGGCTTCTTTTGATGCTTTCTGCCATGCCCTGGGTTACCCTCCCCTCCTGACAGTGTCTCTGGATTCTGCATTCATTCTGAGAAGGCCTTCAGTGACAACCAGCTCCTTTTCTGCTATCCCAGTGATCCCAGCCATCAACCTCCTAGCTTGTCAGGGATGTACTACTATTACATGGTGCTTGCTCGATTCTTTCGCGACAATCTTGTGAGCAAGGCTGGTGATGCTGTTAATGTCCGCGGTCACCACAAGAATCTGCTTTACTACTGTGAGCCTCGCCGCCTCCGGAAGATCAATGTGTGTGACTTCATCTACTGTGAGATTCAACGGTCCATTGAGAAGCGCATGACTCCCAATTTCTGTCAGTATGTTCAGCGTCTGATTGAGGCCACCGTTCCTGTAGCTGCTCTCCCCAGAGGTCCGCGTGAAGATATGGAGGATTTCACCTTACCTCGTCGGGGCTCTCATGTGGATCTCCCTGAGATGATGTTGTCTGAACGCCAAACCAAGCATGCTCATGATCCTTTGTCTGCTAGTGGTTCACGCTCTCGTAGGGACCTTCCCCGTGCTCTTCCTCGCAAGAAAGGTCTTGCCCGGTTCTTCAAAAGCTTGTGGGATATGTGTCGCTCCTCCTATGATGTTGCCCATCGTAGTTTGGAGCTCAGTCAGGAGAACAGGAAGCAGCACAATGCTTTCTTGACAGAGCGTGGTCGCCCAGTGCCATACTTGGGAAATGCTCTAGATCCTGTCCCCTATGTCAACTTTGAGAAGCCCCCGCTGGATGAGGACATGTTTAGGGGATTTGATCCATCTATGTTCCCCGGGTTTGCCACTTCCAGATCCTCTCAGCGTCGGGCTGCACCTACAGGGAATGATGATGATGAGGAGGACGAGGACGACGAGGAGGGTGACGAAGAAGAGGAGGAGGAGGAAGGAGATGATGATTATGACGATGAGGACAACTTCGCTGGCTAGATCGGTCTCTCCGCTCGTTTCTTCCTTTTTGGTCTCGATGCCAAAGGGGGAGAAAGAGTAGAGTCGCTTCTTCTGATTTGCCTCTTGCACAAGCCCTACTTTGCTCGTTTGTATCTCATGGGTGTAGCATCCCAGTTGTCTAACCCCTGTAATGCTACATGTCATAATAATAAAATGGGCCTCTTCCAACATATAATTGTTGCATCATCATCACATCATGCTCATGTCATCATGTCCACCTTGCATTTGAGCATCATATAAAACCTTTTCTTGTTTGGTTCTTATCTCATGTGCATGATTAATTGTATTTGCCTCTTGATATTGTATTTGGCTCTTGATATATTGTTAAATGCCCAAGTTGAGTTGGGGGCATCTCTCTTTTGACTCCACCACCTTTTCTTTCACCACCTTATAATTCCACCATCCAATAATATGGGCTTGGCATTTTATTGAGTTATCTCTAGTCCATGTTGTTGGTTGGATCCAACCATAGTCTTTGCTTGGCCTTGCCACCTTTTGGGAATGCATGTGAATAATGCCTTGCTAATGTCATTGTTTTCACAAGGATTAATTGTGGCATTAATTATCTTGCATGGTCCATGCAATAGCCACCTTTTTCCTAGAATTTGGTTCTTGCTTGTTTTCTAAATGGATCCCCTCTTCATTGCTTGATCTTGTTTTGTGAGTCTAAAACCCTAGCTCTCTCCCTCTCTTTTTCCCCTTTTGCAAGGTCCCCTCCCCATGCCCCATGCACACACATGTGCTAATGTGGCATGCCCCCTCTAAAACCCCCTCTCCCTGGATCTGGCTTGTTCTTGCTTGGATCAGGCTTGGGCCAAAGGAGGACCACCTCACCACCCTATGGCCATCTCTCTTTCTTTTCCCTCTTTTCTTGCTTTCTCTTGCTTAGTGCTTGCTTGTAGTTTGCTTGATCAAACTAGAGTGCCACCTTCCTCTCCCTCTCTAAACCAAGACCCTAAACTCTACCTAGCTAAATCAAACCCTAAACCACCCTCCTACCCCTAATCTACACCTTTTCTTAGCTAAACCAAGTGCTCCCTCTCTCTCTTTTCTACCCTAAACCAACACCCCCAATTACATCTATCCCTAAACTAAACCCTAATCTACACCTACTTCACACAAAAACCTAAACTACCCCATGTCCTATCTACTCCCTCTCCCCTTCTAGCTCCCATACATGGACATCTACACCCCACCCCAGCTCGCCCTTGACCTCGGCCATGCAGGCCCCACCCAGCACCCACCTAGCTACCCCCATGCGACCAAGGCACCCTCACCCTAGCCCTAGCCCGACCATCCCCCTCTCCCCTCTTTGCCAGGACCTGCCCACGCCCCTACCCCACCTGCCTGCGACCCGGCGCCCCAGGGCCACCTGCCAGCCCCCTCTCATCTCCCTAGCTCTGCCTGCCGCGCCCTGGGCCGATCGTGCCGAGCACGTGAGCCAAAAAGGTGGCCGACGCGCCCTGGCCAGCTAACCCCTCCCCCACGCTAGCCTCCTCCCCCCTGGCGTTCTTATCCCCTTCCTCCCCCTCAGAGCCTCCCCAGATCTACCCCGCAAGCGACCTGCCCTCTCCCCCTCTTTCTCCTTCGCCACCGGCTCGCCATCGTCGGCATCCTCAGCCTCCTCGCGGCTACCCTGTACCAGGCGGCGAGGACACCCTGGAGGTTGTCGAGGAAGACCAGGCCACTCCCCTGCTTCATCCAGTACCCGCCAACGAGGAGAAGACGCATCAGGAGCGCCAGGACCAGCGCACGCCGACGCAAACCCTAGCTACGGCCGCCGTCAGCCTCGCCGTGGATCGCGACCACCCCTGCCCGAACCAAGCACGCCACCGGCCTCGCGGTAAGCCACCGATCCTCCCAGACATCCTCTCTCGCTTCGACGCTTCCTGGACGCAGCGAACGTTCCGTCGAACGGCCTCCGTGCGCCGGCGGCGTGTTCATGTCTGCGAGCTCCTAGGCGCGGCCTACCTATCTAGCGCGCGCCCGCCTCCCTGTCACCTAGCCTAGCCCACCCCAGTGGCAACGGACCCCGCTAGCGCGCCAGAGAGCGTGGGTTCGAGCCCCACCTGCGCCGCGCCGCGCGCCGCGCGCGTCAGACGCACGCGAGGGAGAAGATCCACAGTGGCCACGGGCGTCGTTTTGCACAAAACCCCCTGGCCGTTTCTTTTGCTCCAACCGCAGTCCTCGAGGCCCCACTGTCAGCGGTGGTAATCTTTTTCTAAAAAGGCTCTCGTTTTATCCAGGATTCAACCCGCAGCCCTTCCACGCCCGCGAGTCCTTTTAGCAGACGACCCCCTGCCCTTTTCTATCCCTCAACCCGCGGTCCGCTGGGCCCGTTGTCAGCGACTGTGGTTGTTTTGCAAAAAGGTTCTGGTGCTTTTCCTTTGTCAACCCGCGGTCCAGTTCTTTCCCAGACACTGTCGCGTGGGCCGCAGAACCCATGGCCCCACCTGTCAGTGACCAGAGCTGGGTCAGTCTGAGTAGAAAACGTTCAGGAACTGTTTTAAATTCAAAACCTGTTTAAATAAATTCAAAATTCAAATTCTATTCAGATTTTTAATAAATTTTACATACTTCATCCAAATTTGACAAATAATATATGTTTGGATATCAGCAAGATGAGAGGATTCCAAATATGCCATCCATTTTGTATTTTGCACAAGTAAAATTCCAAGTTCATGTTAATTACACCAAATGCCACTAGAATTTAATAATTTAATAACTTTTGTTTTACAATTCCAAATTTAGCAAATAAGTAGTCTAAATTGATCAGCTCGACGAGACCTTTCTGTTCATGCTATCCATGACTTCAATTGCAGCATGCATCATATAATTATATAGTGAACAACAAATGTTATGGCAATGAAATGTGATTAAAACCCACTTAAATGTTATTTGCTTGTCCTCCACACCTCACCCATGCCATGCTACCTTACTTGCCATGTAAATTGTGCATCATTCATCATGGCATGATTGGTTGCTTGACGCATCTTATTCAAATGCTTGTGCTCTATATTCATGTTGGCCTTGTTTGTTTGGTTTTTCTCGGATAGACACTGAGCAGGGGTTGTATCAAGAGAACCAGGAGCACTACCCAGATCCGTCCCTTGCTTCAACTGAGATACCAGGCAAGCACTTCCACATGCTTGCATACATACAGTACCTATTGCCTCTATCTTACTCTTGCATCATCGAGTCGCGATTGCATTAAACTGAATCCCAAGTATGCATAGCCTTTACTTTTAAAACCCCACCAAGCTTGTTCCCCCATCCCATGAGCCATTACTATAGGAGTTGTTTGAGCCATGCGAGTCGTAGAACAGCATGTGTAGGGTATGTGAGTGTCTGTTGGACAATGAGGTACCTAAACAACTTAACCTGAGTAGTTCTGGGATAACTAAAGAAAGTGGCACCGGTGAGCAACATCTGCTATTTGGTTTTTCCTGCTCACTTGTGTCCCGTAAGACCCCGAGTACTTGATTCCTGTTCCTTGATTTATCGCGCTATCCACATCCGGGAGGTATATGGGACCCCCCTGAGCCAGAGCTTGATTCCGTCTTATTTCTTGGGGCCACAATTAGTTTGGGGCTTTATTACTATCATGTACTTATGCCATGCTTTACTGCTTTATTTACGATTGTGCGAGGTACTGCACACTGTACTGTTTTGGAAGCGGGATGTTTTCGCGGTATCGACAGTCCCCGATTGGGGATCTGCTGTCGTTTACAGCCATCGACGCAGACCTTTGAGTCCGTCTCGGAGCTTGCTTACTCCGTTGCGGGTGTACTCCAGGGGTGGCCCCCTGAAATATTTCTGAATCCTGCGATTGTTCAGTCGTGAAAGCCTCGTTGGGTTTTGATTTGGTTTTTCCGAGGTTGATCGAGTGTGTGTTGCTATTGGTGCACCCCGGCCGGGTAAAACTTTCTGAAAGCCGTGTCCGCGGTTATGGACGACTTGGAGCACAGTTTCTTGATCATAGACAAGCATAACTAAAGTACCGCCTTAATTTGACTAAGTAACTTGACTAGTAAATAGTGCAATACTCATGGAATGGTTAATAAAACTGCCAACGGAAGGGGGGGTTGTTCGTCCGCTTCCTTGTTGGTAAGCAGGGAGGAGAATGGATCGGATGAGATTACCATTATAACTGTTGTATTTAATTCACGGACATCCGTCTATCATTGGTTAGGCGGATGGCTAGCGTTTATCTGTAGAATTGCTAGGGTTTATCTTTCGCTGCAATTGCGTCACCCCAGGTTGTGTCCCCTTTAGAGGCATTAAGACTTGCTGAGTACCCTTAGGGTCTCACACGATAAATTCTTGATTCAGATGAACAGGTACCCCCGCAGGACGGATACTGGGTGGAAGAAGCCGATGATGTGGGCAACGATCGTTCGGTGTAGAGATTCCGGGATCGGGGATCCGTGAGACCTGTAGTTGGGATGTGCTTATTTCTCTGGCATCTTATGCCGATTTGCTTCTTATCCGTACTCGGATTTTGTTTGCCGCTTCCGCATGATTCTCTGATGTGTGTTGTATGAGGAGTTATCCTAAAATATAGATCTATCTAGGTCATTTGAATCTTGCCGTATGGCGTTGGTATATTTCCTTTCTTTCTAGATGGGATGGCTGTGATGTACTCTTGTATGGTGGCTTGCGTACATACCCACTTGTGTACGTAGTTGATCCCTTCGCCTGCCGACTACGCCGCCCGTACAGGTCCCGTTGAGAGGGTAGCGGTTGGGACGTCTGAAAGGACTACCAGTGAGTGGCTTTTGGGGCCCCACCGTACTATTTCAACCGCTATCACTCATCCAGGCTTGTATCTAGGAGCGTAGTTCACCGAGGTAGTTACAATTGGTATCAGAGCCATCCCGACCTTCAGGGTTTCAGCCAAACGGTCGTTGTCAGTCTAGCAAATATTTTGGTAGTTATGTATATTAGGGAAAAACAAAACGCGAGAGTAGGACTGCTTCCACTTTTCTTCTTACCCTCCCACCCACCCTTTTCTGGTAAGGAAGTGCAACGTTTTCAATCCTCTTCTCAAAATTCAAACTAGGATTCACGTGTTCGGGGTTTCCGTAGTACCATAGGATGTGTGTGTGTGTGTGTGTGTGTGTGTGTAATCCCTTGTCTATCTGTTGCATCCAAGTTGTTATCTTATCTGCCTTTGGATATCAACTGTTGGTACATTCCATACCGACAGGCTTTTGCAAACCGACGCAATCTATCTTCCTCTTGTATCCGACGCTATCTTGTTTGGGGTGTTCGTTTCCGTAGTTACCAATCTTTAGGTTTCGTCATGCGAAGAAGGGGTTAGGATATGTGTTCCACTTGTTCATGTGCGGAGTAATGATTTGAGTGCGGGATGGAGTCGCGACCATACCACTACTCTTCTCATTCGCTTTTGTATATTGGATCGGTAGAGTCACTAATCTTGATTCGTTAAGCAATTTTGCGCATCTATTGGTATTCTAATGCCGAAATTTGTGGAAAATTTTTCTTTGATATATTTGCGTACCACACTCCTTTTCAGTCGTGTGCGATATGCTTAATATCTTTTAGGTGCTATGAACTTTGTTGATATTTTAATATCATCTCAGTAAATTGTATCCTTTAATCTTGGTTAATTCCATCTTGGTACTATTTTGGATTATCATCATTCTCCATTATAGTACTGACTTGAGTTTTATATCAATGACAGGATGGCTCCACCACGCCGGACTGATGAGGACATACCTCCGGAACTGGGCTCCGCGCTGTCAAACATTGCTAATGCTTTGGCAGCTATGCAAGAGAACCAGCAGCGCTTTGAGGAGAGCGTCAGAAGAAACGAGTTTGCTCCACTTCCTCCACCTCCCAGGCGTGGAGACATCAAGAGCTTCCTCAAATTCAACCCTCGTCAGTTTGATGTGTCTGACCGACCTCTGGACGCAGATGATTGGCTGCGTGAGATCTCAAGGTTGCTCGAGACTGCTGATGTTCCGGAACAGGAGTGGGTCAAGTGCGCTACTCACCTTCTCAAGGGAGATGCAGCTCTCTGGTGGGAGAACTACTTGAAGGCAAGCTGCACTGGGTTCCAGCCAACTTGGGAAAGGTTCACTGGAGCGTTCAAAGAGCAGTTTCTCTCAGAGATTGAAATGGAAAGGATGAAGGAGGCTTTCCTCAACCTGAAGCAGGGAAATGATAACGTCAACACCTACATCAGGAACTTCATGAATCTATCTCGTTATGGTGGTGATGAGGTATCTGATGACAAGAAGAAGCAGAAAAGGTTCAGGCAAGGGCTCAATGCGTCGATCAAGTATGCAATCACGCATGCGAGACCGGCAACCTTCCTGGAACTACAGCACACAGCACTGCAAGAGGAGGCAAGCAGGCAAGTGTTTGAGGAGTCCAAGAAACATAACAGGGATGCATCAAGCTCTTCGGTTATGGCAGCTCCTTCTAAGCGGCGTGTCTGGGTTCCTAACACCCCACCGTCGCTCCCGGCTCCACCAAGACCTGCAAGTTCGCGCCAAGGCCACCAAACTTCACCACTGCGGCTCCCAGGGGCTACAACAACCACTACCCTGGAGCGCCTGGCGGAGTCCCTGGCTACTCTGCTCCACGTCCAGCTAGTGCCTGCTTCGTGTGTGGAGATCCTGGACATCGAAACTGGAACTGTCCAATGAAGAACAAAGCTCTCCCTCAACCCCCGCCAAGGTCTGCATCAAGCTCTCCTTCGGTTCGTGCACCACCGCCTCGGGCTCTCAACATCAACACTAAGCCCGGGTCTGCGGTTGTTCGCGCTAACTGCGTCAACGCCTCTCAAGCTGAGCTCGCACCAGGAGTTGTCATGGGTATGCTATCAGTTAACTCAGTTCCTGCACGAGTTCTCTTTGATTCTGGTGCATCGCATTCCTTTGTGTCTCACAAGTTTGCTAATGAGAACGAGTTAGTCCTGGGTCCTCTCCAAAAGAAGTTAATGGTTCTTTCCCCTGGAGCAAATATGATGGCAACTAAGATCAGTCATGGAAATCAAGTTGAGATTGGTGGTTCTTCATTCTTGGCTTCTTTGATTGTTCTGGGCAACTCTGACATTGATGTCATCCTGGGCATGGATTGGTTGACAGCAAATGCAGCTGTCATTGATTGTGCTGAACGCTCAGTGTCTTTGAAGATTCCTGAAGGCCACATAGTCTTTTCTCCAAGTCTGACTCCTGCTGTCCAGCTCTATTCCTTGGCTGCTCTGAATAATGATGCTATGGAAGCTATTCAGGGTGTACCGGTGGTCTGTGAGTTTCCAGATGTCTTTCCTGAAGAGTTGCCAGGTATGCCTCCGAATCGCGAGGTTGAATTCGTGATTGAGCTTGAACCTGGAACGGCTCCTATCTCCAAGAGGCCATATAAAATGGGTCCTTCTGAGTTGGCTGAACTCAAACGACAACTTGATGAACAAGAGAAATTGGGTTTCATTCAACACAGTACTTCTTCTTGGGGTAGCCCAACAATCTTTGTGAAGAAGCGTGACAGAACCGATAGACTCTGTGTTGACTACCGGGCTCTCAATGCTAAAACCATCAAGAACAAATACCCTCTTCCTCGGATAAATGATCTATTTGATCAGCTGGCAGGAGCTGTGGTGTTCTCTAAGCTGGACTTGAGAAGTGGTTATCACCAAATCAAGATTCGCAAAGAAGATGTGCCCAAAACAGCTTTCACCACTCGCTATGGCCTGTATGAGTACACGGTCATGTCTTTCGGTCTCACCAACGCACCTGCTACCTTCTCGAGGCTGATGAACTCCGTTTTCATGGAGTATCTTGATAAGTTTGTGGTGGTATATCTGGATGACATTCTGGTCTATTCCAAGTCCAAGGAGGAGCATGTAGAACACCTGCGGTGCGTCCTAAACAAGCTTCGTGAGAACCGCTTGTATGCAAAGTTCTCTAAGTGTGAGTTTTGGCTGCCTGAAGTAACCTACCTGGGCCATGTTATCTCTGCCAAGGGCATTGCAGTCAACCCGGAAACCGTGAAGACAATTGTTGAATGGCTTCCTCCTGCTAATGTCAAGGAAGTGCGGAGTTTTCTCGGCTTGGCTAGCTATTGCCGTCGCTTTGTTCAGAACTTCTCGAAGATAGCAAAGCCTCTTACCGATCTCCTCAAGAAAGGCAAGAAATATCTGTGGACTCCTGCTTGTCAAGAAAGTTTTGAGACACTCAAACAGAAGCTCACTTCCACGCCAGTCTTGGTTCCTCCGGATACATCTAAGCCTTTCCAGATATTCTGCGATGCCTCTTTGCAAGGATTGGGTGCGGTCCTTATGCAAGAGAGACAGGTGGTTGCTTATGCTTCTCGTCAGTTGAAGACGCATGAGATCAACTATCCCACACATGACCTTGAGCTAGCAGCAGTTGTCTTTGCTTTGAAGCTTTGGAGGCACTACTTGCTTGGTAACCGTTGTGAGGTCTTCTCGGACCACAAGAGTTTGAAGTATATCTTCACTCAACCGGATCTCAACCTTCGGCAAAGGAGATGGATTGAAGCAATCAATGACTTTGATGTGACCATCAACTACACTCCAGGCAAAGCAAACGTCATGGCAGATGCGCTTAGCCGTAAAGCTTATGTCAACAACCTCATGGTAGAAGAACAGCAGCCTCTCTTGTGCGAGGAATTCCGTCAGCTCAACCTTGAAATTGTGGAACAAGGGCATCTCCTGAACCTTCTGGCTACTCCTCTCTTGGAAGAAAAGATTCGCTCTCGGCAGCTTGGTGATCCGCACACCAGAAAGCTCATCTCTAGAATTGGGCTTCCGAAGTATGAGTCCTTCCACGTTGATGATCAAGGCTCGCTCTTTTTCGACCACCGGATGTTTGTTCCAAACTACCCGGGTCTGAGAGACCAAGTTCTCAAGGAGGCACATGATTCGGTTCTATCTATCCATCCTGGCAGCACAAAGATGTACATGGACTTGAAAACACAATACTGGTGGCCAGGGTTGAAACGGTATTGCGCCAAGTATGTCTCAGAATGTGATGTCTGCCGCAGAGTCAAGGCTGTCCATCAGAAACCATTTGGTCTTCTTCAGCCATTGAAACCTCCGGAATGGAAATGGGAGAAAGTAGAGATGGACTTCATCACTGGCTTTCCGAGGTCGCAGAAGGGCAACAATGCAATCTTTGTTGTCATCGACAGGCTTTCTAAAGTGGCACACTTCTTCCCAGTCAAAGAAACAATTTCTGGAATTCAGTTGGCTGAGCTCTATATCAACAGGATTGTCTCTTTGTATGGGGTTCCACTCGAAATCAGTTCAGATCGTGGGAGCATCTTCACCTCAAAGTTCTGGGAGAGTTTCCAAAAAGCTTTGGGAACAAAGTTGAACTTCAGCACTGCTTACCACCCTCAATCGCAAGGACAAGTGGAAAGAATCAATCAGATTCTGGAGGATATGCTTCGGGCTTGCGTCATCTCTTTTGGCATGAAGTGGGAGGAATGTCTTCCTTATGCTGAATTCTCCTACAACAACAGCTTCCAGAAGAGTCTGAAGATGGCACCATTCGAGGCTCTCTATGGTCGCAAGTGCAGAACTCCGATTGGTTGGTCAGGTGCAGGAGAAAGAATATGGTTTGGCCCTGACATTGTAACTCAAGCAGAGGAGAAGGTGCATATCATTCTGGAGAACCTGAAGATTGCTCAGAGTCGTCAGAAGAGCAACTATGACAGGAAGCACACAGATATGGTGTATGTCCCTGGTGATCTCGTCTACCTTCGTGTCACTCCCATGAGAGGAACACACCGCTTCGGTATCAAAGGAAAGTTGGCTCCTAGATACATCGGTCCTTTCAAGATACGTGGTAGAAGAGGAGAAGTTGCTTATGCACTTGAGCTTCCGGAAAAACTCAAAGTTCATGATGTTTTCCACATCTCTCAGCTCAAGAAGTGCTTCAAAGATCCCGGCAGGACCGTGGACCATGAGTTGATCGACCTCCAAGAAGATCTGTCTTATCAAGAACACCCCACCAAAATCCTTGAGACCGCAGAAAGAAGGACTCGCAACAAGTCCATCAAGTTCTGCAAGGTGCAGTGGTCACACCATTCTGTTGATGAAGCCACTTGGGAGCGTGAAGATGAACTCCGTGCCAACCACCCTTCTCTCTTTGTGTCTTCTTCTTCTTCTTCCTAGAATCTCGGGGCGAGATTCCTGTTTAGTGGGGGAGAGTTGTAGCATCCCAGTTGTCTAACCCCTGTAATGCTACATGTCATAATAATAAAATGGGCCTCTTCCAACATATAATTGTTGCATCATCATCACATCATGCTCATGTCATCATGTCCACCTTGCATTTGAGCATCATATAAAACCTTTTCTTGTTTGGTTCTTATCTCATGTGCATGATTAATTGTATTTGCCTCTTGATATTGTATTTGGCTCTTGATATATTGTTAAATGCCCAAGTTGAGTTGGGGGCATCTCTCTTTTGACTCCACCACCTTTTCTTTCACCACCTTATAATTCCACCATCCAATAATATGGGCTTGGCATTTTATTGAGTTATCTCTAGTCCATGTTGTTGGTTGGATCCAACCATAGTCTTTGCTTGGCCTTGCCACCTTTTGGGAATGCATGTGAATAATGCCTTGCTAATGTCATTGTTTTCACAAGGATTAATTGTGGCATTAATTATCTTGCATGGGCCATGCAATAGCCACCTTTTTCCTAGAATTTGGTTCTTGCTTGTTTTCTAAATGGATCCCCTCTTCATTGCTTGATCTTGTTTTGTGAGTCTAAAACCCTAGCACTCTCCCTCTCTTTTTCCCCTTTTGCAAGGTCCCCTCCCCATGCCCCATGCACACACATGTGCTAATGTGGCATGCCCCCTCTAAAACCCCCTCTCCCTGGATCTGGCTTGTTCTTGCTTGGATCAGGCTTGGGCCAAAGGAGGACCACCTCACCACCCTATGGCCATCTCTCTTTCTTTTCCCTCTTTTCTTGCTTTCTCTTGCTTAGTGCTTGCTTGTAGTTTGCTTGATCAAACTAGAGTGCCACCTTCCTCTCCCTCTCTAAACCAAGACCCTAAACTCTACCTAGCTAAATCAAACCCTAAACCACCCTCCTACCCCTAATCTACACCTTTTCTTAGCTAAACCAAGTGCTCCCTCTCTCTCTTTTCTACCCTAAACCAACACCCCCAATTACATCTATCCCTAAACTAAACCCTAATCTACACCTACTTCACACAAAAACCTAAACTACCCCATGTCCTATCTACTCCCTCTCCCCTTCTAGCTCCCATACATGGACATCTACACCCCACCCCAGCTCGCCCTTGCCCTCGGCCATGCAGGCCCCACCCAGCACCCACCTAGCTACCCCCATGCGACCAAGGCACCCTCACCCTAGCCCTAGCCCGACCATCCCCCTCTCCCCTCTTTGCCAGGACCTGCCCACGCCCCTACCCCACCTGCCTGCGACCCGGCGCCCCAGGGCCACCTGCCAGCCCCCTCTCATCTCCCTAGCTCTGCCTGCCGCGCCCTGGGCCGATCGTGCCGAGCACGTGAGCCAAAAAGGTGGCCGACGTGCCCTGGCCAGCTAACCCTCCCCCACGCTAGCCTCCTCCCCCCTGGCGTTCTTATCCCCTTCCTCCCCCTCAGAGCCTCCCCAGATCTACCCCGCAAGCGACCTGCCCTCTCCCCCTCTTTCTCCTTCGCCACCGGCTCGCCATCGTCGGCATCCTCAGCCTCCTCGCGGCTACCCTGTACCAGGCGGCGAGGACACCCTGGAGGTTGTCGAGGAAGACCAGGCCACTCCCCTGCTTCATCCAGTACCCGCCAACGAGGAGAAGACGCATCAGGAGCGCCAGGACCAGCGCACGCCGACGCAAACCCTAGCTACGGCCGCCGTCAGCCTCGCCGTGGATCGCGACCACCCCTGCCCGAACCAAGCACGCCACCGGCCTCGCGGTAAGCCACCGATCCTCCCAGACATCCTCTCTCGCTTCGACGCTTCCTGGACGCAGCGAACGTTCCGTCGAACGGCCTCCGTGCGCCGGCGGCGTGTTCATGTCTGCGAGCTCCCAGGCGCGGCCTACCTATCTAGCGCGCGCCCGCCTCCCTGTCACCTAGCCTAGCCCACCCCAGTGGCAACGGACCCCGCTAGCGCGCCAGAGAGCGTGGGTTCGAGCCCCACCTGCGCCGCGCCGCGCGCGTCAGACGCACGCGAGGGAGAAGATCCACAGTGGCCACGGGCGTCGTTTTGCACAAAACCCCCTGGCCGTTTCTTTTGCTCCAACCGCAGTCCTCGAGGCCCCACTGTCAGCGGTGGTAATCTTTTTCTAAAAAGGCTCTCGTTTTATCCAGGATTCAACCCGCAGCCCTTCCACGCCCGCGAGTCCTTTTAGCAGACGACCCCCTGCCCTTTTCTATCCCTCAACCCGCGGTCCGCTGGGCCCGTTGTCAGCGACTGTGGTTGTTTTGCAAAAAGGTTCTGGTGCTTTTCCTTTGTCAACCCGCGGTCCAGTTCTTTCCCAGACACTGTCGCGTGGGCCGCAGAACCCATGGCCCCACCTGTCAGTGACCAGAGCTGGGTCAGTCTGAGTAGAAAACGTTCAGGAACTGTTTTAAATTCAAAACCTGTTTAAATAAATTCAAAATTCAAATTCTATTCAGATTTTTAATAACTTTTACATACTTCATCCAAATTTGACAAATAATATATGTTTGGATATCAGCAAGATGAGAGGATTCCAAATATGCCATCCATTTTGTATTTTGCACAAGTAAAATTCCAAGTTCATGTTAATTACACCAAATGCCACTAGAATTTAATAATTTAATAACTTTTGTTTTACAATTCCAAATTTAGCAAATAAGTAGTCTAAATTGATCAGCTCGACGAGACCTTTCTGTTCATGCTATCCATGACTTCAATTGCAGCATGCATCATATAATTATATAGTGAACAACAAATGTTATGGCAATGAAATGTGATTAAAACCCACTTAAATGTTATTTGCTTGTCCTCCACACCTCACCCATGCCATGCTACCTTACTTGCCATGTAAATTGTGCATCATTCATCATGGCATGATTGGTTGCTTGACGCATCTTATTCAAATGCTTGTGCTCTATATTCATGTTGGCCTTGTTTGTTTGGTTTTTCTCGGATAGACACTGAGCAGGGGTTGTATCAAGAGAACCAGGAGCACTACCCAGATCCGTCCCTTGCTTCAACTGAGATACCAGGCAAGCACTTCCACATGCTTGCATACATACAGTACCTATTGCCTCTATCTTACTCTTGCATCATCGAGTCGCGATTGCATTAAACTGAATCCCAAGTATGCATAGCCTTTACTTTTAAAACCCCACCAAGCTTGTTCCCCCATCCCATGAGCCATTACTATAGGAGTTGTTTGAGCCATGCGAGTCGTAGAACAGCATGTGTAGGGTATGTGAGTGTCTGTTGGACAATGAGGTACCTAAACAACTTAACCTGAGTAGTTCTGGGATAACTAAAGAAAGTGGCACCGGTGAGCAACATCTGTTATTTGGTTTTTCCTGCTCACTTGTGTCCCGTAAGACCCCGAGTACTTGATTCCTGTTCCTTGATTTATCGCGCTATCCACATCCGGGAGGTATATGGGACCCCCCTGAGCCAGAGCTTGATTCCGTCTTATTTCTTGGGGCCACAATTAGTTTGGGGCTTTATTACTATCATGTACTTATGCCATGCTTTACTGCTTTATTTACGATTGTGCGAGGTACTGCACACTGTACTGTTTTGGAAGCGGGATGTTTTCGCGGTATCGACAGTCCCCGATTGGGGATCTGCTGTCGTTTACAGCCATCGACGCAGACCTTTGAGTCCGTCTCGGAGCTTGCTTACTCCGTTGCGGGTGTACTCCAGGGGTGGCCCCCTGAAATATTTCTGAATCCTGTGATTGTTCAGTCGTGAAAGCCTCGTTGGGTTTTGATTTGGTTTTTCCGAGGTTGATCGAGTGTGTGTTGCTATTGGTGCACCCCGGCCAGGTAAAACTTTCTGAAAGCCGTGTCCGCGGTTATGGACGACTTGGAGCACAGTTTCTTGATCATAGACAAGCATAACTAAAGTACCGCCTTAATTTGACTAAGTAACTTGACTAGTAAATAGTGCAATACTCATGGAATGGTTAATAAAACTGCCAACGGAAGGGGGGGTTGTTCGTCCGCTTCCTTGTTGGTAAGCAGGGAGGAGAATGGATCGGATGAGATTACCATTATAACTGTTGTATTTAATTCACGGACATCCGTCTATCATTGGTTAGGCGGATGGCTAGCGTTTATCTGTAGAATTGCTAGGGTTTATCTTTCGCTGCAATTGCGTCACCCCAGGTTGTGTCCCCTTTAGAGGCATTAAGACTTGCTGAGTACCCTTAGGGTCTCACACGATAAATTCTTGATTCAGATGAACAGGTACCCCCGCAGGACGGATACTGGGTGGAAGAAGCCGATGATGTGGGCAACGATCGTTCGGTGTAGAGATTCCGGGATCGGGGATCCGTGAGACCTGTAGTTGGGATGTGCTTATTTCTCTGGCATCTTATGCCGATTTGCTTCTTATCCGTACTCGGATTTTGTTTGCCGCTTCCGCATGATTCTCTGATGTGTGTTGTATGAGGAGTTATCCTAAAATATAGATCTATCTAGGTCATTTGAATCTTGCCGTATGGCGTTGGTATATTTCCTTTCTTTCTAGATGGGATGGCTGTGATGTACTCTTGTATGGTGGCTTGCGTACATACCCACTTGTGTACGTAGTTGATCCCTTCGCCTGCCGACTACGCCGCCCGTACAGGTCCCGTTGAGAGGGTAGCGGTTGGGACGTCTGAAAGGACTACCAGTGAGTGGCTTTTGGGGCCCCACCGTACTATTTCAACCGCTATCACTCATCCAGGCTTGTATCTAGGAGCGTAGTTCACCGAGGTAGTTACAATGGGCTTGTGCTTTTATCTGCTCTATCGAACCATTTGTGTGTGTGTGTTTGGACAACTCTGCAGTTCCCTTATTGTACTTGGATTTCCTATCACTATGTGCTAGATCTAATCGTATCATAATATCATATTTTGACTCTAGCTCGGTTTGTCATCGTTAACCAAAAAGGGGGAGATTGAAAGGGCAATTAGCGAAGGGTCATGGCGCTCCCACCCCTTAGCCACCCACTGCCGGCGATCTCCCTCTCCGGCCATCCATTAGTCATTCCAACCCTACCAATCTACTCCACTCTCTGTGATCTACATCCCCATCCCCATGGAGTCTCTCATTCACTGGGATTTCGCACCTGTCCAAGCCCTGGACGTTCAGGTTCGTGCAAGGTTTGGATCTATGGTTCACTTCTCCCCCTCTTCCGGGGCCAAAGAATTCTTTCTTGTGGTCTCTTTTTCGTCGGCCTCATTTGCTTTATCTGAAGAATTTGTTGTACTAGCACTCCAATGCTGCATTGGTGGGGTGGCTAAAGGTTTTAAGGTTTTCCAACTCAGTGATCGACGTTTTCTGTTCTCTGTGGCTTCAAATAAAGTGGGTCATTTTATCTATGGACTCAAGGATCGGATCTGGCCAGACTTTGTTTGTCACTTCACTTTATTTCGTGGAATTCATCCAGTTTCCTCAGGGTTTATTAATCAATCTATTTGGGGTTCCCATGAAGAGATTGTGGAGGTTTCACATAGGAGTGCTACGAGAATTCGTTCTGATCTAACTTTTCTCAAGGAAAGTGCTGCAAGGGATAATTCAAATTCATCAGCTCTGGAATTCTCTAAATTTGGGTTCAATCTCCCCAAGAAAAATGATGTTACTTTTATCCCTCCAACAGATCAGCAAGGTACATTTCCGTCCTACCCGATCAAGATGCGTAATGGTGATGATCTATTTTTTGGTAGTTTCAATGATCCGATTCTGGTGGATCGGGAGGGAAAGGAAAGTTTTAAATTTGTGGGCCCAAACTTCTACCGTAAAGTTTGCGAAAAATTGGGCCCATCAAAGCTATAATTACTTGAGGATTTGCGTCAGTCCAAATATTCTAACAAGGATTTGATGAAATCTTTAAATCTACCAATTATATCTCCGAGAAGATTTGTCTTTGAATTTCTTGGTAAATGTTCACGTTGCAATTCTAATGATCACTTGGTTAGTTCATGCAATGGGGTGTGCAAAATTTGCTATCAGAATATTTGTTCTTGTGCTAATGGGCCTAGTTGTGTTAAACGTTTGGGCTCGGGTCACCTTTTGCTGATTGCCTTTTGGGCTGGCGTTGCAAGCGATGCAAGAAATTGGGACACTGGGCTCGTTATTGTGGTGCTAAACTGGAAAAAATCTGGCGCATTAAATATGCTGAACCGACCGGTTTATGTGGTCGGAAAATCTGGAGAGTTAAGGAAAATAAAGATTTTCTTGTTGCTAGAACAGAGGATTCTGCCGCATCGTCTTCTCTGCTTCCCACCCCCGCTACAGTAAACCCCAATTCCATTGTTGCTGCAGTCACCACCGCCGTCTGCACCACTGCCACCGGCTGCGCCACCACTGCTGCTCCTCCTGTCCCCATGGCCACCTTTCCTATCAACCCATTGGCATTCCTGCCCGAGGGTATGACAGTTGATCCTGGCCCATCTGACCGAAAAGTTCGAACTGATCTTGTTGTACCACCTGTGCCACCTCTACAGAATGATTGTCTGATTATCGCTGAGACCAACCGCTTCGTTCCAGTTCATCGTCGACATCACCTGCGTCATGTGGTCAGAGGCATGTTACATGAGATCAATTTAGAGGTACGGTCTTTTGATGATCACCCCTTTGGGTTGGGTATTTTCAGATTAGCTGAGACACTGCAGGCTGATACTGCTGTGGGGGTCACCTTAATGGTAGAGGAAAATGAGGGTTTTGAGGAAGGGCTTGAAATCACTTTTGTGAAACATAATGCTGCCAGGAACATGCGTCTTACTACTTTTGGTCGTGAATAGTGGATGTTACTACTAGGCTTCCCTTCTGATTATCAAACAATGGACATCATTAAAAGAGCTGTACAAGATTTTGGTCTTCTTTCAATATGGCATGAGCCTAGGGGGAATGCCAAATTTGTTTTAGTCAAAGTCTGGTTAGTAGATCCTAAGTTTGTGCCTAAGAGTCTGGTTTTGCATCAGTTAGGAGGTGCTAGATGTAGCTGGACTGTGCCCATTGTCCTTCTCAGGTCGGCTGATTGGAATGCTCATGTGCATAATGTGCCCCCACCTCCAGAGGACCCACCAAACAATGATCCCCACCCCTTCTTTGGAGAAGGGCCCACGACTGAGCAACTTTATCAACAACAGTTAGCACTTTGGCTTCAGCAGAATCAGCAAGGTGGTGGAACTGCACCTATGGTGCAGAATCAGCAAGGTAATCATGCTCATCAGGGGAATTTTATCCATGCCCAAGCAATTGCTGCTTTGTTTGATAATGTGTTGGAGCAGGCAGAGGGAAATGT
Organism: Avena atlantica; assembly: GCA_910589765.1. Classification (NCBI taxonomy): domain Eukaryota; kingdom Viridiplantae; phylum Streptophyta; class Magnoliopsida; order Poales; family Poaceae; genus Avena; species Avena atlantica. Next base: position 14,041,603 of record OU342737.1, read on the forward strand.
TGCATTCTTAAACAACAATGCTGCAGTTGACTTACCTTTGGATATCCCACTTATTAACTTCCAAGCTATTCTTCAAGAGCAGGGGGTTTATTTTGATGCTGGTGTCCATCCACCTAGCACTAATATTGTGGACAACCCAATGCAAGCTTGGCATGAAAGTTTATCTGCAACTTCAGATGGGCAAACTTCCTCAGACTCTGATAACATGCAGGTGAAAACAAACTTAACTCTGAATACTGTTATGTTGGATGACTCTGCATCTTCTGTCCACTCTGAGGTTTGGGCTATGATGACAATTGCCAGAGCTGCTCTTAAGGATTGTATGCTCCCAAGTTTGGTGAATGAGGACCACTTTTTCAATGTCAAGGTTCCAATTTCTGTTGCTGTGCAGTTTGAACTGTTTGGAGAGTGGAATGCATTGCAGCTCTCTAGGAAGATATCTATTTTGTCTACTCCCAAAACACCTTCTTTCAAACTCTGCATTCACAAAGACTCTGTTGTTTCTTGCATGGGGGAAGTAGGAAAGAAAAGGAAATTGTATGAAAATCTAACTCCTATCTCAACTAGTATGGTCAGAAGAAGTTCAAGAGCAACAAGGTACAGGGGTTTCAAGCCTATTGTTACAGGAGATGTGAAAAAAACCAAATCAAAAGTTAAGCCTAGAACTGTACCCGGGGTGAAGATTACTGAAGAAGAAGAGGGGTAACAGATGATTACTCCCTTTCAGGTGCAAGGAGTTGACCCTACACTTCTTCCAACAACTATCTCCATGATTCAAGCTATTGGTGCTGGTTTATGTGGTGTCCCACTTCAGGAGTTAACTCCAAAAAAGCTCTGGGCCCCTCTCCAGGAAGAAGAAAGCCCTAACAGTGTTTAACTGTCATCTTTTATTATCTATTGTAATATTTATGTTTCTAAAACAATGGGTTATTTTGTGTTGGAACATAAGGGGCTTAAATGCTAAGGACAAACAATTAGCCCTTATGAATGCTATAAATGAGAGTGGCTGTTCTGTGTTATGCCTGCAAGAAACAAAGAAGGAATCTTTTGATGTGGCTTTCATTAAATCATGTTGTCCCAAAAGATTTGATGATTATGTATATGTTCCTTCAACTGGTGCTTCTGGTGGTTTAATCATTATTTGGAATAGTTCTTTATTCTCTGGAATGGTTATGCATTGTGAACAATTTGCTATTTCTGTTCATTTTACCTCAACACAGTCTACTCAAACCTGGACATTAATTAATGTGTATGAACCATGTGCTGGAGAAAGGAGAGAGCAATTTGTGAAATGGCTATTTCAGCTAAATATTCCTGATGATGAAGACTGTATAATTATGGGGGATTTTAATTTTATTAGATCTCCTAATAACAGAAACAAACCTGGAGGAAATGTCAATGACATGTTAATTTTTAATGATTTCATAAGGGAGCAAAATCTGACTGAACTGCCTATTAAGGGAAGGCAATACACTTGGAGCAATATGCAGGATGATCCTGTTCTTGAGCAACTAGATTGGTTTTTCACTTCTATCCATTGGACTACAAGTTATCCAAATACGGTTACTCCACAAGGGAAGCCAACATCAGACCACTCCCCATGTATTGTCACAATTCAAACAAAGATTCCTGGAAGTAAAACTTTTAGATTTGAAATTACTGGGTTGCTCATCCTGGCTTCCTAGAAACAGTATCCAAAAGTTGGGAGAAGCCAACCTTCAAAAAGAATTGTGCAGCCAACATTAATGCTAAGTTCAAAAGACTAAGGTATGATTTGAAATTTTGGAGTAAATCTATCTCCAAACTTTCAATTTGTATTGATAATACAAATAAAGCTTTAGCTGATTTGGATAATCTTGAAGACAGAAGAGGTCTTTTTTGTCATGAAAAGAATTTCAGGAAAATCTTAAAGGTACACTTGGCCAGATTGTTAGAATATCAGAATATATATTGGAAAAAGAGGTGTACAGTAAGATGGACAAAATTTGGGGATGAGAACACAATTTTTTTTCATAACTATGCCACTGAAAGATATAGAAGGAACAATATAGCCTCAATCAGACTCTCTGATGGATCATTGGTGACAGACCATGTTGACAAGGAGGAGATCTTCTATCAAACATATAAAGAAAGACTGGGCTCTGCAACTCAGCCAGCTATGGTTTTGGATTTAGAAAATCTTATTACCCCTACACCTATACTTGATATACTATCTGCTCCTTTTAGTAAAGAAGAAATTGATAAAGTGGTTCAGGAAATGCCAACTGATAAAGCACCTGGCCCTGATGGTTTTAATGGCCAATTTCTCAAGATTTGCTGGCATATTATTAAAGGGGATATTTATGAACTATGTCTACAGTTCCATGAAGGAAATCTAAACTTGTAAAGAATTAACATGGGCCACATTGCTCTAATTCCAAAGATTGGCTCCCCTGAAAATGTTAATGATTACAGGCCCATCACTCTTCTGAACTATATACTAAAACTTATTACCAAAATACTGGCAAATAGACTACAGAAGGTAGTCCTTCAGATTGTGCATAAAAATCAATATGGGTTTCTTAAAGGGAGAAACATACAAGATTGCTTGGCTTGGGCTTTTGAATTTATTTACCAATGTGATACTTCAAAAAAGGAAATCATGTTATTAAAATTGGACTTTGCCAAAGCCTTTGACACTATTGATCACTCTGCTATGATCAAGATTATGAGACAAATGGGATTTGATGAAAAATGGTTGAAATGGATTGAAATTATTTTTGGGACAGGTAAATCAGCCATCTTATTGAATGGGGTCCCTAGCAGACAATTTCACTGTATGAGAGGTGTTAGACAAGGAGATCCTCTTTCTCCTCTGATTTTTGTTCTTGCTGCTGACTTATTACAGTCTGCCATCAATAAAGCTTTCAGGGAAAATATTTTACATGCTCCATTCTCTTCTGACTTTGGACAAGATTTCCCAATTGTACAATATGCTGATGATACATTAATTATCATGCCTGCCTGCATTGATCAAGTTCATGTCATGAAGGAGATTCTTCAGAAATATGCCACTTCTACTGGGCTGACAATCAATTTTCAAAAGTCCAACATGATACCTATTAATCTTTCAGAGAAGAAGACTAAGGAAATTGCAGATATAATTGGCTGTACTGTGGCCTCTATGCCCTTTACATATCTTGGTCTGCCATTGGGAACTACCAAACCTACTGTATATGATTTAATGCCTCTGGTGGATAGGATTGAAAGGAAAGTTTCAGCTTCGTTTTTAATGATGTCATATAGTGGAAGGGTTTCAATTATAAATTATTTATTGGCCTCCATTGCAACTTTTGCAATGTGTCCAATTAAATTACCAGAGAAAATCGTAAATCATGTGGAGAAAATTCAAAGACACTCTCTATGGAACAAAAAATAGAGGATGGAGAGAAATATTATTCACTGACAGCATGGGACAAAATTTGTAAACCAAAGAAGAAAGGAGGATTGGGAATTCTTAATCTTAGAGTACAGAATGATGGGCTCTTATTAAAATATTTGCATAAATTCTATAATAAAGTTGACACTCCATGGGTCACTTTTATTTGGAATACTTATTATACTGATAAGATTCCCCATGCTCTATCTCCTAGAGGATCATTCTGGTGGAAGGATGTTTTTAAACTGTCTCACATTTTTAGAGGTATTGCTTTGAGCTCTATTGGCAATGGCACTTCAACTTTATTTTGGAAGGACAATTGGCAACATGGGGTGTTTGAAGATAGCCACCCCAGGATTTTCTCCTATCTCAGAAAAGAAGACATGTCTGTTCAAGAATTCCTTTCATCAAATTTGTTACGCAATACCTTTTTCCTGCCTCTCTCTCCTGAAGCCCTGGAGGAATTAAAAGATATTCAGAATATCTGTAAGGAGGTAACAATGACCCAAGACAATTCAGAAAAATGGTCATACGTTTGGGGAAATGACAAATTCTCCTCAAGTCTATACTATCAATTATATTTCAAGGACTTGGAGCCACACATCGCCTTTAAATGGTTATGGAAATCCAGATGCACCCCAAAAGTCAATTTTTTTGGATGGCTAGTCCTATCAGACAGACGTAACACCAGAAATATGTTAAGAAGGAGAAATTTCTCTCTAAGTTCAGGTTATGATTGTCCAATGTGTGCCAATCCTCCAGAAGAAACTATAGAACATATGCTTTTTGAATGCCCCTTTAGTAAATCTTGTTGGGACCTTCTCCATATAATTTGGACTTCGGGAGCTACAAGAACTACAAGATTACAGATAATCGAACTAGGGAAGGCCTCCTGGAACCAAAAACTGTACATGGAAGTTGTTTTACTAGGAGCCTGGAACATCTGGAAAGAAAGGAATAATCTACTATTCAATGGTATTCAACCAACTTTAGATTCCTGGAATACTAGACTAGTATTAGACTTGAATCTTTTAGTCCATAGGACTAAGGAGGATCTTCATCCTCATATCCAAAACATTATTTCCTCTCTGTAATCTTCTTTTTACCTTTATTCGGCTGGGCATTGCCCATTGTAAAATATGTAAAAAGACCTCTGGGATTTCTATTTAATGGAAAAATAGTAGGAGCCTTTCCTACTGTTAGAGATTCAAAAAAAGGGCAATTAGCCCTTATCTAGTGTTTTGGTTAACTATGACATCGGAGTTAGAGAATGGACTAATGTTTCTATTAGCTTATCTACAGGTGAGAGTCCACAGGTTGTTGGTGATAGGTGATGGGTGACCCCCCATTCGTTTCTTTATGAAGATCCGGTGGTGTTGTTTATTATTTTCTCTTATTTACTCTTGAGTCAAATAGGAAACACCGCACTATTAAGAGGGATGATCTCGATGTGCTCTTTGGGGATGTTCTACACCAAATATACCTATCATCATCCACCACCACCACCACACACACCCATTCGAATAAAGATAGAAAACAACCTTGAAAATTGAGTAAAAAAGGGTTACTGCGAAATCGGCAAAAGCGCTGGCGGCGCCGATGCTGTCGCCGGAATTTCTGGTCGCCACCGGAAATTCCCGGTGCACATCGATATGGCTTACAGAATAGCCTTTCGATTGTTCACCGGGAATTTCGGTCGCCGCCGAAAATTCCGGCGTGTGGTCCGGTCCACCGAAGTTGTCGCCAGAAATTCCGGCGAGCAACCCGGTCCGACCGGACTTATTGCCGGTTTTGTCGCAGGAACCCCCAAACGGCTCTTTTTCCACCCATACTATGTATACCCCTTTCTTCTCAACTATGAGGTTAGTCATTTCAGTATAACATCCATTTCTTGAAGCTCTCTCTCTCCCCCATTGTTGAAACACAAAAGCTTGAGGATCTCCCATTCTACCCAACCAAACCCAAATCCCTTTGGTAGAAAGGAAGAGGAGGTCCCGATCTACGTTTCCACCAAGCCAAAGTTCATTCCCCCTTGAGTTCATCGAGTTAGCTTGATACTTTTGGGTTTGTGGGAAACCCTAGGCGGCTAGGGTCGCCCGGAGGCATTCGGCTTGTGATTTGCTCCGTGGAAAGTTTGTGAGGGTTTGGAGACTACCTTAAAGTCTACCATGAGTAAGTGAGTTATTCCTTCGTGGGATAGGCTCGAAGAAGAAGGTGAGCCTTTGTGGCGCGTGAGGAATCTTTCGTGGAACCTCACACCTCTCCAACGTGACGTAGCCCCCTTCCTAAAGGTGGTCAACACGAGAATACATCTTCGTCTCTGCGTGCTTCGGTTATTTCTTAACCGATCTCTTACTTGTGTTGTTTACCTTGTGATAGCCTTCGAGCTTGAAGTATCTTGTTCATCATCTAGGTTGCCTCACCTTGTTTGCTTTTAGGCTCATTTATATTCCGCAAAGCCTAAAACTTGCAAAAGATTATAAAGAATTTTATAGAAACCTATTCACCCCCTCTCTAGGTTAACCATCTTACACTTTCACCATCCCCGACATCACCAGAGGCCTGGACCCCGTCCCTGCCCTGCCAGGTCACCGACTCTTGCCTCCTAATCTTCCGCATCGCGCAACCGTCGTCTGACGGTTGCGCCTCCTCTACTCGTGCTCAGCCAAGATCCGTCCTAGCTACGGCTCTGCCTCCTCCGCTCGTCACTTCCTTAGTCCAAGTGTCCAACTGCAGAACTCTAGATGACTGCTCTTTGTCTTGGCTGCGGCTCCCCCTTGACTAGGTAAATATTCAGATTTTTTTCGATAGTTCAATTGAATTGATTTTGGTTTATCATGTTTTAGGAACAAAAGAAGAATAGATTTTATCTGGTGATCCCAAAATCGCACCAATCAATAAATATAAATCATCAAACGAAGGAAACTCATCAAGCAAGCTACAAATACTGAATCAACTCCACAAAGTGGACCGTTGACAATGGATATTAATATGTTCACCTTTGCAAGTGTACCAATTTTTTTGTGATATTATACCAGAGTTTTTTTGTACTAATTTCTTTCCTCTTAGTTTTTGGCGGCCTAGGGGTTGCTCTATTTCTAGATCCTCCACTGATGACCAAGTAGAGAATAAGGAGGTCAATGGGCCGTCCAGCAGCACCCATGACGCGACAGCCCACTATGGATATGCCATGGAGGGGTTATCCCACCTTCACCGTCTGGTTGGCCTATATCTTTCACGCACCGCTTTTTGACATGCCTACAATAGGGAAAATCCCTACTGTGTCATTTTATCTTTATTAAATATATAGGGGGAATATTTACATCGTGCCTTCCCACAAAGCCACTAAATTGTTCATAATGTATCTAGCCATGCTTGCATCCCTTCTTTCAAACTTGGTTTTGCCCTATGCAATATCTGAACAGTAAGTTTTAAATTTACAAATGCATCTAGGTATAGATGGGATCATTTGTTCAAAGATGGAGTCATTTCTTTGGTCTCATAGGCTCCAACATCAAGTGATAAAAATCTCCATGATGAACTCCATTGAGTATCTTACTTTTATATCACTAATCATATCATGTAGGGATAGATCATTGTTCCATTCAATTCCTAATGCCCACCAGAAACTTTGGCTGAAAGAACATTCGGAGAAGAGATATATCAATGTTTCATCTCGGAAAGTGTCACATAGGACGCAGTCATTATATTCCACATAAAAGTTCTTCTTGTCCATGAGATATTTCATGTCGAGCCTTTTGTGAAGTAATAGCCAAGCAAAAAATGTCATGGGAGATTACAGGTTTTCCAAATGTCAAGAATAGGTTCTGGTGTATCATGTTCACCAATCAGTTTCCTGTAAATCATTCTTGTCGGTAGGCTGCAGTACATCCATGAATGTCCCATGTGTCAGGCTCATGTGAGTCTCAATTTTGTTAAAGTCATCATGGAGACTGCAATTCTTGGTGAGCAATAATGGAAAGTGAAAGTTGAAACAAGTAATATGTTGAGGCCATAGCAAGGGCTGTATTCACAGTAATATTTTCACCGAGAGCAAAATAATGCAGGTACGGGTACTTGTCTTCTTTAATTTTATCATCATGCCATTTGTCCTACCAGAGTGCAATAGTTTTTCCATCACCAATACTGCCAGATGTGATTTCTTTAAAAGATTCAAATTGTGCAAGACAATCCTTCCACCAAAAAGATCCCCTAGAATATCTATATATACCCCCTTATATTTTATTTCGTGATGCGTAGAGGCGGATATGTGAAACCTAGAAATACAAAGTTTGTAGTTCATCGCTGGAGGAAGATTGAAGGGGGGATCCTACCAGAATTGCCTTTGAAATCCTCTCCTCCTTGACCAACGCCTCCATGTCACTCTCCACTATGAGAGAAGAGTAGTCCACCCCCTATACTATGGATTTGTGGTGGTAACTTGATCCAAACTCTCCATGTATTACCGTTGTTTTAATATGTATGAGCCGCCCTACATAATTACGGTTCAATATATGCAATTACTATGGTGGATATTTGATTATGAGATGATGAATTTGCTGTTATGTTGAGATATTTATAGATACATATTGTACTCTTGTTTTGTTTTCATATAGATAGGGTTGCACTATGGCTTGTTGAAGTAGATGCGGGATGACCTTGTCAGAAATGAAAGTCTAGCGTGCACGGTAGATCCCGTGCATAGCTAGACCACAAGATGGCGTTGTGATTCGGACATGAAGGACCTCCTTCCGTTATATTATCTTGTACATTTTTTTGACTTGGTTACTTTATGTCACATAAATCACATTTACTATACATCTATTGTGTGCATGCAAACTTCCTCTCTTCTCTCACCCGTTATGGCTTTGTTAAAAGATTCAAAACTTGTTTATACCTTATATTTTGAATTAGATTTTTATTTTATGTTTTTATTGCATATTTCTGATCCAAATGACAAGGACTTCAAAATAAGACAAATTTTGAATATGTTTTGCCAAGTTTAAAAAAAATCTTTGAAACATAATGGATCTCTATGAAACTTGGTGAAACTACATGTACACATGCAAAATAAAGTTACACAATAAGACAGATTTTTATAATTTACGTGTAAAAAAAAGATTGATATAATTTTCTCATAAAAAACTCGTTATAATTTTTCCCATAAATGTAACAAAATATATTCAATATAACAAGATTATTTATTAAATGGTGAATTGAGATAAACTATTTTGAAATGTTGTAGTATATTGTCAAGCAATAACTCACGATATCACACAATGTAACATTATGATACACCATGGTACACAATGCTACTCTTTTATGCATATAAAATAAAACAGGTGACCACGGAATACGACAAGTTTAAAAATATCTTGTTTCATAAAGTATCATCAAGTGTCATATTTTGAAATTTAAGACTTTTCAAAACATATGCAATATTGGACTTGCTTTGAAGCTCTCATCGTTAGGAACTCAAATGTTCGAACATAATATAAGTTAGAGTTTTAATCCAAAAATGCGGAGGTTTAAAGTTTAGGAATGGATTAATATGCATGCAAGAGATGAATGTATAGTACAAATTCTGCATGTAATAGTACATATATGACAGGACTAGATGAGAGAGAAAAGTGGGCCCATGCGTTATATCCCGTGCATGGTAGAAACGCTGCTCTCATGACCTTGTTCTTTATATGCATGCTATAGGGAAGTTATGGAGACCTCAAAAATATATGCAATGGTTGGGCACTGGGCTTAATTCATCCCCTTCCTTGTGCACAACTGTTCTTAGGATCAATCACTAGGGGCCTAACTGCGCGTGTACATGACTGCACCTATTTACGGCTCCATCTTAGATTTAATCTATGTAATTTTTGGAGCCATGAGACCATGTGAAAAGTGATGATTGGTTATGTGATCATGCATAATATGAGAGCATGATGAGAGCCTCTATAACCAAGGGTGGAGATTTGAGGGCCAACCAGTTGAGCCAACGTCATCTTCGATATCGTTTGACGAGTTCTTCCATATGCATCATAAGATCCATGATCGGAATGCTCACAATCGACGTCAAGCGGATTTGATTGAGCATATATAAGCTCGCATATAAAACTAACTAGTCATCACCTTTAATCTTATTTGTTTGTGAACTATGTTTGCTCGTAAACTATGTTGTTTATTTATTTGTTTAAATTTTATTTGATTGTGAAGTACACCATTGTTTTCAGTTCAAAATAGCTAGATTGCTTGACATGTAAAAAAGAACCCAAAAAAGAACCGATGACCAGCACAGATCAAATGGGTCTCCTCGTTGGACACACCTCTGCCTAAAACGAACCAGCTGCGAACAATGGTCTTTTGGCTTATCCCTAGCCGACACATAAAGACCAAAACGAACAGACGGGTCACCTCATCGGAGATGCCGTAAGGTGCCACTGGAGATGGTTTGCTGCACTCACGCTTGCTGACGTGTCACCTGCTTGTGAAGAGCTGTTAAAAAACTTATGTTTTTATTAAGAGCGCGGCATGGGACTGAATGCAGATGCCCATCAGCTGGTAGAGCCCAGTGCGTGCATGAGAGATCATGACAAGTAAGCAAAACCTGGGAGCAAACGTGTAACTCTGGAGAGCGCCGAGAACATGGTAGACTGAACCGGTGAATGATCTGGAAGTACTCCTATAGCTTAGCCTGCTGGTTCAAAATTCAAAACCTGCTTCAGGCGCGCGCGCCTACAACGAAATCTTCAGACGAGGTTCACGGACCCCGAGTCGGCAGGCAGTCTGTAGTGTATTCCAGACAAGTTTACCACATGTTACCACGTCGCCCATGTCAGTTCGCCCCCCGCCGCGTGTCCGACCGCGGCGTACCGCGTGTCACTCCCAGCTCCCTTCATAAAGCTCCGCCTCCAGCCAGCTGCGGAACCAAGCTCACGCACGCACACTTGTCTTCGATCGTCTGTCTCCACAGCCACTCCCCTCGCCGGCCACTCACAGTTCACTCGCCCACAACGCTAGTCGCTAGCCATGGCCCCGAAGCGGCGCGGACGCAAGGTGGTGAGCTCCGTGGTGAAGACCAAGGTGGTGAAGGAGACCCTCCAGGTCGCCACTACCATCCTCCCCGACTCCGACACCCAGCCGGAGCCGGAGGTCGTCGACGTCCACGGCTCCACCGCCGTCCGCGTGGTGGAGGTCACCACCCCCGACGGGGAGGCCCCCGCGGCCAAGAAGCCCAAGAAGGGCGGGAAGGGGCAAGACGACGCCAGCCCCAAGTCGCCGGAGCCGCCGGTGGTGGTGCCGGTGTCCGCGCAGAGCCAGGAGACGCAGGAGGACCCCTCCAGCTACAAGGACCAGCCCGAGCAGAGGACGACCGGGAAGCCAGAGGCGGAGGAGAAGAAGAAGAAGCCGGCGCCGGAGGCTCCGGAGACGCCGACGCAGAGGAAGCCCAAGTCCGGCAGCAGGAGATCGACGGCGCTGAAGAAGGAGGGATCGTCCAAGCAGGGCCGTCGCCGGCGCGGGAGCGCGCCGGAGATGGGGTACAAGACGTTCGTGTACCGGGTGCTGAAGCAGGTGCACCCGGACCTGGGCGCGTCGGGGAAGACCATGGAGATCCTGGACATGATGATGGCCGACATGTTCGAGCGCCTCGCCGAGGAGGCGGCAAGGCTGGCCAAGCACGCGGGGCGCGCCACGCTCACCTCCCGCGAGGTGCAGAGCGCGGTGCGGCTCGTCCTGCCGGGGGAGCTCGCCGTGCACGCCATCTCCGAGGGCACCAAGGCCGTCACAAACTACATGTCACGCTCGCGCGACTGATCTGCTGCTAGATATGGCGGCAGTCGGGTCTCCTCGCTAGCTTAGTGTTAGTGAGCAGGAGCTAGGACTTGACAAGAATGGTTTGGTAGTTGTTCAACTAGTTAGTGTCAGTGGCTGTTGATGTAGTAGTACTAGCACTAGTTCCTGGTTAGATTTTGTTGTAGCTAGATTAGCCGATGTAGGTGATCTATGGCTTGTCTGTCTTCAGTTCAGTTTGTGGTAGTGAATGTGTTCACTGAGTACCTGAGTGACTGCTTCATGATTGTTTTTCTTTTGTCCCGACGGTACAAGAGCATAATAATAGCCAAAAGAAGAAACCATCCAAACCGCATCATCACTCGGCAAGAATCCTACTGATTCTGTGCCATGGCAAAAGGAATCAGCCGCGCTACGGCCCTTCGAACACACTACCATGGCCTGCCGTCAGGGAATAGTAAAGATGGCAAGCGTAGCAAAACCTCTTTGCTTATCGCTTTGAAAACAACATCGTTTTCACATATCTCTGCAGATCCTTTTCTTTCGATTACGATGATCACTTGCTCAGGCTGTAACTCGTATATTTTGGATTGAGTTTGTTTTTTAATGGAGTATATTTTGGATTGGAAGGAAAGGGAGAGCCACGAGCCCGTGCTGCATCAGGCTTGATCCTTGCCGGCCCATCCGTATTGGCCTTTCTCCAACCACAGCCCGAACAGAGCCGCTCAAAACACAGGTTGTGCTATGCGCTGTACACAGGTTTAGTCCCACCTCGACGAGCGTGACCAGGACGGAGGCCAAAGCACGGTATAAAACTAGACCCTGGGCGTCGTTGAGAAGCATACCTTTCTCGGCCTTTTGGCTAAGATCAAGTGTAGTATCTGTTCTTATCAGTTTAATATCTGATATGTGGGCCAAGTGCCCACAACGATATTAAATTTATTTTTTGTGGGGTAGGGTTCACCACAGTAGCTTGCTGCTGGGACCCTAACGTGTCGCCCAGGCGTTGCACTACTGCCTGGGCCTGGCGCACCCCAACCAAAACGAATTATAAAGTTTGTCTGCATCGTGGCTTAGAAGTTGGCTTAGTCTGAACCCAAAACTGAGGAGCCGCAGAGGATCGACCAGCGGTCGTACCTCGTGAACACGGGGTTGCTGTTCAAGTCGCAGGCGTCCTGCCCCCCTTCCCCTGTGGAGGACGATGGCAAAGAGGTTTTGTATGCGGCTGATGGGTATAAGATGCTTTCTCTTGCAGTGAGGCGAATCAGGGTGAAGAGTTGTAGTACTATATTCTTTGTAAATGGATAAATGCACGTCTCTACAACACCATATATATACAGCCTTCAGTAGCTTACTTAAAGATCACTCTTTAGCTGAATAATACATACATCTCTTCTTGAGTATATACAACGCGGTACAATACAAACGAATAGTACAACAAACAGCGGGATTTATGGTCGTAGATGGGATAGGATACATGATGGCAGCTGCTATCCAGTGAGCAGCTCCAATGGTATTATCTACTCCCTTCGTCCATAAACAAGTGACGTGACTTTGTTAGTACATTCAAATCTAGATAAAACCAAGTCATTTATTTCTGGATGGAGGGAGTAGTACGTAGAGTATCACTAACCATGTTTATCGTGCAATGCTCCTCAGAGGAATAAGGGAAAGCCCTTCTGTGATTGCGGCATTCTGAATTAGCCCATCCAATCTGCCTTCGTTCATTGTCATACACAACTAACTTGCCGCGCAGGGAAACATCTACATGTAAACCCGGCAAGGATTAGCCGATACCCAAACAAAATCATCCTTGTGTTTTCAGTTCCTTTAAGTTTGAGAGGAGGTTGAGGACGCCCAAGCAAATCTCAACCAGGAAATGGTCATGACATCCACATGTAAAACCAGGAAATGATCATGGCAAGATTGACAGACTTTATCCATTAGATTGCACATCCACAATTACTGATTGGTGAAAGGATAAGAGAAGAAAACCATTGGTTCCGATTCGATTTGTGAATGTTAAATTTCAATCAGATTAGTTTTTGCTCCTTTCTGAAATTCTGTCTGGCAGTCAGCTGCTAGTTGCCAAGAGAAGAAACCATCCAAAGCGCGCAGGAACAGCGCCACCACGTGCGGTGCAGCACAGCACCGCCCGCCCACCACAGCATCGTGTATTCGGAATTGATTGGTCTATCGGCTCCACTTCGCTCACAAGAATCCCACCGATTCTGCGCCGTGACAAAAGGAGCCTGACGCTCCAGCCCTTCCAAAACACACACACCCTGTCTGTCACGGGCGCTCTTACTCGTCTCGCTCACACTATCACTGGGCAGGCAGGCCAAATTAGGAGCTCGAGGAAAGAGACCGGCCGGGAAGCAATGGCTTGCCGGCGGCGGTGTGGCTGCAGGGAGGCGGTGCTGTGGGCGGCGCTGTGGCAGGCTCTCATCCTGCCATGGACGGTGGGAGCGAGCACGCCGGCGAAGGCTGTCGGGCCTGTGTCCAGGGCGGAGGACGCACGGCTGTTCCACATATACTACGGCCAGGGCTTCAAGGTCATCAAGAACACCTGGGACGGCAAGAGCTACCTCCTGATGCAGGTTCAAATTCACACTCTTTTTCAGCGTTAACTCATCTGTCTTGCTCCTACAGGACAATGGCGTTTGTACTAGTACTATGATGCATGCTACGACTTTGCAGAACACGTCCAAGATGGCGGCCAAGACCAAGTACTGCACGGGGAGGATCAAGTCGTTCGTCATCCCCATCGCCAGCTACTCCGTCGACACCATGGCTTCTCCAGGTAGGGAGCAGTCAGTGCACCGTGTATCAAGTGTATGGGAACGACAGAATTTATCAGAGTAAGTAATGTAGTTTCCACCTTTGCTTTGCTTGCAGTGTCATTCTTCGAGGTGAGCAAATGCAGGAGCTAGCCAAATTCAGATCATTGCACAAGAGAACCGTAGCTACCTTTTACTATATTCTACATAAATACATGATATCGACAAAAGCAAGCAACAACAAAAACTCAAAAAGGGAAAGATCCTCTGTTCAGTATTTGTAGAGTTTTAGTATGCTTTGTGTTTAGAATGCTGCATCTATTTGAGCCCAAGAGTACCGTTGGCATGTATGCAGCTACTTGGAGTGCTGGAAAACTTGAAGGGGATAACCTCAGCTCAAGTTGCCTCTCAGTGTGTGCTCCAGGCATATGCAAGTGGAAATGTGCAGCTTGTGAACAGGACAGACGCACGGAAGCTCTCGCAATTTAGCACACACTTCATGGGCAGTACAGATGAAGATAAAGGCTGCAATTTTGCAGCTTATGTACCCTCAGAAGAGGATACACCCTTGCAGGTGAATCACTACCTGGCATTTCTGATCCATTTGCAAGGTATGGGAAGATTTCACTCTATCTACACTTCAGAAACTGATATTGCTTCTGTCCAGAGGGCTGAGTGGATCAAATACCTGGGAACGTTCACAAATTCCGAAGACAGGGCTAATGCAGTATATGACGCAGTTAAGACCAGCAAATGTAACTTTATCTCGAAAAGGGTGATTCTGGAAACAAGTTTTTGTCTACTAGCTAGGGGAGATAATTTATGTACTGCTCTCTCCGTTCCATATTAAATGTCGCTGATTTAGTACAAAGTTGCACTAAAGCAGCTGACACTTAATATGGAACAGAGGCTGTAGTAGCTTGTAGAAATTTACATGTCTATTTCTTCATTCCTCTAGCAAATTAAGATAGTTGTGCCTAATGCAGATTAAGACAAACTATTTGTGCTTAAGCAAAGCAGCTGCGAACCTCAGCGCCCGATTCAAACCGATTGTAGCATGGATTGAATACTCGGAGGTATGCAACTTGACATCAATAGAATCATGCATTTCTGATCCATCTAAGCAAAATTTTCACCAAAATACGAATAATTGATGATCATCAATGTACTGTATCTACTACTGTAGGAAGTGTGGACATTTGTCAAAGAAAGTTACAAGTTACAGGTAGCATCAATTTGTATTGCAGCAGTTACAATTTTTTTTTAAAAAAGTGGACAACTGATGTGCATTTCTGCATTTATTCCATGGGCAGTATGTCACAGATGCAGGCGCAGAAATAGTTGATGCAACTATTACTGATAAGAGATTCAACATTTCCGATCCTGAGGATATGGACAACCTACATGCTATTCTTTGTGTGAGTACAAATAATTATGAACCAAATGCCACACTACTGCTAAAACGTCAGCCAGATCAACATTTGAGATGATGCTAAAAAAAACAATTTTCTACTATTTGACTCTGATTTTATATGAACTTTAACATTGTAAAACTAACTTGATCACTTATATAAGAAAACATTCTGTGAAATGACAAATGATCTATTGTCTCACAATTGTTTACTACCATCTAACCAAGTTTGGTTCATCCTTTCAGACAGTAGATGTGGTCATAGATCAGACATCTGCCTCAGATCCTGCAGAGTACAAGCTATCCACATTTCTGGAGAATATTAATGTGGGCCGTGACTCTTGTTTCAGTTTTATTACTAACCAAAGTATATGGAGATTTGACAAGAGAATAGGAGTTTCAAAGACACTTGGTAATGACAGTTACCTTTCGTGTTTATACACAAGAAAATATCTATGTTTAGTCAGTGTGATATGCCCGAACCCGAATGTGTCATATGGTTTCATGTAGTAATGGTCTAACGAATTATCTTGTTTTTATAAGATTGGTTTGATGGAGCTATGTCCCAGCCCCAGTTGGTTCTGGCTGATCTAATAGAAGTTTTCTTCCAAACGGGAAACTATACAACAATTTACTTCAGGAACCTTGCAAAGGTATGTGATTTGTTTTCTCCAGGTTAATTTTTTCCCTTCTATTAAATTAAACCAGTATCTCCATAGGAAAGGATGTTGACTAGGACCATTATAATTACTCAGGAAGAGGGGGTCACAGAACTAAACCCTGCACTGTGCAGTAGGAGCATATCCACGCCAATGGAGCCTACGATCCTGTCCTGCCAATGACGCCCCTAGATGAATATTATTACAATTCAAGCTACTGTGCTCGCAAAACAGTGGAAGTGTGGAACTATTCTAATTTTGTAGGTTACTGACAAGGTGGCTTGACCGCCAGTGTTTGTTAAGCATGTTAGACTGCATACTTGACAGAGACATATCACTATAGTCATCCATTGACTTACCCAAAAGCAAAAGCCTATCTTTACCTGTCGATCATCTGATAAAGTGGTTACAGAACCAATACCAGCTTGTTTCAGGAATAATATCACTTGAGAATGACTAAACTATTCTTGGTACAAATATTTACAGTTTTATAGAATGATCTATCACAACTTCTTTTGAGGCTGATATATGAACTGGTTATGCCTTGTAAGCTCAGTTACTGTCTTACAGGATTAGTTGTGTAGTTTGGGTTTACAGGCAGACAAAAGACATGCAAGAAAAAATTGCAGGACATTCGTGAACAGTAAGATTAGCACAAGTGATACCTTTTGTGTGGTAAATATATGGAAACATGAAACAGGAACTGCAAGAACAACTATAAGTATCTTCTACAAGAGCACACTTTTGTTAGCTTATACTCCATAGTCAGAATTCAGAAACTCACAGCATGGTCAGATTAGATTCAAGACAACAGATTACAATACATTTTGCCTCATATATGTATCATACTACTACGGCTCCAAAGCCATCACAAGCGCATTGAATGGGAATAAGAACAAGCAGCCATACATCCAACTGGAAGAAATTTACCCAATGAAATGCTCTTTTATTCCCAGTAAGGAAACTGCAGTCTATTAGTTTTGATGTAGACAGGTATCTCTATTCATCTCTGTTCCATGACAGGCACACGGGGTCTCCAAGGGTCCTGAGAGAATAACTGAATGTGATTATCTTGGTGCAACAATCAGAGCCATCACTAATAACCAATTGCGAAATTTCATAGAATGGTTCAGATGCAACAAGCTGGTCAGTGGTACTAGAGCTCAACCTTCTAAATCATGTAAAGATAAAAACGCAATTTGGTTCAGTTGTAGTATTTTCCTCATTTCATTGAAATTTTCAGAACCAAGAACTGCATGACTTAATATAATAGAACAAAATACATTCAAGTAGATAACAAAGGGTTTGTGAAAGTAAGTGGTATGAACGCTTCAAAACATGTTTCGGATGGATAAATGGTATGTCCATTAATAGCAGTGAGATAATTATGGAACATACCTTGGCTTAACCATGTACAGAACTATGAATCCCAAAGCAACGGAAAGGCACAAACCACCAATAGTCAGATACGCAATACCAATGAAGTTATTTCTTCCTCCAATCCAAGATGCAGTAGAAAGGACCACCGCTTTAGATCCTCCAAAACTGTACGTGTTATAGTTGTTCTGTATAACGACAGTTATAGTTTCATTTGCCATGATATCTTTCTCAATTCTGCCATATAGCTTTCTGAAAGTTGGGAGAGCAGCAGTTCTCATCCAAACAATGAGATCTTCTTGCTCACTTAACTAAAAAATGGGACAAGAATAATAATTAATGGGTACAATATCTCGAAGATGATGCGTAGAACAATGATAACGGAGATCTGCCATAGTCCAGAAAGAGGAAAATTCCACGTACCGGTATGCTCTCATTTAGCTTAGCACCACCTATGAAACTTCCCTTCTGGAAGTTACTAGGGTAGATATCATTGCTGAATCTATCCTTCTTGTCACTCTTCCAAGCTATATCCTTTTTATTCACATCAATAGTCTTCCCATTGACCTTAACTGTAAATGTGTCGTTGAACAGACTCCAAGCAGCAAGGCCACATGGAACAATTGGAGCTCCATCAGTGGTATAATTTTCAGGACCACATTCTTCTCCCAAATGCACATTCTTATACCGCAGTTGTTTGACATTTCGACTTGTCACATAACTTGGATAAGAGGGCAACAATTGGTCTGAGTATGTCAACATAATTTGTTCTGACAGGAAACTATCAAAATAAATACAACAGAATGTAGTAGACAAATGAATACATGCGATCCAGTTCAAAAGTGTCATACTAAAATGCAACAGGAGGGAAATGAATTTTCCCAAGTTCTTTGCAGACCACAGATTGAGAACCACACGGGGAAGGAATATCATTTTTCCATAAAGCATTTCATTTGGGAATATACCTTCGATGGTTTTGATAGAAGTTGCTGATCTGGTAATACACATGGATTGGACTCTTCATGTATTTATGCGCCTGAGAGGCATACAATAACCGGTTAGTTCATTAAAAAATCAGGATATTAGAACATTGCATCTTAACATCACAAGCAATAAGGGATCACAAGTAATAACTGAGAAAACATTTTAATTGCAAACTCACAGTCAAATTGAGTGTGCATGTTTTGTCAATCTTGGAGTTCTGAATGAACCCGATCTTGTCATCCACAGGCGCACAGCTTATATCATATCTCCCCACCAGTTCAGCAACCTGCATCACAGCGAAGGTACGAAATAAACAAATGCACCATAAAGAATCAAAACCAATATGATCAAAGACATTTGCACCTAACCTCTTGTGATGCATTCAGAGACGCAAGCCCAATCGGAATGAATAGGAAGGCCATGAGAGAGAAGGTTGTAATGACCTACGCATGGTGAAGTATCATCACACGGAAGGAGCACATAAATTTCATGTGTAATGGAGCAAATGTAAATCTGAAAGACAAAAGAAATTGGTGACTGGGATAGTTACAGTTTCAGGTGTCAGTACTGGCTTCCATGCTGGAAGCTCCTGCTGCGAAAACTTAGAATCTGCACATAGAATGAACCAAACCATACACGTCAATTTTTTTCTTGAAATAGTACTTTAAGTAGAAAGATCATTTTACAGATAAGACATCTATTCAGGATTAAATAAATATATAAAGGTGGCAGGGGGCAAGAAATACATTTGGGCCTATTGGTTTTCCTTGAGTCCCCATCCAATTCCGAAGGATCCATCTGCTCGAGCAGCCAAACTGGAGGCAAAAATAAAATAAGTTTCATAAATTTATTCAGAGAATAAGCAAATGCAATTAGAATCGGGGAACAATTGGAATATATATATACTTCGAAATAAAAACACACAATAGTCAAAGCCACGGTCCACTGAGACCAACTGCTGTGGTGCAAAGGGGAATTTGGAGTGATCGGGGCCCACCTGATGCTACACAAATGATAGAAAAAGACCCCGTCCCTTTCTCTAATCATCAAGCCCTAACTAATGACCCGCCCATGACTGTCAGTCTCTTCTACGGTCTCTCCCAGTTCCTGTCTAGTCTAAACCGAGATCATTACTTGATCATGATACCCAATTACCCATAGCCCTAGCAGCAGCATCGCAGAAAAGTATACGCGGCGGCCGCAATCCAATCGCGCGAAGATGACAACGTTTCAAGCTGACACACCGAAACTAATCGCACATAAGGAACTGGAATTTCGTCGCCCGCAAGCGCGGACGAACTCCACAGGACCGCGATTGACCTACCTAAGCGACAGCTGACAAGGGGCGCAACACACGAGAGGGTCGGATGGAAACGGGGAAACTGCTAGGGGTTAGGGGAGGAGCGGCGAGGAGGATCGGGTCGTCCGGCAGCTTACCTGGGAGGGGAAGAGACGGCGGGGATCGACGGTGCGACGGGGTGGAGGAAGGGGGTGGAGAAGGAGAGGGGTGGGGTCTGGGTGGTGGACTGGTGGACGGCGCGCGGTGGACTAAAAGCAGAGAGCGGCTGTGAGAGAAACCCGACGAGGAATGAGACGGCTGTGGCGAGACAGAGACGGCACAGGAGTGTAGGAGCTCTGTGGTGGCACGCCACGCTCTGGCTGAGGCCCATCGGGCCAATTCGGGATTTCGGATGAGCTTTCTTTTTTTCACTCCTTTTCCGGTGCTGGGTTTTGTCTGAGGTCTGTCTTTTTTTATTTCTATTATAGTCATTTTATTCAGTTTTGCTCGGATCTAAAGTTTATTTTCTGTTGTGATTCATGGGCGGGTCATCAGTTAATTGTGACTAATGCAAATAAGATAATTGTGACTAATGCAGATTAAGACAAACTATTTGTGCTTAAGCAAAGCAGCTGCGAACCTCAGCACCCGTTTCAAACCCATAGTAGCAGGGATTGAATACACAGATGTATGCGAGTTTACACCAATGGAATCATGTATTTCTGATCCATTTAAGCAAGAAAATCACCAAAACATAGATATACTTGATGATCATCAATGTACTGTATCTACAGCTGTAGGGAGTGTTGACATTTGTCAAAGAAATTTACTGTACAAGTTACAGGTAGCATCAATTCATATTGCAGCAGTTACAATTTTTTTAAAATTAAATGGTCAACTGATGTACATTTCTGTGTTTACGCCATGAGCAGTATGTCACAGATGCAGGTGCAGAAATAGTTGATGCAACTATTACTGACAAGAGATTCAAAGTTTCCAATCCAGAGGATATGTCAACCTACATGCTATTCTTTGTGCCAGTACTAATAATAATGAACCTAATGTCACGCCTAAACGGTTCTGGCTGATCTAATAGAAGCTTTCTTCCAAACGGGAAACTACACGAGAATTTACTTCAGGAACCTTGCAAAGCTATGTTCTGTGTTTTCTCCAGGCTAATTTTTCCCTTCTACTCACTCTGTTCCAAAAAAATAAGAAAGGACGTTGACCAGCAGCATTATGATTATTCAGGAAGAGGGGGTCACGGAATAAAACCCTGCAATGTGCACTAGGAGAATTGAGCCTGTGATCCTGTCCTGCCAATGACGACCATACATGAACATTAAGACAATTCAAGATACTGTGCTCGAGCGTTTGTTAAGCATGTTCGATCCAAGAGCAAAAGTCGTATCTTCACCTGTCGACCATCTGATAAAGCGGTTACAGAACCAATGCCAGCTTGTTTCAGGAATACTATCACCTGAGAGTGACTAAACTATTCTTTGTACAAATATTTACAGTTTTGTTGAATGATCTATCGCAACTGTTCATGCCTTGTAAGGTCAGTTACGGATTAGTCACGTTGTTTGGGTTAGTCAGGCAAAAGACATTCAAGAAGAAACTGCAGGACATTCGTGAACAGTAAGATTAGCACCACAGATACCTTTTGTGTGGTAAAAATATTGAAGCATGAAACAGGAACTGCAAGAATAACTATGAAATCTGGTACCAGAGCGCACTTTTGTTAGCTTATACTCCATAGTCAGAATCCAGAAACTCTCGGCATGGTCAGATAAGATCTAAGACAACAGATTACAGTACATTTTGCCTCATATATGTATCATACTACTACGGCTCCCTATGAGCCATCACAAGCACGTTGAATGAGAATAAGAGCAAACAGCCATAGATCCAACTGGAAGAAATTTACCCACTGAAATGTCCTTTTATTCCCAGAAAGGAACTTCAGTCTATTAGTTTTGATATAGATGGGTATCTCTATTCATCTCTGTTCCATGACATGTACAAGGGGTCTCCAAGGGTCCTGAAAATAACTGAATGTGATTGTGATTATCTTGGTGCAACGATTAGAGCCATCAGAAATAATCAATTGCCAAATTTCATATAATGGTTATAATTGTTCATATGCAACAAGCTGGTCACAAGAGCTCAAGCTTCTATATCATGGAAAGATAAAAACACAATTTGATTCATCTCTGTTCCATGACATGTACAAGGGGTCTCCAAGGGTCCTGAAAATAACTGAATGTGATTATCTTGGTGCAACGATTAGAGCCATCAGAAATAATCAATTGCCAAATTTCATATAATGGTTATAATTGTTCATATGCAACAAGCTGGTCACAAGAGCTCAAGCTTCTATATCATGGAAAGATAAAAACACGATTTGATTCAATTGTAGTATTTTCTTCATCTCACTGAAATTGACAGGACCAAAAATAGCATTGGCTCAATCAAATAGAACAACATACATTCAACTAGATAACAAAGGGTTGATGAAAGTAAGTGGTATGAACGCTTAAAAACATGTTTTGGATGCATAAACTGTATGGCCAAATACCAGTGAGCAAATTATGGAACATACCTTCGCTTAACCATGTACAGAACTGTGAAGCCCAAAGCAAGGGAAAGGCACAAACCACCAACGGTCAGATACGCAATACCAATGAAGTTATTTCTCCCTCCAATCCAAGATGCAGTAGAAAGGACCACCGCTTTTGAGCCTCCAATACTATATGTGTTATAGTTATTCTGAATAACTACTGTTATATTATCATTTGCCATGATATCTTTCTCAATTCTGCCATATAGCTTTCTGAAAGTTGGGAGGGCAGCGGTTCTCATCCAAACGATGAGATCTTCTTGCTCACTTAACTAAAAATTATGACAAGGAAACAAATAACGAGTAAAATATCTAGAAATTTATGTGTACAACGATGATAATGGAGATCTGCCATATATTCCAGAAAGAGGAAAATTCACGTACTGGAATGCTCTCGTTTAGCTTAGCACCACCTATGAGACTTCCCTTCTGGAAGTTACTAGGATAGATATCATTGCCGAATTTGTTGTTCTTGTCACTCTTCCAAGCTATATCCTTTTTATTCACTTCAACAGTCTCCCCATTGACCTTAACTGTATATGTGTCGTTGAACAGACTCCAAGCAACAAGGCCACATGGAACAATTGGAGCACCACCGGCGGCATGACTTTCAGGATCACATTCTATTCCCAAATGCACATTCTTATACAGCAGTTGTTTGTCATTTCGACTTTTCACATACCTAGGAAAAGAGCGCAACAATTGGCCTGAGTATGTCTAACACAATTTATTCTAACAGGCCAGTATTGATCAAGTTCGACATTGTCTTAATAAAATGCAATAAAGGTGAGAAATGAATTTTCTCAAGTTCCTTGCAAATCACTAATTGAGAACCACATGGGGAAGGAATATAATTTTTCCAATACAGCATTTCATTTTGGAATATACCTTCGATGGTTTTGATAGAAGTTGCTAATCTGGTAATATACATGTATTGGACTCTTCATGTATTTAGGGACCTAAAAGGTATACAATAACCAGTTACTTCATTAAAAAAATTACGATATTAAAACACTGCATCTCATCAGAAGCAATAGCCATCACAAGTAAATATGTAATAACTGAGAAAAAAATTTAATTGCAAACTCACAGTCAAATTGACTGTGCATGTTTTGTCAATGTTGGAGTTCTGAATGAATCCGATCTTGTCATCCACGGGCACACAACTTATATCATATCGATCCACCAATTCGACAACCTACATCACAGAAGGTACATAACAAAATAAATGCACCGTAAAGAATAACAACAGGGAAATCTAATATGATCAAGGAAATTTTCATTTAACCTGCTGTGATGCAAACAGAGATGCAATCCCAATCGGAACAAATAGGACGCCGATGAGCGAGAAAGCAGTAATGACCTATGCATGTACACATATCACCACATACAAGGAGCTCATAAACTCCATGTGTAATAGAGCAAATGCATATCTGAAAAACAAAACAAGTTGGTGACTGTGATAGTTACAATTCCAGGTGTCAGCAGCGGCTTGCATGCTGGAAGCTCCTGCTGCGTAAACTTGGAATCTGCAAACAGAACCAAGAAATAATATCTGTCAATTTGTTGAAATAGTACTTGATCCAAAACAATAAGACCATACAGATAAGGGATCCATTCGAGATAAGATAAATAAGGTGGCGGGGAGCAAAAAGTACATTTAGGCTTATTGATTTTCCTTGATTCGCCATCCAATTCCGAAGGATCCATCTGCTCGAGCAACCAAACTGGATGCAAAAAGAGAATAATTCTGATAAATTTATTCCGAGAATAAGCAAAGGAACAACTGGAATATATACTCCGAAATTAAAACAAAACAGTCAAAGCCATGGTCAAGGAGATCAACTCCTGTTGTGCGCAGCTGAGTCTAATCAAATGATTTGGAGTGATCCGGACCCACTTGATGCTACACAAATGATAGAAAAAGACCCGTCACTTTCTCTAATCGTCATGCCCTAACTAATGACCCGCCCATGACTGTCTAGTCTAAACCGAGATCATTACTTGATAATGATACCCATAGCCCTAGCAGCACCATCGCAGAAAAGTATAAGCGGCGGCCGCAATCCAATCGCGCGAAGATGACGACGTTTCGAGCTGACACGCCGATCCTAATCGCAGATAAGGAACTGGAATTTCGTCGCCCGCAAGCGCGGACGAACTCCACAGGACCGCGATTGACCTACCTAAGCGACAGCTGACAAGGGGCGCAACACACGAGAGGGTCGGATGGAAACGGGGAAACTGCTAGGGGTTAGGGGAGGAGCGGGCGAGGAGGATCGGGTCGTCCGGAAGCTTACCGAGGAGGGGAAGAGACGGCGGGGATCGCCGGTGCGACGGGGTGGAGGAAGGAGAGGGTGGGGTCTGGGTGGTGGACTGGTGGGCGGCGCGCGGTGGACTAAGCAGAGAGCGACGGTGAGAGAAACCCGACGAGGAATGAGACGGTTGTGGGCCTTGTGGCGAGACAGAAATGGCAGAGGAGTGTCGGAGCTTTTTTTTTTAGTGGATAGGAGTGTAGGAGCTCTGTGGTGGCACGCCACTCTATGGCTGTTGGCTGCAGCCCATCGGGCCAATTCTGGATTTGCGATGGGCTCTTTTGTTCTCTCTTTCTTTTCCAGTGCTGGGTTTTGTCTCAAGCCTGACTTTTTTTTTTGGAAATTCTACCAAACTTTAACAATCATCAATAGCAGTACAAATAGTCCTAAAATTAATAAAAATTACAAATAGGTCGTTGGATCACCTAATAACGACTACAAACACTAGCATGAGCCGAAAGCGCGCCGCCGCCCTCGCCCCTCCATCATTGGAGGCGGGCAAAATTTGTCATAATAGAGTTTGTTGTACTAGACGGACCAGAAGTCGTTGTGCTAAGCCCCAAATGACCAGCACACCAGATTAGCAACCATAGCCGAAGATGACAAACATAGATAGGAAGAGATTAGCCTCAAACCACACCAACGAATACGAAAAATAAACGGATCCCAAGAGATCCACCGGACACACGACTCCACGCGTCTTCGTCCGATGCTAGACACACCACTAGAACGAGGATGGGACGTGAAGAATCTTGTTTTGACTTTAGGACGTAGCCGCCGCCTCTATATCCTGAAGAAGACACTGAACAACAGTGTACACAAAACACGATACTTCCCGCCGGCGAGGGACCGTGGTCCGCCACGCCTCCAAGGCCCTAAAACCACTGGAGGCGAGACGGACCGGTGGCGTTGCCAACAGAGGGAAGGAGCCCTATATGGATTTTAGTCGCCGCCTCTCTCCTCTCTCTCATACCGGGATTTTGTTCATTAGCTTTATAACCTTTTTATTTTTCAAGTTTTGCTCGGATGTGGAAATTCTAAAGAACTTTATTCTCTATTGTGATTGGAAAATGGCTCAGGGTGGATTTTTTAGCTCCGCCATAGATTCTTAAAAACAGTAGTCGACTTGTTCCTCAGTGTGGATGGTTTGCATCTTCTATTTTTATTTTAAGGGTAACAATAGTTATTTTAAATCATGCTTAATTATTGAGTCTCTATAGTCTATAAATACTTTGTTAGAAATTCTATTCAACACCTAGTATGAATAGTATGTTATATTGCACCCATCTTTTTTACATTGTTACATTCAGAATTTATGTTTGGAATACGAATAATTACATGTTGGCCCACACAACGAAAAAAGTGACATAATAACCACAAAGTATGAGTCATAACAAAGTAAAAAAAACACTACAATTGTGTATTTTCCGTCATATTTTTTGTACATAACATAATAACAAATTCTATATTTTCTTACATTCTTCTTGACTTACGGGACATGACAAAGTTTAAGTGATAGAAAAATTATGTACAATTGGGAAGAAACAAGAGTCAAATATAGTGTCCCTACTTTGTTAACTATATGTAACGTAAAATATGTTTCATATATTGTATGAAAATGTTACATTAATTATTAATGTTTATGTAATTGTTCTGATGTATATAAAAAGTTCTTTTATTGCAAAACAATGTGTTTTGAAAATTGAAAATTGTTCATGACCGTGAAAATAACTACGTATGATAATAAAATATATTATAGTAAAATATATTTGTGTTGAGCAATAAAATGCCCAATCATTGCAAAAAGGAGTTTCACATATATTAGAACCAAAATATAGATGTGTCCAAACAAATTCACGACTTCAAGAAATTGGTTCATGCATCTAATAGAAAAATGTTTGTGCACTTATCTAAAAATTAAAAAATAAAATAAAAACTAAGTAGTTAAATTTAATACATAAATATAAACAAAGAAAAAATGGAACGAATGATAAAAGCTCAAGTAATCTAGTTCATGAAAGTTTGAATGTTAAACTGTAAGAACTATCCACTACACATCTTGCCTTATTTTTTTAGTTGCAAACAACTTTCGAACAACCTTTTATGCTTAGAGAAAACTTGGATTCTCTATATTTTAGGATCTCTCCGCCGAAGAAAGGAAGTGCTTCGGTCTTGGAAAATAATGCAAGAAGAAGATATAGAAAGACAATACATGTCGTGTAGGAGTATGTGAAATAGGAGGGTCTTCTTCTAGAGAACAAAGGTATGCTTTCTACGAGATTTTATTCCATTAGATACACGTATAACTTGATTATGCTATTACTGATTGAAAGATACTATTTTCTAGGTGCTACACACTTGATCTCGCACCTTTGCGCCAATGTGAAAGAGCTACGTATGATAACAAGATAACAGATCTTGCCCACAATTCCATTGGCATAAACATATGCATACCATGGTCTACTTTAGAGATATAAATTATGAAAAAGGATAAAAAAAGATCATACAAAGTACTAGAGGGAATTCTGAGATCCATCACAAGGTCCCATGAAAATCAGACGTGCTACCATGGCAAGATTTTGGGTGGAGTAAAGCAGAGAAACCTCACGAGGAATGAGACGGTTGTGGCGAGACATAGAAATTGTCCTAATTTATTATCGGTTTTGCTCATATTGTTTTGTTTGTTAGGAATAAACTTTTTTCCGCTTTGTTTAAATTTTTATTCCACCTGAAGTTTTGATGTGT
The DNA here is from genome assembly GCA_910589765.1 of Avena atlantica. Classification (NCBI taxonomy): domain Eukaryota; kingdom Viridiplantae; phylum Streptophyta; class Magnoliopsida; order Poales; family Poaceae; genus Avena; species Avena atlantica. The sequence continues at coordinate 14,068,979 of OU342737.1, forward strand.
TCCACGTGCGCACCCGTATTCATGATTTTATTCCACTTAGTGCAAAATTGTGTTCCATTACTAACCATGATTTTGTTCCATGTGTTAAAACTTTGTTCCAATTGGTCTAAACTTATGATCCTCTTTAGTACTCTATATATTGTTCCACTGGTATAATTATAGTCCAATTTTGGTACCACCTGCATATGTAAGTTGTTTCATGGACACTAATTTTTTTCATGTGGTGTAAAGATTTTATTTTCGTTAAAGGTCATGTTTTGTTCTATGTGAGGTAAACTTTTGTTTCCCTTTGTCCAATATATTGTTCTTCTTTTGATCTTGATTTTTTTCTCTCTTTATTTTCCTTGCCCCAAGTAAGCATATGCCACCCGAGCCGCTTCTCGACAACAAATTGGCTCGACAAGTATGACCCAAGGAACAACAAGCGCACATAGCTAGTACCATCACACATGTAGCAACCCCCTCCGTCCATGAAAGAGTGTATTTCTAGCTTTCTTGAAAAGTTCAACTATATCAAAATCTGATCGACTTTATACAAGATATAATTTTTTTATTAAAGCAAATAGATACATAATGATGATATATTTCATCATAAATCTAATGATACTAATTTGGTGACATGGATATAGGTGTAATTTTTACGAACAAACGATCAAACCTTAAAAAAAGTTGACTTTCCTAAAAAAAGTTGACTTGCCATCAACAATTGGTACACACTTCTAGCTAGCTCTTTTATTGAATGCAGAGCCGAAGAAATGAAAATCTTTTACTTGATAGTGCATTTTTGTTGGATAAAAAGTTTGAACCTAAGGCATATGTTGCCAGTTGGTGATGGCAATATCATAGATATTTAGACTGATGAGTGGATACTGAACTATTCACGAAGGAAAAAATCATCACTCTAAGAGGTCAAAACCTTATCTCCAACATACACAATCTGATTGATACAATTACTAATAAATGGGATGAAGAATTGGCTTACCAGACATTTTCTGGCCCACCGAGATGAAGACTGTTTTGGTGATTCCATTGCCATCGTTTGGAATGTTGGATTTCCTGGCTTGGAACTTGAAAAAATTAGGTATGTTCATGGTAAAATATGCATATAACGCCCAATGGGAATCAAGTTTTGTTGGAAGATTGAATCATGGTCAGCACCAATGAATGATTGAGCCACACGTGATATGGGGTAAGATATTCATTTCAAAAGAATGCATTTTTTTCATAATCCTAGTAATACGAACGATGAAGAATAAAGCTATCGCTATATTTTTATTTTCCCTGTTTGTGGGTTTTATTCTACCAGTGGGGTGTTCCCTTCACCGCCCCCATGAAGGTGTCACATGGTCCATAACTACCCCTATTACTATGGTCTACGCATGTTCTACGAAAAATAAATAAAACTTGTGGAGAAGTACATGCTTGTGTCATACTAGCAAATTGTCATATCAAAGTTAGCACAATGCCCCATTTTCACATCAGGAGCCGAGGACATAAAACATCTTATGTAGGTTTGGAAAACGATGGAACTGTAATTACTGATCAAATAATCATATGGAATTGACATGCCTGGTTCAGTGGCACTAGAGTGCATGTTGTCTTCAAAAACTAGTTCTTCTATTCAAGACCTCCAAGCATTAGTGGGAATATTCAGAGTCACAAGATTGAATTTGTGCTGGGAAAGACGCCAAGAAGTTCATGGGGAACAAGATCAAGTGATCGAACAAATGGTGATGGCCATTTCCATATTATTGTCCAACTATAAGGCTGCGTATTCAGCTAAACCAAAATACAAGAAAGGAGGGATTAGAGACAAAAGAATATGCCAAGTCAACGTTGATGATTATTTTGACGTTGATACCTTAAAATGGAAGCATGTGTGCTATAGCAAGGAATGATAAGGGTCTTTTTACCGCCGCGTACAATTCAAAAATTGATCATGTCCATGATGCCTATCAACAAAAGAACATGCCATGGAATTTGGAATTGATCTAGATGGGTTACAATATAATAATCTAAGTTCTAATAATCATGATGTTATTGAAATCATGTGAGAAGGAGGCAATTCTGGTGGAGCAGCAGCTATCATGTTTGATGATTTTCATGACACAGCTAAGGAAATAGTAAAGATGGAGTATGAACATGTTTCTCGCAAAAAACGAGTATAGACATGTTAACAGACAAGCTAATCGAGTGGCCCTGAATTAGCTCGTATGGCTAGGTTTTGTAGCCTAGTGCGTGGCCGCTCCTCCTGATATTGTACCCCACTTTTTGAGAAAATTCGACATTTTATTTTGATCATATCAAATCATTACAGAGTAGCTCTCGGATACATACCGGGGGTACATGACGAAAGGTAACAAAACAATAGAATTCAGAACGTCTAGATAATAGATGTGCCGATTCATTAAGCTTACAGAAAATATGAAAGAAAGAATAGCTAACAAAGGAGGTCACCATTTTCTTCATATCTTAGATCACCACACCTAGGAAAGAGCAATCATGGATAGTAGTATTGATGTGTTGCACCACCGAAAGGCAGTCAGACGACACCATAGCCGCAAAAAAAAAGACGTCACCATAACTTGATTAAAGCCTTCATCCCTAGCCAGATAAAAAGCACACCTCATAGCCAAAGTGCTTGTGGTTTTTGGGGTTGTGACCGCATGGAGTAGATCGCTGCAAGTAGCCAAACATTCACCTTTGTGGTTCCTGATCCGGCTCCCATTCGTTGGTTGACTTGAACACAACTACATCAACATTAATGAGAGTTGTACCTTACAGCGGCGGAGTCCATTTTGGTGGTAAAGAAGTGGACTCACGTCTGTGGTTAGTAACAGGTTTGATGAGATGCAACTCAATCATGGTGGTATATGCCTTAATCTCCTCAGCCAACTAACGAGGATCCTTGATCTGTTCATTTTTTTGAACCCTGTTCCTCATAGATGCTAGAGCGTCAATGCTAGCACACTTGTGTCTCGCGATGAAGATGTTGCCAAGAAATCAAAGATCCAGGCCTTCAGGTTGACAAAGATTTTCTTGCAGAGAAGGATTTCATCAATTATGTCCAAACATCTCGTGCATATTGGAAAATAAGCATAGTGCGCGCCGCAGCTTCTGGACGACCACAATGAACACAATTTCCACCAATCCGTAAGCAGCTGTGTATTTTTTCCATCTCCAATACCCCAGCATACAGCTTGCTTTACTAACTCCTTGCCAAACAGAATACTTGTTCACGTGTAAGAGGATGATCTTGGCACAGGAGCATACCAAAAATCACAATCAGGAAAGTACCTTCACTTCAAAACCCTTGCACACAAAGACTCTGGGTCAGTGACTAAACGCAAGCATTGTCTGCCGAGCATGGCTTGATTGAAAAGAACTAGGTTAGGAAAACCAAGCCCTCCAATATTGGTGATGAAGTCCCACTACCGTCGATGCAATTTTTCTTCCCATCCTCTTCTCTCGGAAAGAAATATGCGAGAGACCTTTTTTTAGAGCAATCACATATACTTCGTAAACGAGTTACAAGAACAGACACATGTGGAAAGTAAAAAAATGATCGGGATAAAATGATTATCCTAAAAACTTTGTAGATAAATCGTCGGCCGGTATGTACTGCATGTTTAAACATGTACTACTCCCGAGCTATTAAACTAAACTCGACGATCAAGCGAGGGGGACGGGAGAGACCAAAGGAGGGATACTCAAAATTGAATGTTGATGCTTCATTTCTGGCCGATCAACTCACGGGTGCCACAGGAGCAGTCATCCGGGACGATAAGGTCTCCTTTGTAGCCTGTAGCAACTGTGGCATTCCCTCTATATCAGATGTGGAGATGGCAGAGGCTCGTGCTCTCAAGAATGGCCTTCTTCCGGCTAGTCAAGTTGGGTGTTCAAAACTAGTCGTCAACAGCGATTCAATGGATGTCATCAGGACTATGCAAGATGGTGGAAATTCTATAGGACATGCAATGGCTATCTACAAAGAATGTGCATTCTTAGCTCGAGGTTTCTCGCATGTAATTTTTCACATAGCCCTAAAGAAAGCAATAAGGTAGCTCATGTTTTAGCGAGCAAGATAGAGGGTTCTCAGTCGATTGTTTGGACCGAGTCTCCACCTGATTTTATTTTTGAGTTGTTTATTTATGAACGATGTAACTATGTTTGCTGTTTAATAAAAATTGCCATGATGCCTTTAAGAAAAACATGTACTAGAGTCTACAACCGCATATGACTCAACTTCTCCCTCTATATTCGGGGATTAATTTCTGGAGCATTAATTAGGTTGTTTCGTTTTGGAAGGCCAGAGTGTTAACATCTAGAGGATTAATTAATTACGGGATTTTTTTGTGGGAATGATTAATTACGGGATCCTGGAGAGAAAAGCTGCCATACAAAGAAATCGTGGGTCTAGAAAAAGGAAGGTGGGAGAGAAATCGGGAGAATATTTATATGGACTTGGTCCATAGATTCAGAGGCGTGGACCAACTTCAGCAAATGGCACGTGTCCAGAACAAAGGAAAATGGCTAAATTAGCAACCGAATTCTAGATCTAAAATATCACCTGTCAATCATGCGAGTTGGTGTACTTGTAGACCAGGTCCCATAAAATTATTTTCCAAAAAATCGAAAATTAATTACGCAAACAAAATTAACAACTCTGTTTATGCTAGTAATCAAATTCTCTCTTGGTATGCCAATTTGGCCCTCCGGCCTAGCAGTTCCAAACGGGGGGAGTACACGAGTACTATATATAGGAATTTGTTTCATATACTCTGTAGGAACCCGAATTAGTTGTCGCAATGTGGAATTTATATATACTGTGCACTGAGTACGGTAAGAAATGCGAGCTTTATTTATTTCTCCTCGACATAAAAAAGAAAGAAAAAGATTGTCTTCATTTGATGGTATAAAGAGACAAAGAGTTCCAAAGGCGAGCGTATCAACAAACCCCAAACGCCCTTCTGAAACGAGAGAGAACTTGCGGGGTGCCATGTGGCCGGGTGAGCGCGACCTACGTTCCGGCGGCGGCCGGTGTGCACGACGACGTCGCAGGCGAGCTATCTACTCCCAAACGCCGACCAGTTGTAAGCCCTCGACTCGTGTGGCATCGTGTAGGAGCGCGTCCGGCGTGCGGTGGCTCGCAGTCCGCCGTCCTTGTCGTACCGGAGCTTGAATGTGGTGGCATAGAACAGGTAGACGTTGTCACCGATGTCCTGGTTCGCGCCCTTCCGAAACCGTTGCTCGACGAGACAGAACCTGCCGGGTCCCATGTGGGTGAGTGCCACGTTCTTGGTCCTGGTCCATTCCTCGCAGATCAGCTTCTCCTTGGCGAGCTTCCATGCCGGCGGCGGCCCTTCGTGGTCGCCGCCGGTGGGCACGACGTCGCAGGAGCGTACGACCCCTTCGAAGAATCCAACACCCGTGCCGTCGAGCCCCACCCAGGCGTCCAGATCGGCGTCGTAATAGACGCGTCCCCCACGGAAAGGCAGCATCCAGTCGCCGTGGCGCTTCCACTCCTGCGTCTCGGTGTCGAACGAGTAGGTGCCTTTACCTAGCACGGAGAAGAAGATGGTGTGGCCGTCCGGGTGCACAGCTTGGCACTCGACATTCCCGATGCTGAACGGCGGCGTGCGGACAGAGCTCCATGCCCAGCGGCCGCCCCCCGTCGCCGCGAGCACGTCGAAGCGGTCGTCGCCGTTGTAAGACTTGTAGGTGCTCATCATGTACAGCCTATCATCCCCGGCAGCGGCGGCAGCAGGTATAAACGCGACGGCGAAGCGTGCCTCGGCAGGGGCGCGAGGCCCGACGGCGAGGCCTCCCGTCGTGGTGTCGTAGAGCAGGACCGGGGCGTCCTCCTCCTCCTCGTTGTAGCGCATCACGGCGATCTTGCCGCCCACGGAGGAGAACCACGGGTAACTGTGGTTGGCGTGGCAGCTCTCTAGCCGGAAGACCGGCGGGCCGGGGAGCGGGGCGGCCAGCGAGTCGAGGTCGGCGCCGGGGTCGACGCTGTCGAAGTCGGCGACGTTCACCTTGTATATGCTGTACCCCTTGGTCCAGTCGTCCACAGCTAGGTGGAGATGATGCCTCCGGCGACTCGATTTTGAGCCGCCCTCATCGTCCGACCTGCGCCGCTTCGGCATCGTGGCTGTGCAACCCCCCGTGTGTTATTAGGAATCGCTCCGGAGAGGCGATGGCGATGGCGATGCGTACAAAGACTATGGGGCGGTGCTGACAATATATAGACGCAAGTATATTAGGCAATCGCACACGGACCATCCATCTCCGTGACGGATTCGAGTTGGAGCTAGGGCATCAATATTTCCGTTTCTTACGGGAATCAAATCAAAGTTTCTCTTAGGATCTTGCTGCTCTCCTTCTATCTCGGGCTGTCCACCTAACCATGTATGTATCCTATACGGACACGGCACGGCCACCAAAAACTTCCAAGAGAACAGTAATATTTAAGGACGACCATTCTAAAAAAGATCGGACACAGGCGGGAACGTGCCGCGGCGTCACATCGTTGCCTACCAAATCAGGTTTAAGCTAAAACGCATCTACATTTTCACATGCATCCCGACAACCAAAAGCTGACTCGTGTGCACGTGGAACCGATACTAAAAATCATAACGGGTTAGCCAGCTAAATTTAAATATGAAAAATAATGTTTCACAGATCAAATAGTTTGTCTGATTTAAAATCCGCGTTTACCGTTGGACTAATCGCGGCGAGATCTTTGAAATTATATCTCATGTTGATACATTCTAACAAAAAAATCCGGACATAAAAGTTATCCACCGGTAGAGTTATCTGGGTCGTAGTATGTAATTTATTCACCATATAAACGAGTTGTGTGATATCTCTTTTACAAGCATAAAAAAGGCAGAGATACCGTTGTCATCCTTGTTAAGCGCGAAGTCTAAATTTTTTTAAAGTTTTGTACTCACACCATCTATCTGATTTAGGACATATTTTCACCATTGGACTAATCGTAACAATATTTTGAAAACTAGATCACATGTTATCCACCAGTTAACACTATAGTTATCCAGGCACATGAGTACAAATTATCCACTAATTAACACTATAGTTATCTATGTTTATATGTAAAATTTACCCCACAAATTAACACTACAGTTATTCAACATTGTTGTGTGTGACTAGTCAAATACATTAAAAACTTGACATTAGAAGAAAGTAGAATAGAAGAACATTCCAGTTATGAATGAAGGTATATGGTTTATGCATAACTAGTAAGCGGAGTTTCTCAAAATACAATGGCACAAATATTTAAATCACATTTTTTATTGAGTTGTTTTTTACACAGTTCATAGGTGCAAGTGTGCTCATGAAACCTACGAATCCTGAAACACACGATATCAGTCCGAGGGATTCATATTGCTTCATCATATTCAAAGTATCTGCTTCTCACTCCCTCGTTCCCAGTTCAAGTAAAATAATAGCTTTTGCTTTAAAATGTGTAACGTGAATCTAGCAAATAGTAAATGGAGTTGTTTTTCCAACAATAATATGACATAAATAAAGTAGAATTATCGGACAAAATATCTCCCGGTCCGTATTCCATAAATCTTAACATCCATAAACCAGAAGATGACTTACCTACTTACAGAATCTGAATGATTCATTTTTGAGAAAATGATGAATTTTTAAACATAATCAATTTAAACCGAATATCAAAAAGATATTGTGAGATTTAAAATTAAGCAAATAGGATTCTTAAAATCTTGATATGTAATGCTAGCTGGAGCAAAGCAAATCTAACATTTATTGCTGAGTTGAACCCACTTGGGAAAAAAATACACATAGCATGAACACATCTCAAGCTGCGTCTCTCTTTCCTTATCCTCAACTCCTAAAAAAACACTCCTCAAGCCACATCGACTATCATGTTGACTCCCCTCCACTGCCTCCCTGGCTCCCTGCCGCCATTGCGGAGGGCTTCCCCTCCCCTGCCTCCCCTCCGCCGGCGAGTGGACCTCCTCCTCCATGCCTTCCCGCTGCTGCATAGAGTTCCGCCCCTTCCCTGCCTCCTCGCCGCTGCCGCGACGACCAGCCCCCTTCCCCTGCCTCTGGACATCCTTGTGGAGAGCAGGCAGCGCTCAAGCTCGGCGTGCTCTTGGCAGAACATGTGACCCCGAGCTAGGTGCCGACGAAGGTCATCCACATATTCGTACCCGTGCTGCTGCTTGAAGAGGTACATTAATCTCGTCATGTCGCTAGGTTGGTTTGTTGCTGTAGCAGAAGGGTGCGTACCTGGACATGCCGGTAGAGATGTTAAGGGAACTGCTTTGTTCGATGTTGGTTGAAGTATTAATTTTTGACTCGATTCGTAGCAGTACCAGACAGATGCAGTCAAACATTGATCTGTTTAAACAGTACGGTGGTATACTGATTGGCATATGGATTTTGGTACTACAAGTTTAACAAGCTGCATCTATAGTGACTTTATATGACAAAGGATGAGTTGGTCCTTTGCACGTTCGTTGGATATATGGAGTATTAGAAAATTAAGCATTTTGGCATTAACACATTCTAGCACATTAGTGGAATGTAAATATTTTGGATGGAGCTGTACCCATTGGATTTGGCAAGCCTGTCATTACACGATGTAGATTGAGAGCATATTTTTTTGGCAAGCTGTATGCACCGGGACCGGGCTAGGAGTAATGGAGTAGGTTGGTCTTCTTTCAGAACAGCTTCTCAATCTGATTACCCGCAGGTTGGTCTTCTTTGTAGTTAGATTCATACATCAAATATGGCATCACCAATTCACCATTTTTTCTTAGTTATTTCCTTCACATCCAAATATTCAGGCCTGAATGTGATCCAGTTATCATTGTCAACATTAGTGGTCATCTTTTTTCTCTCTGAAAGATTCTTGATTATTCAGAGTTTGATGGTCGGGTCATCATCTTCTAATGCGGAGATCTGGATACTCAAGTAAAAATGATCGAGAAGCCAAAAAATATTACTTATCAGATATCATTAGCAATAATATTTTCTTTTAGAAGCCATTTCTACAGCGAGGCACATAGGTTATATTTTTAAGTCTACCTTATCAGTTCATATGATGCATCTGCTATTTTTTACTGCAAGGTAGTTGTCACAGTTCAAGATAGATTTATTTCTGGTTGTAACTTCTATGTTGTCAAACTCCTTTTGAGAGCAGAAACTCTCGGTAATCTGAGCCATGTACTGAAAGTTGACTTCTAAATTCACGTGTGAATGCTAAAGAAGGTACTAATTCTGTTTACCAATACAAAATTACATTTGGACAAGGTTATACACACACTCTCTGCATCGATTTATACCCCCCACTCGATTGGTAAATGACATACCAGTTGATTGATGGTTCCTCTATCCTGTGAATATGCATTTCATTAAATTTGAAAGAATCCGGTTATTGTGACATGTAAGGATGAACACCACCGTCAAATGCAAGGTTACCATTAGTATCGACAAGCTTTCAAATATTATTAAAATGCATTTGGTATGTCTCTTTTGTTGAAGAGGATAACTTATAGTACTACATTTAGGTGTGCTAGATTAGTTTAATAGAGGCAGATGTTTACATCGTGTTTAGTAGAGTTTCGATCGTAGTTTAGTCAGGCAGTACACCGATTACACATGATATTCCTACTCTAGAGGCTGCCATATAACAAGTGCACCTTCTAAATTCTATTGAAGGCAAGCTCTAAACAAAAGTTATATAAGTCAGGTGTTATTCAAGGCTGCAAGCTATTTGAGTTTATAAGTCAGGTCTTGTTCAATTAGCAAGTCATAGATTTTGTCAAGATCTGGACTGCAACTTCCAGCATTGATATATGATTCTGCTCATTCAACCATGGTTTATATAGATTTATCTGCCCTAATTTACTTCAGTCAGTGCACAATTGCTATATGACCAGTTAAACTAATATATATCTCTAAAATTCCCTTGAGCTCATACATTTTCTAGATAATATTGTATCCGCATTTGTTTGGTAGCAGCAATAGACATGATTGTCAGGCTTAAATTTTTACTGAAAGTTTGAATGTCACCGTTTTTACAGGATGGCGAAGGCGAACCCGGTGCAGGGAGGTGACGGTGCGACATCAGTGAAGAGGCTCCTACTCCGGGCGTCGAAGTCACGGTCCAGGAAGTCGGCGACAGCGGCGTGGAGGTCGCTGTAAAGGAATGCAGTGATGGCGGCGTGGAGGTCGTTGCGTAGGAAGGCGCCGAGCGGCGGCGTCGAAGTCGCCGTCCAGGGATAGCGGCGTCGAGGTTGTGAGATAGCGGCGTCGAGGTTGTGAGATAGCGGCGTCCAGTTCGCTGTAAAGGAATCCGGCGAAGGCGGCGTTGAGGTTGTGGGATGGCAGCGTCGAGTTCGCCGCAAAGGAGTGCGGCGTCGAGGTCAGCGTCGAGGTCGCTGTCGAGGAAGGTGCCAAGCGGCAGCGACCGCACCGCCCAGGGAGGTGATGGTGCTGCCGGGCGGCGATGGTGTTGTCGGGTGGCGTAGGCGCGGTGGCGACGATCGACCGGTGTTCACGAAAGATCGTGTTGATCAGTTTCCCTTTTTTCGATGGATGAGTTCCTTGATTTTTGGCCTTTTTTCCGCTGCTGGGGAGTTTTTCGTGCGGGAAGAGTGCGGGCAGAGTTTTAGTTCGCCAATGGTATTTGCTAAGTGTACCAAAAAAAAATCTGGACAATTGAAGTAGTTGGATTGTCTCCGATGGCCTGATGGGTGTCTGTTTGATAGGATGCGTTTATCAAAGTTCTTGTTTGTATCTTTATAAGCAGTTTAGATTAGAGATAAGAAATCACATATGGACTATAACCCAAGTTATCCATCAGTTTGTACAGTAGTTATCTAGACATATTTATACAACTTATTCACCATTTAATACCGCAGTTATCCAGACATATACGTGCAACTCATCCACCGGTTAATACTATAGTTATCCATGCTTATAAGTAAAAGTTACCCCATAAATTAACACTAGAGTTATCCATCAGTGTTGTGCGGTGACTACCAATGCATTAAAAACTTGACAATATAAGTAAATAGAATAAAAGAACATTGCAGTTATGAATGAATGTATAATGTTTATCCACAATCAGAGAAATAAAATCACACATAGAGGTATAACTCAAGTTATCCACCAGTTTATACAACGGATATCCAGGCATATGGGCACAAGTTTATATGTTGGATACCTTATATGTTTTAGGGTGAATAACTTTTATACTATGACATGGATAACTCACGTGTTAGGGGTTGATAACTTTTTGGTCCGAATTTTTTTCATCGAAACATATCAACATGGGATCTAGTTTCGAAGATCTCATCGCGACTAGCCCACGGTGAAAACGGATCCTAAGTCGGACAAATGGTTTGATCTAAAAACCATTTTGAATTTTCGATTTGCTACTTAGCTGACTTTGATTCGGTTGTTGTTTAGTGCATGCGGGCACTGGATAATGCACCATACACGCGCGTCCGCCGGGTTCGAAATTTTTCAGACCAGTCGCTATCTAGATTTTCCATTAATTAATGAGGTATATACACTTTTAGTCTCACATCTTGTATCGTAGGAGCGTTTTAGTCCCACATTTTGCAAAGTGAGCGAAACTAGTCTCATAACTTTTATCCTTAGAACATTTTATCCAATCTGATTAAATTTTAGCAAATTTGACTAAATTCATCCATAATTTTTTCAAAATGATACCTATATATTTTTCTCTAACATTTGTTTTCTTGCCACTACGACAAGAGATGCTATTGCTTAAATAGAAGGACATAATTCTTTTATATAACATGAAAACACACGGTACGGTAAAAATGCAATTGAAAGTATCGAGAACACCTGAAAACATATATATACATGTGGATAATGATGTAAGAATTTTTATTGTGCAAAATTTCAACCCAACTGATTTGTATTGGGCTAGACACAAAAAAATGATAATTCTAACATGATCTGAAGGCACACAGTTTGCAAACTTAGATCTCCAGTTTTGTTTTTTCTATCTAGCCTAGAATACAAATTATTTCGGATTGAAATTTTGCATCTTTTTTAAAAAAAATTCACAACTTTAGAACAATATTTTTGAATATCTAAAATAAAAAATTACATTTAGCCCGGGTGTATATACTCACTCAATAAAGATTCACTTCACTTGTGTGTGCGCACACATTTAGTATACATAACTTTCTTGTTTCATGTCCGTTGAGCTAGCTAGCGTGTTGTCTGAGGATGGGGGGATTCCCCATCACGTCTCGTGTCGCCCCCCGCGAGTGCGGCGGAGATGCTAACCCTAGCTCCCGCCGCCCCGTCCCTCCTCCTCCTCTCCTATCCTGCCACCGCCCGGCAAAGTCCGAGCGGTCCGGAGGCGGCGGAACTTTCTCTACCCGGTGCTGGAGAGCCATCGCGGGGTGGCGCTGCTGGCGGCAATGCGGCATGGAGTTGACGATGGACTCGTCTGGCGACGTTGCGATAGGTATGTGGTCCTAGGGCGGTGCGGCGGAGGGGTTGCTTCTGGCGGGGACGCTCAGGCCTTGGTCGGCGACCTGCTAGGGAGAGTGCGGCTGCGGCGGCGTGGCAGGAACGTGCTCCCAGTGCGGCGCAACTGCTTCTGGCGGGGACGCTCAGGCCTTGGCCGGCGACCTGCTAAGGAGAGTACGTCTGCGGCGGCGAGACCGAGGTCCTCCGGCGGCGTGCCAAAATGGAAATTCTCAAAAGTACTATTCTAAAGTAGTGATTTTTTTAAAACAGATGCAAATTTTCAATCCGAAATAATTTGTATTCTAGGCTAAATAGAAAAAACAAAACTAGAGACTAAAGTTTGCAAATTGTGCGCCTTTGGATCATGTTAGATTTGTCTTTTTTGTGTGTGTAGCTCAATACAAATCAGTTGGGTTAAAATTTTGCATAATGAAAATCCGTACATATTTGCCCACATGTATATATATTTTAAGTTGTTTTTATACTTTTAGTTGCATTTTTTACCGTCCGTATGTGCTTTCATGTTATATAAAGAATTACGTTCTCCTATTTAACCAATAGCATCCGTTGCTGTAGTGGATTGTGTTGGTGTCTACCAACACAAAACCTTGTATTCAAGTCCTTTGACGCATGGAGTTTTAACTATTTTATTTGTATCTGTATTGACAGGTGAGTCTGTCTTGTCAAGGACATAAATGTCAGAAAAAAAATATAGGGATCATTAATTATGGATGAATTTGATCAAACTTGTTGAAATTTAATTAAATTGGACTAAAATGTTTTAAGGATGTAAGTTGTGAGACTAGTTTTGCTCAATTTGCAGATGTGGAACTAAAATGCTCCTACAATACAAGATGTGGGACTAAATGTATATATACCTCTTAATTAATTAAAGGACAGTACTACGCGTCCTTCGGGAGATATTTTCCCCTGGTCCTCCTGCTGACACGTGTCCCACGAAAATTCTAAAAATCCCGCTTTTGCTACAAACATACTGCTTTTGCTACAAATAGTCCCGTTTTTGCTACAAATAGTAAAAAACGGTTCGACCCAAAAAATATAAAAATAGACTGGACCTCGCCGGCGACCGTGAAGCAAGAAAGTTGTGCTAATATAGCAAAACCGACTTCGCCGTAGAATCTCGCCGGAAAAAATGTCGCTGGATACCTCATAGCAAACAATTTACGTTATCGTAGCAAAAACACAAAACGAGTGTAGCAACATATTTTTTCTAATGTAGCAAAAGGAATATCGCCAGAGACATCGCCGGAGACTCGTCGTAGAACTCATAGCAAAACCATAGAGATTGGTTGTAGCAAAAAAGTTATACAAAAGTAGCAAAAAATATATGAATATATAGCAAAAATAATATGCTAAGATAGAAAAACGTTCGTAGACAGAGACAAAGTAGAGACATCGGTCAACTCAAGTAGTAAGCAATCTAAACTATGGTAGCAACGCCGGATGCCGTACGGCTTGTAGCAAGAAGGGAACTAGCCATGGCAGAAGCTGTACGGGCGTCGCGCGGCAGGACGAAGGGCAGCGGGGTGGCGGGAGCGCCGCAGGCGGAGGGCGCCGGCGCACGATAGGGCGGAGGTAGCAAAGCTTGCTACTGTTGGTAGCAGCTCCGGCCCTAGGAAAACCAGTAGCGAGGGGAGGCACTGTGCACCGGTGCGGAGGCGGAGCTGGGCGTCACCACCACCGGCGTGGGCAGCACATGCTCGAGGCGGCACCACCACCGCGCAAGCAGCCCACGAGCACATGGGGAGATGGGGGAGGATGGCGCCGAAGATGGGGATCCAGGGGTGGTGGTGAGGGAGAAGTCCATGGAAGTCGTCAACGGTGGGGGCGACCCGGGGGACCGACGGCGGCGGGGGACAGTGGTTAGCGGGGAGGAGCCGACAGGATCCATGGAGTGAATGGGGGGAAAAGACGAGCGCAAGGTAGAAGATGGGTGGAGATATAAGACACGGCCGCGTCGTGGGCCCACACAGGAGGCGCGGCATGCGTCATGGGCAGGAGGCGAGGGATGCGATCCCCCAGGGGAGTCATATCATTTTCCTTAATTAAAATATACTCAATGACACTACTCTTACAATTATTTTTTACAACTAGGGTGTTGTTTTCATATCTATTTTCTTGATAGTTGAGTAGGTGTACCAATAAAATCATTGCCGAAATACCCTGATGTCTTCAGCTATACTAAGTATTAGGAGTGCCTAGATCTCACGTGCATGAGAACTTTTTATGTCTAAGTCGCTGATATTATCCTACTATTTGTGCTAATTCTCAGTTGCAACTAGGTTGCAACTTATATAATTTGTACTAATTTTCAGTTGCAACCTAGTTGCAACTCATAAAATCCCAGTTACAACCGAGTTGCAACTCATATGAAATTCTCACGTTGCACGAATTCGCGAGTTAAATCCAATAACGAGAAAGATGACCGAGACTTAAGAAGTTCTCGTGCGCATAAGAACTAGCAAATCCGCTAAGTATTAGCTGGACAAGATTGACTCACCCTTAATTTATACGGATTTGCTAGTTCTCAGGCGCCCGAGAGATTCTTAGTTCTCAGTCACCTCTCTCGTCATTGAATTACCTCGCGATTGGTGCAACATAGGACTTCCACATGAGGTGTAACTGAGATTTAATGAGTTACAATTATGTGCAACTATGAATTAGTACAAATTATATAAGTTGCAACTAGGTTGCAACTGAGAATTAGCACAAATAGTAGGATAATATCAGCGACTTAGACATAAAAAGTTTTCAGACGTCTGAGATCTAGACACTCCCTTTTTTATAGTGTCTACTATAGTTTTTTAAAGGAAATTGAGTATAACTCGTTTTTTTTGTCAATTACCCCCTCCACCAATCTTCTTCTTCTAGGCATCAAGTAGGGTAGCAAATCGCTAAAAAAAATGGAAAATATTTTTTTAGAAACGTGCGTAGCATGCATACTCCCACACCATTGACGTATAAGGGCATCTCAACGTAGCTCGCGTGTCCGTATTCGTCCAAGCAAACTGACCAACAAGTGCGCGCGGCGGTCCAGCGCGGCGATCATCCAGACAAACATGTGCAGACTGATCTATTTATGCATCAAATCTGGTTTCTGACAGCGCTTGTCTTCACGCGTTTTCCTTTTATTTTTGGCGGTTCCTCTCGCCAGTGGTATAAAAACCACACCACTTTACCCTCCAAAAAACCTCTCCTAAATTTCCACTAGCGGGAGCATGAGCAAGGCGATGGATCCTGCCGCCATGGTTGATGTTGCGCCCTCCGGTGTTCCGGCCGCCAAGAAGCGTGACCAGCCGAAGAAGCCCGCAAAGGACCAAACGCCGTAGGAGCGAAAAGTCGAGTCGGACAAGCGCGCTGGCCAGCGGGTAGTGGCAAGATCTCGACTCGTCGCTACTAGGATCGAGAAGGAGCGTCGGGAGGAGAACGAGCGCTTCCTCACCACCCAGAATAGGGTCAACGCCAACGAGCTGGCAGTGAGTGCTGCCAAGCACGCCGTCAACATGATCAAGCAGGAGGCGATGACCGCCGCTTTATGTGGCGCCGTCTCTCTTCCGGACCTAGCCACGGCCGACACGTCCTCTACCAGCTCTGTCATTTCCACGCCTAGCGGCCGGCCACCAGCTCAACCCAGGACGCCAGGGCCGCACACGGCCTTGGTTGGAGGACACACTAGGATCGTGGCCTCGCTGTCCCGGTTCAACCATCCCCACACGGCGTCGTCGAAGGCGGGAGAGCCTGCCATCTACCTGAACCACACTGCATCCACCGTAGACGCAACCCCGGAGGCGTCAACAAAGCGGCGGTCCATCTCTGCCACGAACATGCCGACGTCAGTCAACCTGTTCAGCGAAATGCTCGCCGAGCTGCCGACGACATGGTATGGTTGCCACATTTCTTTGCCATTGCCAGTATACTGCTCCCCACTTTATGATGTCCAAATTGGGTGTAGGATTTCATGGGCAATGACGGCGAGAACGCCCTGCATGACATGATCAACGAGGGTGGCAGCAGCTATGCCAACAACGGTGAGGCCGAGCCGGAGACGCAGCAAGATGCCTGCAACATTGCGGACGAGGCATTGTTTGGACACGATGGCACTTCCATGGGTGAGGGGGTCTCAGCCGCATCGTTGGCCGCTTCACTTGCGGCCTCATTTGCCGATGGCAAGAAGGTGAGCCAACGAACCGCAATCTACACCCCTGCCGAGGACAAGATCCTATGCAAGGCATGGATGGAGATTTCACAAGATCCACTTTGTAGTGTCGAGCAAAAGGGCTTTGCCTATTGGAAAAAGGTGGGCAGGTTCTTCCATGAGCATAGTAAATTCGAGAAGGATGCCTTCTTTAGCGATCGAAACAATCTCCCCCTCTCCAAGCGGTGGTGCACCATCCATGCCGAGTGTAGCAAGTTCCAAGGCTCCTACAAGATGGTGACGAAAAGGAAAATAAGCGGATGCAACCGGTTGACATGGTAAAACATCTTCCTCTCTTTGTCGATGTCTTCCATTTGCGTTGAGCCATTGTTGGCATCCATATGTGTAGGTCTTTGGTGGATCTAATATTTGCCATCTTCCACCGCGTTTAAACATTATTTTTAGTTAAGCAATTGACAAGAAATTCTTAATCCTTGCCACTAATGACTAATAATTGCAAAGATATGCAAAACCTTGCTTTATATTATGTTGTGCAGGAAATCACGGCTTTTAATGGAAATCAGGAGTCATAATGAAGTAATTTAAGAAAGTCCACACGACCAAGTAATTGGGAAGCCAATTCCAAGCGCCAGTAAGCTTAACGATCACTAGTACGGTCAGGGCCTGCCCATACGGTTCGCCCGTACCAGGTGGCGGAGGCTTCGTCTCGTTAAACCCTATGAATTTTGTGAAGACGCCTATATATTTTGAGGCTCCAGCCGCCAGCCAGAGAGACGCCATTTTTAGATTTCGTCACAACACCACCAAAGGAGATCCACGCCATTGTTCATCCAATGTTCATCCATTGTTTATCCATTCCATAATCCATCCACCCCCTCCATTAGCCATAGCCATTGCTTTGTACTTTAAATCTCCTTGTGATTTGGTGACCATTGTAAAAATATCCGATTTTAATCTAAGTATTTTGCACAATGTTTTCTATCCTAGATCTATTTGTTATGAGTGAGTAGTCCTCATGGGCTGCGGGTTTGGGAGAAACCTCGCATCAATTATGTGCATCTAATCATGGGAGTATTGTATTTCGTTTGCAATTGAGATTTGTATGTTTTTTTTATCTCTGGTCTCGATTTGTGAACTTGTAAGTATCCAAGATCCCATAGATTTATAAAGGCTTGAGGTGATATACTTGGTTAGCGGAGATCTCATAGGAACCTCAGTGACAGAAAGGGTAGTACGGTCTTCGATTAGCGAATAATTCGGGATCACAACAACATCGCCACTTAATGCTTTAATCTATGTTTTACACTTAATAATCGTTTGTAGCCCGTTGCTTCGGTGTGCACTCGGTTGGATTAAAAGACTATTACTATGCCCGCTGCATCACGAGATCTCTAGTATATTAGGATGCGTTGCTCATAAGATATTATCTCCATTCAAACATTACACATGAATATGCTTATTATTATTATCTTTTATCACATATGATGTGCAGCTGCAGATGGATCTTCAACCCTGGCCCATCTCCATCCATTGATTTAACCAACTACAAAAGTAAACTAGATTGGTCCAGTAAACTAAGGTAAAACAAAGAAACAAAGTCTTGTAGACATGTTCTTTTTATTTCCTTTTAGCATTGCTTTCCAAGGTCCGATTAAACCTAGGTCTTCTAGGGAAAAAGCTATTATACTACATTCGTGAATCTGGATGAATCGACCCTTTTTTGCGCTGTTGCCGGGGAAGCAATTTCGCTATCATGGTGAGGTCACTAGAGACCTTGTTTTTAGTTTTATTATTAGTTTGTAGTTTATTTCTTGTTATTAGTTTACTTTCTTATTATCTATTTGAAAACCCCAAAAAAACAGTTACTTGTTATTTGTTTTCATTACTTAAAAAATTACCAAAATATAAGATCCATGGCTCAAAAGAGACCTGGGGAGTATGCTACTCCCACTGATGATTTTATTCGTGCACCTATCACTCAGCCCGCTGTTGATGCAGAAAATTATGAAATTAAGCCTAAACTTTTAAGCTTGGTTCAACAGAACCAATTTGGGGTCTCATCTTCTGAGGATTCAGGTTTGCACTTAAACACTTTCACTAAAATTTGCGACATGGTGCGTATTAAGTATGTAGATCCAAATGCTGTTAAATTAAGATTGTTTCCTTTCTCTCTTAGAGGAAAGGCTAATGATTGGTTGCTAGCTATACCAAAGGGCACTATTAAATCTTGGGAGGAATGTACTATTTTTTATGACTAACGTTTTCCCCTAGCTAAAATTATGTAGCTAAGATCCAACATTACAAGTTTTAGACAAGAAGACCGTCAGCCACTAGCGCTTGCGTGGGAAAGGATGCAAGAGGCCGTAATGAACTGTCCTAGTCATGGGATGGAAGAATGGCTCATATTACATTTGTTTTATCATGGTCTTAACCCAATGTTTAAGTCTATGTTAGATACCGCAGCAGGAGGAACAATCATGGAAAAGCAAGTAAGTGTTGCAAAGAAACTACTTGATGATATGCAAAATAATCATGCTCAATGGCATGTGGAAAGAAACTCTAAGAGAGTAAATTCAATCACCAAGGTAAATAATGAAGAGCTTACTTCTAAGGTAGAAGAGTTGCTTAGTATACTAAAAGGTAAAGAAGATACCAAAGTTAATGCTATCGCTATCGATGTTAATGATGTTAATTTTATAGCTCGCACTCCTTTTAATCCTGCATGGGAAAAATCATTATGCTTCTAAGTTCTAATGCTCAAAAACATTATCCTAATCCTGCAGGAGCTCCTTACAATAATTATGATAATAATAATAATGGAGCAAATCATGGCAATCTCTCGTTTGAACAAATGGTTAGAACCTTTATACAAGCTCAAATCGAGCAAAACAATATGCTTATTAAAATCATAGAGAACCATGAGAGTAATATGGGAAAATTATCTAACCAGGCTGTTGCAATTAGATATAATGTGCAGGCTCTATAGGAAAGGACAAAGACTATGGAGGCTCAGCTGGGTAAGGTAGCTGAGATCCAAGCTCTAATACTAGCAAAGTTGCTAGAAAACCAGAGCCAAATCCGGTAGAAGACCTCAAGATGATGAGGGTGGTAACCAATAAAGAGATAAACCCGAAGAGCTAGATTATAGTAACGCGCCAACATCGGAATATACCGTGGAAGATCTATTGAAGATGATCACCGTGAAGAATTGATACGTCCAAGACGTATCTACTTTTCCAAACACTTTTGCTATTGTTTCTCCCCTAAACTTGTGTGATTTGGATACAACTAACATGGACTGACGCTGTTTTCAGCAGAATTACCTTGGTGTCTAGTTTTTGTGCAGAAAATCCACTATCAGGAAAAATCCTGGAAAATATGCCAAAAACCAGTTTCACCAGAAGACTCATGGAGCCAGAAGACGAGGTGGAGGTGGGCCACGAGGAGCCCACACCCCCTGCCACGCTGGCCAGCCCAGGCCGCGCCTGGGAGGGGTGTGGCCGCCTCGGGTACCCCCTCGGCCTCCCTCTTCTCCTATAAGATGCCTCTTGACCTAAAAACTCAGGGGGGGGGGGGTCGATGTTTTTCCAGAAAGAGTTCTGTTGCGCCACCACCACCAGAAACCGCGATTCGGAACCAGAAACTCCGTTCTGGCACCCTGCCGGGACGGGGAATTTGGAGAGGATCATTGCCATCACCATCAACAACACCTCTTCATCAACCATCCATGTTTCCCCCATCCATGAGTGAGTAATCCCCCGCTATAGGCTATGGGGATGGTAGGGATTGGATGAGTTCTATCATGTAATCGAATAAGATTGTTAGGGCATGGTGCCTAGTATCTCTATGTGTGCTATTTGACTTTGTTGCAACTTGTTGTGCTTAATGCTTGTCACTAGGGACCAAGTGCCATGATCTCAGATCTGAACTTATTATTGATTCATGATGATAGTATTGTTTGTGATCTTACCTGCAAGTTGTGTACACATATCATTGTCCAAATCCAAAGGCCTCGAAGTGACTGAAATTGGGATAACCTGAGGGGATGGCTGTGGTGTGAGACCACGTGTATTCACAGAGTGTTAATGCTTTGCTCCGGTGCTCTATTAAAAGGAGTACCTTAATTGCCAGTAGATTCCCTTAAGGCCCCGCTGCAATGGGCTGGCAGGACAAAAGATGTTGTGCAAGTTCTCATTACGAGAACGTATGACCATATATGGAACACATGCCTACGATTGTTTAGTACTTGGATGCTTTATATTATTTAACAAGAGCATCTGTAATGTGTTTGGTGAAAGCAGCATGCATATCACTAGCATCATGACTTCTAGCAAGTTTTTTCAAGAACAGAATCACTTAAGAAATATTGCAACCATCAATATCAAAATCAAGCTTAGCATCACTAGTAGTAGACTCATTAGGCTTAGGCACTATAGGAGGATAAATAGGGACTTCTTGTGATTTAGTGGTATCCATTCTAGTGATGGTGCACACACTTTTGTTTCTATCAATTTCAGCTTCCCTTTCCCACTTAGCATGCAGTTGGGCTAACAGTCTAACATTTTCATCAATAGTAACTTGTATGGCATGAGCAATAGCAAAGGTATTTTCCATGGTTTCAGGTTTAGCAGCCATTTTGTTAATCAACGAGGACTATGCTTCAGACAAAGAGGAAATATTCTTCTCAATAGTTAAAAGCTTTTCCTCTACAGTCTTATTGAAAGCAGTTTGTTTACTAATAAAGTCTTTGAGCATGACTTCAAGTTCAGAGGGGGCATTTCTAGCATTGTTGTAGGAGTTTCCATAGGAATTGCCATCATTAGGAGGATAAGGCCTATAATTATTGTTACCACCAAAATTATTCATATAGGCATTGTTGTTGAAATTGTTGTTTCTAATGAAGTTCACATCAACTTGCTCTTCTTGAGCAACCAAAGAGGCTAAGGGGACATTTTTTTGGATCTAAAGGAGCTTTCCCATTAACAAGCATAGCCATAATAACATCAATCTTATCACTCAAAGAGGAGGTTTCTTTAACATAATTTACCTTCTTACCATGTGGAGCTCTCTCAGTGTGCCATTCAGAGTAATTAACCATCATATTATCAAGGAGTTTTGTTGCAGCACCCAAAGTGATGCCCATAAAGGTACCTCCAACAGCTGAATCCAACAGGTTTCTTGAAGAGAAGTTCAAACCTGCATAAAAAGTCTAGATAATCATCCAAGCAGTGAGTCCATGAGCGGGACAATTCTTAACCAAAGACTTCATTCTTTCCCAAGCTTGAGCAACATGTTCATTATCAAGTTGTTTAAATTTCATAATGTCACTTCTCATAGATATAATCTTAGCAGGAGGATAGTACTTTCCAATAAAAGCATCTTTGCACTTAGTCCAAGAATCAATACTATTTCTAGGCAAGGATAGCAACCATTCTTTAGCTTTACCTCTCAAGGAGAAAGGAAAAATCTCGAGCTTAATAATATATCCATCTACATACTTATACTTTTGCATCTCACAAAGTTCAACAAAGTTATTGAGATGGGCAACAACATCATCAGAACTAGCACCAGAAAATTGCTCTCATCACAAGATTCAACAAATCAGGCTTAATTTCATAAAAGGTAGTGATGACTCCTTGATGGCACCAGAGAACTCGGTGCTTGATGTGGAGTCTTGTTGGGAATCCCAAGAGCAAGGTTGAAGAGCCCAACAACAAGTCTTCCCTTAGTTGAGACCGAGGTTATCGAACCAGAAGGAGGAAGGAAACGTCACATAGGTGTTGCAAGCAACGCGGAGACCTGCACAACACAAACTCAAGACTTTCCCCAACGAATCAGTGAGGTTGTCAAGCTCAACGGTTTGCTGTAACAAAGGATTAAACGTATGGTGTGGAAGGTAATGGTTTGTAGCAAGTAAACAAGTAATAGTGGAAGATGTATCAATTGTAAAGATTGGACCGGGGTCCATAGTTCACTAGAGGTGCTCTCCTTAGATAAACAACATGGCATGAAGGGTAAACAAATTACAGCGGGGCAATTGACAGGAACTGAGCAAGGCATAACAATGCAATTACTAGCCAGAAAGATCCTATGAGGTTGATTGGGAAATACAACAATATACATAGACCGCCATCCAACTGCATCTATGACTAGAAGTCCACCTTCAGGTTATCATCCGAACCCCCTCTAGTATTAAGTTGCAAGCAACAAACAACTGCTTTAAGCAAAGTGTGTAAGGTAAACAGTCCACATGTTCCATGAACAAGAGACCGTTGTTTTCTCCCTAGTAGCAACAACACATCTACAACCGAAGAGATTTCTGTCACTTCCCTTGGAAACTAGAGGCATGAACCCACTATCGAGTATAAATACCCCCTCTTGGAGTCACTAGCAACTACTTGGCCAATATAACCACTAGCAATGGAGAGCATGCAAGATCACAAACAACACAGACATGATAGAATCATAAAGACAAAACCATTAATCAAACCAACATAATAATCTCAATATCCATCGGATCCCCGCAAACACAACATGCATGATTACAAATAGATTAGATCTTGATCATGAACGGAGCTCACAAGATCTATACATGAAAGCACAAAGGAGGAGATACAACCATCTAGCTACTACATGGACCCGTAGTCCAAGGTGGAACTACTCACGCATCATACCGAAGAGAAGGCCTCCGGGATGATTCTCCTCCGGCAGGGTGCTGGGAAGAACTTCAGATCCCCCCGATCTAGGGACGATGGTGGCGGTGGCTACAAAAGGTTTTGTGGAGATTTGATCGGGTACTCAGGGTTTCTGTATCGGGGGCTTCTTATAGGCGAAGGGGCGAGACCGGGAGGCGGCCAGGGCCACCAAACCCTAGCCAGGCGCGGGCCCACCTGCCCCCGCGCCTGGGGTGGGTCTGGCCCCCTGGATGCCCCCTCCGGCTCTCCTCTGGACTTCTTGTTCCCCATGGAAAGTTATTGAATTTGTCGTTTGTCCCGTCCAATTCCGAGAATGTTTCTTTACTAACTTTTCTGAAACCAAAAACAACAGAAAATAGGCATCTGACATTGTTGCAACTTGTTAATAGGTTAGTACCAGAAAACATGTAAAAAGCACCTCAAAGTGTGGACAAGTAAAGCAAAGTAGATACAAAACAAGCATGGAGCATCAAAAATTATAGATACGTTTCCAACATATCAGCATCCCCAAGCTTAACTCCTGCTCGTCCTTGAGTAGGTAAGTGATAAAAAGAATAATTTTTGAGGTGACATGCACCCTCACAAAGATCCAACCATTTGCAAGCATTGAAAGATGGGATCAAAGAACTCTAAACATGTGCATGAAAGATGGAGTTCTAACAATAGGACATAGTAACTAGGCATGCAACATGGCAAGCTACAAACAAAGATCATGAAAAACATGCATTGAAAAACGTTTGTTTGTTTCACATGCAGAAAACATAGCATCGTGGCAATCAGCTTGTCCCTCATAGAGTAGCAAATAGATGCATAGGACACCTGCAAAGTTCACAAGGGTGACTAGAAACAAGTAGCACAAGAGCAAGCAATAACACAATATGCATCAATCAATAAGCTTTGGAACCCTGCACACAGAATGACAACTATGCTCTCTTAATGGTGCCTAAAGGTAGAAGGTGGAGACTCAAATAATGGTGGAAGAAAGGCCTTTTTGTAAAGTAAGCAGTGATTACAAGTTTCAAAAAGAGCTTCCAAAAATTATGGTACTTGTTAGCTTTCAACCTCATTGCCCCTATTATAAGCATCTTGAAGTGGTTAAGGTTAAGGTGGCAAAGCTGGAGTATATGCTTGACAAAGTATAAGTTGGCAATCTCATGCCCTTGAATACGAGGGCCACACCTCATGCATACTCAACTTTGGGTCCAGGTAAGTTCTTGTCACTGTAAGTATTTGCATATCATTGATAACCACCAATGGGGTACCCCTTGCACATGGTATAGGAGCTTTCCCATAACCAAAATGACAAGGCAAGCAGACAATGAGCATCTCAGCAATTCTTCTTATGTACCATGGGAATATGGTGCTTTTTTCTCTCTTTCCTCTTTTCTCAACGTGTCTTTTTTAAGAAGAATGCTTCATAGATGTCACTATGGTGATGCTGCAAGTTTCCACCATGATTAGGCATGGCTTAGGCTAGCGGCCTAGGCGTTTCTCTAACACATGATACAAACTCCATGGACTTACAAGTTCCCTCTTATTTCACACCGGTGACATCCATACACAAAAGAACATGATATCAACTGAGTACAACAAGGTACAAGTGCAATGTTGAAAACGTTCCCCGTGACAGCATGGTTCTGCTAATTTCAACTTATAAGTCCAAGCATATACAACAAAGTTGTCACAATGGTTCAAGTTTATTAGGGGCAAAGAATAAAGTGTGCCTTCAAGTTCGTGAGGGCTTTAATCACTAAGTTTTCACATAAAAAATAGTTTTTAATTGGAAGATAGATGAAAACAAGAATATACTTGGAATGGTGTAACACACCATGCATAGGAGTTTATAGTGGACACTTTGGAATAACTTGGTTTCTTGGGGGTTGGAGGCATGAGTAGAACTTACTCATACAAGTGGAGGCTAGCAAAAGACCGGGAGCAACCAACTAAGAGAGCAATAATGGCCAAAATCATGCAGTGCAACAAAGCATACTAATCAAAGAAAAGAGTAGTACTATAAGTCAAGGACTAAATGATCATAGAGGATAATGGTGGCTTGTCATAGTCATAACATGGTGTGAGCATGTGCTAAGTCAACCCAAGCAAAACATCAAAGGAGAATACCACAATACTATGCTTTTGCATGCTAAAACAGCGCATAATTTCTTCAAGGCACACTAAGCAATCCAATTGTTTGGAACAAGACATGCTATAGCAATAATCACTAAGCATAAGGTCAAAACAACACCTAGCATGTCACGCTGAAGTCGAAGTCACAGTCAATGAAAGCTCCACTTGCACTTCAAGCAAGAACTTACTACTCTTTTTCAACACCAAGAAAACTCATTTGCAAAACAACACAGCAAGAACGGGGGTCCAAACTACTTTATTCAAGAAAACTAAACAACCTAAGCAAAGCAAACAAAAACTAAGACACTCCAAGAACAACACAACTGTGCATGAAACAATAAAAATGAAGTGTCTAGACAGACCTGAGCTTTTTATTGATGAAGAAGGGGATGCCTTGGGCATCCCCAAGCTTTGACGCTTGTAACTCTTGGATATTTCTTGGGATGACACCGGGGTGGCATCCCCAAGCTTGAGCTTTTGTCCATTCTTCATCTCATTGCATCATTCTCTCTCCACACCTGAAATTTTTCCTTCATACTCCCTCCGATCCATATTACTTGTCGTTGGAATAGTGTAACATCCCAAAAATATCAAACTTAGATCAACAAAACACTAATCCTAAAGTTTAGGGTTAACAAAAACTTTTCTAAATCAATTCATGAAAGCATGTCAATGTGTATGCATGAATTTTGAAATTCTTTAAAACCACTTTGTTTGTGTGATCCATTGCTTGTAAAATGTTTCTTAGGTGAAAAGAACATCATCTAAAACATTCCCCACACTTTTCCTAAATAAAAATAAGTCAAAACCAATATATCAAGTGAATGGTCATTTTGACCAATTTAACTCCCATGCCTACTTTGGCTGTCTCAAACTTTCAAAACCTAACAGAAACTTTTCTGGATCTTTGCACCCCTTGAATGTACTCATAACAAAGTATCAAGGCCCACCTTGTGATCATCCAGAAACTTTTAAATGCATAGTTTAAATGACAACTCAAAATTGAATCTTCTTCATATGGGAAGATCCCACTTTTTCAAAACCCACTTAAACAAGCTCAATTTTCAAAACCCAAGCATCTGCAGACTCACCAGAACCAATCTAGCAAACCCACCAAAAATCATTTCAAAATTCAAAACTTGATTTCATGCGGCCATTTCATCAAACAGGTTGCAGACACAAATCAAACAAAACACAAAACACTATAGTGTGCAGTGATTCTTGCATAACTTGTTCCCTAGTTAGCTCTCACACACCTCAGTAGATCATCTAGAAAGATTAGCCCAACACTAGCACCCTGTGAGCTTGCCATTCCCATTAATGGTGAACAACCGAGCAACCCCATGTCACCCCAATGTGGACAGCAAGCTAGGAGAAGCAGCAAGCCTAGCCAGCATGTCTGGGAGGCAGCCCACCGTCCACCGCCACTGCCTGTCCCAGCCGCGAGCGTTGCCAAGCCCTGGACCACGCGCACAAGACACGCCCAGACCATGCCGAGCGTGCGCCAGTGCGCCACCCTCGACCACCACCCACAGACCGCGCGCCGCCCTCACCGCGCGCACACACGATCACCACCGACCCAGGAGACCGCCAAACATCCCCGTTTAACGCCCCGCGCCATACAGCCACCGCCCGCCGTCGAGAACGCCGCCTCTGCCGCGCAGAGCACCGCCCGTTCCAGACCAAACCACACCGCCCCATCCCTCGCGACCATGCCGTTGAGCATCGCCAGGAGACACAGCACCGTCCCCTACCCTTGCCCATGCCATTAGCTGCCTGTAACATCGCCTCCGACGAGCTCACCTTGCGCCCCGACGGTCCCCTCGCTCGACTATAAATAGAGGCCACCCCCGCACGATTTCTTCACACCATCTCACTCCCCTCTCCTCACTGATCGTGCCACACCATTCTCAGAGCAAGGCAAGCACCACCCCGCCGGAATTTCACTGGAGCCTGCCGCTGCCGGAGAAGAAAGGAGCCAGCGATTGGAGCCGCGCCAGGAGAAGCCACCGGTACCAGGAGGTTCGCCGTCGTCGACTTCGTCGTTCGCCCGCCTCGCCGACCCTCGCCCGTACCCCGGTGAGCCCCCAGCACCCCTCACTGGCCGCGCTAGGTTTCGTTCTCGCCGGAGCTGTCTCGCGTCGACGATGACCCTCAGCCGTTGGATTAGAACCAGATCGAACGAACCACGTTGCCCATACCGCTTCGCCCAGCCCCGTGTCACTGACGAGTGGGGACACCCACTTAAGCAGCCCGCGGAGCACTGTGCTTAGCAGGCCGGCCCGTTAGAATTTCCCGCGCAGCCCAGCATTTCAAATTAAACTTTTTCTTTTTAAATTCAAACACACTTCAGTACCCAACTTCAAAAATCAACCCAGATAGATTTAGTGCACCAAATTAGATGAAACCAATTTTGTTGGAAAGGTCTGTGAATGCTTAATCCAAGCCCGTTGGATTCAAGTCATTTGGATTTGTAGATCACCCTTAGCAAAAATGACAAGGCAGAAGCTTTTCTGCATTCAAACATTTTTCAAATTTAAACCACAATAGCTTTTGAGTTGATTCCAACTCTCAAAAATCACTTTCAACCATACCTTTCAGAATATATAAAAATATATATAGGTTACTTGCAGAAATAATGTTCAAGGAATAAAGGAATGCTTCATAAGCATTTCTAGCCACTTTAATTAATTAAAATAAAAGAGTAAAACCTTGTTAAATTGTGACCCCATTTTAAATCACATTCCCATGGACTACAACATGTGGTGATGACATGTGTCAACATGATACCATGTTTAGTTTGGAGAATATTAAATCTTAAGTAGTTCTTCAATGAGTAGAAATTACTTTTCTAAAATAAGAAGACTTAAACCAATCCATAACCTTGTAATATTAGAGATGATGCTAGATCATATATAGGACCCTTGTGTGTGATGATTGCAAGTAGTTAAGTATTGTTTGGTGATTGCGTACCTCGTATTTATTCATAGACGCTAGTACCGACCAAGGCTACGAGGAAGAAGGAGGATACTACGAAGAGGAAGCCGAGGAGAACTTCAACCACTGCTCTGCACAAGGCAAGCTAGTAACTATGCAAGCTTATACTGATATTGATGCAAGCTATACCAACCAAGTTTACCAATGCAAGCTAACCCTTGCAAGATACCCTATTGTTTCCACAACCCATGCTTGTGATATGATTACTATATGCCCTAAGCGTATGTAACCATACCCACTTGCTAAACCAATCCTAGTTTATGGCAAGATTTTTACGTTATTTCCTTATCAAAGTTTACTTAGAGGCTACCCAAGAATTTTGGTAGATACTAGACAGTTGTGCTGAAGGTTGCATAAAGAACATTAAAATTTGGCCTAAGCTAGACACCTTGATATCAGCTTATGATATAAGGTTGGACTTAGTTGCAATTTCACTAGTTACCACCCCTCTATTAGTACTACCCCACCTGTAGATGCTAGTGCTAAGCCTAAAACTTGATCAACTTTAGATGGGAATACTTGGTGGAAAAATGGTTATGAAAACCTTGGAATGATGGATCATTCTATTGAAATGTTTTGGACATGTGTTCCCAAACACTTGATGATTTTGGTGATGAAAATGTTGAGGCATGAGCCTTAGCCCTTTATAAAACTGATGGTTGTCTGGATGCGATACCATTCCAATTTTACCGTACAACCACAATACCCGAATATTGGGTAGGGCTTGACTGGAAACTTATATACCTTAGTATTAGTTCCCTCACGGCCAAGGTCTGAGCTGAGGCTACCTTGTGAAGATTGTCCACCTGTGCAGTACCCAAGATGACAGTGGTCATGGTTGGGAGGCCATACTCACAGGAGAGGTGCTTATACTAGGGAGTGTAAATGGAAGGTTAGGATTGATTATCCGCATACTGAGTATGGTGAATTCAGGATTTGTTCCTGACGGATGTATCGAATGTTGTGGTGAAAGTGTACAATCTCTGCAGAGTGTTAAACTATTCGAATAGCCGCGTCCGCGGTTATGGACAGTTGGAGTGGCCATACTGTTCCCCCGTCAGACTTTTCAAAATGACTTGTGAAATGACTTGAGACTTTGACTTGACCACAACAGAGTTGTGACTGGAAATACAAGATCCCACTTAGGAGTTATAAAATTGTGACCAACTTTGGAACTTAGTAGTATAAATCTGGCTTTTGCAAAACAACCCTAGAGCCTAGTGTCCTATTATCCAAAAACCCCTTTTTTTGTTAGTGTTAGTTTGCGAGTACTTAAAGAGTACTCATGGCTTTGTCCCTGGCTATTCCCATGGCCAGACTATGAAGAGGAGTACCTGGAGGATGGACCCCAGGACGGTTACGACAACTAGGATCATCTCCCATCGTCAGCATTGCCTGTGACCCCGAAGATGGAGCCTCGCCTACGCTACCGTTACTATTCCGTATTCCGCTGCTTGATGTTGTATTAAGGACTGGATCATGAGATCCCTATTTGTGTAAGAACTTATGTATCGTTGTAATGGATGAAGTACTATGGTATCCAATTCTGTTATGTCTCGCAAAAATAGTAATCCTGGGATTGCGATGTATGGCATAACAGGCATCTAGGATTGAAAAATCCGGGTGTTGACAAATAGATGTATCTAGCACTAAAACATGTTTAGATACATCCATTTTAGTGACAAGTAATATGGATCGGAGGGAGTACAAAACTTCACACAATCTTCGTTAGCAACATTAGCTTATTCAAAAGATATTAGACCACTTGGCAAAGCTTTGGAACAGAAAGGATTTTCACTAAAAACACAAGCTACTGTAGTAACTCCTTCAAAAAGCTCAATTTACCTGAAGAGAACTCAAAAAGGAATCAATAAGAAGCAAATGCAAATAATGGCAGAAATCTGTCAAAAGAGACCAGCAGGTAGAAACGATTTTTTTAGAACATCTTATGTTGCTCAAATAAAAAAGTGTTGAACTAATGAAAGTTAGCTAACATACTGGGGGATTTACTCATAAATTTTGAGCTCAATCCGAGTTACAGAGCCTCCTCACGGTTTTTTTGGTGCAGGACAGAAATCTGTTTTGGGACAGCAACTCCCCAAATCTTACTTCCCTCTCATTAGAGGTCATTCTTGGCTCAAAAAGCAAACAAAAATGATAAGGAGATGTTATTACAGAAGTAATAACTTCCAAGACTCAAGGAAACTCTTGGGTTATCTCCCAACAAGTACTTTTCTTTAACGCCTTTAAGTTAGGCACAAGAAGCAAGAAGAATCAAGTATTTTGAAATGAAGAAGCATTAACATTCATACTTGCAAAATCTTCAACTATGAAAGGTATCTCATCCAAATGGGTTTTGGAGGATCCTTTATCATCTCTCTTTGGTCTACTACCTTCATCAAAAATATTTTCAGGGGCAATCCAATCAAAGTTCTTTTCAAAGGCTTCATGCATTCCAACAAGCTTAAAGGGTATGGGTATATTGAATTCCTCTCTAGGCTTAGTTTTATCAAAAATACCCACAACATCTACACTTGAACCTAGCATATTGAAACGTTCAAAAACCTTTTTGGCCTCCCTAGCAACATCATGAAATTCTTTTGATAAAGTTTCAAGGATGAATTCTCTCTTTTCAGCATTCTTTTCTTCTTTTAGTTTTGGGAACAAGAATTGCATGAATGGGTTAAGGCTAACAAACCTAGCCTCCAACATATGAACTAAAGAAGCTGTAGCTATCTCATAATTAGGAGCAAACTCTGCTATAGATTTATCCTCAATATCCTCATGCTTGCTAACATAGTTAAAGAATTCTTCAATATTATCTTTCCCAATTATGGAGCCACTACCTATTGAAAGATCTTTTAGGGCGAACTTGGGGAGCAACATGGTGAGCTAGAGCATGGACTAATTTTTTGTATTTTTGAATAAGGCAAGCAAACCAAACTAGACTAATTTTTTGGGTTTTTTGAAAAGAGGCAAACAAAACCAAGCAAAAGAAACAAAGCAAACTAAAAACAAAGTAAAGAGAAAGGAAGTGAAGGACTCCCCTAGTGAAGAAGTCCTTAGTCTCCCCGACAACGGTGCCAGCAAACTTGTTGATGATCCTTGATGGCACCAGAGAACTCGGTGCTTGATGTGGAGTCTTGTTGGGAACCCCAAGAGCAAGGTGTGAAGAGCACAACAGCAAGTCTCCCCTCAATTGAGACCGTGGTTATCGAACCAGAAGGAGGAAGGAAACGTCACACGAGGTGTTGCAAGCAATGCGGAGACCTGCACAACACAAACTCAAGACTTGCCCCAACGAATCAGTGAGGTTGTCAAGCTCACCGGTTTGCTGTAACAAAGGATTAAACGTACGGTGTGGAAGGTAATTGTTTGCAGCAAGTAAATAAGTAATAGTGGAAGATGTATCAATGGTAAAGATTGGACCGGGGTCCATAGTTCACTAGAGGTGCTCTCCTTAGATAAACAACATGTCATGAAGGGTAAACAAATTACAGCAGGGCAATTGACAGGAACTGAGCAAGGCATAACAACACAATTACTAGACAGAAAGATCCTATGAGATTCGATTGGGCAATACAACAATATACATAGACCACCATCCAACTGCATCTATGACTAGAAGTCCACCTCCAGGTTATCATCCGAACCCCCTCCAGTATTAAGTTGCAAGCAACAGACAACTGCTTTAACCGAAGTGTGTAAGGTAAACAGTCCACATGTTCCATGAACAAGAGACCGTTGTTTTCTCCCTAGTAGCAACAACACATCTACAACCGAAGAGATTTCTGTCACTTCCCTTGGAAACTAGAGGCATGAACCCACTATCGAGCATAAATACCCCCTCTTGGAGTCACTAGCAACTACTTGGCCAAGATAACCACTAGCAATGGAGAGCATGCAAGATCACAAACAACACAGACATGATAGAATCATAAAGACAAAACCATTAATCAAATCAACATAATAATCTCAATATCTATCGGATCCCCGCAAACACAACATGCATGATTACAAATAGATTAGATCTTGATCATGAACGGAGCTCACAAGATCTATACATGAAAGCACAAAGGAGGAGATACAACCAGCTAGCTACTACATGGACCCATAGTCCAAGGTGGAACTACTCACGCATCATACTGGAGAGAAGGCCTCCGGGATGATATCCCCTCCGACAAGGTGCCGGGAAGAACTTCAGATCCCCCCGATCTAGGGACGATGGTGGTGGCGGCTACAGATGGTTTCGTGGAGATTTGATCGGGTACTTAGTGTTTCTGCATCGGGGGCTTCTTATAGGTGAAGGGGCAAGACCGGGAGGCGGCCAGGGCCACCAAAACCTAGCCAGGCGCGAGCCCACCTGTCCCCGTGCCTGGGGTGGGTCTGGCCCCCCTGGATGGTCCCTCCGGCTCTTCTCTGGACTTCTTGTTCCCCACGGAAAGTTATTGACTTTGTCATTTGTCCCTTCCAATTCCGAGAATATTTCTTTACTAACTTTTCTGAAACCAAAAACAGCAGGAAACAGGCATCTGGCACTGTTGCAACTTGTTAATAGGTTAGTACCAGAAAACATGTAAAAATCACCTCAAAGTGTGGACAAGTAAATCAAAGTAGATACAAAACAAGCATGGAGCATCAAAATTAGAGATACGTTTCCAACGTATCAGGTAGCATCAGGAGCAGGTGGAGCAATAGGAGTGCTAAGGAAATCATTGTTATTTGTGCTAGTGAAGTCACACAACTTGGTGTTCTCAGCAGAGTTCATTTTGGCAAAAGTGGAGCATGCCAAAAACAGTAGCAGCTGAGCAGGAACTATTTTTTTGTGTTTTTGATAAGAGAAAGCAAACCATACTAAACTAATTTTTTGGGGGGGGGGGGGGTTTGATAAAAAATAGGCAAACAAAACCAAGCAAAAGAAACTAAGCAAACTAAAAACAAAGTAAAGAGAAAGGTTGAGGAGGACTCCCCTTGTGAAGATGTCCTTACCCTCCCCGGCAACGGCGCCAGAAAAGCTTGATGATGGCGCCCAGTACTGTCGTGGGACGCTTCATTGGAAACCCCAAGAGCAAGGTGTGATGAGCACAGCAGAAAGTTTTCCCTTAGTAAGAAACCGAGGTTATCGAACCATTAGGAGGAAGGAAACGTCTCAAAGGTGTTGCAAGCAACGTGGAAACCTGCACAACACAAACTCGGGACTTTGCCCCAACAAATCAGTGAGGTTGTCAAGCTCACTGGTTTGCTGTAACAAAGGATTAAACATATGGTGTGGAAGGTGATGGTTTGCAGCAAGTAAACAAGTAACAGTGGAAGATGTATCAACGGTAAAGATTGGATTGGGGTCCATAGTTCACTAGAGGTGCTCTCCTTAGATAAACAACATGGCATGAAGGGTAAACAAATTACAGCAGGGCAATTGACAAGAACTGAGCAAGGCATAACAATGCAATACTATACAAAAAGATCATATGAGATTCGATTGGGCAATACAACAATATACATAGACCACCATCCAACTGCATCTATGACTAGAAGTCCACCTCCAGGTTATCATCCGAACCCCCTCCGGTATTAAGTTGCAAGCAACAGACAACTGCTTTAAGCAAACTTTGTAAGGTAAACAATCCACTTGTTCCATGAACAAGATACCATTGTTTTCTCCCTAGTGGCAATAGCACATCTACAACCGAAGAGATTTCTGTCACTTCCCTTGGAAACTAGAGGCATGAACCCATTATCGAGCATAAATACCCCCTCTTGGAGTCACTAGCAACTACTTGGCCAAGATAGCTACTAACAATGGAGAGCATGCAAGATCACAAACAACACATACATGATAGAATCAAATAGACAAAACCATTAATCAATCTTACATAGTAATCTCAATATCCATCGGATCCCCGCAAACACAACATGCATGATTACAAATAGATTAGATCTTGATCATGAATGGAGCTCACAAGATCTATACATGAAAGCACAAGGAGGAGATACAACCATCTAGCTACTACATGGACCCGTAGTCCAAGGTGGAACTACTCACGCTTCATACCGGAGAAGAAGGCCTCCAGGATGATCTCCCCTCCGGCAGGGTGCCGAGAAGAACTTCAGACCCCCCTCGGTCTTGGGACGATGGTGGCAGCAGCTACAGAAGGTTTTGTGGAGTTTTGATCGGGTGCCTAGGGTTTCTACATCGGGGGCTTCTTATAGGCAAAGGGGCGAGCCAGGAGGGCCACCAGGGGGGCCACACCCTACCCAGGTGCGGGGTGGGCCCACCTGCGCCTAAGGGGTCTGGTCCCCCTTTGGCGCCCCTCCGTCTCGTCTTCTGGCTTCATGACACCCACGGTAAAATATTGACTTTGGCTTTTGTCCCGTATAATTCCGAGAATATTGATTTTCTGCCTTTCTGGAACCAAAAACAGAAGAAAACAGGCAACTAGCACTCTGGCAACTTGTTAATAGGTTAGTTCCAGAAAAGATATAAAAACACCTCAAAGTGTAGACAAAGCAAAGCAAAGTAGATACTAAACAAGCATGGAGCATCAAAAATTATACATACGTTTCCGACGTATCAATAATATTCCTATCTAATCAGCAACTTCGTATTCACTTCATTTGATGTATATGTTGACTTCCTTGACTTCATTGAAGAGCTTGAGCTTTTGATGACAATTCGTTGAGCATAGGTTGATGTAGACGCCTTCTTTATTGGCTTCAGAATCTAGCGAGGGTTAAGAAGATACGTTGAGTATGAGCGTACTCAGCAAGTTCACTAAAAAGGATTGTTTGATGCACTAACTACATCCATAGACCATAGGTCGTAGGCTATGCGGGTTTTTGAAAACATTCCTTCAAAGGTTGCTTTTATTCTAAAAAGCTATGTCCGTCAGTCTTCAGAGGTTTACCAGAACTTTCATGGACTTCCTTTCCTTCCGCATTCATAGCTCCTTCCTAGAACAGGGAGTAACAAGTTACAGTTCTTACACTCTGCAGAAGTGTGTTGCTTTAACCATGAAAGACCTTAGCCTTGTTGCATGATACG
This sequence comes from Avena atlantica, assembly GCA_910589765.1. NCBI lineage: Eukaryota > Viridiplantae > Streptophyta > Magnoliopsida > Poales > Poaceae > Avena > Avena atlantica. The sequence continues at coordinate 14,104,533 of OU342737.1, forward strand.
TCAAAAACGTATCTATAATATTTGATGTTCCATGCTTGTTTAGTATCTACTTTGCTTTGCGTTGTCTACACTTTGAGGTGTTTTTATGTGTTTCCTGGTACTAACCTATTAACAAGATGCCAAAGTGCCAGTTGCCTGTTTTCTTCTGTTTTTGGTTCTAGAAAAGGCAGAAAATCAATAATCTCGGAATTGGACGGGACAAAAGCCAAAGTCAATATTTTACCGTGGGGAACACGAAGCCAGAGTACAAGACGGAGAAGAGCCAACAGGGGGCCACACCCCTGGCCGCGTGCCAGGCTGGTCCCATGCCTGGCTAGAGGGGGGGTGCGGCCACCCTAGGTGCCCCTGCCTCACCTCTTCGCCTATAAAGACCCCCCGATACCTAAACCCTAAGGGCCCGATCAATATTCCATGAAACCGTCTGTAGCTGCTGCCACCATCGTCCCTAGATCGGGGGATCTGAAGCTCTTCCCGACACCCTGCCGGAGGGGAGATCATCCCGGAGTCCTTATTCTTCATCATGCGATGACCCACAAGTATAGGGGGTGTATCGCAGTACTTCCGATAAATAGGAGTGTCGATCCCAACGAGGAGCAGAAGGTGTTGACTAGTGGTATGGAGCAGGAACTCTCTTTAAAAAACTTAGCGAATGGATTTTTAGTGGTTTTATGACAAGGCAACAAAACAAAGTGCAAGTAATAAAGACAACGAACAAATGCATCAAGTGGTCCAATCCTTTCTTAGCAAAGGACAAGCTGGTGGAAATACTTATAAGGACCAAACGTTCTCGAGGACTTATGGGAATTCTGTCAAGTGCTTTCGCTTCAAATAGCTGAGTACTCTTCTTTGGTGTTATAAGTGTTGTGTGAGTGAACCTGTGCTAATGTACCTGTTGAAGTGTATAAGTGGATTGCACTAGCCCTTTCCATCAGTTCGGACTTTTGGTTGTGTTGGCTAGTGCATGAAGCTTGACATGGTATCAAAGCCTAAGGTTTCGAGTTCGAGTCCCGGCTTTCGCAATTTATCCTAAAATTGTTGTTGACCCCTCTATGTCCACGTATAGGTCTCTTGAGTCATACGTGAGTTTTGCGCGCCGTCGCTCTCTTTCGGTTGCACGTGCTGACTTCTCCCCATCACACGTGAGAGGGGGTGTTGAAGTGTATAAGTGGATTGCACTAGCCCTTTCCACCAGTTCGGACTTTTGGTTGCGTTGGCTAGTGCATGAAGCTTGATAGTACCGACCTTACTTGGACTAATACATACTTGTGATTAAACCCCCTGCAAGCATCCGCAACTATAAGAAAGTAATTAAGATATAAACCTAACCACAACCTTAAACTCTGAGATCCTACACTCCCCTGGTGTTAGGGTTCTGTGAGGAATATATAGGCGAGAGGGCGGAGTCGGAGGCCAGGTAGGTGGGCCACACCTGACCTAGGCGCGGGGCAAGGTGGGCCTGCGCCTAGGGGGGTGTGGGCCTCCTATGGCCCTTCTTCGCCTCCCTTTCTGGCTTCCTGAGTCTTCCGGGAAAATATAATTTTCCCATATTTTTCTGGTATTTTTCTGATCTTTGCGAAATTGCATCAAAACACCTCTTTTTCCATCAGAATCCAGACTCCGGTAGTCCACCCTCCAAGAATTGTCCAACATGCAAAAACAGTGGAAAATACATAAGTAGTACCTCATAATAAGACATATATATCAATGAATAGAGGAAAATTATGATATAGAATGGTGATGCAAATTGGACGTATCTACTCCCCCCAAGCTTAGACCATCGCTTGTCCCCAAGCGAAAACTGAGCTCAGTAAACATGTCCACAGGTTTGTGGAGTGAAGTGTCGATAAAAGAATACGGACAAGAAGCATCACACTTACCAATACACAACTCATAGAAGAAAGCAACTCACCATTATATAACTTAGCTTGCAACAAGTACATGAGTCACAATAGAGATGCATAAATATAATTCATAATTGGAATTAGCAAACTCTTGTTCCTGGTCAAAGAAAAGCTAGCAAACAGTTTCACAAAAAGCTTTTTGTAGAAGTTTTATAACAGGAGCACTCTTTGCTCAAAAAGGTTTTTCACAATGAAGGCTTTCAAAGTAATACTCAATAAATAAGAGTTTTGTGCAAACGAGGAAGATAAATAACATGATTGAATAAATCACCATATGAATGCTTGCAACACAACAACTCAAATGCTTGCTGGAGGTAGATAGGAAGTAGGTTTACTGACTCAACTTAGAAGTAGGAGAAAAGGTCCCTTTATAGAGGGTAGCAGGGATTACAAGTCATAAAGAGCTTCCAAAATATTATGGTACTTACTATCTTTGAGCCCTCATTGCCCCTATCATAGGCATCTTGAGATGATTAAGGTTAAAGTGCACAAATATGGAGTATATGCTTGACAAAATATAAGTTGGCAATCTCATGTCCCTTGAATATGAGGGCCACTCCTCATGCTACTCAACTTCAGTTACCGGTAAGTTCTTGTTATTGTAAGTACATGCGTATCATAGAGAACCGCCAACGGGGTACCCCTTGCACATGGTACAGGAGCTATCCCACAACCAAAATGACAAGGCAAGCAGACAGTGAGCATCTCAGCGATCTTTTTATTTACTATGTGCATAGCTTTTTATTAAGGATGCTTCATAAATAGCAAACTATGGTGATGATGCAAGTTTCCACCATGATTAGGCATGGCTTAGGCTAGCGGCCCAGGCGTTTCTCTAACACAAAATACAGACTCCATGGACTTACAAGTTCCCTCTTTATTTCACACCGTTAACATCCATAGACAAAAGAGCATAATATCAACTGTGTACAGAGTACAAGTGCAATGTTGAAAGCGTTCCCCGTGACAACATGGTTCTGCTAATTCCAACGTATAGATGCAAGCATATACAACTTCAATGACACAATGGTTCAAGTCTATTAGGGGCAAGAGAATAATGTGTGCCATCAAGTTCGTGAGAGCTTTACTTACTAGTTTTCACATAACAAAATACTTTTTAATTCGAAAGATAGATGAAGCTTGAGAATTTGCTAGGAATAGCAATTGATAATGGGTAGATATGGTGGACACAAATGGCAAAGGTTTTGGTTAAAGGGTTTGGAAACATGAGAAGTATGCCTTCTCAATACAGGTTTTTGGCTAGCAAGGCTGGGTAGCAAGCAAAAGAGTTGAAAGAAACAAGCAAACCTACAAGTAATAAAGCCAAACAAGAAATCTTTATTGAAGACACAAAAGATCTTAAATAGAGAATACTAAGCTTATGAGCCAACAAGAAAGAAAATAAATGATACAAAATACATGTAAGATTTTTATCTTTTTCTTTCAAACCTCAAAAAGTGTTGCTACTGACCAGAACTCGGTTTGCCAAAACCAATTTACATCCACTTGATGCTCCCAAAGTGATGCCAATACTGATCAACAAGATCCATCATATAATAGAGATTGCAAACTAAAATAAGAAGTGCAAAAAGTAAAAGATGAAGCTTCTCATTAATATTCCAATAACACCAAGGGATACATAGATAATCAACTAAAGGAGAGATACTTCCACATGCAAACCAACCTATAAGATAACACCTCTACCAAAGATATGAATCCACTAAAAAGGTAAAAGATAAAAGATAATGGTTGTGATGCCGTGGCACTCCCCCAAGCTTGGAACAAGCCAAGGGGATGCCAAACCTGATGACGAATTACTCCTTCGGTGGTGTTGTTGTTCTCTTGATAAGCTCCTTAATAAGTTTCTTCAAATCCTCCATATCAAAGGTCAGAGTACGAATCAAATCCGAATTATGCTCAATGCAGCTCATGATCAATTCGGACCGAGGATCCTAGTCCTTGTTATTCTTTCTCCACTCTTCCTTATTAGAGTGTTCCTTCCCTGCATGGTTAGAACGAGTGGTACGAGGAGGAAGTGTCTGTGGAGAGAGGATATGATGCGGAGGTTTCCCTCCTGTAGACATCCGTGCTGTCCTCCTAAGCTTGATAGGGGTTGCCACCACTCCAATGCTTGCGACGGTGGAGCGGGTGTCCGGATGTTTTTCCTCCACCATGTCTCCTTCATAACCTACCAAAATCTCCTCCTCCTTGGGTTTGCAACGATCGTCTTCCTCGGGCTTCTTGCCTTTGTCGTTGGCAGAGACCATGGTGCTCTAAACTTGAGAAGTTTTCCTGACAGAAACACATTGAAACGAAAACACGACGAGAACACGATGCACGAACCTCGGGGGATCCGGGGGTTATATATTACGAAGTTTCAGAGCATAAGGATAGTTTTGACATGAAAACGAGGCGGAGTCGGAGTTTGGGGGTGCCACACCCCCTCCAGGCGCGGGGCAGCTGGGGCCCACGCCTGGGGTGGGTTTGGCCACCCTGGCCTCCGGTTCCTCCTCTGTTCCGTCTCGTAACTTCCCTTATGTATTAAAACACCAGAAATATAAAAAGATTGGGGTTTCACGAACCTTCTGTTTTCACCACTTTTACCTATTCAAAGACGAACTCTGCAAACTCCTTTTCTCCTTCTCCTGGAATGTCCATTCCTACAGGGTCTCACACAAAACTCAATGGCAACATTAGTGTAAGAAAAAACGACAACCCTTTAGGTTCACACTTCAACTAAAATCTATCAAAAGAAAGTCTTCTTTAAGAGGCAAATGCAAATGATAATAGAAATCTGTCAAAATAGATCAGCAGATAAAGATTGATTTTTTTCAAAAACCTTCTATTGCTCAAATAAAAAAGTGCAGAACTAATGAAAGTTGGGTAACAACTTGGAGAACAAGATCAGAAAAGTACAGCTCCATCCGACGTACTGAGCTCCCACACGAATTTTTACAATGCAGCACAAAAATCTGTCCTAGGACAGCCACTTTTCACAACACCTCCACTTCTCAAAAGTAGTTGAACTTGACACAAAAACCAAAACAAAAAGGATAAGGAGCGGTTATTACTGAGGTAATAACTTCCAAGACTCAACCAAACTCTTGGGTTATCTCCCAACAAGTACTTTTCTTTAATGCCTTTAAGTTAGGCTTGAAACTTTCGAAGATGCTCACAAAGGAGATAAATATTTGAAGTGAAAGAGAGCATAAAGAAGCAAAATAACCAACACATTTGAGTCTAACCCACTTCCTATGCATGGGGGTATCACGAGAAAACAAATTGTTGAAACAAAAATCCACTAGCATAGGAAGACAAAACAAATGCAACTTCAAAGCTTTCAACATAAAACGGGGAAAATTAACATTATTGAAATGCATAAAACCATGTTTCCTTCTCTCAAAATAACTTTTAGTAGCACCTTGAATAAATTTGACAATATAACCATCAAAGGAAACAACTCTATCACAAGAATGAGCATACTTACAATCACCAAAAAGAGGTCCAAGGTCATAAACTGGATTAATAGAAGCAAGTTGTTCCATCCTGAAATATTTATTAGGCAAGTTGTTTTCACAAAGAGCTTTAGCAAATTTGGAAAAGTTAAACTCATAAGAATCTCCATCAGACTTAGTTAAAACTTTATCCTTCTTACAATCTATAATTGCTCCACAAGTGTTCAAGAAAGGTCTACCAAAAAAGATAGGACAAGTTTTGCTAGCTGCAGAATTAAGCACTAGAAAATCAGCAAGATACTTAATCTTACCACAAAGAACCTCCAAATATCTTACAATACCAATAGGGCAAATGGTTTCCTTATTTGCAAGGTGAATAACCACATCAATGTCCTCAAGCTCACAAGGACCAATCTCATGCATAATTTCCCTGTAAAGCTCATAAGGAATAACACTAAAACTAGCACCAATATCACATAAACCATAGTAGCAATGATCACCAATTTTAACAGAAAGCACATGAACACTAGCTTTTATAGCCCTACTAGGATGAGAGACAATATTAGAAGTGTCTTCACAGAAGAAAATATGCTCATCCTCTATATTTCTAGCGTCAAGATCTTTCACAATAGCTACCACAGGTTCAATATTCAATTGCTCACCAGGCTCCACAGTTTTATTAGTACCTTTATTATCTGCACTAATCATCATAGAATACTCCTTTACCTTAGCTAGAAAAGGTATTTTCTCAACATAAGGTTCAGGCACAATATGATTAGTAGTATAAACTTCAGTGCTTCTAAAAGGAACATGACTAACAACATCTTTATAAGGAGCATGGTACTTATTCCACTTCTTTTTGGGAATTTCTATGTAAGAGGCAAAAGCCTTAAAACAGTTGGCAATACTTTGGGAATCAAGACCAAACTCATTACTAATATCACGAAAGTCATCAGTTCCCATAAAAGATTTAATGCATTCATAATCATAGTTTATACCTGAATTTCTTCCTTTGTGATTCTGCCAAGATTCAGCGTTATCTTGAATACGGTCTAGTAGATCCCATTTAGCTTCTTCCTTCATACATGTGAATGATACAGCACAAGAAGCATCTAGTAAATCTTTATCATGAAGAGAAAGCCTAGCATAAACGTTATTGATAATAATATTGTTAGGGAGTTCATGAATAGGACATTTAAGCATTAGTAACTTCAATATCCCCCAAGCTTGAGATGTACTCTCTCCATCACGAGGCCAAAAGTTATATATCAGATTCCTATCCTTATGAATTTCACTGGGAGGATAGAATTTAGGATAAAAGAGAGATGACATTTCCTCCCGTTCCATGGATTGTTCATTCTTCAGCAGCTTATACCATTCTTCAACTCTCCCTTTCAAGGATATGGAGAGTAACTCCTTCTTCACCTGTTCAGTTGTGATACCTGCACACTTAAACAACCCGCATAATTCATGGATAAAAAGCAAATGATCACCTAGATGGACAATTCCATCCCCAAAATAATAATTATCCATAACACAATCATCAATACTTTAGGTATCTTAAAAGGATCTATCTCAATAGGTGGTGGTTCATCTACTACCCTAGCAGTGGTAGTAGTTTTCCCAAATAGAAAACCAAGTGGGTTATCCATATTAGAAACAAAGTAACAAGCAGTAAAAAAAAGCAATATTCATAGTAAAAGTTTCCTTTACCAGTTCCACTCTTCAATAGCGCTTCACTCCCCAACAACGACGCTAGAAAATAGTCTTGATGACCCACAAGTATATGGGGTGTATTGCAGTATTTTCGATAAATAGGAGTGTCAATCCCAACGAGGAGCAGAAGGTGTTGACTAGTGGTATGGAGCAGGAACTCTGTGTAAAAACTTAGCAAATGGATTTTTAGTGGTTTTCTGATAAGGCAACAAAACAAAGTGCAAGTAATAAAGACAACGAACAAACGCAACAAGTGGCCCAATCCTTTCTTAGCAAAGGACAAGCCGGTGGAAATACTTATAAGGACCAAACGTTCTCGAGGGCACATGGGAATTCTGTCAAGTGGTTTCGCTTCAAATAGCTGAGTACTCTTCTTTGGTGTTGTAAGTGTTGTGTGGGTGAACCTGTGCTAATGTACCTACCTTACTTGGACTAATACATACTTGTGATTAAACCCCCTACAAGCATCCGCAATTATAGGAAAATAATTAAGATATACACCTAACCACATTAAACTCTGAGATCCTACGCTCCCCTGGTGTTAGGGTTCCATGAGGAAGATATAGGCGAGAGGGCGGAGTCGGAGGCCAGGCAGGTGGGCCACACCAGCCCTAGGCACGGGGCAAGGTGGGCCCGCGCCTAGGGGCGTGTGGGCCCCCTGTGGCCCTTCTTCACCTCCCCTTCTGGCTTCATCAGTCTTCCGGGAAAATATATTTTTCTCATATTTTTATGGTATTTTCTGATCTTCGCGAAATTGTATCAAAACACCTATTTTTCCATTAGAATCCAGACTCTGGGAGTCCATCCTCCAAGAATCATCCAACATGCAAAAACAGTGGAAAAGACATAAGTAGTACCTCATAATAAGACATATCAATGAATAGAGGAAAATTATGATATAGAATGGTGATGCAAATTGGACGTATCATCATGTCAGCCTCCGGTATGAAGTGTGAGTAGTTCCACCTTGGACTACGGGTCCATGTAGTAGCTAGATGGTTGTATCTCCTCCCTTGTGCTACCATGTTTAGATCTTGTGAGCTCCGTTCATGATCAAGATCATCTATTTGAATCATGCATGTTGTGTTTCCGAGGATCCGATGGATATTGAGATTACTATGTTAGATTGATTAATGGTTTTGTCTTATTGATTCTATCGTGTCTGCGTTGTTTGTTATCTTGCATGCTCTCTGTTTCTAGTGGCTATCTTGGCCAAGTAGATGCTTGTGACTCCAAGAGGGGGTATTTATGCTCGATAGTGGGTTCATGCCTCTATTTAATCTAAGGGAAGTGACAAAAATCTCTAAGGTTGTAGATGTGCTGTTGCCACTAGGGAAAAACAACGGTCTCTTGTTCATGGAACAAGTGGATTGTTTACCCTACACACTTTGCTTAAAGCAATTATCCTTTGCTTGCAACTTAATACTAGAGGGGGTTCGGATGATAACCTGAAGGTGGATTACTAGTCATAGATGCAGTTGGATGGCGGTCTATGTATCTTATTGTATTGCCCAATCGAATCTCATAGGATCATGAATGTCTAGTATTGCATTGTTATGCCTTGCTTAGTACTGTCAACTGCCCTGCTGTAATTTGTTTACCCAACATGCCATGTTTGTTTATCTTAAGGAGAACACCTCTAGTGAACTATGGGCCCCGGTCCAATCTTTATCATTGATATATCTTCCACTGTTACTGTTTACTTTTTGCAAACCACTATTACTTTCCACACCATACAGTTAACCCTTTGTTTTCAGCAAACCAGTGAGATTGACAACCTCACTATTCGTTGGGGCAAAGTCTTGAATTTGTGTTGTGCTGGTTTCCAAGTTGCTAGCAACACCTTTGAGTTGTTTCCTTCCTCCTACTGGTTCAATAACCTTGGTTTCTTACTAAGGGAAAACTTGCTACTGTCATCACACCATCAAGACTTCCTGGCGCCGTTGCCGGGGAGGTAAGGTAAAAGGTACTCACATCCTCTGGTGTGAGTGCTCGAAGTTATTTCCTTTAGATTCTGCAATTTTGTATTTTTGTTTCTTGTTTTCACTAGTTAGGCTTAATGTAAAATAACAAAATAATTAGAGAGCTTTATAGTATTTGTCTTGATTTAGGACATGAAGTGTTTGAAGAAAAAATTTAAAAACCTATGGAACTTTATTTGCATGCTAAAAGAAATGCTATTAGTATGAATTCTTTGAACACCATTATTGCCAATGATATTTAAATGTCTAAGCTTAGGGAAGCTAATTTTTATGAAAATGATCTTTTTAGTTCCCCAGCTTTGGAAGATAGCTATTCTATTGCTTATGATGATACCAAACCTCCAATTTATGATGATTACAATGATGAATATGATATTTACAGTCCACATACTATTGAGGAGAAAATTAATTTTGATCATAATATGCCTCCTATATTTGATGATTATGGTGATGAGAATAATAATGATAGCTATTTTATTGAATTTTCTCCCACTACAATTAATAAGAATGACTATTCTTATGGGGAGAGTAATAATTATTTTATGCATGTGGCTCATGATAAGAATGTTTTATGTGATAGTTATATTGTTAATTTTATTCATGATGCTACTGAAAGTTATTATGAGAGAGGTAAACATGGTTTTATGCATCTCAAAATATTAAGTCTCCCCTCTTTATGCTAAAAATCTTGAAGTTGCACTTGTTTTGCTTTCCTATGCTTGTTGCTTTGTGCTTTCATGACTTGTTTCTTTACAAGATTCCTATGCATAAGAAGTGGGTTATACTTAAATGTGTTTTGAATTTGCTTCTTGATGCTCTCTTTTACTTCAATTCATATTTCTTATGTGAGCATCTTCTCAAACTATCAAGCCTAACTTAAAGGCATTAAAGAAAAGTACTTCTTAGGATATAAACCAATAGTTTTATTGAGTCTTGGAAGTTATTACTTCTATAATAACCTCTCCTTATACTTTTTTGTTTGCTTTTTGTGCCAAGAATAACCTCTAATGAGAGGGAAGTTAGATTTGGGGAGTTGATGTCCCGAAACAGATTTTTGTGCTCCACCGTAAAAATTCGTGTAAAATCTCTGTAAGTCGGATTGAGCTGATATTTTCTGAATAAATCCCCAGTATGTTAGCTAACTTTCGTTGGTTCAACACATTTTTATTTGAGCAACATAAGGTATTCTAAAAAATCGGTTTCTACCTGCTGGTCTGTTTTTACAGATTTCTACCATTATTTGCATTTGCTTCTTATTGATTCCTTTTTGGGTTCTTTTTGGGAAATTGAGTTTTTTGAGGGAATTGCTATAGTAGCTTATGTTTTTAGTGAAATTTTTGCTGTTCTAAAGCTAAACCCAAAGGTCTACTATCTTTTGAATACACTAATGTTGCTAATGAAGATTGTGTGAAGTTTTGTATGAAGGAAAATTTTCAGGTATAGAGAAAGAATGATGTAATGAGATGAAGAATGGACAAAAGCTCAAGCTTGGGGAAGCCACCCCATGGCACCTCAAGAAATATTAAAGAGGTATAAGCGTCAAATCTTGGGGATGTCCAAGGCATCCCCTTCTTCATCAATAAAAATCTCAGGTCTTTCTAGACACTTCGTTTTTATTGTTTCATGCACTATTGTGTTGTTCTTGGAGCGTCTTAGTTTTCGTTCGGTTTGTTTAGTTTGCTTGAATAAAGTAGTTTGGACCCCCGCTCTCGCTATGTTGTTTCAAATAAGTTGATTGGTGTTGGAGAGGAGTAGAAAGTTCTTGCTTAAATAGTACAAGAGGAGCTTGCTTTGACTGTGACTTAGAATTTATTATGTCATGCTAGGTGTTGTTTTGACCTTATGCTTAGTGATTATTGTTGTATCATGACTTGTTCCAAACAACTAAGATTGCTTAATGTGCCTTGAAATAATCATGCGTTGTTTTAGCATACAAAAGCATAGTATTGTGGTATTCTCCTTTGATGTTTTGTTTGGGTTGACTTGGCACATGCTCACACCATGTTATGACTATGAACCAGTCACCTTATCCTCTATGATCATTTAGCTTTTGATTTGTGATACCACTTTATGCTTTAATTAATAATGTTTTGTCGCTTTGCATGATTATGGACATTATTGCTCTCTTAGTTGGTCGCTCCCAGTATTTTGCTAGCCTCCACTTGTATTGAGTAAGATCTACTCATGCATACAACTCCCAATAAACCAAGTTATTCCAAAGTGTCCACTATAAATTCCTATGCATGGTGTGTTACACCATTCCAAGTATATTGTTGTTTTATCTATCTTCCAAATTAAACTTGTTATGTGAAAGTTAGTGATTAAATCTCTCACAAACTTGATGGCACACTTTATTTTTCTTGCCCCTAATAAACTTGAACCATCATGTCATCTATGTTGTATATGCTTTCACTTATACGTTGGAATTAGTAGAACCATGCTGTCATGGGGAACACTTTCAACATTGCACCTGTACATTGTACCCAGTTGATATCATGATCTTTTGTTTGCGGATGTTGTCGGTGTGAAATAAAATGGGAGCTTGTAAGTCCATGGAGTTATGTATGTGTGTTAGAGAAACGCCTGGACCGCTAACCTAAGCCATGCCTAAACATGGTGGAAACTTGTAGCATCACCATAGTGAGCAATCTATGAAGCTTTCTTCTTATAAAAAAGAAGAAACATATTGAAAAGAGGAAAGAGAGAAAAAATCACCATTTTCCCATGGTAAATAAGAAGATTGCTGAGATGCTCATTGTCTGCTTGCCTTGTCATTTTGATTATGGGATAGCTCATGTATCATGTGCAAGGGGTACCCCATTGGCGGTTCTCTATGATACACATGTACTTACTATGACAGAACTTACAGATGACTAAAGTTGAGTAGCATGAGGAGCGGCCCTCGTATTAAAGGGACATGAGATTGCCAACTTATACTCTGTCAAGCATATACTCCATAGTTTGTTCACTTTAACCTTAATCACTTCAAGATCCTTATGATAGGGGGAATGAGAGCTGAAAGCTAACAAGTACCATAATTTTTGGAAGCTCTTTTTGAGACTTGAAATCCCTGCTTCCCTCTTTTATGAAGGGCGTTTCTTCCACTATTATATTGAGTCTCCACCTTCTATCATTAGGCACCAGTTAAGAGAGCATAGTTGTCATTCTTAGTTCTATGTGCATTGTACAAAAACTTATTGATTGATGAATATTGTTGATATTGCTTGTTCTTGAACTATTTGTATCTAGTCACTCTTATGAACTTTGAAGGTTTCATATGCATCTATTTGCTACTCCATGGGGACAAGCTGAATGCCACTATGTTATGTTTTCTATATGTGAAACAAACAAACGTCTTTCAATGCATTGTTATTCATGATTTTTGTTTGTAACCTTTCATGTTGCATGCATAGTTACTTTGTCTTATTGTTAGAACTCCATCTTTCATGCTCATGTTTAGAGTTCTTTGATTCCAGCTTTCAATGCTTGCAAATGGTTCGATCTTGGTTTTGATGGTGCATATCACCTAAAAAATTATTCTTTTTATCACTTACCTACTCGAGGACGAACATGAGTTAAGCTTGGGGATGCTTGATACGTCGGAAACCTATCTATAATTTTTTATGTTCCATGCTTGTTTAGTACCTACTTTGATTTGCTTTGTCTACACTTTGAGGTGTTTTTATATGTTTTCTGGTACTAACCTATTAACAAGATGCCATAGTGCCAGTTGCCTGTTTTCTTCTGTTTTTGGTTCCAGAAAAGGCAGAAAATCAATATTCTCGGAATTGGACGGGACAAAGCCAAAGTCAATATTTTACCGTGGGGAACACGAAGCCAGAGTACGAGACGGAGAAGAGCCACCAGAGGGCCACACCCCCTGGCCACGCGTCCAGGCTGGGCCCGCGCCTAGAGGGTGCGGCCACCCTAGGTGCCCCTCTGCCTTGCCTCTTCGCCTATAAAGATGTAAGACCTCACCATTTAAGGTAAAGTCTCCTGTGATTGCAATGCTAGTCCCTGGATCGAATTGCTAGCATTCACAGTTTAAGATGAAGTACACATATACAAAGGTCATTATTGCAATGTAATATCCAGAGATACATAGTTCTTACAACTCATTAGCCCAAGGCTAATACATAGAGTTCACAATACTTAACAAAATAAATAAATTCTTCATCTTCATGTGCCACAGGCAAACATGTTGAGTGTAGACTCATAACCCTAGTCACCATCAGAGTAACCTGCAACATAACAAGTTACAGCCATAGAGGGTCAATACATTTGGAATTGTATTGGCATGTGATACCATAGTAGTATAGTAACATCTAATAAGTATATGAATTTGGTTAAGTGTAGTTCAGGCTAGCTTTGCTCAAAATAAGGTTTTTCTTATTAGTTGAAAACACTAAGTTTTTGTTTGACAAAAACACCCAAGGAACCACCAATAGACATTGGTGAACCTTTACCCTTGTTCAACCACAAGTTTTAACTTAGAGAAATTGGGATGAGGAGATCCTTGATCATTTCAATGTCTTTGATGCTCAAAATGCCCGTTACCGGGGACACGACTAAGTACTTAGGTTTTACCCTCTCGAGAGGTGGTGCACTTTCCCCACAAGAGTCGACATGCATCGAGACGAGACTTTTTGAAGCATTCCTTCAGACCACCATGGACGCGTTCCATCCTATCAACCCTACCACCAACTGTCCATCTGGCTGAATTCTTGCAACCTAGTTGGTCAAGGCAGAGCCCATATGCCATGTGGTTTCACTAGAAGATTCTCAACACTAAACATCTCAAATATCTTTGTTCCTGGGTGGCCATCCACAAGTGTGATATACAAGGTAAACCATAAACATGGGCCCTGTGTAACCACTCAACACAAACCATTCTTCCCATTCCACCGAGGTGATTCATTAACATGTTGTTTTATTATTCAAAAACATAGTCATGGACTTTGCATAATATCATAACATGAATATTCCACCCTTGCATTCAACTAGCTAGGCTAATCATACTAGCATAACATGTCCCTTAACTTCGGGAAAAACTACTAAGACAATATCTATAGGATTTACCATAGCATAGCATAGCATATACTTAGAAAAATAACCATGCAAATCCTACTCAAAATATCACTAGTGCATAGATAAAATAATAGGACAAAAGATGAAGCATCACTTTCCTTGGTAGTTTGGCGAATAGGTACAATCCTCACAATCACACTCTCCACAATCACCAAAATCTACACATAAAATCATACCACAATATTCACATTCAATATACAAACAAAAATATATATGGATGCATGCAAAATGCAATGAGATGATTTGCTACACTTTTCAAATCAAACTAAACAGTACTGAACACAAGGCATACTTTCTAAAGTCTAAATAAACCAAAATTTACTTTAAAACAATTTTCGAAACAATTTTATAGCCAAAATAGACCTACAAATGTTTCTGCATAAAATCCTAACTTTATAGAAGCAAATGTCCAAACTAAGCCCATAGATGCAAAGAGCTTAATTTTTTGATTCCATTGATATAAAATTTGTAATTTTTGGATAATAGATCAAAAGTTATTGAATTTACAAGTTTTAATCACTAATAGAACAAAAATCAGATTTTAAAACAAAACCAGGGACACGCGGCGTGTTCTGATTGGCGCGTACCGCTTCGCGCTGGATCACGCTTCCGCGCCGTTAGATCTAAATGAAATCCTGTGGCTCAGATTTAAACGTACCGATTCGATAAGTGATCTAATCCTAACCACCAGATGCAGATCTAACGGATCAAACTAGTCTGACCAAATCCTAGCGGCGGAAATGCCTCTGGTGGTGGCGACGCGACTTACGGTGATGCGCCGGCGAGGCTAGAGGTGTAGGGGGTGTGATGATGCTTACCACGTTTGCGAGAATACGGTGAAGCTCAACGTTGTCGTGGCTTGGACAGGGGCGCACGAAAACGGCCGTAAAACCTCATCGGCGTTTGTACTAGTGTCGGGTGCTCACGAACGGAGACGGAGACGGAGACGATGACCTAGGGCGAGATAAGGCAAACAGTGGGCATTAGAATCTACGCAAGGTCACGGTGAACACACTCGCATGAAGCAGAGGTCAAGGGGCGTGCAGATTTTACCGTGATTGCTCGCCAGAGTTGAACGACGCCTCGGGTGCTTGTAGAGGTTGCTGGGGACGACGACCCGGGGCAAGATTGGACAAACGAAAGGTATGAGCAGAAGCGCAAGAGCAAGGGGATCACGATTCGGTGAACGCGAGGCAGAGGGGCGCGCTATGCTCACCGGAATAGCTCGCTAGAGTGGTTCAGTGTTGCGGCGATGCAAGCGAAAATTAGAGGAGCCTGGCGGCGCTTGTTGCTAGCTAGGTGAGGGGAAATGGTAGCGAGGGGGTGGGGTTTAAGTATCCAGAGCGAGGGAGTGATTCACACCTGCAATCAACAGCGAATTACACGGGATTGATTCAGGCTTGAATGGGGAAGAAACGGTCGGCGAACTGGACACGGGCGCGGTGTCTGGGGACGATGAAGTTGACGTGGCAACGGGGCCACTGTCAGTGAGGGGGAGGGTGCGTGGGTGAGAACTGGGGGAGAGAGGGGGTGGTTCCCGGGTGGGCCGTGGGATGCCAGGGAAGTTGGGCCGAATGGGTTGCGCCTGTTATTTTTTCCCTTTTTCCTTTTTCCTTTTCTGTTTTGATTTTCTAGAATAGATTTGAATGGACAATTCAAATCCAAATGAATTCAAATCTTCACCAAACTTTTTTCCTGTGATTCTAGTGTCCAAAAGTGTGTCAAACACATACAACCACTCAAAACATTTTTGCGTCTTGAAAATAAATAAAATCATGCCCATCTATATAATAAGAGGGGTTTAAATATGGTTTTATTAGGGTTTTTGTTTTGAAAAGTTCTGTGTAAGATGAATATACCATGATGATATGAATTCAATAACATGGTTTTGAATTTGATGAAATTTGGGATGTTACAAATCTAACCCCCTTAAGATGAATCTCGCCCTCGGGATTCGGATTGGCTAGCAAATCAGTGAGGGTGATCTGTTCGAAGGACATCTTCTATTTCCCAAGTTGCTTCTTCCTTGGTATGATGATTCTACTATACTTTGCAGAATTTGATAGTCTTAGTACGGGTAAATATTTCTGCTGTCTCGAGAATCCTGATAGGTTTCTCCTCGTAATTGAGATCACTCTCCAACTGTACCTCTTCCAATGGTATAGTGTCCTTCAATGAAGTATCTTCCATCTCCGGATGACACTTTTTCAACTGACTCACATGAAACACATTGTGAACTCCAGACAATGATTCAGGCAATTCAATCTCATAAGCCACTTGTCCTTTGCGGCTCAAAATCTTAAATGGCCCTACATATCTAGGTGCCAATTTCCCTTTGACTCCAAATCTCTTCACACCACGAAGTTGTGAGACTCTAATATAAGCTCTATCACCTACCTCATAGGTGACTTACCTATGCTTTGGATCTGCATAGCTCTTTTGTCGGGATTGGGATATATTCAATCTGCCCTTTACCATTCTGACTTTCTCTTTAGCTTCCTTGATCAGTTCTGGTTCGAATAAATTTCTTTCTCCTACTCCATTCCATAGTAATGGCGTAGTACACTTCCTTCCATAAAGAAATTCAAACGGAGCCATCTCTATGCTTGCTTGATTGTTGTTATTGTAAGAGAATTCTGCGTATGGTAGACTTTCATCCCAACTAGATCCATAGTCTAGCGCACAAGCTCTCAACATATCTTCCAAAATATGATTGATTATTTCTGTCTGTCCATCAGTCTGAGGATGAAATGCGGTGCTGAACTCTAGCCTTGTTCCCAATGATTCATGCCGTTGTCGCCAAAAATGCGAAGTGAACCGAGTTCCTCTATCAGACACAATACTCTTAGGTACTCCATGTAGACATAAAATCCTATTCATATATATCTTAGCCAATTTAACACTTTTATAGGTAGTATTCACGGGTATGAAATGAGCCACTTTAGTTAGGCGATCCACAACAACCCATATAGAATCATATCCAGATCTGGTCCTTGGGAGTCCGGTGATAAAATCCATACCAATCTTATCCCACGTCCAATCAAGTATAGGTAGTAGTTGTAATAACCCTGCTGGTTTCTGATGTTCTGCCTTCACTCTACTACACACGTCACACAAGGCAATGTGTTCCTCGATATCTTTCTTAAGATTGTTCCACCAAAATATTTCCTTCACATCCATGTACATTTTGGTGTTACCTGGATGAATAGATTATGGTGAATTGTGTGCTTCTTGCAGAATCAATTTCCGAAGATCCGGATCTTGTGGAATGCAGATACGCTTCCCATACCATAAAGTTCCTTGTTCATCTTCATGGAATCCTTTCGCCTTTCCTTTACTAATTTTACTCTTAATCTCTTCTATTTCCTTGTCCAACTTTTGGGCTTCTTTGATCTTATCTAACAATGTTGGTTGAACTTCCAAAGACATGAGATATCCTTCAGGCACTATCTCCAATCTTAGCTCTTTAAACTAGGCACACAAATCATCTGGAAATTCTCCTTTGGTGAGACCATTCACATAAACTTTATGGCTTAAAGAATCCGCTACAACATTTGCTTTACCGGGATGGTATTGCAAACTCAAGTCATAATCTTTGATAAGTTCTAGCCACCTTCTTTGCCTCATGTTGAGTTCTTTCTGGGTGAAAATATATTTCAATCTCTTGTGATCTATGAACACTTCACAACGGTTACCCAACAGATAGTGTCTCCATGTTTTGAGTGCATGGACAACAGAGGAAAACTCTAAATCATGTGTAGGATAATTTACTTCATGAGTCTTGAGTTGTCTCGAGGCATAAGCCACAACTTTTCCTTCTTGCATCAAAACTCCACCCAATCCTTGGTGAGATGCATCACAATGGACTTGAAAGTCCTTCTCTAAATCTGGCAGACATAAGACTGGTGCTAACACTTAGTCTCTTCTTCAATTCTTGGAAACTGATTTCACATCATTCAGTCTAGTCAAACTTTTTCTCTTTCTTGAGTAACTCCGTCATGGGCTTAGCTACTTTTGAGAAATTCTCGATGAACCTTCTATAGTATCGTACCAAGCCTAGGAAACTACGAACTTCTTTAACTGACTTGGGAGATTCCCACTCAGTTACAGCTGGCACCTTTGCTGGATCGATAGCTATACCATCTCCAGACACAATATATCCAAGAAATCCCACTTCGTTCAACCAAAATTCACACTTACTGAACTTGGCATACAACTTGTGCTCCCTGAGTCTCTCAAGAATCAAACGCAAATGTTCTTCATGATCTTCATTTCTCTTGGAATAGATCAAAATGTCATCGATGAATACGACAACAAACTTGTCAACAAACTCCATGAACACTTTGTTCATCATGTTCATGAAATAAGCTGGTGCATTTGTTAATCCAAATGGCATCACAGTATACTCATACAATCCATACCTAGTGGTAAAAGCAGTCTTACGTATGTCTTGTTCTCTAATCTTTAGCCGAAAGTATCCTGATCGGAGATCAATTTTTGAGAACACACGAGCTCCTTCTAGCTGATCAAAGAGATCGTTGATTCTAGGTAAAGGGTACTTATTCTTTATGGTCACCTCATTGAGTGATCGATAATCTATGCATAGCCTTTGACTTCTGTCCTTCTTCTCAACAAACAGAACTGGTGCACCCCAAGATGAAGAACTTGATTGGATAAATCCTTTCTGCAACTCTTCTCCAAGATGTTTCTTGAGTTCTTTCAACTCATCAACTGACATCTTGTATGTAACATCCCAATATTAATGAAATACAAAAACTTGCATTTCATTCATGCATTCATAGAATCCTTGGCTTGCATGAAAAAGTTCAAAACAAAATTCCAAATAAAACCATTTTTATGCCTATTATCTACATACCAATAAGGCATGTTTTTTTTTTCAAAGTGTCAAAGTGCATTTGACTAAACAATAGTGTTTTATACACTAATAAGTACAAGGTTTACACTACAAAAATATAGAGGTGGTTTGAATTCAAACTTATTTGAATTTGGTTTGAAATTGTTTCCTAAAAATCAAAATAGAAAAAGAAAAAGAGAAAGGAAAAAGAAAAAGGCCGGCGCAACCCTTTAGGCCCAATGCCAGAAATAGCCCACGAGCCCACCCGGTCATTTCCCCTTCTCACTTCTCTCTCACGCACGTAGCTCCTACCCCACTATCACTGCCCGGTGGACCCGCGCCAGCTCAGCATCGTCTTCCCCTAAATCGCGCGTCAGACCACGTCGCCGCCGCGTTCACTACCATTGATGGTGCGACGTAAATGCCATTGATTCTGCGAGCGATTCTCACCGTGCCTCTGCCTACTTAAGCCCCTCCACACCATGAGATTTTTCCCTCACTCAGCACCCTCTCTCCGCCACCAGGCTACCCATAATTCGGCCTACAACGCCACTGCCCGAGCATCTCTGTCGAGACATTGCGGTGAGCTCCGTCCACCCCGCTCCTTCTCATTCGTGCTATAATGATCCCCGTGATCATGCGCTTCTTCTCATATGCTTGGTTCATCTGCTCGTGACCTAGGTCATCGGATTCGTCCACCACCGCAAGCACTCGACGCCACGCTCGTCTCCGGCGAGAAATTCTGGTAAGGTGTGACCACCCCCAACCTCTAGATCGAACGACGATGACCGACTCGTTCTTGTGCATGAACTGCTGCTGTTTGTTTGTCCTAGGGAGGCTTGGAATGTCGCCGTCATCTCCGTCAAGCCGTGCCCGACGCCAGATAGGTTTCCGACGAGATCTCCCGACCACCACAGCACGCCCCCGTCCACGCCAGCGACACGTTGAGATTCCTCGCAACCTCGCGACACTGGTAAGCCAACCCACAACCCCCAGACCCCTCTGTAGCCACCGTAACATCACTAAAAAAGCGCCGCCGCCGCCAGTCTATGGTTGGTTGTGCTAGCGCCGTCAGATCTAAATCATAGGGCTGAGATTAGATCCTAGCGCGAAACGGTATCGTTAGATCTAGGCCACTGGATTTGACTTAGATCCAACGCTCCATGTTATCCGATCCGCGCGAAGCGGTATCGACCAATCAGACACAACCACGTGTCTGGGATTTTAATTTAAAATCTGTTTTTATGTCTATTAGAGATTCAAACTTAGAAAATTCATAACTTTAGTTCTGTTTGGCCAAATTTTGCAAATAATATATCAATGGATTCACAAAAATAAATCCTACACTAATGTGGGTTTAGTTTTGTATTTTGTTTCTGTAAAAATTGATTTTTATGCAGAGACAATTATAGGCTTATTTTGACTATATAAATTATTTGGAAAATGATTTTTAAACAAATTTAAGTTTATTTAGACTATGTTTAGATGGTTTTGTGATCAGTACTGTTTGGTTGAATGGTTTAGTGTATAAAATTCATTTCGTTGCATCTGCATCCATTCATATCTTTTGCTTGATTATTTTGAGTGTAAATTTGGTGCTATCATTTTATGTGTAGATTTTGGTGCTAGTGGTGATTGTGATTGTGATTGTGAAGAGTGTTGCTACTCCCCCAACTACCAAGGAAAGTGGTGCTTCATGTATTTGTCCTATTATTTTTTACTTTGCACTAGTGGTATTTTGTATAGGGCTTGCGTGAAAATTTTACTAAGTATTTATATGCTATGCCATTGGAAATCCTAGTAATTGTAGTCTTGGTAGAATTTTCTCTAAGTTAAGATACTTGTTATATTATCATGCTTAGCCTAGCTAGTAGCAAACACGGGTGGATTATATACATGCTATGGAAAATTTGTCAAGTCTTTGTCTTATGTTTTTGCTTAATAAAACAACTAAGTGAATGAATCACCTGGGTGGAATGGTATGTTTGGGTTATGTTGAGTGGTTACGCAAGGCCCATATATATGGTCTACCTTGTGTATCACACTTGTGGAAATCCACCCAGGAACAAAGGGATTTGAGATACTTAGTGTTTAGAAGCTTCTAGTGCAACCACATGGCATATGGGCTCTGCCTTGATCATATAGGTTGCAATAACTTAGCCAGATGGACAGATGGTGGTAGGGTGATAGGATGGAACGCGTCTATTTGATCTAAGGGAAGGCTTCTAAAAGATATCATCTCGATGCATGTCGAGTCTTGTGGGAAAAGTGCACCACCTCTCGAGAAGGAAAAACCTAAGTACTTAGCCGTGTCCCCGATAACGGACAATTTAAGCATCAAGACATTGAAGCTATCAAGGATATCCTCATCCCAATTTCTAAGTTAAAACTTGTGGTTGAACAAGGGTTAAGGTTCACCAATGTATATTGGTGGTTCCTTGGGAGTTTTTGACAAACAAAAACTTAGTGTTTTCAATTGATAGGAAAAACCTATTTTGAGCAAAGCAAGCCTAAGATACACTTAGCCAAACTCATATAGAAGTTAGAAACTACTATACTACTATGGTATCACTTTCCAATAATATTACAATGCATTGACCCACTATGGCTGTAACTTATGATGTTGCAGGTTACTCTGATGAGGATTAGTGTTATGAGTCTACACTCAACATGCTTGCCTGTGAAGATGAAGACTTTACTTTATTTACTTATGGTATGAACTCTTGTACTAGCCTTTGGCTATGGAGTTGTAAAAGACTATGTTTATCTCTAGAATGTCGATGTAATAAAGACCTTTGTTTTTGTGTACTTCATCTTAAACTGTGGATGCTATCATTTGATCCAGGGACTAGCATTGCAATCACAGTGACCTTTACCTTATAAAGGTGGGGTCTTACAGATGGTATCAGAGCACTGTGTTGCCTGTAGGATTATGACCCTAGGTTGGGTTAGACTAAGAAACCACTAAGGAAAACTACAACACTTTGCAAAATTCCACACTTGTCTTTTTATTCTCGTAAACTTTTCTAATCTTCTTTCTCATCTCCATTTGTAGATGAACTCCATCAACGAAGCCGTCAGGAAGGGGCCACTCATGACTATGACTTTGGAGTGTGAGACGGAGTTTCCCAAAGCGCTCAAGAACCTTATGGTTACCATGGGGATACATGGAGAAACAATGTACAAGGGATTTCCCATGATGGATGAAGGGGAAGAATATTGGTGGGTGCAACTTCACTTGTACAAAAACAATGAAGACATCCACAAGGAGTCGGGATTCTTCATGGGAAATCTGGATGAAGGGATTCTGGATGAAGGGGAAGAATATTGGTGGGTGCAACTTTACTTGTACAAAAACAATGAAGACATCCACAAGGAGTCAGGATTCTGCATGGTCACCAACTCAGAAATGCACATGTCATTCTTTGACTCTGCAAGGAATGCAACTTGGAATGCCATCTAGGAGCTTGGTGACAGACTCAAGTGTAGAATGCTCAATACTCAAAATGAACTTAGAGAAGAGAAGAAGCATACCCAAGACTTAGGGGCTGCCAACCAACGTTTAAGAGAAGACATCATAGACTTAGCATTGGAATCTTGTGAACAAGATCGACAGATTGCCTCTAGGGATGCCCTGATAGCTATTTTCTCAAGTGAGTGAGAATTGTAACATACTCTGTTAGTTGGACCACCACACTTGTCGTATTTTCACAAAAAATTGTCTAAGATATGTTGAACCTTAGTGTTGTGATAGACCTTGTATGCCACGACTTGTATGTTTTATGGATGATGTATGCTTTTGCTTTCATTCTACTGTCTTTTTTCTTTTACTTGTGTTGTTCTAATATTTCTCTATCTTACATTAGATGCCTAGCTTTGTGATCAGCACCGTCGAGGAGTTCAATCGAACTCGTTTTGGTTCACGCATCGTGCAGTTTACTAGTGTGCTTAACCTTCACTTCCTAGTATCAAGGCACTTTAGATCACCAAGTTTGAGAGGAAGAACCTTTGGGGCTTTAAATTCTCGCAGCCGGGACGACAGATGGAGCCACTCATGGAGGAGATTTCCTTCAAGCTGATGCACGATGACAAGGATAAGGGTCTAGATGTAGTCATGCAGGAGCTACTCGGAAGCCTCTACGGACGCCACTCCACTGAGCTTAGAGGCCTCTATTTGCACCCGTTCAGGAGACGTGACGAGGAGGGAGAGGCATTGGTGTATGAGGGTGCTACTAGAGAGACGATTGAGCCAGTTCATCTATACCTCCAGGACCTAGAGGGCCTTATTAGACACCTCGAAACAGATAGGACCATCGTCATGCTTAGCAATGACGAGCTCCAGGTTCAGTTGAGGGAGAAGGACAAGCTCTTCGCGGAGCAAGACGCGATCTTCAAGGAGATGGAGGCCAGATTTGAGAGCCAGGACAAGAAGTTCAAGAATTAGGAGAAAAGAGTCCAAGACAGAAACAAGAAGATCAAGGACATGAAGGCCGAGATAGAGGCTAACGACTTCGAGCTCGAGACCCAGCAGGGAGTGATTGAGAGGCTACGCTCATAGTGTCGTGGTATTGTCGACGAGTACGCCATGGAGGGGTCCTCACAGTGCGTGTTTAGAGATGTGGGGTAAGGCGGACGGTTGACAGGTACGAGGTAACACAGCTTACCCAGGTTCAGATCCCACAACGGTGGCGGAATCCTACTCCTGCTATAAATCACTATAAGGGCAATACGCCGAGTTACAGAGATAGGTTCGCTGTGCGAGGTTGTCTGAGATTGTCTATGAACGTATGAGATTGTGCCCTAAAGGCTCCCATAGGCCCGACTTATATAGTCGCCAGGTCCTAGGGTTACAGGGAAAAGTCCTAGTCGGACAGGTTACAGAGTCCTACACCGTCTATTACTAGTCTTGTGTATCTTGCACTCCAAGTCTCCCAGTACTCTGGTGACTCCACCGTAGCCTTCCTTTATCTGGCATGGGCCTCCCTTCTGTATCCACCTAACTGGGCCGCCCAGTAGGCCATAGGCCATGCTACCGACTATGGGCCACCCGGGTTAGTCGGATAAGAGACATGCTATGGAGATACCCATATAGCATATCCCCAACAGTAGCCCCCGGAGAACTCCGAGATCTTGCGCCGTCTTGCCTCTTCTCGTGGAATGCTCCGTCTAGATGGATGTCGACAAATCGTCAAGCAATATCTTGTAGTCCTCCCAAAGAACCCTGCAAGGTTTTCTCCGTCTTCGATATGTAAGCCGGAGAAATGCTGAATCTTCCATCGTACTCTTCCGTAGTCGGATTAAATCCATCCATGCCGGAATATTCGATGTGACGGCTCATCTACCCATGTCAGCTAGTGTAGAGGTTCCAATCTTAAATAAGATAGGGCCCCTTGTGTTTACAATGCTAGTCCCTGGATCAATAGCTAGCATCCACAATTAAGATGTAATATCAAGAAACAAAGGTCATAATATAACTTTATAACCAGGAATAACATAATTTTATTACATCTTAGATAGCTAATTTGGCTATTACATTACATTGTAGCGGAATAACTATAGTCATGGGGTCCTTCATCTTCAAAGTGCCACAGACAGATGTTGGTTGTAGACTTTGTAATCCTAATCAATCAATCTTCACTAAAAACAATCAAACCTGCAACATACAAGTTACAACCACAAAGGGTCAATACATTTGAATTGTATTGGCAAGTGATACTATGGTAGTATAGTGGAATCTATCATCTATATGCATTTGGCTAAGTGGAGTTGAGGCTTGCATTGCTCAAAATAGATTTTTCTTATCATTTTGAAAATATTAAGTTTTGCTTGGCAAAATCATTTTTCTCAATCAAAGATTTGAAGATCCTTTAACCAAGGCATCTCTCAATCAAAGATTGAAGATTTCAAACAACCCTTGTTCAAACCACAAGTTTTTATCTTAGAAATTTGAATGATGAGATTCTTGATTGCTTCCATGTCTTGATGCTCAAATTGTCCTTTACCAGGGACATGGCTAAGTACTTAGATTTTACACTCTGCAGAGGTAGTGCACTTTCCCCACAAGACTTGGTTTCCCAAGACAAGATCTTTCAGAAGCCTTCCCTTAGACCAAAATGGACGCGCTCCAACCTATCAAACACTACCACCAACTGTCCATATGGTTAAGTTCTTGCAACCTATATGATCATGGCAGAGCCCATATTGCCAAGTGGTTGCACTTGAAGCTTCTCAACATTTGACATCTCAAATCTCTTTGTTCCTGGGTGGCCATCCACAAGTGAGATACACAAGGTATACCATAAACATGGGCCTTGTGAACCACTCAAGCAAAAACCACCAAGCAAGTCCCATTCCACCCAGGTGATTCATTAACTTAGTTGTTTTATTAAACAAAATCACAAGTCCGTAGACTTAGAATATTTTTCCATAGTGTGAATATATATTCCACCCATGTTTTCTATTAGCTAGGCCAAGCTTGATAGTAATAGGAATCTTATCTTAGGAAGATTTCCACTAAGGTTTCATCTACTAGGTTTTACTAGCAAGGTCTATACTTAGCAAAATTCCATGCAAGTTTTACTTAGAGAAAATCACTAATGCATAGTGAAAGTAATAGGATAGAAGGTATGAAGTATCACTTGCCTTTTTGGTAGAGTATGGGTTCACTCCTTGTCCTTGCAACAATCATACTCTTCAAGTCACTACAAATTAATCAAGCAAGGCACAAACTCAATCTACCAATCAAGCAAAACAACACATAAAATGACCAAGTCAAAGTAATGCATGCAAGCATGCAAAATATGGTTCTAATTGCAAAAGTGGTCTCCACTAGGATTCTAAACTTTGTAAAGTCAAAAGTGGTCATTTTCCAAAGTGGCAAAGTCATTTGCAAAAGGGTTTTGGTCCATAAACCATTTTAAATCTAATCATTATTTTATGTGGTGAAAATTATTTTTTTATCAAAGCAAAACTTTATGTTTTTCACCAAATGAGTTGCTATTGCAAAACTTGGTGTTTTGGGTCAGTAGGTTTGGTCTAAACCATTTTCCCAAAGTTTTTACTCCAAATCATTTTCATAACAAAAACCATTATTTTCATTTGACTAGAAATGGTTTTAAATCAAAGAATTCTTTATTTTGTTTCACCTAATACATTTTTGAGTCCACAAAGTGTTTCCTAGGGTCAGTAGGTTCAAATCAATCCATTTGCCAAAGATTTTAACCCCAAATTCATTTTAAAACCATTTTTACATTCTTAACAAGCATACAAATGTTTCTGCAAAAACCAACAAGCTAACATATACTATTTGCTAAACTAAAGGCATGGTTGGATAGGGTTTGTTCCACTGATTCCAACGATATAAAGTTTGCAAAAAATGGACGTGTGGATCAAAAGTTATAAAGGTTTGAAAATCACAATCTAATCTGATTTCAAATTTCTGTTTTAAACCAAACTGGCCACGCGGCATGATTTAATTGGACGGTACCGGTTCGGCTGGATCGGGCTCTGCAGCGCGTTAGATCTAATCAGATCGTGTGGTCCAGAGAGCGTACCCCTTTGTGGTTAAATGATTCTATCGTGAGCGTCAGATCTCGATCCTATGGCGCTAGCTTGTTTGACCATATGCGAGCGACGCCGACGGTGGCTAGCGGCGGCGCACGGCCAGGCGGTGGCTGTGCCGGCAAAACAGGAAGCGAGGGAGGATGGAAAGGTGCTCACCGAGATCGCAGGAGGCTGGGGAAGCTCGTCGTGTGGTCGTCGGGGCAAGGGGCGCACGAAGGCAGGAGGAATTCCTCGCCGGAGTTTGCTACGGCGTCAGACGGCTCTATCCACGGTCGAAGGCGACATTGTAGATCGCCCTAAGGCAAGACAGGGGCATGGTTAGGTGCGCAAGACCAAGGCAAGGATGTTTGCGTGATCGAGAAGACGCGGGGGCGGTCAGTGCTTACCGGGGGAGGTCGTCGGAGAGGTTGCAGACGCGGCGGCGTTCGGAAGCTTGACGTAGCCGACGCTCTGGGGCGCCTGCGGTCAAATGAAAGGTACTGGGAGATGTGCCAGGGAGTGGTGAAGGTGTGAGCTTGGTCGGGGAGGCAAGGGGTGGCAGGACACGGTCGGAATTTTGCCGAGAACCTCGTCGGAGACGGCGGCGGTGCAGAAGAAAATTGCGACAGCCTGGTGGCTCTCGAGGCGTGGGGTTTGGGGGGAATGAAAGAGGAGAGGGAGGTGGTTAAACGAGCGTGATCGCGGGGGATTTCAATTCGCAGAATAACTCGCATTGATTCGGTTTAAAACACGGAGGAAACAGTCAGGGGCGAGTTCATCGGGGTGAAGACGACGATGATCTGGCTGTGGGGCCCGGCGTCAGTGGGGAAAAACGTTTCAAGTGGGGTCCTCTGGTCAGCGTCGGTGCGGGTTACATTGTGAGTGGAAGAAAACGCTTCGGG
Source organism: Avena atlantica (assembly GCA_910589765.1). NCBI lineage: Eukaryota > Viridiplantae > Streptophyta > Magnoliopsida > Poales > Poaceae > Avena > Avena atlantica. The sequence continues at coordinate 14,131,974 of OU342737.1, forward strand.
GAAGGGAGACTGGGCTGCGAGTGGGCTTATTGGGCTGGCTCAGTTGGGTCAGGTCTGTTTCCATTTTTTTTCTTCCTGTTGGCCTTTTCTTTTTCCAAATCAAATTCTGTTTTGAAAATCAATTCACAAGTCAAACAACAAAACAAATATTCAAACATTTCAAACACTTTCAAACTTGTAATGAGTTTTTGGTTCTGTTTATCAACATAAACCAAATCCCAAAATAAAATAATATTTTTATTCTTTTTAGGATCCATTCATTAATTAAATAAAATGGATCTTTAGTTATTTAATAAAATAGGGTTTGATTTAATTAATAGAATTTCCATTTGAAATCCAAATATTTTCAAAACCAAATCAGTAGGTTTTATTTGGAAATAAAGAATACTTGGAACTTGTTTAAAACAAAATAACCTTTTATTTTAGGGTCCATTAATAATTAAATAGAATGGTCCTTAGTTATTAAATCAAATAGGATTTGTTTTATTAAAATATTTATTTTGAAATCTAAAATAAAACCAAAACACTTCAGTAGGTTTTAATTAAGAAAATAAAATACTTAGAAAACTTATTTAAAATAATTTAATAAGTTTTGATGTTTTAATTAAAATGGTAAAGCCTTTTATTTAAATAAAATTTGGATATTAATTCCTTATTATTTTATTTAAATAAACCTTTACTATTTTTAATCAAAACAAAACATTTTATTTTAAATACTTGGCCAAGGTTTAATTGGCTCTATAAAAATCCATCCTTTTCTTTTGAAAACAAAATCTTTTATTGAAAGATCCAAAATAGTAATTCCAAAATATTTTAATTTCTTTTAATAAATGTTTATCCTTATAAATCCCTTTAGGATTTATTTGATCCAAATTGGTTTGAAGTTCCAATTGAATTCAAAAAGTTTCTTCTGGCCCTGAAAATCAAACAAAGTTTTATTTTATTCAATTATTTTTCACATTACAAGATTGGAAAATCTTGGGATGTGACAGCTAGGACGACGTAGCCTTAGGTCAGCGACGCCTCGTAACTCACACATGCAGAGAACGCAATCATATCCGATTTTCCCGCGCAAGCGATACGAACCGTTGGCGGCGGCGGTTGGAGACGTGGCAAATTACCACGCACGTTCACGAACACGTCGTCTACGCGACAACCGTCTGATTAGCTGCACGAATCTTGACGCAGAGTATGATAAATAGTAACCGTGGGACTGTAAGGTTCCCAACCTTTAATAAGGTAGAGATCCCTGTGTTTACAATGCTAGTCCCTGGATCAATAGCTAGCATCCACAGTTAAGATGTAATATCAAGAAACAAAGGTCATAATACAACTTTATAACCAGGAATAAAATAATTATTACATCTTACATAGCTCATTTGGCTATCTCATTACATTGCAGCAGCAATAACTATAGCATGGAGTCCTTCATCTTCAAAGTGCCACAGGCAGTCATGTTGGTTGTAGACTTGTAATCCTAATCAATAAACTTCACTAACATCAAACAAACCTGCAACATAATAAGTTGCAGTCACAAGGGTCAATACATTTGAATTGTATTGGCAAGTTCACTACTATGTAGAATAAGTGGATCCTATCATTTACATGCATATTTGGCTAAGTAGGGTTTAGGCTCATTTGCAGAAAGCAATATAGATTTATCCTATCTTTTCAAAATAGTTTTGGTCTTTTGTCATGTCGTGGGAATGGTCACGGCAAATGCTGCAATCGGCAGCGAGTAGTAGAACGAGGGGCAAGGGCGGCCAGCCATCTGCGGTGCGAGATGAGGGCAAAGACACAGGGTTTTGCCCAGGTTCGCCCCCCGGAGGGTAAAGACCTACTCCTGCTAGATTGTATTATGAAGGTGGTACAATGGGCGAGCTCGGCGGCTAGGCGGCGAGTCGCTTGGGTGTATGATGGAACGTGCCTCTATACGCTCTGCAGGGAGGTTTATATAGGCTCACCTCCCCTAGGGTTTACATATCTTAACCGAATCAGTTAAGGCTTCGGTACTCATTTAACCTAATCCGACTGGGCCTATCTACTCGCCTGGGCCTTCAGCTTCCAGTCGCTTGGATCCTCGCCAGGCCTTGATCCAGTCGCCGTCCTGCAGGCCCACTCGCCGGTTCTTGGGCCAGTCGGAAACGTCTTGCTGGGTATACCCCGGTAGGCGTATCCCCATCAGTAGTCCCCGAGGCCGTCGCCGATTAGGCGTAGGTGGCTGCTAGAAGTCGGAGTATACGGCTGCAAAGTAGACATCCAGTCGAATCGTCGGCGGGCTCCTGTATAAAGGAGAAAACTAGTCATCCTGATCGCAGCTTTGGCGAGTCGAGTCGGCGAAACACTGTCATAATTGGGTCGGCGAGTCGAGTGACTGAAGTTGGACCGTTAAACATGGTCAAACTAGCCGTTGGGGTAATCCAACGGTAACTTTTGGCGTAATCACCGCATAGTAACGGCTCCCTGATTTGGCGGGTAACAACCGCTATATAAGGGGAATGGCAGGCGATTAGAGAACCACCTTCTCACCATTTCCTCCGACTGCGCGCACTTTCGCCTTCCTTTGCATCGCGACCCAACCGACCGGAAATCCTCCGCGCCCCCACAAATCTTTCCGCCATGGCCCTCTCCACCGAACATTGGGGCAGATCGAAGTGCACTAGGACGCAACTGGCTTCGTTTGAGGAGGCCGGGATCCTGCAAGCCGGCTGCTGGCGCATCCCCGCAGCCGGAGAGGTGACTCCAAACCCGCGAGAGAGGGAATTCATCTGCTTCACCAGCCATCTTGAACGGGGGCTAGGGTTCCCCACGTCCCTGTTCTTCCGGCGCTTCTGCGCCTACTATGGGATCCAGCCATCGGATCTGGGTCCCCACAGCATCGAGCAGCTCGCCATTTTCGTGGCGTTCTGCGAGTGCTATTTGGGCTGCCGGCCCTACTTCCCTCTGTGGCAAGATATTCTTCATGGACGGATCAGCCGCGAGGAAACGGGCGGCCCAATGCTCGCCGCGGGCGGCCTAACCTTCCAGCTGAAGTCAAAGGCTGCATTCTTCGACCTGATGCTGCCCGCGAAGGCAGCGAGCGACTTGAAGAAGTCGTGGTTCTACGTTGCCGAGGCGACCCCGGAGGGCGATACGGCGATCCCGCGGTACTCCGCCAACCGGTCCGAGCCGCGTCGTCTTCAAGTCGGCAAGCTCCCCAGCGACCAACGGATGGTTGTCGACGAAATGCTCCAGACCATCCGCGGTCTGAAGAAGAAGGGCCTCCAGACAATAAACTTGTACAACTGCTGGCTCGGGCGGCGGCTCGTCCCGCTGGCTCGGCGCGAGCACTACATGTATCGGTACACCAGCTGGGACGACTCGACGAAGGCCCGCGTCGCCGAATGGAAGCTCGAGGACTACATCCCAGCACTGAAGAAGATCACCCAGGCGGTGTACCTGGACGCACAGGCTGGGGTCGCCCCCTACACCGCGAAGCGTCCAGCCCCAACGGTAATCACCTTGTTTCATTCGCAGTCGCAGTTGTTGCAGTCGCGGTAATTCTAACTTCATCTTGTGTTTATTGCAGCTATTCCAAGTGGTGGAAGGATGGCTCCCGCCTTCGGACGACGAGAACTCGAGCTCGTCCGTCTAGGACATGGGCGAGTCGCCTCCCGCCAAGGGCGATGCCGGGAGCGATGAGGGTGACAGCGACGACGAGTCCGAGGAGGAGATCGCCCCGCTGGTTCGCAAGACCCGTGGGCAGCTTCAACGTGAGATTGAGGCAAGCAAAAGCCTCGAGCGCCATGACGACGACGAGCTTCCAGAAACCACCTCGCGCCGCCAGGCTACTCCATCGAAAAAGAAGAAGAAGGAGAAGGGGGCGAAGGCCCCTCCAAAGAAGAAGAAGGCGAAGCCGATGAGGCCGGCCTCGCCACCACACTCAGCGAGCAGCTCCGACGCCCCCAGCCCGGCCAAGGACGAGGCGCCGCCGACGACAGCCGCGCTTGATACGGCCACCATCGAGGTGCCACTGGCGTCGATGCCTCCGCCATTCGCCCCAGTCTCTGGGCTGGGGGATGCTCCGGCTGCAGCGGCTTTGCCTCGCAGGGAAGCTCCCACCAAAGATGTTCCTGAGGCTCCGGTTGCGGCCTCGAGGACGAAGAAGCCGTCCGTGTCTTGGGCACGCGACGTCCTAGATATGGGGCTCAGCCGCCGACTAGGCCCTGAGCTGGAGAAGCTAGCCGGCCTCCGCACGGGGCTACGCTCCATTCCAGTCGCCAAGTGAGTACATTCACCTTCCTTTGTCTTCCATAGCGGCTTGAACTATCTTGCTTACATGATTGATGTACAGGACTGGCGTGAAGAGGATGGGCCACCCGACCGTGGCTAAGGTGCCAGCCGTCGTCAGCGAGGAAGATCCTTCCCGTAAGAGGAAGGCGGACGAGGTCGTCGTCCCTACGGATGGCGGCAAGAAGGCCAAGAGTGACGATGTTGTCACGATTTCTGACGATACGGCGGTTGCGCCGGCTGGACCCGTGATGGAGGCGGCCGCGTCCACGAAGGAGGGCGCTCCCTCGCCTGGAGCGGCCGAGCCGACCTCCTTTGGGGCGGGTGCCTCCATCGCGACGTTTCCGCGCTTCATGGCCAAAGCGGCCGCGGCGAGTGGAACTTCGCCCTCGAGCCGTGCACCTGGGGTCGCCGATGCTGAGGTCGTCCAGCGTCATGGGTACACGCCAGCTCTCCTTGCGTCCGTGGACGCGATACAACTCCATGGCATGCTTGGCGCAGCCATCCAGGTATGTCCAGTCCCCGAGGATCAGGTCGGTGCTTTGTAGCAGTCTGATTCTTTTAGTGTCTTGTTTTTATTTTTCGCATCCAGTCCCCGAGTGCGCACTTGCTGAATTTCAGCGGGTGGGCACTTAGGAATTTCTTGATTGTCAGTCCCTTAGTGCGCACTCGCTGAATTTCAGCGGGTGGGCACTTGAGGATTTCTTGATTGCCAGTCCCCGAGTGCGTACTCGCTGAATTTCAGCGGGTGGGCACTTGAGAATTTCTTGATTGCCAGTCCCCGAGTGCGCACTCGCTGAATTTCAGCGGGTGGGCACTTGAGAATTTCTTGATTGCCAGTCCCCGAGTGCGCACTCGCTGAATTTCAGCGGGTGGGCACTTAGGAATTTTGCTTTGGTTAACTTTTTGGGTGATATGCAGGGTCTGCAACTTGAGTCAGCGGACCGACTGGCAGCGAAGCACCGCACGGAGAAGGAACTGGCCATCGTCCAGGAGGCGAACAAAGGGCTTCAGGCGGTTGCCGCGAAGGCAGAGGAGGCTCGCCAGGGTCTTGTCCCCGCAGGTGAATTGGCGGCAGCGCAATCAGCTTTGAATTCAGCTGAACAGCGGATCGCCAACCTTGAGCGCGAGCTGCGGGAGGCGAAGGAAGAAGCGAGCGCGGCTGATGGGCGGGCCAAGGCCGCCATTTCAGCCGCCGAAGAGGAACGCAAAGTGTCGGACGCCCTTGTTGCTGGGCTACAGGACGACCATACTTCGCTTCAATGCTTCATCACGGATCTCGCCCGCCCGTTGATTGGTAAGTGCATCTGCCTCTGCTAGTAGGTGTGTCTTTTGTGGTGTTCGTCGTACTCATTATTGTCTTCTACTCACAGGTCGCATCATCGACAGTGTGGAAGAGGCAAGCTCGTTCGATGTGCGGCAGTGTGTAGCCACGCTTGTCGACTCGGCGACGCTGTCGGCGACGTGCATCCGAGCCTATCTCCAAGAGATATCGCCCACGGAAGTGATTCCCAGCGACCTCGTTGAGGTGTGGAAGTATTTGGAGAAGGCGCCCGCGGTCGTTGAGTTCATGACGCGGTCGGCGTTTCGGCGCGGGGCGGCGGCGGCACTTAGTGTTGGGCTTGCCCATTTCCCCGAGGACTTCGACCTCGACGATGTGATGAGTGGCTACCCGTCGTCGACTGGCGCGGTGGATATTTTTGAGGTTATCAAGTTGCAGGATCGCGCCGCAACATACTCGGAGCGCGTCTGGGAAATGGGCGACCTCCTTCCGTACTAGGAGACGGTCGTCGTGCCGAACGACCCCGAGCCGCCGCACCGTGACTTCAAGGTCGAGCAACCTTTCCGCGCGGCGATGACGGGTGAACTGACGACGTACCCGTCGAATCCGTACACGCCGTTCATCCGCAACCGCCGGGGTGTTGGTGAGTCGTCGTCGAAGCCTGCGGAATAGGATAGTTTGCCCTGGGGCGTTAGGTAGCAGGTCTGCCATAGGGGCATATTTTGTAATATGAGATAATGCAACATGCTATCGAATGAGACGTCGTGTCTATTTTGGTATTTGTCATGTGTTTGTGATTGAGGTTTTGAACGAGTCCCCGAGCGCGTCCGCCCTTTTGTGGGGTTTACCTCGTATGTGATATGTTTGTTGTTTTTGTGTTTTGTTACTGTGGTCGACTCGCCCGGACTCGGAGAGCCAGTCGCTAGGCGACTCCCTTGAGCGCTCTGTACTTCGCCGTTTTCCCTTGCGCGGACGAGGTCGGGTGGCCGAGTCCCCGAGCGTGGTACTTGGTTGTTCCAGGCGCGACTCGAGGGTGGGTGAGGACTTAGCGCATTAGTTTGAGCGCGTCACTCCTGCCTGGCCCGTGGGGTCAGTCGCGTGGCGAGTCCTGGGCATGCTCTCCTACTTGGCGTTTTCCCGGACCGCTCGCGATGAACTGGTCCGCAGTCCCCGAGCGTGGTACTTAGCCATTCGAGTCGCTAAGCCAAGGATGCGGAGGACCATGGTCGCTGTAAGAAGCGAAGGCAGTTGTCTTGGCTCGTAGAACCAGTCGGGCGAGGCGACTCCAATGGGGCTCCGGGTAGGTGTTTTTGTGGACAATGCAAAACCTGAGGTTACTCAGTGCTCTTGCATCGCACTACTTAGCCATGCCGATCGCTGTGCCAAAGGTTGACTTCTGTGGTAGGTTGATGCTGTTATTACGAGTGCGAGTGGCACAAGACATGGAGAGTAGGCGCAATTTCGCAGTAACCGTTTCTTTTTATTTCATCGCGACTAGAGAGTACATATGTGGGGTTCTAGGAGTAGAACTTCCGTAGGAGGTTTACATTCCATGGTCGCTTGACGTCGAGTTCGCCGTCCCCGCGGACGTCGATGAGGTAGTAGGCGTCGTTGCCGAGTACTTGCCCGATGGCGAATGGCCCTTCCCACGGAGGGGAGAGCTTGTGCATGCCCTTCTTGTCCTGGATGAGGCGCAACACCAGGTCGCCTTCTTGGAAGGTGCGAGTTTTCACCCGCGGCTGTGGTAGCGGCGGAGTCCCTGCTGGTAGATGGCGGTGCGAGACCGAGCGAGGTCACGCGCCTCGTCGAGTTGATCGACTCCGTCTTGGTGGGCAAGCTCGTTCGCCGCCTCCGTATATTGGACGACCCGCGGCGAGTCGTGCTCGAGGTCGGTGGGCATGACTGCCTTGGCGCCGTAGACCATGAAGAAGGGGGTGAATCCTGTCGACCTGTTGACCGAGGTGCGGATCCCCCAGATGACGGAGGGCAACTCCTCGACCCAGCACCCGGCGGTGCGCTCGAGTGGTACTTGGAGTCGCAGCTTCAGGCCGTGGAGGATGCTTTGGTTGGCCCGTTCTGCTTGGCCGTTGGACTCCGGGTGGGCGACCGATGCGAGGTCGAGCCGAATGCGGTGCTCTTCGCTGAATTCGGCCATGGCTCCTTTGGCGAAGTTTGTGCCGTTGTCCGTGATGATGCTATTTGGGAACCCGTAGCGATATATGAGCTCGCGTAGGAATTTGGTGGCGGTCTTCCCGTCGCATTTCCGAACTAGCTTGGCTTCCACCCACTTTGTGAATTTGTCGACCGTGACCAGGAGGTGGGTGTAGCCGGAGGGAGCCTTCTTGAAGGGTCCTACCATGTCCATGCCCCACACAACGAATGGCCAGGTGATGGGGATTGTTTTGAGCGCTGAGCTCGGCACGTGCGTCTGGTTGGCGTACTTCTGGCACCCGGCGCACCGCTGGACAATGTCGACAGCATCGGCGTGTGCGGTAGGCCAGTAGAAGCCATGTTGCATGGCCTTGGCGACCAGAGAGCGGGCGCCGACATGGTGGCCGCAGTCACCGGAGTGGATATCGTGGAGGATCTTGCGTCCTTCGGCTGGTTGGACGCAGCGTTGGAACACGCCGGTGACGCTGCGTTTATGGAGTTCGCCGTCGATGATGGTGTAGGACTTGCATCGGCGGGCGACCATCCGAGCGTCCGTCTCGTCAGCCGACAAGGTGCCGGCCTCCTGGTAGGCGATGTAGGGCTTGGTCCAGTCGTCTGGCTCGGAGACGAGTGCGACCAGGGCTGCCTCTGGTTGGAGCGGGACTCCGATGTCGATCTCCTTCAGGGGGAGACTGATGGCTTAGTTATTGTGTCGAGGAAGACGCCGGCAGGTGGTGCGAGTCGAGCCGACCCAATGCGAGAGAGGGCGTCGGCCTCCTCGTTCTTCCGCCTGTCGATCCACTCGACGGAGTAGCCTGTGAAGTGTCCGCCCAGATTGTCCACTGTTTGGCGGTACGCCGCCATGGTGGGAGAGACGGCGTCGCAGGTGCCAGCAACTTGCCCTGCGACGAGGTCGGAGTCTCCGTAGCAGCGTAGGCGGTTGACATTCATCTCCTTGGCGGCTCGCATGCCGTGAAGCAAGGCCTTGTACTCGGCCATGTTGTTGGTGCAGGGTGTGAAGTCGAGGCAGAGGATGTAGCGGAGCTTGTCGCCCTTTGGTGACGTTAGCACGATCCCTGCGCCTGCGCCGTCCGCGTTCTTGGAGCCGTCGAAGTGCAGGCTCCAGTAATGGAGGTATGGCAGCTTCTCTGGCTGCTGGGCCTCTTCCCAGTCGGCGATGAATTCCGCTAGGGCCTGCGACTTGATCGCTTTTCGTGGCTCGTATTTGATGTTGTGGACGCCGATCTCGACGGCCCACTTGGCGACCCACCCAGTCGCCTCGCGGTTGCGGATGATGTCTTGCAGTGGCGCTGAGGAGACGACCGTGATCGGGTGCTCCTGGAAGTAGTGCGACAGGCGCCGCTGGGCTCTAAAGACCGCGTATACCAGCTTTTGGTACTGCGGGTACCGCTGGCGCGACTCGGTGAGGACCTCGCTGATGTAGTACACCGGTCGCTGTACTGGGCGCTCCTTTCCTTCATCCGGTCGCTCGACGACCATGACGGCGCTGACGACGCGCTCGGAAGCCGCGACGTAAACCAGCATGGGTTCTTTGTCGGCGGGGGCGGCGAGTAGCGGTGCGGCGAGTAGCACCTTCTTGAGGTCGCGGAGCGCGTCATCCGCATCTTTGTCCCACTGGAAGGTGGGGTTCTTGCGCATCAGGTGGTATAGGGGCATCGCCTTTTCGCCCAGGCGGGGGATGAAGCGACTGAGAGCCGCTACTCGCCCGGCCAGTTTCTGGACGTCGCGCAGGCACTCGGGTTTGCCGAGCCGGGCGATCGTGTCGATCTTCGTGGGGTTCGCCTCGATCCCTCGTTTGGAGACGACGTACCCCAGTAGTTGTCCCGCTGGTACACCGAAGGTGCATTTGCCTGGGTTGAGATTTATCTTGTATTTTCGCAAGTTGGCGAATGTTTCCGCCAGGTCGGCGAGTAGGTCACCCTGGCGAGCGGACTTGATGACCACGTCGTCGATGTAGACGTGGATGTTGCGGCCAATTTGGCTCGCGAGGCACTCTTGCATGCACCGCTGATAGGTCGCCCCGGCGTTCTTGAGGCCGAAGGTCATGGCGGTGTAGCAGAAGGCTCCGAATGGCGTGATGAACGCCGTCTTTTCCTCGTCCTCGACGGCCATTTTGATCTGGTTGTACCCGGAGTAGGCGTCGTGGAAACAGAGCGACTCCAAGCCCGCGGTTGAATCGATTATCTGGTCGATCTGCGGGAGGACGAACTGCTCCTTTGGGCAAGCGCTGTTCAAATTTGTGTAGTCGATACACATCCTCCAGGTCCCGTTCTTCTTCTCGACCAGGACTGGGTTTGCCAGCCACTTGGAGTACTTGATTGGCCGGATGAAGCCTGCAGCGAGTAGACGCTGCACCTCCTCGGCGGTTGCTCGGCGGCGCTCTTCATTGAAGGGCCGCAGCGACTTCTTGACAGGTCGCACTTTGGGGTCGGCATTTAACTTGTGCTCAGCGAGCACCCTAGGGACACCGGACATGTCAGAGGGCTTCCATGCGAAGATGTCCCTGTTCTCACGGAGGAACTCGATGAGCGCGCCTTCCTATGCTGGGCTCATGCCCGTCCCGATCGTCACCGTCTGGCTGGAGTCGCCTGGGACCAGCTCGACGGTGCGGGTGTGCGTAGTGGTATCGAAGGCTGAGGTGTTTGCGCCCTCCGAGTTGGGCTTCTTGAGTATGGTGGGGTCAACGTTGTTGACCCCTCTCGCGTACTTGACGAGCTCGTTGGCGTGGTTGGTCTCCGCCGCGATGACGGCGTCGGCGAGCTCGGCTCCTTTGGCCTCGCACTCGGCGGCCATGTCGGGGTCGCCGTTGATGGTGATGACGCCGCATGGCCCAGGGAGCTTCATCGCGTTGTACGCGTAGTGGGGCGCTGCCATGAACTTGGCGAACGCCTGGCGCCCCAGGACACAATGGTAGGAGCTGTCGAAGGGAACGAGCTCGAAGACGATCCGCTCGGTGCGGAAGTTTGCTGGTGTGCCAAAGGTGACTGGCAGCGTGACCTTGCCGATCGGGTACGCCTTCCGACCGGGGACGATGCCGTGGAACGTGGTGTGGGTCATCTCGATCATCGACTGCGGGAGCCGCAGCCGCCTGAAGGTGTCCAGGTACAGGATGTTGATGGAGCTGCCGCCGTCCATCAATGTCTTGGGGAGCCAGTAGTCGCCAACCTTAGGCTTGACCACCAGGGCGACTCGACCTGGGTACTCGATGCGTGGCGAGTGGTCTTGTCGACTCCATGTGATTGGTTGCTCCGACCAGTTGAGGAACTGGGGAACGTCTACCTGGGCCACCGCATTGACGGCAACGGCGCGGTCGATGACCTTCTTCTCGCGCTTCGTGCTGAAGACTGTGAAGGTATGGAGCGAGCCGACCACATTGCCGAATTTTCCGCCGTTTGGCGGGTTGTTGTCGGGGTCTTCCCGTGCTCGCCTTGCCTTCTCGATCTCCCTGAGGGTGTGGCAGTCGGCGGTTGTGTGCATTGCGGGCTTCCCTTCCCTGCTATGAAACGCACACGGTTGATTAAGGAGGGCCGCTGGGTCGAACCTTGGCTTGGCCTTGTAGTTCCCGCCGTCGAGGTGTTGTCCGCCGTCGCGGCGGAAGCTCTTGGGCTCGCGCTGTGCATGCCCGGCGTTGGTGACGAAGTCGACTCGCCCGTCACTGCGGCGCTTGCCGGTGAGGCGAGTGTTGCTGTACCGTAGGTCGGACCGTCGTCCGCCGTCGTTGCCGCTCGTGCGGCGTTGACCTGACTCGTCGTCAGTTTCCTGGTTTGGGTCTTCCTCCGCGTACCGTTTAGCGATCTCGAGGAGGTCCGGTATGTTGTCGAGTGTGCGGGAGTGTCGCTTGAGCTTGGCGACCAGGGGCTCGTAGCGGCACGAAGTCTTGAAGCAATGGATCGCGGTGTCCGGGTGGATGCCGACCGCATTGTACCAGAGTTCTTGCCACCGTTGGACCCAGTTGCGGGTCGACTCGCGGGGTCCCTGGACACATCGCTCCAGGTCCTCGATGGTGGTGGCGCGGGTGTAGGAGCACTCGAAATGCCTGACGAAGGCGTCGCGCATCTCTTCCCAGGAGTCGATACTGTCCTGGGGGAGAGTGTTGATCCACTGCCTGCACGTCCCCTCCATCATCAGAGGGAGGTAACGGGCGGCTAGCAGGTCGGTGTGGCCTGCGATCCCCATTGCCATGAGGTATGTGTCGAGCCAGACGACGGGGTCGTACGAGGGGTCGTACTTTTCTATCTCCTTCAGCGCCTTGAAGTTTGGCGGGTATTTCTCGCCTCGGATCATTGGTCCGAAGCACTTTGCTTGTTGATGATGTGGGTGCGGGCGTCGTTGGGTTGACCGTTGGCGGCGACGAAGTTGGTCGCTGGCCTGGGGTCGTTGGTGGAGAGTGCCGCGTTCGCGGGTCGATGTTGGAGCTGTAGTGGCTCCGGTGGCGGGCAGTTGCGGGTGTTTGCCTCCATGGGGCGGCCGTTTGAGGCCGCCCTGCTTCCCGAGGAACGCGAGTATACTCGACCTGCGAGTCGGCGCCCGCTTTTTGCTGCTCGGCGGCCTTTGCGAGCAGTGCCCTGACATATTGGATCTGTAGGGCGCCATCGCCGGTGGCCGCGATGCTGTCGGCTGCTGCTCGGCCTGCCACGAGGTTGTCCATCGGGGTGGAGAACAGTGGGAGGCCGTTTGGGTCTCGCTCCCGTGAGGAGACTACTATCCGCGGCTGGTCCCTGGGGGGTGTGCGGTTGGGTGGAGGCGGTGCGCCCATCGCCGTCGACCCTGGCGGGGGTCGGGCGCTTCCTCCTGGTGGCGCGTTCTCGCAGATCGCGCGCTCGGCCACGCGGGCCGGGTCGTTCTCGTCGTCGAAGTTCAGGGCGCGCCCCTGAACGGTGGGGTTCAGGCGCGACCTGATCCGCTGTTGGTGGTAGCGCGATAGCTCCTGCGCCGTCACCTGCTCGAGGCGAAATTTTTCGCGCTCGGCTTGCTCCTTGCGCACTGCCTCCGCCAGTTTCAGGCGGAGTTCCTCGACCTCCGTTGCCATGGCGTTAGGGGGGATTGGGGTGGAGAAGGGGTCCTCCGGCGGCTCGGTGCCGGTCGCCATGTAGGTCGCTGCGTGGCGACCGGTGCCGTCGCGGAGGTCGGCGGAATTTTCCGACCCGGAGTCGAATTCGAAGATCCCGAGGATGAAGGGGTCCTCGAAGTCTCCCACGTTGGAGACCTGGGTGATGGAGCCCGCGGGTGAAGCCGCGGTGATGGATCCGGCGAGTGACGCCGGGGTCGCCGAGTCGGCGTCGTTGTTGAGGGCCGCGTCTTCTGCGGCCGCTGAATTTTCGGCCACGTCGCTGTGGGCCGAATTGTACTCGGAGGCGAGGCGATGGATCGTGCGGATCTGGCTCTCGGAGAGCCGATCGCTTGGCGGCGACTCGCGGATGCGAGCCGACTCCTCCGAGACGATGACGTCGGTGAGGCCGACGAAGAGGCTGATCGTGCCGACCGGCAGGATCACGCTGTGCGTGACGGGTCGCGCCGCCGGGACGTAGCTTCTCGGCAAGATTTGGAGCATCTCGCCGATCGCTATCATACGGCCGGTGGCGACCGTCTCGTTGATGGGCAGATTGGATCTCACCGCAGAACACCGGCCAGACCGGCCAGGCCCCACGGTGGGCGCCACTGTCGTGGGAATGGTCACGACAGATATTGCAATCGGCAGCGAGTAGTAGAACGAGGGGCAAGGGCGGCCAGCCATCTGCGGTGCGAGATGAGGGCAAAGACACAGGGTTTTACCCAGGTTCGTCCACCCGGAGGGTAAATACCTACTCCTGCTAGATTGTATTATGAAGGTGGTACAATGGGCGAGTTCGGCGGCTAGGCGGCGAGTCGCTTGGGTGTATGATGGAATGTGCCTCTATACGCCCTGTAGGGAGGTTTATATAGGCTCACCTCCCCTAGGGTTTACATATCTTAACCGGATTAGTTAAGGCTTCGGTACTCATTTAACCTAATCCGACTGGGCCTATCTACTCGCCTGGGCCTTCAGCTTCCAGTCGCTTGGATCCACGCCAGGCCTTGATCCAGTCGCTGTCCTGCAGGCCCACTCGCCGGTTCTTGGGCCAGTCGGAAACGTCTTGCTGGGTATACCCCGGTAGGCGTATCAACATCATGTAAAATCTTTCTGAACTTCTTGGAAAACTCCAAGTTCTTCAAATCCCTTGTTGTCACCCTCAAGTTTTAACTTTGTGAAATTGGAATGTCGAGATCTTCCATAGCTTCAGGCCTTAGTTGCTCAGTATTGTCCATAACCGGGGACACGGCTAAGTACTTAGAATTTGATCTTCTGCAGAAGTTGTACACTTTACCCACATGACACAATCTCATCTTGATGCCACCAGTGGCCGCTGGATAAGTACTCACCAAGATGGAGTCCTGGCAGATTGAGAATGTGACAAAGTCTTTCCATAGGAGTCCTCCCAATACACAATGCTAGCTTGTCATTCAGGCACCAATGTAGGGTTTCAAGTTCCCTCACACAATCCTAGTTAACCTGAAGATGCCAATGCATGGGTCTTCCACTATGTAGTTGAATAAGCCAGAGCCCATTTAGCATGTGGCTGTACACGGAAGCCACTGTACGAGAAACATGTTCAATCTCTAAGTCCCTGGGTGGTTTTCTTCTAGTGCACAACAAAAAGAGATTGCCATATAAACATGGTTCCTTTTGTTGCCACCTTGTCCAAAAGCTTGAGTATCCTTGTCCACCCAGGTGGTTCATTGAGTACTTGTTTTATTATATAAAACATATATCTTTTCAACTCTTCATATATATATATATATATATATATATATATATATCATGTATCCCATCCCAAATATATAGCTGGGCTAATCATACTACAACTACATTGTTTCCACTAAGGGAGATATAAGAGTATCCTATTAGGATTTAGCATAGCATAAAATATAGTAAACTTTCCATGCATGTTTCAAAATCCACTAAGTGCAATGAAAATAGTAGGACTTGGATGATAGTGTCACTTGCCTTTTTAGTAGAGAATGTTGGTTCACTTCTTGATCTTGAAAATATCACTCTCTTCTAATTCCACTACAATACAATCAAGCAAACACATATTCAACACAACATTCAAACAACTTAACACACATAAAATAACAAAAACAAGGTCATGCATGCAAGCATGCAAAAGACAGTTTTATTTGCAAAAATGGTTTCTACTAGGCTCTAAACATTATAAAGTTCAAAGTGGTCATTTACTAAAGTGGTAAAACCATTTGCAAAAGCTTTTATCTATAAACCATTTTTAAATCAAATCATTATTCTATGTGGTTGAAAATGCTTTTATCAAAGCAATAATTTTATATTGTTCATAAAATAAGTTGTTAATTCACAAAACTTGGTGTTTAGGGTCAGAAGGTTTGAATCAAATCATTTCCCAAAGGTTTTACTCAAAAATCATTTCCATAACAAAATCAATATTTTTATTTAACTAGAAATGAGCTAATTCAAGTATTAATTCCTAAACTTCACAAAATTCATTTTTAAATCCATGAGTTGGTTCCTAAGGTCAGTAGGTTCACAACAAACCATTTTGCAAAGATTTCACATTAAAATTTTATCTAGAACAATTTTTTATATTCATAATAAGCCTACACATGTTTCTGCAATTTCAACCAATTTTCCAGAAGCAAATCATTAAACAAATTGCATGGTTGCAAATTAATCGTTCTACTGAATCCATTGATATAAAATTTGCAAATTTTGGATGTCTAGATTTAAAGTTATGAATTTTACAAGTTTGCATATCAATCAGATTCAAAATTCTGTTTTAAACTAAACTAGTGCCACGCGGCGTAATCTAATTGGCCGGTACTGTTTCGTGCGGATCGGCCTCTGTGAACCGTAGGATTTAAGTTAGATCTAGTAGCTCAGATGGGCTCATACCTCTTCGTCTAAGTTCTAATCTTAGCCGCAGGATTAACATCTAACGGTGTATAACCACTCGACCTAATTCGAGCGGCGCTGATGGCGGCGCTCTGGCGGCAGCGCTCTGACGTGGTCGTCGCCGGTGATACAGGACGCAAGAGAGGTAGCGGGGGTGCTCACCGTGCTCGCAAGGTCGAGGTGAAGCTCAAGGTGGCGCTGGCTTGGCGAGGGGCGCACTGGAGTGGAGGGAATCTCTCGCCGGAGTTGGTGGCGGCGTCGGGCACACTCAGGTGTCGTCGGGGATGGGGCTGCTGGTCGCGCCGAGGCACGGTAGGGGCACAGTTAGACGCGGGCTGAACTGGGGATGATGTGAGCATCAACAGGAGGTGCCGGGGCGGTCGAGACTTACTAGGAGGAGTCGCCGGAGCAATGGCTGTCACATCCCAAGATTTTCCAAATCTTGTAATGTGAAAAATAAATGAATAAAATAAAAATTTGTTGATTTTCAGGGTGAGAAGAAACTTTTTGAATTTAATTGGAACTTCAAACCAATTGGAATCAAATAAATCCTAAAGGGATTCATAAAGATAAACATTAAATAAAGGAAAATAAAATATTTTGGGAATTACTATTTTTGATCTTGTAATAAAAGATTTTGTTTTAAAATGAAAAGGTGGATTTATAAATAGGGATTATTTTAAAGCCAAATTAAACCTTGGCCAAGCTTTGGATTTAAAACATTTTGGTTTGAACAAAAATAGCAAAAGTTGATTTAAATAAATTAATAAGGATTTAATATCCAACTTTATTTAAATAAAAGGTTTTACCAATTTAATTGAAACTTCAAAATTTATTAAATTATTTAAAATAAGTTTTCCAAATATTT
This sequence comes from Avena atlantica, assembly GCA_910589765.1. NCBI lineage: Eukaryota > Viridiplantae > Streptophyta > Magnoliopsida > Poales > Poaceae > Avena > Avena atlantica. The sequence goes on from OU342737.1 coordinate 14,148,507, forward strand.
GATATTCACAAATAAAACCTACTGAAGTGTTTTGGCTTTATTTTAGATTCAAAATAAATATTTTAAATAAAATAATTCCTAATTGATTTAATAATGAAGGTCTATTGAATTTAATTATTAATGGACCCTAAAATAAAAGATTATTTTATTTTAAACAATTTTCCAGGTATTCACTATTTCCAAATAAAACCTACTGATTTGGTTTTGAAAATATTTGGATTACAAATGGATATTTTATTAATTAAATCAAACCCTATTTTATTAAATAACTAATGAACCATTTTATTTAATTAATGAATGGTCCTAAAAAGAATAAATATATTATTATTTTATTTTTGGGATTTTGTTTATGTTGATAAACAGAACCAAAAACTCATTACAATTGTTTGAATTGTTTGAATTATTTGAATGCTTGAATAGTTGGATGAAATTCAAAACAGTAAATAAATTTGGAAAAAGAAAAAGGGTTCAGACAGAAAAAATTAGAACAGCCCACCGTCTGGCCCAGCTCCAACCCAACAGCCCACCTAGCCCATATGCCCTCTCCCCCGAACCGTTTTTCCTCACCGCTGAAACAACCCGCAAAGCCACTGACTGGTGGACCTCCTCCTCACCTTTTTCCCACTGACGCAACGGTCACACTTCGCTAGCCATCGTCCTCACCGCGCGACCTCCCTCCCCCAAACCTCGCTGCCGTTGCCGCCTTCAATCCACGCGATCAATTCGCAATAATGCCGGGCCTTTACCTCGCTTTGACCATGCTCGATAAAACTCCAGCGTCCCTTCTTCATTTCTCCTCCGACTCCTCCCTCAATCACGCCACCAGGCCGCCCCAATTCCTCCTCGAGCTCCCATGTTCCGACCACCGTCTCCGGCCAATTCAGGCTAGTACACGCCACCCCCTGCCTTTCCGAGCACACGAGCACGTTCACCACTCCCAGACACATCCCCCTGTACCCGCCGTTCAACCACGGGCGCCCCAGAGCGTCGGCTTTGACAAGCTCTGACAGCGCCGCCGTCTGTTCCTTCTCCGACGACGCCTTCCAGGTAAACCAGGTCGCCCCTCTTCTTCTCGTTCACGCACACAGCACCTCTGTGATCTCCTGCGTCTAACCTTACCCTCGGTTGTTCTTCTCGTGACCTGTAGCTACGACTCCGACCACGACTGAGACCACCCGACGTCGTTCTATACTCCGGCGAGCAATCGCAGGAGTACCTGAGCACCCCCTGCCACGACAAGCACACGTCGAGCATCACCCCGTCCTCGCGACCTCGGTAAGCCTACTCTCTTCCTCTCTCGCTTCCTAGAACCACCGCAGAGCCACCGCCTGGCCGTGCACCGCCGCTAGCCACCGTCAGCGCCGCCCCCTTTTGGTCAAACTCTCCAGCACCGTTGGATCTGGATCGGACGCACTAGATAGATCATTTAACGCCGAAGGGGTACGCTTCCAGAACCATACGATCTAATTTGATCCAACGCTCTACAGAGCGCGATCCGCGCGAAGCGGTACCGTCCAATGAAATCACGCCGCGTGTCACCTATTCTGTTTAAAAACAGATTTGAAAACAGAATTATTTGCAAACTTCAAACCCTTGTATCTTTGGATCCACATGTCCAAAAATTGCAAATTTTATGTCGTTGGATTCAAGAGAACAAGACCTAGCCAACCATGCCCTTATTTTAGCCAATAGTATCTGTTAGTTTGCTTGTTTTTGTAGATTCTTTTGTGAGCTTATTTAGAGTAGAAAAATTGTTTAAAATTGAATTTATGGTTAAAACTTTTGCAAAATGGTTTGTTGTGACCTTACTGACCCTAGGAACCAACCCATGATTTTGAAAATAAAATTGGAAAAATTTAGAATGGATTAATTGAATTAGTCTATTTCTAGCTAAGTAAAGATAATGGTTTTATTATGAAAAAGGATTTTGGAATAAAAACTTTGAGAAAATATTTTGATTCAAAGCTACTGACTCAAAACACCAAGTCTTGAGAGTTAAAAACTTTTGGTGAGAAAATTAAAGATTTTTTTTGATTTGATAAAACCATTTTCCACCATATAAAAATGTTGAATGGATTTTATAATAGTTTTTTGGCAAAACCCTCTAACTAATGACTTTGCCATTTTGGTAAATGACCATTTTGGACTTTACAAAGTTTAGAAGCCTAGTGGAGACCACCTTTGCAATTGGGACCATCTTGTACATGCTTACATGCAAGACTTAGATTTTAGATCCCATAGTTTATGTGTGTGTAAAATGTTGTTTGATTGATTATTTGATCAAGCTTAGCCTAGATAATAGAAAACATGGGTGGAAAATATATTCACACTATGGAAAAATCTCTAAGTCTGAGGACTTATGTTTTTGGTTTAATAAAACCACTAAGTCAATGAATTCCCTGGGTGGAATGGAAGGATTGGTTTATGTTGAGTGGTTACACAAGGCCATGGACTTGGCTTGTGTATCTCACTTGTGGTATGCCACCCAGGAACAAAGAGATTTGAGATGTCAAATGTTGAGAAGCTTCAAGTGCAACCACTTGGCAATATGGGCTCTGCCATGATCATATAGGTTGCAAGAACTTAGCCATATGGACAGAGGGTGGTAGTGTTTGATAGGTTGGAACGCGTCCATTTTGGTCTAAGGGAAGGCTTCTGAAAGATCTTGTCTTGGGAAACCAAGTCTTGTGGGGAAAGTGCACCACCTCTGCAGAGTGTAGAATCTAAGTACTTAGCCATGTCCCTGGTAAAGGACAATCTGAGCATCAAGACATGGAAGCAATAAAGAATCTCATCATTCAAATTTCTAAGTTAAAACTTGTGGATTGAACAAGGGTTGTCTGAAATCTTCAATCTTTGATTGAGAGATGCCTTGCAAAGGATCTTCAATCTTTGATTGAGAAAAATGATTTTGTCAAAGCAAAAACTTAGTATTTTCAAATGTTAAGGAAAAATCTATTTTGAGCAATACAAGCCTCAACTCCACTTAGCCAAATGCATGTAGATGATAGACTCCACTATACTATTATAGTATCACTTGCCAATACAATTCAAATGTATTGACCCTTGTGGCTGTAACTTGTAATGTTGCAGGTTTGATTGTCTTTAGTGAAGATTGATTGATTAGGATTACAAAGTCTACAACCAACATCTGCCTGTGGCACTTTGAAGATGAAGGACCCATGACTATAGTTATTCCGCTGCAATGAAATGTAATAGCCTAATGAGCTATGTTTGATGTAATAAAATTATGTTATTCCTGGTTATAAAGTTATATTATGACCTTTGTATCTTGATATTACATCTTAACTGTGGATGCTAGCTATGGATCCAGGGACTAGCATTGTAAAACACAGGAGGAATCTACCTTATTAGGTTGAGACCTCTACAATGGCAGACGGCGGTGGCGAGTTGAGCTTGTCCTTGCCGACGCTCTGGTGCAAGCGCGGGTGAACGGTAGGCACTGGCAGGTGCGCCTGGAGGTCGATAATGTGCTAGCGTGGAGAGGGAGGCGAGGGGTGGCGAGGTGTGGACAGAATTGACGGAGAACCTCGTCGGAGACAGAGCTGCTCGAGCTCGAAATTTACCCAGCCTGGGGATAGAGAGGGAGATGCGAGTGAGGGGAAAGGTAGAGGAGAGGCGTGCGCTTAAGTGTGCGCGGTCACCAGAGGAGTTAACGCAGGCATTAACTGGTATTCATTGCCGGAATTACTACCAGAAACGGCGAGGCGACGAGGTCGCGAGATTGATGACGCCTAGCTGGCGGTGGGGTCTGTCTGGCAGTGAGGGGGAGAGAGAGGGAGATGGGTCCACTCGTCTGTGACTGCGCGGGTTGATTTTTCAGTGAAAAACGATTCGCAGGGGGCTGAGCTGGTGGGCTGCGTTGCTGGGCTGTTGGGCCAGATGGGTTGGGCTGCTGTTTGTTTCTCTCTTTTTTTTTGTACTGAATCTTTTTCTTTTTCTTTTTTGAATTTCTGATTTGATTTTATTCAAGCAATTCAAACACTAAAATGAATTCAAAACCTTGCCAAAATTTGTGTAAGTTTTAATTCTGTTTAACAACACAAACCAAAGTCAAACAAAATAATTTTTATTCTTTTAGGATCCACTTAATAATTAAATAAATAGTCCTTAGTTATTAATTCAAATAGGATTTGATTTATTTTAAAACTCTAATTCTAAAATAATACCAAAATCATTTCAGTAGGTTTTATTTGGATAAATAAAACACTTGGAAAACTTATTTAAAATAAAATAACTAGTTTTAGTGTTTATTTAAAATGGAAAAGCCTTTACTTAAATAAAATTGGATATTAATAAATCCTCATTATTTTATTTAATTAAACCTTTTACTCTTTTTATCAAATAGAAATATTTTATTTCAAAACTTGGCCAAGATTTTATTTGGCTCTATAAAATAATCTTTATTTATAATTCTACCTTTGCTTTTGAAAATCAAATCTTTTTATTAAAAGATCCAAAAATAGTGATTCCAAATATTTTAACTTTATTGTTTATTTATCTTTTTAAATCCCTTTAGGATTTCATTTGATCCAAATAGGTTTTTATATTTCCAATTGGAAATCAAAAAGTTTCTTCTCACCCTAAATTTCAACAAAAATTTATTTTGTTTATTTATTTTTCACATTTCAAAATTTGGAAAATTTTGGGATGTGACAGGCTACCACCCTTAAAATAAATCTCGTCCCGAGATTTGGGAAGGCTAAAGGTTACAAGTTGTCTTCAAGGCAACTAGGGTACTACCACCCTTAGGGTTACATTGATGGTTCACTTGACTATGGGTTCAACACTTAATATCCATACAAGGAATCCTTATTTGATTCAACTGAGTTAACTAGTTTCTGACATCCACTTCTTCTATCTCTTCAAAGTTTCCATCCATGTCAATGTGGTTCACATTTCCTTTATGGGTCACACTGGAGTCATTTCCATTGGCTCTTCTAGCATCCTTTTTCTTGTTCTTCTCAGGATATTCTGATGCATAGTGTCCAAGTTCCTTGCAGTTATAGCACTGCAACTGGCTAATGTCTTTCTTCTTGTAAGTGTCATGTTGGTTCTGACCAAGGTCATCTCCATTGTCAGTATCATTTCCATTATTGTCACTTCCATTGTTGTTGTGGTGATACTGATGTGGTTCAGAATCTTCCTTGCTCTTTTTGAATGAATGTTTCTTTTTTGATGATCCTGAGTGATTCTTGAGTTTATGCTTCCTCTTTCTATTCTCAACTTGATTCATCTTGTTTTACAATATAGTGGCTCTGTCACAGAGTGATTGATAAGTTGGGACATAGGCAACAGCTAGCTGTAGGTTCAACTCATCATTAAGTCCTTCAAGAAATTTTTCTTTTCTCTTAGCATCTGTGTCAACTTCATCCGGTGCATAGCATGCCATATTGTTGAATTCTTCAATATACTCAGCCACACTGAGGTGACGCTGTTTCAGATTGTGAAACTCCTTTTTCTTCAAGTACATCACTCCAGGTGAGATGTGAGTTGTTCTGAATCCATCCTCAAAAATAGCCCAAGTCACATCTTCAAGGGGAGTAGTGATTTGAAAGTTGTCCCACCATGTTGCTGCTGGTCCTTCAAGCAGAAATGCTGCAAACCTCACTTTTTCTTCATCGGTGCAGCCAACAGTCACTAGGTATTTTTTCACTGAACGTAGCCAATCATCAGCTTCCATTGGATCAGTTGTTCCAGAGAACCTTGCAGGCCTAAGTTTCAGAAAACTGGTGAGCATGTCAAGTGCTGGAGGATTATTCTGATTGTTGTTGTTGTTGTTGTTGTTGTTGTTGTTGTTGTTGTTGTTGTTGTTGTTGTTGTTGTTGTTGTTGTTGTTGTTGTTGTTGTTGTTGTTGTTGTTGTTGTTGTTGTTGTTGTTGTTGTTGTTGTTGTTGTTGTTGTTGTTGTTGTTGTTGTTGTTGTTGTTGTTGTTGTTGTTGTTGTTGTTGTTGTTGTTGTTGTTGTTGTTGTTGTTGTTGTTGTTGTTGTTGTTGTTGTTGTTGTTGTTGTTGTTGTTGTTGTTGTTGTTGTTGTTGTTGTTGTTGTTGTTGTTGTTGTTGTTGTTGTTGTTGTTGTTGTTGTTGTTGTTGTTGTTGTTGTTGTTGTTGTTGTTGTTGTTGTTGTTGTTGTTGTTGTTCTGATTATGTATGAGTGTGGTCATCTCCTGCATCAACTGTGTCTGAACTGCCAACATCTGTTGTATCTCAGGCGGAATGTTGTTGTTTTGGTTGGGGTTGGCACGACGAGGAGGCATCTGTTGGTTTGATAGGGATAAGTATTGGTGGATAGGTTTTTAAGAAGTTTTAACACACAACTCAAAAACAACCAAGTTCAATCAAACAATCAAACAATCAAGAAGCAACTATCCACTTAACAACTTATGAGCTTAACTCATGAGTTGAGGGTAACAACAAGTTTTCTTGAGAATAATAACTTAGTATAATCATACCTCATAGGTCAATATGATCTATACTCTATCTTGATATCAATGTCTTTGGTAGGCAATCTAATGTCTCTTGGTTTTTCACTTGTAGTCCTTAGTGATATCCAAGGTTGAAGTCCTTGGTGAAAATGTTGAAGATGTTGAAGTCATTAGAGTTGAAGATGTTCTTAGCTCATGGTGAAGTCTTTGGCCATGGGGTAGGTTTTGTCCATCAAGTTTGAAATAGAAGAGAAGAGATGTAGAATCAAAACCAAAATGGTCGAGGAAAAAGTTTACAAGATTGTTTGTAAATAAGTTTTCGAACAAATACAACTCCTATTTTTCTAAGGGGTTTTGTCCAATCCTAGGGTTACAATCCTACAGGCAACACAGTGCTCTGATACCATCTGTAAGGTTCCCAACCTTTGATAAGGTAGAGATCCCTGTATTTACAATGCTAGTCCCTGGATCAATATCTAGCATCCATAGTTAAGATGTAATATCAAGAAACAAAGGTCATAATACAACTTTATAACCAGGAATAAAATAATTATTACATCTTACATAGCTCATTTGGCTATCTCATTACATTGCAGCAGAAATAACTATAGCATGGAGTCCTTCATCTTCAAAGTGCCATAGGCAGTCATGTTGGTTGTAGACTTGTAATCCTAATCAATAAACTTCACTAACATCAAACAAACCTGCAACATAATAAGTTGCAGCCACAAGGGTCAATACATTTGAATTGTATTGGCAAGTTCACTACTATGTAGAATAAGTGGATCCTATCATTTACATGCATATTTGGCTAAGTAGGGTTTAGGATCATTTGCAGAAAGCAATATAGATTTATCCTATCTTTTCAAAATAGTTTTGATCTTTTGTCAAATCTTTCTGAACTTCTTGGAAAACTCCACGTGCTTCAAATCCCTTGTTGTCACCCTCAAGTTTTAACTTTGAGAAATTGGAATGTCGAGATCTTCCATAGCTTCAGGCCTTAGTTGCTCAGTATTGTCCATAACCGGGGACACGACTAAGTACTTAGAATTTGATCTTCTGCCGAAGTTTTACACTTTACCCACATGACACAATCTCATCTTGATGCCACCAGTGGCCGCTGGATAAGTACTCACCAAGATGGAGTACTGGCAGATTGAGAATGTGACAAAGTCTTTCCATAGGAGTCCTCCCAATACACAATGCTAGCTTGTAATTCAGGCACCAATGTAGGGTTTCAAGTTCCATCACACAATCCTAGTTAACCTGAAGATGCCAATGCATGGGTCTTCCACTATGTAGTTGACTAAGCCAGAGCCCATTTAGCATGTGTTGTACACGGAAGCCACTGTACGAGAAACATGTTCAATCTCTAAGTCCCTGGGTGGTTTTCTTCTAGTGCACAACAAAAAGAGATTGCCATATAAACATGGTTCCTTTTGTTGCCACCTTGTCCAAAAGCTTGAGTATCCTTGTCCACCCAGGTGGTTCATTGAGTACTTGTTTTATTATATAAATCATATATCTTTTCAACTCTTCATATGTATATATCATGTATCCCATACCAAATATATAGCTGGGCTAAGCATACTACAACTACATTGTTTCCACTAAGGGAGATATAAGAGTATCCTATTAGGATTTAGCATAGCATAAAATATAGTAAACTTTCCATACATGTTTCAAAATCCACTAAGTGCAATGAAAATAGTAGGACTTGGATGATAGTGTCACTTGCCTTTTTAGTAGAGAATGTTGGTTCACTTCTTGATCTTGCAAATATCACTCTCTTCTAATTCCACTACAATACAATCAAGCAAACACATATTCAACACAACATTCAAACAACTTAACACACATAAAATAACAAAAACAAGGTCATGCATGCAAGCATGCAAAAGATAGTTTTATTTGCAAAAATGGTTTCTACTAGGCTCTAAACATTATAAAGTTCAAAGTGGTCATTTACTAAAGTGGTAAAACCATTTGCAAAAGGTTTTATCTATAAACCATTTTTAAATCAAATCATTATTCTATGTGGTTTAAAATGCTTTTATCAAAGCAATAATTTTATATTGTTCATCAAATAAGTTGTTAATTCACAAAACTTGGTGTTTAGGGTCAGAATGTTTGAATCAAATCATTTCCCAAAGGTTTTACTCAAAAATCATTTCCATAACAAAATCAATATTTTTATTTGACTAGAAATGAGCTAATTCAAGTATTTATTACCAAACTTCACAAAATTCATTTTTAAATCCATGAGTTGGTTCCTAAGGTAAGTAGGTTCACAACAAACCATTTTGCAAAGATTTCACATTAAAATTTTATCTAGAACAATTTTTTATATTCATAATAAGCCTACACATGTTTCTGCAATTTCAACCAATTTTCCAGAAGCAAATCATTAAACAAATTGCATGGTTGCAAAGTACTTGTTCTACTGAATCCATTAATATAAAATTTGCAAAATTTGGACTTGTAGATTTAAAGTTATGAATTTTACAAGTTTGCATATCAATCAGATTCAAAATTCTGTTTTAAACTAAACTAGTGCCACGCGGCGTAATCTAATTGGCCGGTGCCATTTCGTGTGGATCGGCCTCTGCGAACCGTAGGATTTAAGTTACATCTAGTGGCTCAGATGGGCTCATACCTCTTCGTCTAAGTTCTAATCTTAGCCGCAGGATTAACATCTAACGGTGTAAAACCACTCGACCTAATTCGAGCGGCGCTGACGGCGGCGCTCTGGCGGCAGCGCTCTGACGTGGTCGTCGCCGGTGATACAGGACGCAAGAGAGGTAGCGGGGGTGCTCACCGTGCTCGTGAGGTCGAGGTGAAGCTCAAGGTGGCGCTGGCTTGGCGAGGGGCGCACTGGAGTGGAGGGAATCTCTCGCCAGAGTTGGTGGCGGTGTCGGGCACACTCTGGTGTCGTCGGGGATGGGGCTGCTGGTCGCGCCGAGGCACGGTAGGGGCACAGTTAGACGCGGGCTGAACTGAGGATGATGTGAGCATCAACAGGAGGTGTCAGGGCGGTCGAGACTTACCAGGAGGAGTCGCCGGAGCAATGGCAGACGGCGGTGGCGAGTTGAGCTTGTCCTTGCCGACGCTCTGGTGCAAGCGTGGGCGAACGGGAGGCACTGGCAGGTGCGCCTGGAGGTGGAGAATGTGCTAGCGTGCAGAGGGAGGCGAGGGGTGGCGAGGTGTGGACGGAATTGACGGAGAACCTCGTCGGAGACAGAGCTGCTCGAGCTCGAAATTTACTCAGCCTGGGGGCAGAGAGGGAGAGGCGAGTGAGGGGAAAGGTAGAGGAGAGGCATGCGCTTAAGTGTGCGTGGTCACCGGAGGAGTTAACGCAGGCATTAACTGGTATTCATCGCCGGAATTACTGCCAGAAACGGTGAGGCGACGAGGTCGCGAGGTTGATGACGCCTAGCTGGCGGTGGGGTCTATCTGGCAGTGAGGGAGAGAGAGAGGGAGATGGGTCCACTCGTCTGTGACTGCGCGGGTTGATTTTTCAGTGAAAAACGATTCGCAGTGGGGTGAGCTGGTGGGCTGCGTTGCTGGGCTGTTGGGCCAGATGGGTTGGGCTGCTGTTTTTTTCTCTCTTTTTTTGTACTGAATCTTTTTCCTTTTCTTTTTTGAATTTCTGATTTGATTTTATTCAAGCAATTCAAATACTCAAATGAATTCAAAACCTTGCCAAACTTTGTGTAATTTTCAATTCTGTTTAACAACACAAACCAAAGTCAAACAAAATAATTTTTATTCTTTTTAGGATCCACTTAATAATTAAATAAATAGTCCTTAGTTATTAATTCAAATAGGATTTGATTTATTTTAAAAATTCTAATTGAAATCTAAAATAATACCAAAATCATTTCAGTAGGTTTTATTTGAATAAATAAAACACTTGGAAAACTTATTTAAAATAAAATAATAAGTTTTAGTGTTTATTTAAAATGGATAAGCCTTTACTTAAATAAAATTGGATATTAATAAATCCTCATTATTTTATTTTATTAAACCTTTTACTCTTTTTATCAAATAGAAATATTTTATTTCAAAACTTGGCCAAGATTTTATTTGGCTCTATAAAATAATCTTTATTTATAATTCTACCTTTGCTTTTGAAAATCAAATCTTTTTATTAAAAGATCCAAAAATAGTGATTCCAAATATTTTAACTTTATTGTTTATTTATCTTTTTAAATCCCTTTAGGATTTCATTTGATCCAAATAGGTTTTGATATTTCCAATTGGAAATCAAAAAGTTTCTTCTCACCCTAAATTTCAACAAAAATTTATTTTATTTATTTATTTTTCACATTTCAAAATTTGGAAAATTGTGGGATGTGATAGGGACACTTTCCACTTTTTACCTCATTCCTCTTGCATCATCGTCTTCTTCCTCTAGCCGCACGCCTCCTCGAGCTCTCCGCGAGAAACCGCGAAAACCCTAGCTTCCATCTGCGTCAGTCACATCCTTCCAATACCCCATGGCCAGCAGCAGCTCCTCCCCATCGATGGCGGCGTCGAGCGAAGCCGCGGCGAAGCCGGCGAGCTCCGTCGTCGTGCCCCCAGAAGGCCTGGTCATCCCCGCATCGGCGATGATCGAAACCACCGGCGGCGACCATAATCTAGCGGCGCTAGAGCCACTGGAAGAAGAGCCAAACTCGCACAAGGGTGACTGGCGCGGCTCGGACATCACCGACCGCGACATCCAGGAGATGGTAGCCGAAGGCTACCTCACCGCGACGGAGGGGCTTGCCTGGCGGGCGGCGCTGGCCGACAAGGTGACTCCTTCTCCCCAAGCCGGAGAAAAGGTGTACCTCAAGGATCAGCTGGTACGCGGCGTTTCCTTGGCCATCTCCCACTTCTCTCTCCATCTTGAACCACTACAAGGTCCAACCCCACAACCTCTCCCCCAATAGCATCTTAGTGCTTAGCAACTTCGCGACACTTTGCGAGGGTTACCTAGGGATTAGGCCTAGGTTAGACTTGTTCGTGTACTTCTTCACTGTCAAACGTGAAGCCGGACATAGTAAGGAGGAGCTTAGGAACTGCGGCACCATAAGCTTCAAGATTCGACCTGGCCGGCGGTTCCCCGACATCGTCGGCCACGAGTCCTGCAAAAACTAGCAGCGGACGTACTTCTACGGCCCCGACATTCCTTTGGCGGGCCGAGAAGTAACATACCCGGACTTCGCGGATGGAGCCGCCGTTAAAGTTTCCACATGGAGATCCCATGCCTCCCTTCCCTCCGACCTCGACCCTTCTCGCGCAATAAGGCGGATCGAATGGTTTGTAGAGACGGGTTTGACCGGCTTGGATCTGGCCATGTGCTGGTTCATCAGGCGAATCCAACCTCTGCAGCACCGCGCGAAGTTCATGCACGAGTATACCAGTGATCGAAGGGATACCCTCCGGATCACCGTGGATAACTTCTCGAGCGACTCCATCAAGCTCCGCCTGAAGGACATCATCAAGGTGAAGGATAAGAAGCGTGGCTTCACCATCACCTACGACATGTTCGTAGACAGCAAGTTCCCAAAGGTAGATATTTCCGTGTACGACATATGCTCCAGTTTCCCCGTCTTGCCAACACCATTTTATCTAACATGGTGATTTCTTACTTAACAGCTTAGCGATCTAGATGAGGACAACCTGGCTGCCAAAATCTATGATCCAAAGATGAAGGAAGTCACGGTCGTGTCTGACGATGATGTCCCGTTGGCGCGAAAGCGGAAGAGCTCCACCTCTGACGCTACCGACGGAGGCAAGAAGAAGAAGACGGAGGGTGGAGCCTCCAAAAAGACTACCGCCGCCCTGGAGGCGGAAAAGAGAAAAGCCACCGGGATTTTTGCCAATGCACCCCCTAGTGTAAGCTTCTCATTCTCCGACATTGTCTATCTGTCTGTTTTGTTTCTGTACTTATGCACTTTGCATGTTTCAGGAAGAAAGCCACGACCAGCCTCAAGAAGACCTCCAAAACTTTGGGGGCTTCTAGAAATATCAAGGATATGCCGCATCGCGATGCCTCCCCCGCCATCCTGCTACTCCTGCCGTCAAGCCTTCGTCTGCCCTGAAAAGCTCTCAAGCCCAGGAGGCACCAGGCCCTTCCGCCATGGAAGTGGATTCTGGCGCCTCTACCAAACTCGCTATTGTGAGCAGGCAACGCAGGAGAGCACAGCTCTACAAATGGCTGAAGCTCCGGCTAAGGATGCCATCGGTAGCGGCAAGGCGGTAGTGGGAGCTGGTACCTCTGCTGAAGGCGACGCCCCCGCTCCCCAGTAGCCCTTCGAGTTCCCGAAGATAGTTTACCCGGCGCTCACGCCGAGTAAGTCAACTCTGGTTCCTGGAGGAGTGCCGTCGTCTCCGACGTGCAGTATTGAGGAGCTTCTCCGACAAGCGGATATCTTGCAAGGAAATAGCATCTCCTTTGGCAAGCTGCTAGCCGAGAGCGCTACAAACCTCAAGATTATTGCACTTGTAAGTTTCACTTTATCTTTTGCATTTCATATGAGTATCCCACTGTAGCCCCCGAGGATGTAGACGGATAACCATAGCTTTTGCATCTATATGCTCTAAGAGTGACTAAGTTAGAAAGAACTCTCACTGTAGCCCCCAAGCATTTAGATGGAAGAAATTATTCCGACTAGATGCTTTAAGAGTAGCATACGCAGTGTTCATAATTTTCAATACTGTAGTCCCCAAGCTTCTAGTTGTAACTAAATTAGTTCCGACTAGATGCTTAAAGAAAAGATAAGTAGATTCCGAGTTAAAAACTTTATACTGTAGCCCCAAGCTTCTAATCGAGAACTGAATTAGCTTCGATTAGATGCTTAAAGAAAAGCTAAGCATATTGCTAAGTTAAAAAACTCTCGCTGTAGCCCCCGAGCGTCTAGGTGGAAATATTCCGACTAGGTGCTCCAAGCAGACTAAACAATGGTTTAACTTTTTCCTTTGTTCCACAGAACGAGAATGCTCGGAGGGGCATGGCCAACGACAAGTACCAGAAGATGCACGCAGATCTTGAAGCCGAAAAGGGTAAAACTGCCATCTTGAAGGAACAGATCATCAAAAACAAGAGTCTGTTTTCTTTTTTGCGCATTCCGTCTTGGTTTTATGCCTTCATTCTCCGAGTACTCACTGTGTACTTTGTTTTCTCCGACTTTGCAGAACATGTCGCCAAGGCCAAGGATATTGTCGAGCAGTCCAAGAACATCCAGCAGCTGGACAGCGAGAATAGAATCCTTAAGAAGGAGAGGAAAGAGATGCTGAATATGCACGAGGATTCCAGCAAAGCCCTGCAGGATTCCGCCTTCGTGGAAATCAATTGCTTGAAGGAGGAGCTTGCGATCTTAAAAGATCAGAAGCAAGCTGCTGATGAGCAAAACCAACGCCACAGCGAGGCGTTTAAGCTCCTCCAACAAGAGAAGGAATCCTTGGCGGACACCCTCTGGCAGGCCAAGGCCAGCATCTTTAGTAAGTTTCCTCCGCCTTGTATTTCTGTAGTCTGGATACTTAGAATTTATTGAACTCATGCGCTCATTTGTCAGAATTTTCAGCTCCTATGGGTTTAACCCGCTCGCCTCCTTCGGACAAGGAATGCATGGTTCTTGCCGGAAACTTCATCAACACCGCCATCACCCAAGCCAAGGATATTGCCAAGCCCCTCCAGATATACATCAAGGCCTCAGACTCCATGACGAAGTACTCGGAGATTCTGCGCCGAGCCCCCGAGCGTGTTATGAGCTAGAAAGCTTCATGTGCACGGGATGGCGCAAGGATGGTGCTCTCAATGGTGAAGGCACACTATGAAGGTGCCGACATCGACACGGTGACCTCTAGTATCCCTAACGTTGACGATGATGGCAAAGAGATTGATCACGAAGCCATCTTGTCATCACTCACTGGTTATGACACCAAAGTTGCCGAGTTGGTGGATATCGATGTCTTCGTGCCCATGAACACCATCGACAGCGTCAACCAAGATTCCTCCGAGTCTCATCATGGCGCCGATGGTGAGGGTGATTCTCCGGCTGGGGATGATGTTGCTTCCAAGTCTCCTGCGCCCAAAGAGTGAAAAACATGAAGGGTTTCACGGCATAGTAAATCAAAATTTTCTACGGATGCAAACAGAGGGAAAGCCAAGATCTAATCTAGGATATGCAAACAACGAGAGAGATTGGATTAGATCTTCATACCCTTGAAGATTCGCACAGCGGAACGTTCGTCGAAACGTGGGTGATGTAGTCGTACTCGCTTCTCCTCCTCGCGATCCGATCCGATCTAGCACCACAAGTGGTGGTGCCTCCATGATATGCACATGTGCAGCACCTCGACGTCTCCTCCTTCCTCGGACCAGCAAGTATGGTGGAAAGACGGATTGGATCTACAACACGATGGCATGGTGTATATGGTGGAGAATTTCTGCAGCAGGACTTCGCCTACAAACAGTCGGGAGGGAGAGAGGAGGGCAGCATGGCAGCTAGGGTTGGAGGGGAAGGTGTCTGGGGTGGTGAGCCCCCAGCCCTCTTTATATAGAGGGGTGGGCGGCTGCAACCCTATCCCCCTCCCCCAAGCCAAACCGGCGGCCCCAAGGAGAAGGAGTGGGGGGCAAGGAAACCCCCCTTCTAGAAGGTCTATCTCGAGTTTAAAACCCCCTTGGACGGCTGGGCCCTATGGGGCCTTGTGCCCCTGGCCCAAAGCGGCCAGGGCACTCCCTCATAGGCCCATGCCCCCTCCCGGAAGGTGGGGCCACGTTGGTCCCCTTCCGGAAGGTTCTAGAAGCTTCCGGTACAATACCGATTAACCCGGAACAATTCCGAACTCCAAAAACTGCACTGCCTTATATGAATCTTATTCTCCGGAACCTCTCGTGATGTCCCGGATCCCATCCGATACTCCGAACAAAAACTCACAAACCAATTATCCAATCTATCCTAGCGTCGAGACACGTTAAGTGTGTGACCCTGCGGGTTCGAGAATATGCAGACATGATCTTCTATCAATAATCAACAGCGGGGTCTGGACACCCATATTGACTCCCACATATTCATCGATGATCATATCGGATGAACCACGATGCCAGGATTCAATCAATCCCATATATATATTCCCTTCGTCTCGCGATATTTTACTTGCCCGAGATTCGATCGTCGGTACCGTCATACCTAGTTCAATCTCGTTCACAGCAAGTACTTTACTCGTTCCGTAATCCGATATCACTTTGTGATTAACTCCTTAACCACATGCTTGCAAGCGGTGTTGATATCGATTACCGAGTGGGCCCAAAGTATACCTCTCCGACTTGGGAGGGACAAATCCCATCTCGATACATACAACCCAATAGGTACTTTCGATCACCTGAGAGACACCTTTATGATCACCCTCTCTTAGGATGACGTTTGATGACCTCAAAGCTCTCTTCCGATACCAGGGAGTTGTATTATCTCATGGTCTAAGGAATACAATATTTGACATAAGAAAAGCTTCACAAAGACGAACACGATGACACGATCTAATTGCTTCGCTTAGTTTGGGTCTGTCCACCATATCATTCTCCCAATGATATGATCTCATTATTAATCGACAAATCATGTCCATGGCTAGGAAACCTTAACCATCATTAATCAATGAGCTAGTCCATAGAGGCGTACTAGGGACACGGTGTTGTTCACAAACCACACAAGTATTAAAGTTTCCGCTTGATACAATTCTAGCATGGAATATAAACATTATCATGAACAAGAATTATAATAATAACATCTTTATTATTGCCTCTAGGGCATAATTCCAACAGTCTCCCACTTGCACTAGAGTCAATAATCTAGTTTACATTTGGCAACAATCTCACACCCATGGCACTGAGGTGCTGATCATGTTTTACACGTGGAAGAGGTTTAGTCAATGGATCTGCGACATTCAGATCTGTATGTACTTTGCTAATCTTCAGATCTCCATCTGCTATATAATCTCGGATTATATGAAACTTGCGGTTGATATGCTTGGTCTTTGGATGATATCTTGGTTCCTTAGCGAGTGCTATGGCGCCAGTGTTGTCACACAATATCTCCAGTGGGTCCAATGCACTTGGAAGCACGCCAAGCTCAGTGATGAAGTTCCTGATCCAAACTCCTTCACTTGATGCTTCTGCAGCAGCCATGTATTCCGCTTCTACTGTAGATCCCGTGATCACGCTTTGCTTGCAGCTTCTCCAGCTCACAGCTCCTCCATTCAAAATATACACGTATCCTGTCTGAGATTTAGAATCATCCTTGTTGGTTTCGAAACTAGCGTCGACGTAACCTTTTACGACGAGCTGTTCATCACCCCCATAGACTAAGAACATTTCTTTAGTCCTATTTAGGTACTTTAGGATGTTCTTCACGGATGTCCAGTGTTCCACTCCTGGATCACTTTGATATCTGCTCGTCAAACTAAGAGCATTGGACACATCCGGTCTAGTACACAGCATGGCATACATGATAGAACCTATGGCCGAGGCATAAGGCACTTTGCTCATAGCTTCCCTATCATTTACCGTAGCTGGACACTGAGCCTTGATCAATATCTTACCTGACAACATAGGCACTGAACCTTTCTTTGCCTTATCCATTCTGAACCTTTTCAGAACTTTTTCTAGGTATGTACTCTGGCTTAAAGCTATCAGGCGTCTTTGTCTATCTCTATAGATTTTGATGCCTAATATATAAGCAGCTTCACCTAGGTCTTTCATTGAAAAACACTTGTTCAAATAACTCTTCACATCGTTAAGCATGTTAATGTCATTTCCAATAATCAATATGTCATCCACATATAATACCAGAAATGTCACCGAGCTCCCACTCACTTTCTTGTAGATACAAGCTTCGTAGAAATTTGGAACAAATCCAAAGCTCTTGATCACTTGATTAAAACGAAGGTTCCAACTCCGAGATGCTTGCTTCAGTCCATAAATGGAACGCTCAAGCTTGCATACTTTATCAGCATACTTAGGATCGACAAAACCTTCGGGTTGCATCATATACAACTCTTCATCAATGTTACCATTGAGGAAAGCAATCTTGACATCCATCTGCCATATTTCATAATCATGAAACGCAGCAATTGCTAATAAAATCCGAATGGACTTAAACATCGCTACGGGAGAGAAAGTCTCATCGTAGTCAACACCTTGAACTTGTCGAAAACCTTTGGCGACAAGCCGTGCTTTATAGACGGTAACATTACCATCCGCGTCCGTTTTCTTCTTGAAGATCCATTTGCACTCAACGGCCTTTCGGTCGCTAGGAGGGTCCACCAAAGTCCATACTTGGTTTTCGCTCATGGATCCCAATTCGGATTTCATGGCTTCTAGCAATTTCTCAGAGTCTGGGATCATCATCGCTTCCTCATAGTTCGCAGGCTCACTGTCATCTACTAACAAGACAGTTAAGACAGGGTTGCCGTACCACTCAGGAGGGGCACGCGACCTTGTCGACCTGCGACATTCAGTAGTAGCATCGTCCGAAGCTTCATGATCCTTGTCATTAGCTTCCTCTATTGTTGGTGCAGGCGGCACTGGAACAATTTCAGGTGCTTCGCTACTCTCCAATTCAAGAGAAGGTTCAATAACCTCGTCTAGCTCTACTTTCCTCCCACTCACTTCTTTCGAGAGAAACTCCTTCTCAAGAAAGGAACCGTTCTTTGCGACAAACACTTTGCCTTCGGTTCTGTGATAGAAGGTATACCCAATAGTTTCCTTAGGGTATCCTATGAAGACGCATTTCTCCGCTTTGGGTTCGAGCTTGTCCGGCATCAACTTTTTGACGTAGGCTTCGCATCCCCAAACTTTAAGAAACGACAACTTAGGTTTTGCACCAAACCACAGTTCATACGGTGTCGTCTCAACGGATTTAGATGGAGCCCTATTTAAAGTGAATGCAGCGGTTTCTAATGCATAACCCCAAAATGATAATGGCAAATCAGTAAGAGACATCATCGATCGGACCATATCTAATAGGGTTCGGTTCCGGCGTTCAGACACACCATTGCGCTGTGGTGTTCCGGGTGGCGTGAGTTGCGAAACGATTATGCTTGCTTTAAGATGGGTGAGAAAATCATAACTCAAATATTCACCTCCACGATCGGATCGCAGAAACTTAATCTTTTTGTTACGATGGTTCTCCACTTCATTTTGAAATTCTTTGAACTTTTCAAATGTTTCAGATTTATGTTTCATTAAATAGATATACCCATATCTACTTAAGTCATCGGTAAAAGTGAGAAAATAGCGATATCCACCGCGCGTCGAAACACTCATCGGTCCGCATACATCGGTATGTATGATTTCCAACAAGTCCGTTGCTCGCTCCATCATACCGGAGAACGGGGTTTTGATCATCTTGCCCATGAGGCATGGTTCGCATATGTGAAATGATTGAAAATCAAGAGACTCCAAAAGTCCATCATAATGGAGTTTCTTCATGCGCTTTACTCCAATATGACCTAGACGAGAGTGCCACAAATAAGTAGTATTATCACTATCTACTTTGCATCTCTTAGCCTCAATGTTATGGATGTGTGTTTCATCCCTTTCGAGATTTAGAAGAAATAAACCATTCACTAAAGGTGCAAGACCATAAAAGATATTACTCATATAAATATAACAACCATTATTCTCCGATTTAAATGAATAACCGTCTTGCAATAAACACGATCCAGAAATGTTGTTCATGCTCAACGCAGGCACATAATAACACTTATTAAGGTTTAAAACTAATCCCGAAGGTAAAACTAAGGAGAGCGTGCCGACGGCCATCACATCAACTCTTGATCCGTTGCCAACGCGCATCGTCACCTCATCCCTCGCAAGCCGCCGTCTATTCCGTAGCTCCTATTTCGAGTTACAAATATTAGCAACTGAACCAGTATCAAATACCCAGGCACTACAACGAGGGCTAGTAAGGAAAACATCAATAACATGTATATCAAATATACCTTTGATGGTGCCAGCCTTCTTGTCCGCTAAGTACTTCGGACAGTTGCGCTTCCAGTGACCCTTGTCCTTGCAATAGAAGCACTCAGTGTCCGTCTTAGGACCAGACTTGAGCTTCTTCTCAGCAGGGGCAACGCGCTTGCCGCCGCCTTTCTTGAAGGGCTTCTTTGCACCCTTACCTTTCTTAAAGGAGGGCTTGTTGACCATCAACACATGATTATCCTTTTTGATGTCCACCTCCGCGGCCTTTAGCTTTGCAAAGAGCTCGGTGATCGTATCAGTGGAACCAATCTGATTATGAGTCACTACAAAACTTTTGTAGCTGGGAGAGAGTGATTGCAGAACCCTGTCAATCTTGAGCTCCTCTGGAATCGTGCATTCCAGTTGCTCAAGGCGTTGAGTGTAGCCCGACATCTTTATGGCGTGCTCACTAACGGAACTCCCTTCCTCCATCTTGCAGTTAAAGAACTTCTCAGAGATCTCATATCTCTCAGAACGGGCCTGAGTCTGAAACATGGTTTTCAGCTCTTCGAGAATCTCAAAGGGCCCGGGATAGGTTTCAAAACGATTTTGAAGTTCCGGTTCCATAGCAAACAACATGGTGCTCTTAATCACACCATAATCATCTTTGCGCGACTAATAGACAACTTTCTCATCAGCCGTCGCAGTTGTAGCAGGGGGGTCACCTAACGCTTTCCCAAGGACATAGTCCTTTTGACCGCCAGAGAGAATGATTCTCAGATTGCGGAACTAGTTGGTGAAGTTAGACCCATTGTTCTTAAGCTTTTCTTTCTCAGCAAAAACGTTGAAGTTGAAGTTGGACTTAGCCATTTGATCTACAATATTTGCAAGTACAAATTAGACTATGTTCATGATAACTATTTCAACTTTTAATCAAATTACTAGATGAACTCCCACTAAATTCAACATCCCTCAAGTTGTTTAGTGAACATGATCCAAATTCACCACACCTAATCCGATCTTCACGAGAAGAGATGTGGTTTCAATGGTGGACAACGAAGTGTCGATCATATCATTCATATGACTCATGCTTAACCTTTCGGTTCATGTGTTCCGAGGCCATGTCTGTACATGCTAGGCTCGTCAAGTAAAACCCAAGTATTTCCGCGTGTGCAAAACTGGCTTGCACCCGTTGTATGTGAACGTAGAGTCTATAGCACCCGATCATCACGTGATGCTTGGACACGACGATCTTTCGCAACGGTGCATACATGGGGAGAACACGGTTTTATCTTGATCTTTAAGTGAGGAATCATCTTATAATGCTACCGTCGCGATCTAAGCATAATAAGATACATAAAAGGATAAACATCACATGCATATAACTTTATGTGATATGGTATAGCCAATCTTCGCGCAATGATCTCCATCTTGTGCGTGCCGGCATGATCTCCATCACTCCACCATGATTGCCTCCACCACGAATAGCAACTACAACTATTGCTAACTACTTAGCGATAAAGTGAAACTATTACATGGCGCATAAGAAGTTGACACACATGTCATACACAATTATAAAGACAACCATATGGTTCCTGGCGGTTGTGTACTCATCGACATGCAAGTCGTGAAACATTACAAAACATGATCATCGCATACAATATACACATCACATCTTGGGCCATATCATATCACAGAAAACACTCCCTGCAAAAACAAGTTAGACGCCTCTACTTTGTTGTTGCATGTTTTACGTGGCTTATGGGAGTAGATGCTAAGAACGATTCTTACCTACGGAAAGCCACAACGGTGATATTATGGTTGCCAAACTCCGGTGTTAATCCCATGACAACTATAGTGAGAGAAACTGACATCCACCAGCCGCATGTGTGGAACAAGCCACACGTCAATTGTGGAGCCGGTCTCGCGAACGACGTCGCGTAAGGTTGGCCTGGACCGCTTCAATCTCACTATCCCGCGTCATAAGAAGAACACAAACAAGAGGCTTGCAACAGAAAACATCAACGCCCGCAACAACCATGTTGCGTTCTACTCGTGAATCACATCTACGCATAGAACTAGCTCTGATACCACTGAAGGGTTTCTCGGCATAGTAAATCAAAATTTTCTACGGATGCGAACAGAGGGAAAGCCAAGATCTAATATAGGATATGCAAACAACGAGAGAGATTGGATTAGATCTTCATACCCTTGAAGATTCGCACAGCGGAACGTTCGTCGGAATGTGGTTGATGTAGTCGTACTCACTTCTCCTCCTCGCAATCCGATCTGATCTAGCACCACAAGTGGCGGTGCCTCCGTGAGATGCACACGTGCAGCACCTCGACGTCTCCTCCTTCCTCGGACCAGCAAGTATGGTGGAGAGAAAGATTGGATCTACAACACGACGGCGTGGTGTATATGGTGGAGAATTTCTGCAGCAGGGCTTCGCCTACAAATAGTCGGGAGGGAGAGAGGAGGGCAGCAGGGCAGCTAGGGTTGGAGGGTAAGGTGTGTGGGGTGGTGCGCCCCCAGCCCTCTTTATATAGAGGGGTGGGCGGCTGCAACCCTAGCCCCCTCCTCCAAGCCAAACCGGCGGCCCCAAGGAGAAGGAGTAGGGGGCAAGGAAACCCCCCCTTCTAGAAGGTCTATCTCGAGTTTAAAACCCCCTTGGTCGGCAGGGCCCTATGGGGCCTTGTGCCCCTGGCCCAAAGCGGCCAGGGCACTCCCTCATAGGCCCATGCCCCCTCCCGGAAGGTGGGGCCATGTTGGTCCCCTTCCGGAAGGTTCTAGAAGCTTCCGGTACAATACCGATTAACCCGGAACAATTCCGAACTCCAAAAACTGCACTGCCTTATATGAATCTTATTCTCCGGAACCTCTCGTGATGTCCCGGATCCCATCCGAGACTCCGAACAAAAACTCACAAACCAATTATCCAATCTATCCTAGCGTCGAGACACGTTAAGTGTGTGACCCTGCGGGTTCAAGAATATGTAGACATGATCTTCTATCAATAATCAACAGCGGGGTCTGGACACCCATATTGACTCCCACACATTCATCGATGATCATATCGAATGAACCACGATGCCAGGATTCAATCAATCCCATATATATATATATTCCCTTCGTCTCGCGATATTTTACTTGTCCGAGATTCGATCGTCGGTACCGTCATACCTAGTTCAATCTCGTTCACAGCAAGTACTTTACTCGTTCCGTAATCCGATATCACTTTGTGATTAACTCCTTAACTACATGCTTGCAAGCGGTGTTGATATCGATTACCGAGTGGGCCCGAAGTATACCTTTCCGACTTGGGAGGGACAAATCCCATCTCGATACATACGACCCAACAGGTACTTTCCGATCACCTGAGAGACACCTTTATGATCACCCTCTCATAGGATGACGTTTTATGACCTCAAAGCTCTCTTCCGATACCAGGGAGTTGTATTATCTCATGGTCTAAGGAATACAATATTTGACATAAGAAAAGCTTCGCAAAGACGAACACGATGACACGATCTAATTGCTTCGCTTAGTTTGGGTCTGTCCACCATATCATTCTCCCAATGATATGATCTCATTATTAATCGACAACTCATGTCCATGGCTAGGAAACCTTAACCATCATTAATCAATGAGCTAGTCCATAGAGGCGTACTAGGGACACGGTGTTGTTCACAAACCACACAAGTATTAAAGTTTCCGCTTGATACAATTCTAGCATGGAATATAAACATTATCATGAACAAGAATTATAATAATAACATATTTATTATTGCCTCTAGGGCATAATTCCAACAAAACACTATGTAATATTTGTTTCGCCTTTGGTGTATGCGCGGAAAAAACTTGATGATGTAACTTAAGGCGGAAAACAATGGTTGTTATTTCCTGCTACTTAAGAACTTAGTTCCCAGCATGTATATATTTTTTAAGAAAGTGCTGGCTTATCCATTACTTTGGTTCTTATGCTTGACTTTTCGTGAGTCGGAAGACTCGTTGTCGGAACCATGCGCTTAGGTGATGATGCCCAATGGCACCGTCAATAACCTGAGCACAAAATCGCCGACAATAAGTGCCGAAAGTCACTACTCCAGAATCCACATAAAAACAACAAAGAACGTATAGACCAGAAAACTTAAGCTAACGCCCGTAGGCGGAATTTTCACAAGTGAAAACGCAAAGCTTGTGCATAAAGGTTTTACATGATCCAAAAATGAACACTAAAGGAGGTAAAAGACTCAGAAATATGAGTGAACCAAAGAGCTTTATTTCATTGATCATATAAGAGATACACAATTAGATAAAAAATGCTAAGTGTAAAAAGGACGTAGCTGTGCTATGTTCCATGTCTGATCAAGCTCCGGGTAGTCATCATCCGGGTCACGTCACTTACGCTTATGATCCTCGTTCGGTCTATCCTTTAGTTCACGATTGTCAACAAGGTAGTAAGACCCATTGAGCAGCGCCATGCTTATGATAAACGGTCCTTCCCATGGCGGGAATAATTTGTGTGACATCTTCTGCTTAAGTCGGAGCACCAAATCCCCCTCTTTAAACGAGCGATGCCGAACGCGGCGACTATGTTAGCTGTGTAGCTTCTGCTGGTAGATGGCGGATCTTTGGCATGCCAAAACGCGCTCCTCCTCGAGAAGGTCCACATCTAGGCATCTGGATTCTTCAGCGCCATCTTCGTCGTAGGCGGCAACTCTTGGTGCATCGTGAAGGATGTCAGAAGGCAGGATGGCTTCTGCTCCATATACCATGAAGTAAGGGGTTTAGCCGGTAGATCTATTGGGTGTAGTTCGTAAACTCCACAACACAGATGGAAATTCTTCCACCCAGGCTCCAGCTGCTCTATGTAGCGGTGCCTCAAGACGTGGCTTGATTCCTTGTAGAATTAATCCATTGGCTCGCTCAACCTAACCATTGGATTGTGGGTGTGCCACATATGAAAGGTCAAGTCGGATGCCTTTCTCCCAGCAGTATGCCTCCACTTCTCCGAGTGATAAGTTGCTGTCGTTTTCGGTGATAATGCTATGTGGGAGACCAAATCTCACCACTAGATCTCGGACAAACCTAAGGGCAGTTGCCCCATCAAGCTTTCTAATAGGTTTAGCTTCTATCCATTTGGTGAATTTATCAACTGCTATAAGCAGATGCGTAAACCCACAAGGTGCCGTCTGTAACGGTCCCACCATGTCTAGCCCCCAGACTGCAAACGGCCAAGTTATTGGTATTGTTCGTAGTTCTTCGGCAGGAACATGTGGTTGTCGGGCATAATACTGGCATCCCATGCACGTCTCAACCAGCTTATCGGCGTCCGCCTTCGCGGTCAGCCAGTAGAATCCTTGCCGGAAGGCTTTCGGGACCAACGATCGAGGAGCGGCGTGGTGCCCGCAATCTCCGAGATGGATTTCGCGTAGGATTTCCATACCTTCTAGCTGGGAAACACACTTTAGGTATACACTAGTAGTGCTCCTTTTGTAGAGTTTCCCATTGATTATGGTATAACCCTTTGCTCGTCGTACTATTTGTCGTCTTTCGACTTCGTCGTCGGTCAAAATTCCGTGTTCGAGATATTCCATAAACGGTTTTGTCTAAGCCGGAGGGACTTTAGTCACCATATGGATGAAAGAGTCAGCTCTATCCGGGTTATCGATGTTGGCTCCCTTCACGGATGGTGTGCGTAGGTGCTCTAGGAAAAATTCTGGCGGAATTCGCTTGTAACCTGATCCTAGCTTAGACAGCAGATCAGCCGCCTCGTTTTGCTCCCTAGGCACATACTTGACTTCGTAGCCCAATAAGTTCTTGGATATCTCGTCCACTTTGTCTCGATATGCCGCCATCATAGGGTTCCGCGCATTCCAGGTGCCAGCCACCTTGTCGTGGGAATGGTCACGGCAGATGCTGCAATCGGCAGCGAGTAGTAGAACGAGGGGCAAGGGCGTCCAGCCATCTGCGGTGCGAGATGAGGGCAAAGACACAGGGTTTTACCCAGGTTCGGCCCCCCGGAGGGTAAAGACCTACTCCTGCTAGATTGTATTGTGGAGGTGTTACAAAGGGCGAGCTCGGCGGCTAGGCGGCGAGTCGCTTGGGTGTATGAGAGAACGTGTCTCTACTCACCCCTTAGGGAGGTTTATATAGGCTCACCTCCCCTAGGGTTTACATATCTCAACCGATTCGGTTACAGCTTCGGTAATCGTTTAACCTAGTCCGACTGGGCCTATCTACTCGCCTGGGCCTTCAGCTTCTAGTCGCTTGGTACCTTGCTGGGCTTTGATCCACTCGCCGTTCTGCAGGCCCACTCGCCAGCCCTCGGGCCAGTCGGAAACGTCCTGCTGAGTATACCCCAGTAGGCATATCCCCATCAGTAGTCCCCGAGGCCGTCGTCGATTGGGCGTAAGTGGCTGCTGGCAGTCGGAGTATACGGCTTCAAAGTAGGCATCCAGTCGAATCGTCGGCGGGCTCCTGTATGAAGAAGAAAATCCGGTGAACCGAGTCGCGTCTTGGGCGAGTCGAGCCGGCGGAACGCGGTCGTGGCGATTGACCTAGCGAGCCGAGTGGCTGGAGTTGGACCGTCAGGTGTGGTCAAACTAGTCGTTGGGGTAATCCAACGGTAACTTTCGGCGTAATCATCGCGCGGTAACGGCCCCCTGATTTGGCGGGTAACTCCCGCTATATAAGAGGAATGGCAGGCAATCGTAGAGCCAACTGCCCACCACTTCTTCCGAGTGCGCGCATTTTCTTTCCTTCGCTCCGCGATCCAATCGACCCGAAACCCTCCGAACTCCAACCAACCTCTCGGCTATGGCCCTTCTCACCGAACCATGGGGCAGGTCCAAGTGCACGAGGGCGCAGCTGGCCTCCTTCGAGGAGGCTGGAATCCTGCGAGCCGGCTGTTGGCGTATCCCCGCAGCCGGAGAAACGACCCCAAACCCGCGAGAGAGGGAATTCGTCTGTTTCACCAGTCATCTCGAGCGGGGGCTAGGGTTTCCCACGTCTTTCTTCTTCCGGCGTTTTTGCGCCTACTACGGGATCCAGCCTTCAGATCTGGGTCCCCACAGCATTGAGCAGCTCGCCATCTTCGTGGCGTTCTGCGAGTGCTACTTGGGATGCCGGCCCTACTTCCCCTTGTGGCAAGATCTGTTCCATGGACGGATCAGCCGCGAGGAGGCAGGCGGCCCAATGCTAGACGCGGGCGGCGTGACGTTCCAGCTCAAGTCCAAAGCTTCTTTCTTTGATCTGATGCTACCCGCCAAAGCAGCGAGCGACTGGAAGAAGTCATGGTTCTACGTGACCGAGGCGACCCCGGAGGACGAGGCGGCGATCTCGCGGTACTCGGCCAATCGTCCCGAGCCGCGCCATCTCCAGGTCGGCAAGCTCCCCGACGACCAGCGGATGGTCGTTGACGAGATGCTCCAGGCCATCCGTGGTCTGAAGAAGAAGGGCCTTCAGACGATAAACTTGTACAATTGCTGGCTTGGGCGACGGCTCGTTCCGCTCGCCCAACGCGACCACTACATGTATCAGTACACGGGCCGAGGAGAATCGACGAAAGCCTGCCTCGACGAGTGGAAGCTGGAGGACTATCTCCCAGCGTTGAAGAAG
Source organism: Avena atlantica (assembly GCA_910589765.1). Lineage (NCBI taxonomy): Eukaryota > Viridiplantae > Streptophyta > Magnoliopsida > Poales > Poaceae > Avena > Avena atlantica. The sequence continues at coordinate 14,175,521 of OU342737.1, forward strand.
ATCACCCAGGCGGTGTACATGGATGCACAGGCCGGGGTCGCCCCCTACACCGCGAAGCGTCCGGCTCCAACGGTAATTTCTTTACCTTGCTCGCAGTCGCAGCGTATGCAATCGCGGTAATTCTGATTCTGTTTTGTATTCATCGCAGCTATTCCAAGTGGTGGAAGGGTGGCTCCCACCTTCTGATGATGAAAGCCCGGGGCCATCCGCCCAGGATACAGGCGAATCTCCACCCGCGAAGGGCAACGAGGACGACGAGGACGAGTCCGAAGAGGAAATCGCCCCGCTGGTCCGAAAAACCCGCGGGCAACGTCAGCGCGAAATCGAAGCGAGCAGGATCCTCAAGCGTCACGATGACGATGACGAGCTCCCAGAAACCACCTCGCGCCGCCAGGCCACTCCTTCGAAGAAGAAGAAGAAAGAAAAGGAAACGAGGGCCCCCCCGAAGAGGAAAACGAAGCCGCCGAGGATGGCCTCGCCGCCGCACTCGACGAGCAGCTCCGATGCTCACAGCTCGGCTGGTGACGGCACGGCCCCAGCGACAACCGCGCTAGACGCGCCGACTGTGGAAGTGCCGCTGGCCTCGATGCCCCCGCCATTCGCGCCAGTCTCTGGGCTGGGGAAGGCTCCAGGTGCGGCGACTTCGCCTCGCAAGGAGGTTCCGATTGGGGCGGCTTCGCCCCGCAAGGAGGCTCCGGCTGTAGCGGCTCCAATTCGCGAGGAAGCCCCTGCCGAGGGTATCCCAGAGGCGCCAGCCGCGGCCTCAACGACGAAGAAGCCGTCCGTGTCTTGGGCACGCGACGTCCTGGAACTAGGGCTCAGTCGCCAACTGGGCCCTGAACTGGAAAAACCGGCCGGCCTTCGCACAGGGCTACGCTTCATCCCAGTCGCCAAGTGAGTGCGTTCGGCCTTCCCTATTTTCCATAACTATTTCAATTGTCTTTATTGATTCGACTGATGTGCAGGACCGGAGTGAAAAGGATGGGCCATCCGATCGTGGCCCAGGTACCCTCCACCGCTAGCGAGGAGGATCCTTCCCGTAAGAGGAAAGCGGACGAGGTCGTCGCCTCAGCGGATGGCAGTAAGAAGGCCAAGGGCGACGACATCGTCACCGTCTCTGATGACACGGCGGTCGCGCCGGCCGGCCCCGCAGTGGAGGCAGCCGCGTCTACGAAGGAGGGCGTTTCCTTGCCTGGAACGGCGGAGGCGACTTCCTTTGGAGCGGGTGCCTCTATCGCTACCTTCCCCCGCTTCGTGACCAAGGAGGCCGCGGCGAGCGGGGCTGCGCCCCCAGCCTCGCTCCGGGGACCGCCGATGCTGAAGTTGACCAGCGTCGTGGGCACACGCCAGCGTTACTCGCGTCCGTGGACGCGATGCAACTTCATGGCATGCTTGGCGCAGCCATCCAGGTATATCCAGTCCCCGAGGATCAAGTCGGTGCTTTGCAGCGGCTTGATTCTTATAATTTTCTCGTCTTTTATTTTCGTATCCAGTCCCCGAGTGCGCACGCGCTAAATTTTAGCGGGGTGGGCACTTGGGAATTTCTTGATCGCCAGTCCCCGAGTGCGCACTCGCTAAATTTCAGCGGGTGGGCACTTAGGAAGTTTTTGATCGCCAGTCCCCGAGTGCGCACTCGCTAAATTTCAGCGGGTGGGCACTTAGGAAGTTCGTTTTTACTGACTTTTTTGGTGATATGCAGGGTCTGCAGCTTGAGTCGGCGGACCGATTGGCCGCGCAACAGCATGCTGAGAAGGAGCTGGCCACCATCCAGGAGGCGAACAAAGAGCTCCAGGCTGTTGCTGCGAAGGCAGAGGAAGCTCGCCAAGAGCTTGTCCCTGCTGGTGAGTTGGAGGCGGCGCGATCTGCTCTGGGCGCTGCTGAGCAGCGGGTCACCGACCTCGAGCGCGAACTGCGGGAGGCGAGAGAAGAAGCGATCTCGGCGGACGGGCGAGCTAAGGCCGCCATTGCGGCCGCGGAGGAGGATCGCAAGGTGTCGGAAGTCCTTATTGCTGGGCTTCAGGACGACCACACGTCGCTTCAGTGCTTCATCACGGGACTCGCCCGCCCATTGCTTGGTGAGTGCATCTTCCCTTTCTGTTAGTTGTGGTTTTTGTGGTGTCCGTTGCACTCATCATTGTCTCCTTCTCGCAGGTCGCGTTATTGGTAGCCAAGAAGAAGCGAGCTCGCTCGACGCGAAGCAGTGCGTAAGCATGCTCGTCGACTCGGCGACGCTGTCGGCGACGTGCATCCGCGCCTATCTTCAAGAAATGTCGCCCACGGAGGTTATTCCCAGCGACCTCGTTAAGGTGTGGGAATATCTGGAGAAGGCGCCCGCGGTCGTTGAGTTCATGACGCGGTCGGCGTTTCGGCGTGGAGCGTCGACGGCACTGAGTCTTGGACTCGCCCACTTCCCCGAGGATTTCGACCTTGACGATGTGACGAGTGGGTATCCATCGTCGACTGGCGCGGTGGATCTGTCCGAGGTTCTCAAGTTGCAGGAGCGTGCCGCCACGTACTCGGAGCGTGTCTGGGCGATGGGCGACCTCCTGCCCTACCAGGAAACGGTCATCGCGCCGAACGACCCCGAGCCACCGCATCGTGACTTCAAGGTCGAGCAGCCTTTTCGCGGCGACGATGGCGGGTGAACTGACGACGTATCCATCAAACCCGTACACCGCGTTCATCCGTAATCGCCGGGATGCTGGCGAGTCGTCATCGAAGCCTGCAGAGTAGGGTAGTTTTGCCTTGAAGTGTTAGCAGCAGTTCTGCCACACGGGCATATTTTGTAACATAAGACAATGCAATATGCGATTGAATGGGACGTCGTTTCTATGTTACTATTTGTTTGTGTGATTTGGATTGATTTTTGGACGAGTCCCCGAGCGCGTCCGCCCTTTTGTGGGGTTTACCTCGTATATGATGTGTGTTGTTATCATGTGTTTTGTTGATTTGGTCGACTCGCCCGAGCTCGGAGAGCCAGTCGCAAGGCGACTCCCTTGAGTGCTCTATACTTTACCGTTTTCCCGTACGCGAACGGGGTCGGGTGGCCGAGTCCCCGAGCGTGGTACTTGGTAGTTCTAGGCGCGACTCGAGGGTGGTTGAGGACTTAGCGCGTTGGTGTGAGCGCGTCACTCCTGCCTGGCCCGTGGGGTCAGTCGCGTGGCGAGTCCCGGGCATGCTCTCTTACTTGGAGTTTTCCCTGACCGATCGCGACGAACTGGTATTCAGTCCCCGAGCGTGGTACTTAGCCGTTCGAGTCGCTATGCCGAGGATGCGGAGGACCAAGGTCGCTGTGAGAAGCGAGGGCAGTTGTCTTGGTTCGTAAAACCAGTCGAGCTAGGCGACTCCAATGGGGCTCCGGGTTGGCGTTTTTCGTGGACGATGCAAGACCTGAAGTGATTCAGTGCTCTTACACCGCACTACTTAGCCGTGCCGATCGCTGTACCAAAGGTTGACTTCTGCATTTTAGCGTACCGCTGTTATTACGAGTGCGAGTGGCACAAGTCATGGAGCGTAGGCGCAATTTGCGGTAACCATTTCTTTTATTTCATAGCGACTGGAGAGTACATGTGTGGGGTTCTAGGAGTAGAACTTCCGGAGGAGGTTTACATTCCATGGTCGCTTGACGTCGAGTTCGCCGTCCCCGCGGACGTCGATGAGGTAGTAGGCGTCGTTGCCGAGTACGCGCCCGATAGCGAACGGGCCCTCCCACGGAGGGGAGAGCTTATGCATGCCCTTCTTGTCCTGGATGAGGCGTAACACCAGGTCGCCTTCCTGGAAGGTGCGGGTTTTCACCCGTCGGCTGTGGTAGCGGCGGAGTCCTTGCTGGTAGATGGCGGTGCGTGACCGAGCGAGGTCGCGTGCTTCGTCGAGCTGGTCGAGCCCATCTTGGCGGGCCAGTTCGTTTGCGGCCTCCGTATAATCGACGACCCGCGGCGAGTCGTGTTCGAGGTCGGTGGGCATGACTGCTTCGGCGACGTAGACCATGAAGAAGGGAGTGAATCCCGTCGATCTGTTAATCGAGGTGCGGATTCCCCAGATGACGGAGGGCAACTCTTCGACCCAGCACCCAGCGGTGCGCTCGAGTGGTACTTGGAGTCGCGGCTTCAGGCCGTGGAGGATGCTTTGGTTTGCGCGTTCCGCCTGGCCGTTAGATTCCGGGTGGGCGACTGACGCGAGATCGAGTCGGATGTGGTGCTCTTCGCAGAATTCGGCCATTGCTCCCTTGGCGAAGTTTGTGCCGTTGTCCGTGATGATACTATTTGGGAACCCGTAGCGGTATATGAGCTCGCGTAGGAATTTGGTGGCGGTCTTCCCGTCGCATTTCCGGACTGGCTTGGCCTCCACCCACTTGGTGAATTTGTCGACGGCGACTAGCAAGTGGGTGTAACCGGAGGGGGTTTTCTTGAAGGGGCCTACCATGTCCATGCCCCATACGGCGAATGGCCAAGTGATGGGGATCGTTTTGAGCGCTGAGCTCGGTACGCGCGTCTGATTGGCGTACTTCTGGCACCCGGCGCATCGCTGGACGATGTCGACAGCGTCGGCGTGTGCGGTGGGCCAGTAGAAGCCGTGTCGCATAGCCTTGGCGACCAGGGAGCGAGCGGCGGCGTGGTGGCCGCAGTCACCTGAGTGAATGTCGTGGAGGATTTTGCGTCCTTCAGCTGGTTGGACGCAACGTTGGAACACGCGGGTGACGCTGCGCTTGTGTAGCTCGCCGTCGATGATGGTGTAAGACTTGCATCGGCGAGCGATCATTCGAGCGTTTGTCTCGTCTGCTGGCAGGGTGCCGACTTCCAGGTAGGCGATGTAGGGCTTGGTCCAGTCGTCTGGCTCGGTGATGAGTGCGACCAAGGATGCCTCTGGTTGGAGTGGGACTCCGATGTCGATCTCCCTCGGGGGAGAGACTGACGGTTTGGAGATTGTGTCGAGGAACACGCCGGCGGGTGGTGCGAGTCGAGCCGACCCGATGCGAGAGAGGGCGTCGGCCTCCTCGTTTTTTCGCCTGTCGATCCACTCGACAGAGTAGCCGGTGAAGTGGCCGCCCAACTTATCCACCTCTTGGCGGTACGCCGCCATGGTAGGGGAGATGGCGTCGCAGGTGCCGGCGACTTGCCCCGCGACGAGGTCGGAATCTCCGTAGCATCGAAGGCGATTGACGCTCATCTCCTTGGCGGCTCGCATGCCGTGGAGTAGGGCCTCGTATTCGGCCATGTTGTTGGTGCAGGGCGTGAATTCGAGGCGGAGGATGTAGCGGAGCTTGTCGCCCTTTGGTGAAGTCAACACTATCCCCGCTCCTGCACCGTCCGCGTTCTTGGAACCGTCGAAGTGCAGGCTCCAGTAATGGAGGTACGGCAGCTTCTCTGGCTGCTGGGCCTCCTCCCAGTCGGTGATGAAGTCTGCCAGTGCCTGCGACTTAATCGCCCTTTGTGGCTCGTATTTAATGTTGTGGACGCCGATCTCGACGGCCCACTTGGCGACCCGCCCGGTCGCCTCGCGGTTGCGGATGATGCCGTGCAGTGGCGCTGAGGAAACGACCGTGACCGGGTGCTCTTGGAAGTAGTGCGGCAGGCGCCGCTGAGCCCTGAAGACCGCGTATACTAGCTTTTGGTACTGTGGGTACCGCTGGCGCGACTCGGTGAGGACCTCGCTGATGTAGTACACCGGCCGCTGAACCGGGCGCTCCTTTCCTTCCTCTGGTCGTTCGACGACCATCACAGCACTGATAACGCGCTCGGACGCCGCGACGTAAACCAGCATAGGTTCTTTGTCGGCGGGGGCGGCGAGTAGTGGTGCGGCGAGTAGCACTTTTTTGAGGTCGCGGAGCGCGTCGTCCGCCTCCTTGTCCCACTAGAAGGTGGGGTTCTTGCGCATCAGGCGGTATAGGGGCAACGCCTTTTCGCCCAGGCGGGGAATGAAGCGACTGAGAGCCGCTACTCGCCCGGCCAGCTTCTGGACGTCACGCAGGCACTTGGGTTTGCCGAGCCGGGCGATCGTGTCGATCTTTGTTGGGTTCGCCTCGATCCCTCTTTTGGAGACGACGTACCCCAGTAGTTGTCCGGCGGGTACACCGAAGGTGCACTTGCCTGGGTTGAGCTTTATCTTGTACCTTCTCAGATTGGCGAAGGTTTCCGCCAGGTCGGCGAGTAGGTCGCCTTGGCGAGCGGATTTCACGACCATGTCGTCGATGTAGACGTGGATGTTGCGGCCAATTTGGCTCGCGAGGCATTCTTGCATGCATCGCTGGTAGGTTGCCCCGGCGTTCTTGAGGCCGAAGGTCATGGCGGTGTAGCAGAAGGCTCCGAATGGCGTGATGAACACCGTCTTCTCCTCGTCTTCGAGAGCCATTTTGATCTGGTTGTACCCGGAGTAGGCGTCGAGGAAACATAGCGATTCCGAACCCGCGGTTGAATCGATTATCTGATCGATCCGCGGGAGGACGAACTGCTCCTTTGGACAGGCGCTGTTCAGGTTTGTGTAGTCGATACACATTCTCCAGGTCCCGTTTTTCTTCTCGAACAGGACTGGGTTTGCCAGCCACTTGGAGTATTTTATTGGCCGGATGAAGCCGGCAGCGAGTAAGCGCTGCACTTCCTCGGCGATTGCTCGACGGCGTTCTTCATTGAAGGGCCGTAGCGACTGCTTGACAGGTCGCACTTTGGGGTCGGCGTTTAGTTTGTGCTCAGCGAGCTCCCTAGGGACACCGGGCATGTCAGAGGGTTTCCATGCGAAGATGTCCCTATTCTCACGAAGGAACTCGATGAGCGCGCCTTCCTATGCTGGGCTCATGCCTGTCCCGATCGTCACCGTCTGGCTGGAGTCGCCTGGGACCAGCTCGACGGTGCGAGTGTGCGTCGTGGCCTCAAAGGTTGAGGTGTTTGTGCCCTCTGAGTTGGGCTTCTTGAGTATTGTGGGATCGTCATTGTTGACCCCGCTCGCGTATTTGGCGAGCTCGTCGGCGTGATTATTCTCTGCCACGATGACGGCTTCGGCGAGTTCGGCTCCCTTGGCCTCGCATTCGGCGGCCATGTCGGGGTCGCCGTTGATGGTGATGACGCCGCACGGCCCGGCGAGCTTCATCGCGTTGTACGCGTAGTGGGGCGCTGCCATGAATTTAGCGAATGCCTGGTGCCCCAGGACGCAGTGGTAAGGGCTGTCGAAGGGCACCAGCTCGAAGACGATCCGCTCGGTGCGGAAGTTTGCCGGACTACCGAAAGTGACTGGCAGCGTGACTTTGCCGATCGGATACGCCTTCCGACTGGGGACGATGCCGTGGAACGTGGTGTGGGTTGTCTCGATCATCGACTGCGGGAGCCGCAGTCGCCTGAAGGTGTCGAGGTAGAGGATGTTGATGGAGCTGCCGCCGTCCATCAGTGTCTTGGGGAGCCAGTAGTCGCCAACCTTGGGCTTGACCACCAGGGCGACTCGTCCTGGGTACTCGATGTGTGGCGAGTGGTCTTGCCGGCTCCAGGTGATGGGCTGTTCCGACCAGTTCAGGAACTGCGGGACGTCTGTTTGGGCCACCGCATTGACGGCGACGGCGCGGGCGATGACCTTCTTCTCGCGCTTCGTGTTGAAGCCTGTGAAGGTGTGGAGCGAGCCGTCTACTTTGCCGAATTTTCCGCCATTTGGCGGGTCGTTGTCGGTGTCCTCCCGCGCGTGTCGTGCCTTCTCGATTTCCCTGAGGGTGTGGCAGTCGGCGGTGGTGTGCGTTGCGGGCTTCCCTTCCCTGCTATGGAACGCACATGGTTGGTTAAGGAGGGCCGCAGGGTCGAACCTTGGCTTGTTCTTGTAATTGCCGCCATCGCACCGTTGCCCTCCGTCGCGGCGGTAGCTCTTGGGCTCACGCTGTGCGTGCCCAGCGTTAGCGACGAAGTCGAGTCGCCCGTCGCTGCGGCGCTTGCCAGTGAGGCGGGTGCCGCTGTAGCGTAGGTCGGTTCGGCGTCCGTTGTCGTTGCCGCCCGTGCGGCGTTGCCCTCCTGACTCGTCGTCGGTTTCCTGGTTTGGATCCTCCTCGGCGTACCGTTTGGCGATCTCGAGGAGGTCGGGGATGTTGTCGAGTGTGCGGGAGTGTCGCTTGAGCTTGGCGACTAGAGGCTCGTAGCGGCACGAGGTCTTGAAGCAATGGATCGCGGTGTCCGGGTGGATGCCGACCGCGTTGTACCAGAGCTCTTGCCACCGTTGGACCCAGTTGCGGGTCGACTCACGGGGTCCCTGGACGCATCGTTCCAGGTCCTCAATGGTGGTGGCGCGGGTGTAGGAGCACTCGAAGTGCCGGACGAAGGCGTCGCGCATTTCCTCCCAGGAGTCGATACTGTCCTGGGGGAGAGTGTTGATCCACTGCCTGCATGTCCCCTCCATAATCAGTGGGAGGTAACGGGCGGCGAGTAGGTCAGTGTGACCCGCGATCCCCATTGCCATGAGGTATGTGTCGAGCCAGACTGCGGGGTCGTACGAGGAGTCGTATTTTTCTATCTCCTTTGGCGCCTTGAAGTTTGGCGGGTACTTCTCGCCTCGGATCATTGGTCCGAAGCATTTAGGCCCAAGTCGACTGAGCGACCCCATAGGCTCGCCATCGCGGCGATTAGTTAGGGTGTGCCGCAAGTCGTCGGGCTGGCGTGCGCGCCAGCTTTGGTTGTTGATGATGTGAGTGCGGGCGTCGATGGGTTGTCCGTTAGCGGCGACGAAGTTGGTCGCCGGCCTGGGATCGTTGGTGGAGAGTGCTGCGTTCGCGGGTCGGTGTTGGAGCTGCATTGGCTCTGGTGGTGGGCAATTGAGGGTGTTTGCCGCCGCTGGGCGGCCGCTGGAGGCCGCTCTGCTTCCCGAGGAACGCGAGTATACTCGACCTTGCGAGTCGGCGCCCGCTTTTTGCTGCTCCACGGCCTTCGCAAGCAGGGCCTTGACGTACTGGATCTGTAAGGCGCCGTCGCCAGTGGCCGTGATGCTATCGGCTGCTGCTCGGCCTGCCACGAGGTTGTCCATTGGGGTGGAGAACAGTGGGAGGCCATTTGCGTCTCGCTCCCGTGAGGAGACAACTATCCGCGGTTGGTCCCTGGGAGGGGTGCGGTTGGGTGGTGGTGGGGCACCCATCGCCGTCGATCCTGGCGGGGCCGGGCGCTTCCTCCTGGTGGCGCGTTCTCGCAGATCGCGCGCTCGGCTATGCGGGCCGGGTCGTTTTCGTCGTCGAAGTTCAGGGCACGCCCTTGAACGGTGGGGTTCAAGCGTGACCTGATCCGCTGCTGGTGGTAGCGTGACAGCTCATGCGCCGTCACCTGCTCGAGGCGAAATTTTTCGCGCTCGGCCTGCTCCTTGCGTACCGCCTCCGCCAGTTTCAAGCGGAGTTCCTCGACCTCCGTTGCCGTGGCGTTAGGAGGGATTGGGGTGGAGAAAGGATCCTCCGGTGGATCGGTGCCGGTGGCCATGTAAGCCGCGGCGTGACGATTGGCACCATCGCGAAGGTCGGCGGAGTTCTCCGACCCGGAGTCGAATTCGAAGATCCCGAGGATGGAAGGGTCCTCGAAGTCTCCCGCGTTGGAGACCTGGGCGATGGAGCCCGCGGATGAGGCCGCGGTGATGGATCCGGCGAGTGACGCCGGGGTCGCCGAGTCGGCGTCGTCAGTGAGGGCCGCATCTTCTGCGGCTGCTGAATTCCCGGCCACGTTGTTGTGGGCCGAGTTGTACTCGGAGGCAAGGCGGTGGATCGTGCGAACCTGGCTCTCGGAGAGCCAATCGCGTGGCGGCGACTCGCGGATGCGAGCCGAGTCCTCCGAGACGATGACGTCGGTGAGGCCGACGAAGAGGCTGATCGTGCCGATTGACAGGATCACGCTGTGCGTGACGGGTCGCGCCGCCGGGACGTAGCTACTCGGCAAGATCTGGAGCATCTCGCCGATCGCTATCATGCGGCCGGTGGCGACCGTCTCGTTGATGGGCAGATTGGATCTCGCCGCAGAACACCGGTCAGACCGGCCAGGCCCCACGGTGGGCGCCACTGTCGTGGGAATGGTCACGGCAGATGCTGCAATTGGCAGCGAGTAGTAGAACGAGGGGCAAGGGCGGCCAGCCATCTGCGGTGCGAGATGAGGGCAAAGACACAGGGTTTTACCCAGGTTCGGCCCCCCGGAGGGTAAAGACCTACTCCTGCTAGATTGTATTGTGGAGGTGTTACAAAGGGCGAGCTCGGCGGCTAGGCGGCGAGTCGCTTGGGTGTATGAGAGAACGTGTCTCTACTCACCCCTTAGGGAGGTTTATATAGGCTCACCTCCCCTAGGGTTTACATATCTCAACCGATTCGGTTACAGCTTCGGTAATCGTTTAACCTAGTCCGACTGGGCCTATCTACTCGCCTGGGCCTTCAGCTTCTAGTCGCTTGGTACCTTGCTGGGCTTTGATCCACTCGCCGTTCTGCAGGCCCACTCGCCAGCCCTCGGGCCAGTCGGAAACGTCCTGCTGAGTATACCCCAGTAGGCATATCCCCATCACACCTGCTGGGCAACCAAGTCGGAATCTCCACAACCAAGTCGGAATATCCTTGGCTACACATAGTCCGTGAATGAGTGCTTCATACTCTGCCATGTTGTTTGTAGCCTCGAAGTGGATCTGTAGAACGTAGTGTAGCTTGTCCCCTGTTGGTGATTGTAGCAATACACCAGCCCCCGAGCCGTTGAGAAGCTTTGATCTGTCAAAGTGCATCACCCAGTACTCTGGTTCTAGCAACGGAGTAGCATATGGCATCTCCGTCCAATCTGCAACAAAATCCGCCAAAGCTTGCGACTTGATAGCGTCGCGTCTCTTGTAGGTGATCTCGAAGGCGACAAGTTCGATGCCCCACTTCGCGACCCTTCCTGTAGCGTCGCTGTTATTGATAATGTCAGACAGTGGGGTCTTGCTCACCACTGTGATTGGGTGCTCCTGAAAGTAATGCCTCAGCTTTCGAGAAGCGAGGAATACTCCATAAGCTATCTTTTGGTAGTGCGGGTAACGCTGATTGGACTCCGTCAAGACCTCGCTTACATAGTAAACTGGTCGTTGAACTCTGTGCTCATAGCCTGGTTCCTTCCACTCTACCACGACGACGATGCTGATAACCCGGTTGGTTGCCGCCATGTAGATTAACCAGGGTTCTCCAGGCTCGGGTGCTGCAAGGATGGGCGCTGAGGAAAGAATCTCCTTGAGCTGCTTCAATGCTGCATCTTCTTCGTCCGTCCACGTGAATTTGTCCGCCTTATTCAGCAACTTGTATAGTGGCAGAGCCTTCTCTCCAAGTCGGCTGACGAACCGACTAACTGCTGCGACGCAACCTGTTAGTCGTTGAATGTCCTTTAGGCATGTCGGACGGTTTATGTTCAAGATGGCCTTGATTTTCTCCGGGTTGGCCTCGATTCCATGCTGGGAAACGATGAAGCCCAACAATTTGCCGGCTAGAACCCCGAAGACGCACTTCTTAGGGTTAAGCATCATGTTGTATTTCCGGAGATTATCAAAGGTTTCTTTTAAGTCGGAGATTAAGTCGTTTGACTTTTTGGACATCACCACAATGTCGTCCACGTAGGCGTGAACGTTCCGACCAATTTGGTCGTGAAGGTAACGTTGCATTGTCCGCTCGTAGGTAGCACCTGCGTTTTTCAGCCCAAAGGGCATCGTGACGTAGCAAAACGTGTCGTATGGGGTAGTGAACGAAGTGGCCAATTTGTCCGACTTCCTCATCTTGATCTGGTGGTATCCTGAGTATGCATCGAGAAAACACAAAAGTTCCAAGCCAGCCGTCGAGTCAATGACTTGGTCAATGCGAGGCAAAGCAAACAGATCTTTGGGACATGCTTTGTTCAAGCTGGTGTAATCAACGCGCATTCTTAATTCATTGGTTCCCTTTTTGGGGACAAGTACATGATTGGCCACCCATTGGGTGTGAAGGAATTCTCGGATAAATCTAGCCTTAAGTAACCTAGCTATCTCTTTGCCAATGGCGCGTCTCTTCTCATCTCCAAATCATCGTAGAGGTTGTTTCACTGGTTTGCATTTTGGGTCAATGTTTAAGCTGTGCTCGGCAAGTTCCCTAGGTACACCTTTCATGTTGGCGGGTTGCCAGGCAAAGATGTCCCTGTTCTCACGGAGGAACTCGACGAGCGCGCTTTCCTATTTGGGATCCAGGTTCGTCCCAATGGCGGTGACCTTGGAGGCATAGCCTACCACAAGTTCCACCGGCTTGGTCTCGATGGCGGCCTTGAACGCAGGAGCGGAGTCAGAGATCTGTTTCTTCGACGCGGGCATCTTCGAGTCATCGACCTTGCTCTGGATCTCCTTGAATTCTTCGTTGTAGAGGACAGATTCTGCAACGGCTACTTCATTGATCTCGTAGTCCCTTGCCTTAGTAAAGCTTCCGGATACGGTGATGATGCCGTTTGGTCCGGGTATCTTGAGCTTGTTGTAGACGAAGCATGGCTTGGCCATGAACGTGTGGAATATGTCGCGGCCGAATATGACGTGGTACACGCTCTTGAAGGGGACCACCTCGAAGGTCATGCGCTCTTGACGGTAATTATTAACATCGCCAAAGGCAACCTGAAGTGTAATGCACCCAAGGGACCGAGCCTCCCGACCAGGAACTACTTCGTGGAAGATGGTGTTGGTCCGCCTTAGGTTTGCCTCCGTCAAGTTCATTTTTTGCAGTGTATCCAGGTACATGATGTTGATGCTGCTTCCACTATCCACCATACACTTGGTGAACTCCACGCCGTCAATCAAGGGGTTCATGACCATGGCGTACTGGTTTTCCGTGGGTATAAGGTCTTGGTGGTCCGTCCTGTCCCAAGTTATTGGAACCTCCGACCAGCGCAGGTACTGGGGGACTGGGGGGAGAGTAGCCATCAGGATCCTCAAAGAGGTCTTCTGTTGTCGGACGGTGGGGGTGCCAAGGAAAGTGTGGTAGACTGGGGCCTTCTTTGCGAAGGGGTTCTTTCCCTTGTCGTCGCTCTTGGCGGCGTTCTTGGGGTCAACGTCCTCGTCCATATCACTTGAATCCTTGGACTCCTCCTCCTTCTTCTTCCCCTTGCCCTTGCCTCGCAGTCTGTTCTTCCGACTTCGCTTGTAGCCGGACTCTGGGTCTTCCTTGAGGTCGTTGACGAACTTGCAGTGTCGATTGGTATGGGTGGCTTTGCCGTTGACGTCGAGGTGTACGAGGCATGGCATATCGTGGTACTCCTCGTAGGTTTGGGGAACACGGAGCGGCGCCGAGGTGGTTTCACTTCCTCGCTGCTGCCCACGATCAGCTCCCCTTCCTAGGCCACGTTGTCCGCCCTCTCCTCGTCCTGCAAAAGTCATAGCGACCATGTCGGTAGATTGCATTTCTTCTGGAGAGGTCTTCCGCTTTGTACTGCTGTTCCTCCGAGCTTGAGTTGGAATGGCCATTGCCGGCAAGGAGCCACGAGCATCGTCGTCGGCGGCTGCGAACTCACTAGCCAACTGAATCATCTGGTTCAAGTCAAGCTGGTGATTGTCCTGCAAGTGCTTCAGCTTATGTTGGAGCAACGTGCCCCTTTCCAACCCATCGATGAAGGCGGCCATGGCGGTCTGAGCATGCACTCCTGCGCAGGAATTCTTTATGTCTAGCCAGCGGGAGAGGTAGGCGCGAGATGTCTCGTCTTTCTCTTGCACGCACCGCTGTAGATCGCCCACAGTGCAGGGACGCTTGTATGTACCCTCAAAGTTCTTGGTGAACGCTTCTTGCATGTCCAACCAGTTGTAGATAGATTTCTCCGGCAAGTCGTTGATCCATTGACGGGCCGTGCCCGCCAACATTAATGGGAGGTACTTGACGGCGACGTTGGGGTTGCCTCCGACAATCTCCACCGCATTGCCGTAGTCCTGCAACCATGTGGTTGGCTTGGCGGTGCCGTCATAGTGCTTGATGGTTTTGTCAATCCGGAAACCTTTGGGGTAAGTTCCGAACCGTATTGCAGGTCCAAAGTAACGTGGTCCCAGGTATGGTCCTTCTCGGGCCTCGTGGATCTTATCGATCCGCGAACGCGCATCGTATGGCTCCGGGTTCTTCTTCTTCTTGTCAACAGGGGATGGGCTGCGTGAACGACACGGGCCACCTCCGCCATGGTGACTGCTTGGTGGTGACGGAGGCGGAGGTGGCGGTGGGTTAGCCTTCTTGCTGTTACCCTCATGTGACGCCTCACGACCTGCTCTTATATCCTTGGTTGCGCTCTCCGTCATGACGGGTCTGCTCCGCGTTGTCGCGGATGACGATGCCGCACTGTTTTGGTGGGGGCATATCCGTACGATGGTGAGCTTTGTGATCTTCGCGATGTCGTGGAGATCGGGGCGGTGGCGATGGGCGACGAGGTCGGGCCTTTTCTCCGTGGTTGGAGGATATGGGGATGGCATCCTTCATGTTGCGTGTATCCCTCCATCTTCGTTCTGATGAACCCGTGTAGGAACCGACATCAAGAGGAGATCTATCCCTTAGCGGTTTGTAATGGCTAGACTGGCAGAGCGCTGGGTTAGACTCAAGCCTCTGAGAGGTGGCCTTTTCCTGCTGCTTCACTGCCTTGGCCACTAGGTCATAGACATGTTCCACTGCCTCACGCGATCTATCCTGCTCTAGAAGGGTCTTGGCGACGGCGAGGTTAAGGAGTAGAGTGGGCATCACCTGCTTGCCTTCACTGTCAATGTATGGCTTGGCCTGTGCCGGCTTAGAGGGAGCCCATCCTAGGTTGCGCCGTACGCCAGGATCGTTGATGACGCGAGCCAGAGCTTTCTTAGCCTTCTGCTGCTATAGCAGAGTCTTGTACTCGACCTCCATTTCTCTAGCTTTTTCTATGGACTTCTGCGGGTTGATCAGATCTCGATCTAGTTTAGCGCCTTGCTCCGCGATGGCTTGCGCCTCCTCCAACAGCTGTTGGCGCTTCTCATCAAGCTGGGTCACGTTCCGGATATGAGCAACGGTCAGTGGCTCGACGAGGAGATTGCCGTACATCACTCTATCAGCTGGAGTGACTTGGGCTGCTGCAGACATAGATGCTGGAGGCGGCAAGTTTGCGGTGTTGTTGTTACACGGGCCGGTGCCGAGTTCCTGCGGCTGCTGCACTGGGTTAGGTGGAGGAGGCATGACTTTTGCGCGATCATCGTCAGCAGCAATAAGTGGCCCCTTCCCCTTTTCCAGCGCCGTAGGCGGAGCTTGTCCGGGTTGATCTTCATCCATCGCCGTCCCAATGGTGACGAACACCCTTCGGGACGTGACGGCGTTGTTGGCTTGCTCGTCGCGCGAGTACTCCTCCTCCATCTCCTGCATAGCGGAGTCTAGCTCTTCTGGACTGAAGTCTATCTCCTCTGAATCTGCACTGAAGTCAGCATAAAGCGCGTCAATGACAGAGTCGGAGGGTGCCAGGACTTACTCGATGACGGGCGGTGGAGGTGCAACGGGCTCGACGATGACTGGAGGTGGCAGTGCTGCTGCGACGATGGCGGCGGGAGGCGGTGGTGGCGGCTGCTGAACCGGAGGTTCTCCGTCTCTGAGCGCAAGCTCCATCTGGGCTGTCGCGTCAGCTGCTGCGTAGCTGTTGACGGTGCTCACCATCTCTTCGAGGGTAAGGCGTCTTGTTGCCTGCTGCCGTCTTAAAGAATGTCGGAGAAGCGTGCCGCGGTCCAGTCCTTCCACGAAGTGATACAGAGCGTTATCATCGGGGTAGTTGGCTAGATCGGCTCGTATACGGAGCCACCTGGCCAGGTAATCATGGGGGTTTTCACGCTCTCTCTGAATGCAGCGCGCCAGATCGAAGATGGTAATCACGCCGGCGAACTTGGATCTCTGCTGTCTAGACGCACGGACGAAGCCGGCGGATTTGCAGTGATCTTCCACCTTTATATCCTACACATGGGCGGTTTGGGTGGGCCTTGAATTTTTCGGATCTTTGTCGGCAAACTCCGAAGAGAGATCCTACATTGATCCTTCCGCGAACGTATCCTTCCCATAGGCGGTCTGTGCGGATCTTGATGCTTTCCGATGTTTTCCGGCCAACTCCGAAGAGAGATCCGACATCGATCCTTCCATGAACGTATCCTGCCCGTAGGAGGTCCGTGCGGGTCTTGATGCTTCTCCGACTCCCAGGGAACTAGTGCCCGAGTCGGTTTCGCCGATGAAGAGGTGGATGTCTCCGATAGGAACAATCGAACACCGTGTAGGGTTCGTCTTCGCCGGGATCCAGAACTCATCGGGAGGGACCATCGGAACATTGCCGGAGAAGAGAACATGACTGATGGCTACGGTTTCGTTGATTCCCGCGAAGATCTTGGTCCTCGCTCGCTGAAGATCCTGAAGCGCCTCTTGCCCCACGGTGGGCGCCAACTGTCGTGGTATTGTCGACGAGTATGTCATGGAGGGGTCCTCACAGTGCGTGTTTAGAGACGTGGGGTAAGGCGGACGGTTGACGAGTACGAGGTAACATAGCTTACCCAGGTTCAGATCCCACAACGGTGGCGGAATCCTACTCCTGCTATAAATCACTATAAGGGCAATACGCTGAGTTACAGAGATAGGTTCGCTGTGCGAGGTTGTCTGAGATTGTCTATGAACGTATGAGATTGTGCCCTAAAGGCTCCCATAGGCCCGACTTATATAGTCGCCAGGTCCTAGGGTTACAGGGAAAAGTCCTAGCCGGACAGGTTACAGAGTCCTACACCGTCTATTACTAGTCTTGTGTATCTTGCACTCCAAGGCTTCAGGTACTCTGGTGACTCCACCGTAGACTTACTTTATCCGGCATGGGCCTCCCTTCTGTATCCACCTAACTGGGCCGCCCAGTAGGCCATAGGCCATGCTACCGACTATGGGCCACCCGGGTTAGTCGGATAAGAGACATGCTATGGGGATACCCATATAGCATATCCCCAACACACAGAAGAGAGCTCTCCGTGCGAAGGTCGAGGCCTTGACCACTAGTGTCGAGGAGTACAAGACAACTATGGAGACAGCCGGTCTCACACTTGTTGACGTGGAGGTCGACATGGAGGAGTAGTGTAGACTACTCGACTATCTTTTATCTATCCTACTTTGATTATTGAGTCGCCATGACCATCCAACATGTGGATGGATTCCCATGGTGTGTTTACTTTTCCAAAAACTTGTTGTTTACTTTCTTCAAACTCTATGTTATTTTGAGCTTGGTTTTGTGATTGTTGCTATGTGATGTTTTGTGCATGTTAAGCATCTATGGGTTACATCTCATTCCTTATCCTTATTGAAACCACAGATGCCTCCTCGTCGTGCCAACCCCAAACCAAACAACAACAATAACGTCACCCCTGAGATGCAGCAGTTAATGACAGCTCAAGCTCAACTGATGCAGATGATGACTTAGTTCATCCAGAACCAAAATCAGAATCAGAACAGCAACAACAACAATCCCAACAATCCACCAGCATTTGACATGCTTACCAGATTTTTGAGGTTGAGGCCAGCCAAGTTCTCAGGGACAACTGATCCAATGGTAGCCAATGATTGTCTATGTTCCGTGAATAAGGACTTAGTCACTGTTGGCTGCACCGGCGAGGAAAAGGTCAGATTCGCAACACATCTGCTCGAAGGACTAGCAGCAACCTGGTGGGACAACTTTCAGATCACCACTCCCCTTGAGGATGTGACATGGGCTATCTTTGAGGATGGTTTCCGCACTGCCCACATCTCATCAGGGGTGATGAACGTAAAGAAGAAAGAGTTCCACAATCTGAAACAACGTCACCGCAGTGTGGCTGAGTACATTGAGGAGTTCAACAATCTGGCGCGTTATGCACCGGATGAAGTTGATACTGATGCTAAGAGGAAAGAGAAGTTATTCGAAGGACTTAATGATGAGTTGAACCGACATCTATCTGTTGCCTATGTCCCAATATATCAATCACTTTGTGACAAGGCCACCATCTTGGAAAACAAGATGAAACAGATTGGGGGCAGGAAGAGGAAACATAACTATGATAAGAACAGCTCGGGATTGTCTCGCAAGCGTTCCCATAATGATTATAGTGGAAGTTCTGGATTCCACAAGCATGGGAAGTACAATAGCCACCACAACCACAATCGTCACCATGACAACAAGCATCATCGCAGTCATGACAATGACAAGTATAAGAACCACAAGAGTGGACACAGGAGCCACCACAGTGGTAGTGGTAATGGAAGTCAGCCGGCAAATAAATACCTCAGTCAGGTTGAGTGTTTCAAGTGTAAGAAGATGGGGCACTATGCAAATGAGTGCCCGGAAAAGAAAGTTGAAGGAGCCAACAAGCCCAACCCTTTCCAGAAGGGACAAGTGAACCACATTAATGTGGAAGAAATATATGAAGAGTCTGATGTTGTGGCTGGTAAGTTCAAGATTAATTCTTTTCTAGCACTTGTTCTTTTTGATACTGGTGCATCACTTTCATTCATATCAAGAGCATTTGTTGATAAAAATGGACTTCCAACTGAAACTATTGGGTGTCCAATAAAAGTGAGCTCTCCCGGAGGAGAGATGATAGTGAATTTTGGATGCCATGATCTAGTGATATAATTTGGAAAGTATAAGTTTCCAGTTAGTTTGATAATCCTAGATTCCCAAGGATTGGATGTTATTTTGGGAATGGATTGTATGACAAAGTATGAAGGAGTACTAGATTGTGCCAATCGTACCGTCACACTCATAACCCCGGATAAGAAACGGATTAGGTTCAAGTCTAATTTTGAATCTAAAGGGAGTAAGCTAAATTATCTTAAGGGGGTTAGCATAGACAATGTGCTAATTGTGAGAGAGTATCCAGATGTGTTTCTGGAGGAATTGCCTGGAATGCCACTAGATATAGATGTAGAGTTCTGATTGACTTACTGCCAGGATCAGGACCAATAGCAAAGAGACCCTACAAGATGTCATTTGATGAGTTGAAGGAACTTAAGAAACAACTTGGAGAACAATTGTAGAAAGGATTTATTCAACCAAGTTCTTCATCTTGGGGTGCACCAGTTTTGTTTGTTGAGAAGAAGGATAGAAGCCAAAGGTTATGCATAGATTACCGGTCACTCAATGAAGTAACTATCAAGAACAAATATCCTTTGCCAAGAATCAACGATTTGTTTGATCAGCTAGAATGAGCCCGTGTGTTCTCAAAGATTGATCTCCGGTCAGGCTACTGTTAGCTAAAAATTAGAGAGCAAGACATACCTAAGACTGCTTTCACCACTAGGTATGGTTTGTATGAGTACACCGTGATGCCATTTGGTTTGACAAATGCACCAGCCTATTTCATGAATATGATGAACAAGGTGTTCATGGAGTTTCTTGACAATTTTGTTGTCGTATTCATCGACGACATTTTGATCTACTCCAAGATCAAAGAAGAGCATGAAGAGCATTTGCGTTTGATACTTGAGAAGCTCAGGGAGAACAAGCTGTATGCCAAGTTCAGTAAGTGTGAATTCTGGCTGAATGAAGTTGGATTTCTCGGACATATTGTGTGGGAGATGGTATAGTTGTCAATCCCGCAAACGTGTCAGCTGTAACTGAATGGGAATCTCCCAAGTCAGTGAAAGAAGTTTGTAGTTTCCTTGGCTTGGAAGGATACTATAGAAGATTCATTTAGAATTTCTCAAAGGTGGCTAAGCCAATGACGGATTTACTCAAGAAAGAAAAGAAGTTTGAATGGACTGAAGGATGTGAACTCAGTTTCCAAGAATTGAAGAAGAGACTAGTGACAGCACCAGTCTTATGTCTGCTAGATTTGGAGAAGGATTTCCAAGTATATTGTGATGCATCTCACAAAGGATTGGGAGAGTTTTGATGCAAGAAGGGAAATTTGTGGCTTATGCCTCGAGACAACTCAAAACTCATGAAGTGAATTATCCTACTCATGACTTAGAGTTAGCCTCTATTGTCCATGCACTCAGAACATGGAGACATTATCTTTTGGGAAAATGCTGTGAAGTGTTCACGGATCACAAAAGTTGGAAATATATCTTCACTTAGAAAGAAATCAATATGAGACAAAGAAGATGGCTAGAACTCATCAAGGACTATGACTTGAGTTTGCAATACCACCCCGGTAAAGCAAATGTTGTAGCGGATGCTTTAAGCCGTAAGGTTTATGTGAATGGCCTTACTAAGGGAGAATTGCCAGATGATCTGTGTGTCCAATTCAAAGATCTTAGATTGGAAATAGTGCCTGAAGGACATCCCATGTCATTGAATGTTCAACCCACATTGTTGGATAAGATCAAAGAAAGCCAAAAGTTGGACAAGGAAATTGAGGATATTAAAGGAAAAAATAGCAAAGGGAAAGCTAAGGGTTTCCATGAAGATGAACAGGGTACTTTATGGTATTGGAAACGTATCTGCATTCCGCAAGATTCGGATCTTCGGAAACTGATTCTGCAGGAAGCACACAACTCACCATATTCCATTCATCCAGGTAACACAAAAATGTACATGGATGTGAAGGAAAGATTTTGGTGGAATAATCTCAAGAAGGATATCGTGGAACATATTGCCTTGTGTGATGTGTGTAGTCGAGTGAAGGCGGAACATCAGAAACCGGCAGGGTTATTACAACCACTACCTATTCCTGATTGGAAGTGGGACAAGATTGGTATGGATTTCATCACCGGACTACCAAGGATTAGATCGGGATATGATTCTATTTGGGTTGTTGTCGATCGCCTAACTAAAGTGGCTCATTTCATACCTGTGAAGACAACCTATACAAGTGCTAAGTTAGCCAAGATTTACATGAACAGGATTGTATGTCTGCATGGATTACCCAAGAGTATTGTGTATGATAGAGGAACTCAGTTCACCTTTGTAACATCCCTAAATTCATATTCCAAAACTCATTCATGTCATCTAAGCATTCATCATAATTTAGGGTTCTTCTCAAAAACAGAAGCTTGTGCTATGATTTCATGTGAGTAAAATTTCACTCATTAGACCATCACTTTTGAAACTTAAATGTTAAGGAACTTGTTTGCTTGCCCCACTGTTGGAAAGATCAGGTGTAAAAGTTTAACCAAATTTTTTTTTCAAATTAGAAATAAATCCAAAACCTCTATTTTCAAACCTTTGCAATTTAGTGCTAAGTCTTTGGTGGTTTGAAATCCAAGTCTGATCAAGCCTTTGCAAGGAAGCCCCACAAGTTTTGACCCATTTCTAAGACCAATTCACCCCTGCAAAACCTCAGAAAGATTTGAATTCAAATTTATTTTGAAACTATTTGAAAACCTAATCAGAAAATCGAATAAAGAAAAAGAAAAAAGACTAAACAAAGGAAAAGGGCCAAGCGCCAGGAAACTGGCCCAGCAGAGGAACAAGCCCAACTAGCCCACCCGGGGATTCCTTTTTCTTCTTTCACGCGCAAGCGAACGAATTCAGCCGCTGACAGACAGACCCCACCCTCATTTCGCGCACGTCGCTGACAAGCGGGCCCTGTCCACGCTGTCATCGTCTTCCCCAAACCTCGCCCGCGACCACGTCGCAGCTGCAGTGACTGCCGGTGATGGCGCGGTTTAATTGGGCCATTAAACACAGACGTTTCCTGTCGAGGCACCGGCTATAAGATCCCCACCTCTCCACGATCATTTTTCCCCAGTCAATCTCACACTCACGCCACCAGGCTGCCCACGACTCGCTCGAGACCGCCGCAGACAGAGCCAGCTCCGGCGACCGATTCAGGTGAACCCCGTACGCCCCTTCCCCTCTGGATTGTTCGAGACACTTATTACTCCTCTTGCGCACCTTCTAACCACAACAGAGCATCCTGTACTGCCCCAGGTCGACTTGTTCGCTTGACGCCGTAAACACCCGACGACCACCCCAACTCCGGCGAGCAATCTCAGTAAGTCCCGAGCGCCCCTTGCTTTCTTATTCACCCGAGCGTGTTCGCATTTGTCCTGCGCATCTCCTAAACTCATTGGTTCGTGTTAGGGCGACGCTGAACCTCGGCAACGACTCCGACAACACCCACCCGACGCGAGACGCAACTCCGACGAGATCTAGAGCCCATCTCCGAGCGCCCCTCCGCAAGCCAGTACCACGACGAGCTTCAGCAGCCTCCGGCGAACCTGGTAATACCCCTCTCCCTCTTGCGGACGATGTAGAATGCCGGTGCCGCCGTAGTCAGACGTGCCGCCGCTAGTCAACGCCGCCAGCGCCGCCCGTTTGTGGTTTGATGGTTTGGTCCGTTGGATCTGCATCGTAGGGCTAGGATAGATCTAGGCCGAAGAGGTACGCGCGCGTCTGGATCGTTAGATCTAAGTTAGATCCTACGGCCTGCGACTGCCGATCCGCGCGAAACGGTACGCACCAGTGAGGTTGCGACGCGTGGCAGGGTTTAATTCAAAAACAGAATTTAAAACCTGATTTAGATCCAAACTTCAAACTACTATAACTTTTGAATGCCACGTTAGAATTTTACAAATTTTATACCGATGGATTCAGTGAAACCAGACCTTTCTGAATGTCCAATTTGTTTAACAAATAGTAACCATTAAAATGACTTTATTTGAGGAATCATATTTAAAGCTATTTTGAGTATAGATTTGTTTTGATAATTAGTTTTAATGTTAAATAAGTTTGTGAGGGAAAATTTGGTGTCCTGTTATGTTTCAGTAGCATGCACATGCTTGGTAAAATTTCCAAAATCACCACTTAGTAAAATTCTTGCATGCATGCATTCATATTATTTTTGATTGAATAAATTGTGTGAAATTGAATGCTACAATTTTTCTTATAGATTTTGCTAGTGATTGTGATTGTGAAGAGTGCTACTCTCCCCACTACCAAGGCAAGTGATATTTTCATGAATATTTCTATCCTATGTTTTGTACTAGCATTAGATATTTTGCTAAAGTATTGCATGCTATTTTGCCTAATGCTAATTTGGGAAATCCTAAGTAGTGTAGAATGGTAGATTTGCTAAGGAATTTTCCTAAGATAAGTTACCATAACATGCTTAGCCTAGCTACTTAGCAAACAAGGGTGGTGAACATCTATACTTATTATGATGAAAATATTTCTAAGTCAAGAGACTTATGCTTTCCTAATAAAACAACTAAGTCAAATGAACCTCCTGGGTGGAATGGAAAGATTGGGTTATGTTGAGTGGTTACACAAGGCCATGGACTTGGGTTGTGTATCTCACTTGTGGAATGCCACCCAGGCACAAAGGGATTTGGAGGCCAAATATTGAGAAAGCTTACAGTGCAACCACTTGGCAATATGGGCTCTGCCATGATCAGATAGGTTGCTAGAACTTAGTCATTTGGACAGTTGGTGGTAGTTGGGATGATAGGTTGGAACACGTCCGTTTGACTAAGGAAAGGCTTCTGAAAGGTCCTGTCTTGGGAAACCAAGTCTGGTGGGGAAAGTGCACAACCTCTGCAGATGGAAAACCTAAGTACTTAGCCTAGTCCAAGGAAATGGACAATTTGAGCATCAAGACATGGAAGCTACAAGAATCTCATCACTCCAACTTCTAAGTAAAAAATTTGTGGGTGAACAAGGGTGAAGGACCCCAATGTCTATTGATGGTTCCTTGGGAATACTTTGACAAAGAAAAATTTAGTGATTTCAACTAATAGGTAAAACCTATTTTTATGCAAAGCAAGCCAAGCTACACTTAGCCAAAATGCATATAGTAATATAGTCCACTTAAAATATACTAAGGTATCACTTGCCAATACTATTCCAAAGTATTGACCCTCTATGGCTGTAACTTGTGATGTTGCAGGTTACTCCGATGATGAATAGGAGTCATGAGTCTACACTCAGCATGCTTGCCTGTGGCACATGAAGATGAAGACTTATGTTTATTTACTTATTCTATAAACTCTTGTATTAGGCCTTTGGCCATGAGTTGTAAAAGACTATGTTTTATCTCTGGAATGAATGTAATAAACGACCTTTGTATCTGTGTACTTCATCTTAAACTGTGGATGCTAGCATTGATCCAGGGACTAGCATTGCAATCACAGGGATCCTTTCCTTTATAAAGGGGGGTCTAACAGATGGTATCAGAGCACTGTGTTGCCTGTAGGATTATGACCCTAGGATTGGAAAACCATTAAGGAAAAAGTTTTCAACTACTTATACACTTGTTTATTCTTCTCGTAAAACTTTTCTAATCTCTTTCAACTTCCTTTGTAGATGAATTCCATCAACGAAGCCGTGAAGAAAGGACCACTCATGACCATGACCTTGGAGTGTGAAACTGAGTTTCCCAATATTCTCAAGGACCTCATGGTGGCAATGGAAGCACATGGTGCAGCTGTGTACAAGGGCTTCCTAGTGATGGATGAAGGAGTGGAGTATTGGTGGGTGCAACTTCACTTGTACAAAAACAAGGAAGACAACCACAAAGAAAGGGGATTCTGCATGTACACCAACACTACAATGCACACCACATTCTTTGAGTCAGCCAGAGATGCAGCTTGGAGGACTATCAAAGAACTAAGTGCTAGAGTCAAGAGCAGAATGCTCAACCTCCAAAAAGACTTAGAGAAAGAGAAGGATCTTACTCAAGAGTTGGAAACCACCAACCAAGAGATAAGGGGAGATGTTATAGACTTAGTGATAGAGCCAAGAGAGCAAGATTGGTGGATTGCCTCTAGGAACATTGTGTTTGCCAATAGATCCCGTGAGATTGGATTGTAAGGGCACTTCGTTAGTTGGACCACCACTTATCACCTTATTTCCAAAAATGATACTTTAAATAAGTATGGACCTTGATTGATGTAATGGACTTATGTATGCATGACTTGTGTGATGATTGTGATCCATGGATGTGTATGAATGTTTGTCTTGAATTACCTTGAATTGTGTTGTTCTAACTTTTTCATTCTTATAAATAGATGCCTATTACCATCAGCACTGTTGAGGAGTTTCAGGTTACTCGTTTTGGTCCTCGTATCGTTGAGCTTACCACTCTGCTCGATCTCCCTCTTCCCACCATCACGGTGTACCCACTTACCAAGTTCGAGAGGAAAGACCTCTGGGGCTTCAAGGTGAACCAGCCCGGACGCCAGACTGAGCCTACTACGGAGACCATTGTCTTCAAGCTGATGCACGACGATAGGGAGAGAGGCATGGAGGTAGTCATGCAGGACCTGATAGGACGACTGTTAGGCCGTCACTCCCGACAGGTTAGGGGCACCCACTTTCACGTCTTCGGAAGACGTGATGTTGATGGAGAGTCCATCGACTTTGAGGACGACTCGAGGAGCACTGCAGAGCCGATACGTCTCTACCTTCAGGACTTAGAGACTCTTCTCAGGCACGTAGATACGGACAGGACGAACGTCATGCTCGGAAATGACGAGCTTCAGGTGCAGCTTCGCGAGAAGGACAAGCTTTTTGCGCAGCAGGATGAGATGATCAAGGAAATGGAGACAAAGTTCGAGGCCCAGGACCGAAAGTTCAAGAGTCAGGAGAAACGCGTCCAGGATAGGAACAAGAAGATCCGGGATATGACCGAAGAACTAAAGTCCAAGGATTTCGAACTAGAGCAGCAGCAGATGGTTATTGAGAGGCTTTGTTCCCAGAAGAGGGCTCTCAAGGCCAAGGTCGACTCCTTGACCACTACGATTGAGGAGAACAAGACCGCGATGGAGAACGCAGGTCTTACCTTCGTCGAGGAGGAGATTGTTATTGATGAGTAGACTTGACTGTTCGTACACCTTTCATATTCATACTTGTTATTGTGAACTTGTTATTGGACCATCCGACATGTGGATGGCTTGCCACTTGTGTGTTTTATTTCATGAACTTATCATTTGGTTGTTGAGTTTTATTCTTATGTTGCATGTTATGTGAAATGCTTGTGATGTATTGTGCATAAAACATCTAAGGGTATCTCATACTTATCTATTTGAATAAACCACAGATGCCTCCCCGTCGCGCAAACCCCAACCCCAATAGCATCACCCCGGAAATGCAACAAATGATGAATGCGCAAACACAGCTTATGCAAATGATGACGACATTCATTCAAAACCAGAATAACAACAACAACAACCCCAACAACAACAACAACAACAACAACAACAACCCCAATAACAACAACAACAACAACAACCCACCGGGTTTTGATATGCTCACCAGATTTTTGCGTTTGAGGCCAGCAAAGTTTTCGGGAACAACTGATCCCATGGTGGCCAATGACTGGCTACGTTCCGTGAACAAGGACTTAGTGACCGTGGGCTGCACGGATGCTGAAAAAGTCAGATTCGCAGCACATCTGTTGGAAGGACCAGCCGCCACATGGTGGGACAACTTCCAAATCACCACTCCTATTGATGAGGTGACTTGGGCTATCTTTGAAGATGGCTTTCGCACTGCTCATATCTCATCAGGAATGATGAGTCTGAAAAGGAAGGATAGAACACAAAGATTATGTATTGACTACCGTTCTCTCAACGAGGTTACCATCAAGAACAAATATCCTTTGCCAAGAATCAACGACTTGTTTGATCAGCTAGAGGGAGCATGTGTATTCTCGAAGATTGATCTCCGGTCAGGTTATTTTCAACTCAAGATAAGAGAGCAAGACATACCAAAAACAGAATTCACTACAAGGTATGGATTGTATGAGTATACTGTGATGCCTTTTGGTTTAACCAACGCTCCGGCATACTTCATGAATATGATGAACAAGGTGTTCATGGAATTTCTTGACAAGTTCGTTGTCGTTTTCATCGATGACATCTTGGTCTACTCCAAGAGCAAGGAAGAACATGAAAGACACTTACGCTTGATACTTGAGAAACTGAGGGAACATAAACTTTATGCCAAATTCAGCAAGTGTGAGTTCTGGTTAGAGAAAGTTGGTTTTCTGGGTCATGTGATGACGAAGGATGGTGTGGCAGTTGATCCTGCTAAGGTTTCAGCTGTGACAGAATGGGAATCACCCAAGAATGTGAAAGAAGTTCGTAGTTTCCGCGGCTTAGCAGGTTACTACAGAAGATTCATTGAGAATTTCTCGAAGGTTGCTAAGCCAATGACGGAATTGCTAAAGAAGGACAAGAAATTTGCTTGGTCTGAAGGTTGTGAAGTCAGCTTCCAAGAATTGAAGAAGAGACTAGTGACAACACCAGTTCTATGTCTGCCAGATTTGGAAAAGGATTTCCAAGTATATTGTGATGCGTCACATCAAGGTTTGGGTGCCGTACTTATGCAAGACGGTTAAGTCATAGCCTATGCTTCGAGACAACTCAAAACTCATGAAGTAAACTATCCTACTCATGATTTGGAGTTGGCCTCTGTCGTCCATGCACTCAAAACATGGAGACATTACCTTTTGGGAAAACGATGTGAAGTGTTCACCGATCATAAAAGCTTGAAGTATATCTTCACCCAGAAGGAAATCAACATGAGACAAAGAAGATGGCTGGAACTTATCAAGGATTACGACTTAAGTTTGCAATACCATCCCAGTAAAGCAAATGTAGTAGCGGATGCTCTAAGTCGTAAGACGTTTGTTAATGGCCTTACCAAAGGTGATTTGCCAGAATACTTGTGTAAGCAATTCAAAGAACTCAGATTGGAAATTGTGCCTGAAGGACATCTCATGTCTTTGGATGTTCAACCCACTCTATTGGACAAGATCCAAGAAGCTCAGAAGACCGATAAGGAAATTGAAAAGATTAAGGAAAATATTAGTCTAGGGAAGGCTAAGAGTTTCCATATAGACGAACAAGGTACTTTATGGCACGGGAAACGTATATGTGTTCCACAAGACCCGGAGTTGCGGAAACTGATCTTACAAGAAGGTCACAACTCTCCGTATTCTATTCACCCAGGAAACACCAAGATGTACATGGATATGAAAGAAAGATTTTGGTGGAACAATCTAAAAAGGGACATCGCAGAGCATATTGCTTTGTGTGATGTGTGTAGCAGAGTAAAAGCGGAGCACCAGAAACCAGCAGGTTTACTTCAACCGCTGCCTATTCCTGAATGGAAGTGGGAAAACATTGGTATGGATTTCATTACCGGACTACCAAGGACCAGGTCAGGGTATGATTCTATATGGGTAGTAGTGGATCGCCTAACTAAGGTGGCTCATTTTATACCCGTGAAGACAACATATACAAGTGCCAAGTTAGCAAAAATCTACATGAGCAGAATCGTATGCCTTCACGGTGTGCCTAAGAGTATTGTATCAGATAGAGGAACTCAGTTCATTTCTCACTTTTGGAGACAGCTTCACGAATCTTTGGGAACAAGATTGGAGTTCAGCACTGCTTTTCATCCTCAAACTGATGGACAAACAGAAAGGACTAACCAAATTCTTGAAGACATGTTGAGGGCATGTGCCTTAGACTACGGAGCAAGTTGGGATGAAAGCTTGCCTTACGCAGAGTTCTCTTACAATAACAGTCATCAATCTAGTATTGGAATGGCACCGTTTGAGTTACTCTACGGAAGGAAGTGTACCACACCATTTCTATGGAATGGTGTGGGAGAAATAAGTTTATTTGGACCTGATCTTATCAAAGACGCCGAAGAGAAGGTCAAATTGGTTAAGGACAGGTTGAGGGTAGCACAGTCCCGACAGAAAAGCTACGCAGATTCTAAACGAAGAGAAGTCACCTACGAAGTTGGGGATAGAGCTTATCTCAGGGTATCACCACTCCGTGGAGTGAAAAGATTTGGAGTCAAAGGAAAGTTGGCACCAAGATATGTTGGACCATTCAAGATTCTAAGTCGCAAAGGAGAAGTTGCATATGAAGTTGAATTGCCAGAATCTCTGTCAGCTGTCCATAATGTGTTTCATGTGAGTCAGCTCAAGAAATGTCACCCAGAGATGGAGGAATCATCTTTGAAGGATACCATACCTTTGGAAAAAGTCCAATTAGAAAGTGATCTCACCTATGAGGAAAAGCCTGTCAAGATTCTTGAGACCGCAGAAAGAGTCACAAGGACAAAAACTATCAAGTTTGGCAAAGTGCAATGGAACCATCATTCCGAAGAGGAAGCAACATGGGAAAGAGAAGATGATCTTCGGAAAGACCACCCTCACCTATTTGCTAGCCAATCCGAATCTCGAGGGCGAGATTCATCTTAAGGGGGTTAGATTTGTAACATCCCTAAATTCATATTCCAAAACTCATTCATGTCATCTAAGCATTCATCATAATTTAGGGTTCTTCTCAAAAACAGAAGCTTGTGCTATGATTTCATGTGAGTAAAATTTTACTCATTAGACCATCACTTTTGAAACTTAAATGTTAAGGAACTTGTTTTCTTGCCCCACTGTTGGAAAGATCAGGTGTAAAAGTTTAACCAAATTTTTTTTCAAATTAGAAATAAATTCAAAACCTCTATTTTCAAACCTTTGCAATTTAGTGCTAAGTCTTTGGTGGTTTGAAATCCAAGTCTGATCAAGCCTTTGCAAGGAAGCCCCACAAGTTTTGACCCATTTCTAAGACCAATTCACCCCTGCAAAACCTCAGAAAGATTTGAATTCAAATTTATTTGAAACTATTTGAAAACCTAATCAGAAAATCGAATAAAGAAAAAGAAAAAAGACTAAACAAAGGAAAAGGGCCAAGCGCCAGGAAACTGGCCCAGCAGAGGAACAAGCCCAACTAGCCCACCCGGGGATTCCTTTTTCTTCTTTCACGCGCAAGAGCACGCATTTAGCCGCTGACAGACAGACCCCACCCTCATTTCGCGCACGTCGCTGACAAGCGGGCCCTGTCCACGCTGTCATCGTCTTCCCCAAACCTCGCCCGCGACCACGTCGCAGCTGCAATGACTGCCGGTGATGGCGCGGTTTAATTGGGCCATTAAACACAGACGTTTCCTGTCGAGGCACCGGCTATAAGATACCCACCTCTCCACGATCATTTTTCCCCAGTCAATCTCACACTCACGCCACCAGGCTGCCCACGACTCGCTCGAGACCGCCGCAGACAGAGCCAGCTCCGGCGACCGATTCAGGTGAACCCCGTACGCCCCTTCCCCTCTGGATTGTTCGAGACACTTATTACTCCTCTTGCGCACCTTCTAACCACAACAGAGCATCCTGTACTGCCCAAGGTCGACGTGTTCGCTTGACGCCGTAAACACCCGACGACCACCCCAACTCCGGCGAGCAATCTCAGTAAGTCCCGAGCGCCCCTTGCTTTCTTATTCACCCGAGCGTGTTCGCATTTGTCCTGCGCATCTCCTAAACTCATTGGTTCGTGTTAGGGCGACGCTGAACCTCGGCAACGACTCCGACAACACCCACCCGACGCCAGACGCAACTCCGACGAGATCTAGAGCCCATCTCCGAGCGCCCCTCCGCAAGCCAGTACCACGACGAGCTTCAGCAGCCTCCGGCGAACCTGGTAATACCCCTCTCCCTCTCGCGCACGATGTAGAACGCCGGCGCCGCCGTAGTCAGACGCGCCGCCGCTAGTCAACGCCGCCGGCGCCGCCCGTTTGTGGTTTGATGGTTTGGTCCGTTGGATCTGCATCGTAGGGCTAGGATAGATCTAGGCCGAAGAGGTACGCGCGCGTCTGGATCGTTAGATCTAAGTTAGATCCTACGGCCTGCGACTGACGATCCGCGCGAAACGGTACGCACCAGTGAGGTTGTGACGCGTGGCAGGGTTTAATTCAAAAACAGAATTTAAAACCTGATTTAGATCCAAACTTCAAACTACTATATATTTTGAATGCCACGTTAGAATTTTACAGATTTTATACCGATGGATTCAGTGAAACCAGACCTTTCTGAATGTCCAATTTGTTTAACAAATAGTAACCATTAAAATGACTTTATTTGAGGAATCATATTTAAAGCTATTTTGAGTATAGATTTGTTTTGATAATTAGTTTTAATGTTAAATAAGTTTGTGAGGGCAAATTTGGTGTCCTGTTATGTTTCAGTAGCATGCACATGCTTGGTAAAATTTCCAAAATCACCACTTAGTAAAATTCTTGCATGCATGCATTCATATTATTTTTGATTGAATAAATTGTGTGAAATTGAATGCTACAATTTTTCTTGTAGATTTTTCTAGTGATTGTGATTGTGAAGAGTGCTACTCTCCCCACTACCAAGGCAAGTGATATTTTCATGAATATTTCTATCCTATGTTTTGTACTAGCATTAGATATTTTGCTAAAGTATTGCATGCTATTTTGCCTAATGCTAAGTTGGGAAATCCTAAGTAGTGTAGAATGGTAGATTTTCTAAGGAATTTTCCTAAGATAAGTTACCATAACATGCTTAGCCTAACTACTTAGAAAACAAGGGTGGTGAACATTTATACTTATTATGATGAAAATATTTCTAAGTCAAGAGACTTATGCTTTCCTAATAAAACAACTAAGTCAAATGAACCTCCTGGGTGGAATGGAAAGATTGGGTTATGTTGACTGGTTACACAAGGCCATGGACTTGGGTTGTGTATCTCACTTGTGGAATGCCACCCAGGCACAAAGGGATTTGGAGGCCAAATGTTGAGAAAGCTTACAGTGCAACCACTTGGCAATATGGGCTCTACCATGATCAGATAGGTTGCTAGAACTTAGTCATTTGGACAGTTGGTGGTAGTTGGGATGATAGGTTGGAACGCGTCCGTTTGACTAAGGAAAGGCTTCTGAAAGGTCCTGTCTTGGGAAGCCAAGTCTGGTGGGGAAAGTGCACAACCTCTGCAGATGGAAAACCTAAGTACTTAGCCTAGTCCAAGGAAATGGACAATTTGAGCATCAAGACATGGAAGCTACAAGAATCTCATCACTCCAACTTCTAAGTAAAAAATTTGTGGGTGAACAAGGGTGAAGGACCCCAATGTCTATTGATGGTTCCTTGGGAATACTTTGACAAAGAAAAATTTAGTGATTTCAACTAATAGGTAAAACCTATTTTTATGCAAAGCAAGCCAAGCTACACTTAGCCAAAATGCATATAGTAATATAGTCCACTTAAAATATACTAAGGTATCACTTGCCAATACTATTCCAAAGTATTGACCCTCTGTGGCTGTAACTTGTGATGTTGCAGGTTACTCCGATGATGAATAGGAGTCATGAGTCTACACTCAACATGCTTGCCTGTGGCACATGAAGATGAAGACTTATGTTTATTTACTTATTCTATAAACTCTTGTATTAGGCCTTTGGCCATGAGTTGTAAAAGACTATGTTTTATCTATGGAATGAATGTAATAAACGACCTTTGTATCTGTGTACTTCATCTTAAACTGTGGATGCTAGCATTGATCCAGGGACTAGCATTGCAATCACAGGGATCCTTTCCTTTATAAAGGGGGGGTCTAACAACCTTGCATTTTTGGCGACAACTACATGAATCATTGGGAACAAGATTAGAGTTCAGCACAACATTTCACCCCAGACTAATGGACAAAAAGAAAGGACCAATCAGATTTTGGAGGATATGTTGAGGGCTTGTGCCCTAGACTATGGTGCTAGTTGGGATGAAAGTCTGCCTTATGCAGAATTTTCTTATAATAACAGCTATCAGGCCAGTATTGAGATGGCACCGTTTGAGTTTCTCTATGCAAGAAAGTGTACTACACCATTACTATGGAGTGGTGTTGGAGAAAGAAACTTGGTTGGACCAGAATTGATCAAGGAAGCTGAAGAGAAAGTCAAATTGGTAAAGGACATATTGAAGATAGCACAGTCATGTCAGAAGAGCTACGCAGATCCAAAGCATAGAGAAGTCACCTATGAGGTAGGTGATAGAGCGTATCTTAGAGTCTCACCACTTCGTGGTGTGAAGAGATTTGGAGTCAAGGGAAAATTGGCACCAAGGTATGTTGGACCATTCAAGGTTTTGAGTCACAAAGGAGAAGTGGCTTATGAGATTGAATTGCCTGAATCACTGTCTGCAGTCCATAATGTGTTTCATGTAAGTCAGTTGAAGAAATGCCATCCAGAGATGGAAGAAACTTCTTTTAAGGATACTATACCTTTGGAAGAGGTTCAGTTGGAGAGTGATCTTACCTACGAGGAGAAACCTATCAAGATCCTCGAGTTTGCAGAAAGAGTTACTCGTACCAAGACTATCAAATTATGCAAAGTTCAGTGGAACCATCATTCCGAGGAGGAAGCAACTTGGGAGAGAGAAGATGACCTTCGGAAAAATCACCCTCGCCTATTTGCTAGGCAACCCGAATCTCGAGGGCGAGATTCATCTTAAGGGGGTTAGATTTGTAACATCCCAAGATTCATGAAATGCAAAAACTTGCATTTCATCATGCATTCATAGCATCCTTGGCTTGCACAAAAATTTTCAAAACAAAATTCCAAATAAAACCATTTTATGCCTATTATCTATATACCAATAAGGCATGGTTTTTTTTCAAAGTGTCAAAGTGCATTTGACTGAACAGTAGTGTTTTGTACACAAATAAGTACAAGGTTTATACTACAAAAATCTAGAGGTGGTTTGAATTAAAATCTATTTTAATTTGGTTTGAAATTGTTTCCTGAAAATCAAAATAGAAAAACAAAAAGAGAAAGGAAAAAGAAAAAGGCCGACGCTACCCTTTCGGCCCAATGCCATAAACAGCCCACGAGCCCACCCTATCATTTCCCCTTCTCCCTTATCCCTCACGCGCGCATCTCCTACCCCGCTGTCACTGCCTGGTGGACCCACGCCAGCTCAGCATCGTCTTCCCCAAAATCGCGCATTAGACCGCCTCGCCGCTGTCGTTCACTGTCGTTGATGGTGCAGCGTAAATGCCATTTATTCCGCGAGAGATTGTCGCCATGCCTCTGCCTACTTAAGCCCCTCCACACCACAAGCTTTTCCCTCACTCAGCACCCTCTCTCCGCCACCACGCTGCCCAGAATTTAGCCTGCAACGCCACTGCCCGAGCATCTCCGGCAAGACATTGCGGTGAGCTCCGTCCACCCCGCCCCTTCTCATTCGTGCTATAATGATCCCCGTGCTCGTGCGCTTCTTCTCATATGCTTGGTTCGTCTGCTCGTGACCTAGGTCATCAGATTCTTCCACCACTGCAAGCACCTGACGCCACGCTCGTCTCCAGCGAGAAATTCTGGTAAGGTGTGACCACCCCCCCAACCTCTAGATCAAACGACGATGACCGCCTCGTCCTTGTGCATGCAGTGATGCTGTTTGTTTGTACTAGGGAGGTGTAACATCCCAAAATTCATGATTTGTAAAGTTTGCATATCATTCATGCATTCATAAGCATTTGGTCTTTTCAAATAAATTTCCAAAATAAGAAACCATATTTTTTCCTATTACTTTATGCAAGTAAGGCAATGATTTTATTTTTAATTTCCAAGTATGAGAATGCTTGGGATTGATCAGAAATGTTTTAGAATTGAATACAAAGCTCACTCAAAACAAAATTCAAATATAAAACCATTTTTATGCCTATGGTTTATAATCATATGAGGCTTGGTTTTATTTTTTTATTTTCAAAGGACCTAAGTGTAATTGACTAAACAAGTGTGTTTGACACATGTTTGAATACTTGGATCACACTACAAAAATTCAGAGGTGGTTTGAACTCAAACTCATTTGAATTTGGTTCCTGAAAAATCAAATAGAAAAAGAAAAAGAGAAAGGAAAAGAGAAAAGGCTAGCGCTACCAAATCGGCCCAGTGCCAGATCTAGCCCACGAGCCCACCCGGCCGTTTCCCCCTTTCCCCCTCTCTATCACCCGCACCCACTCTACCCCTCAGTCACTGATAGTGGCCTCGTGCCAGCTCATCCCCATGTTCCCCAAATTCACGCCCACGGACCACGTCGCCGCTGCCGTTGCTGCCGTTGATGGCACGACGTAATTGACATTGAATCAGTGAGCAAATCTCGCTGAGCCTCTGCCTATTTAAGCCCCTACGCCTCACGACCATTTGCCCCCACTCAGCACAGTCTCTCCACCACCAGTTGCCCGTATTTTGACTCGCAACCGCGCTTCCCGACGAACTCCGACGAGGTAATCCAGCCAACTCCGACCGCCCTGTGCCCTCTGCTGCTTACTGCCATGCTCCCCTTGCTCGTGCGCTTCTTCTCATACCTCTGTTTTGTCTGCTCGTGATCCAGAGCGTCGACTCCATCAACCACCGCGAGCACCTGACGCCACCCTCGTCTCCGGCGAGCAATTGTGGTAAGACGCAACCGCCCCTTGGTCTCTGAATCAAACGGTCGTGTTCGCCTGAACCATGCGCACACCATGATGCTTATGGTTTGTGTTAGGGCGATCCAGAGCGTTGTCATCGTCTCCGCCAACCCGTGCCCGACGCTACCAGCAACTCCGACGAGCTCCAGCCGTTGCTACAACACGCCCCTGTCCATGCCAGCAACACGTTGAGCTTCCTCGCAACCTAGCAACACCGTTAAGCCAACACACAGCCCCGAGCCCCCTCGGTATTCGCCAGAATAGCATCGCCATTCGCGCCGCCGCCAGAGCCATTCGCGCCGCCAATTTCTAGTCGATCAGATCCGGTCCGTTGGATCTGCATCTGATGGATACGATTAGAATTAGCACGAAGGGGTACTGGTAGATCAGAGCCGCTAGATTTCATTTAGATCTAACGGTGCAGGAGCGTGATCCAGCGCGAACTGGTACGCGCCAATCAGACACTGCCGCGTGTTAGGGTTTTCTTTTAAAATCCAGATTTGAATTAATTAGATGAATTAACTTGTAAAATTCATAACTTTTGTTCTGTTTATCCAAAAAAATGCAAATAATATATCAATGGATTCACAAAAATAAATCCTACACTACTGTGGGCTTGGTTTTGTATTTTGCTTCTGTTAAAATGGAATTTTATGCAGAGACATTTGTAGTCTTATTTTGAGTATAAAAATTATTTAGAAAATGTTTTAAAGGCTATTTTTGAGTCTATTTAGTCTATAAAAGTTTAGTTTAATGTTTAGTACTGTTTAATTGTCTTGTTTGGTTTAAGAAAAATCATCACATGGCATTTGCATGCATTCATATATTTTTGCTTGATTAATTTGAATGTAAATTGGTACTATCATTTTATGTGTAGATTTTGGTGCTAGTGGTGATTGTGATTTTGAGTATTGTTGCTACTCCCCCAACTACCAAGGCAAGTGGTGCTTCATATTTTTGTCCCAATATTTTGACTATGCACTAGTGATATTTTGTATAGGGCTTGCATGATATTTTTGCTAAGTATCTATACGCTATGCTATGGGAAATCCTAGTAGTTGTAGTCTTGATAGAATTTTCTCTAAGTGATGATACTTGTTATATTGCCATGCTTAGCCTAGCTAGTATCAAACAAGGGTGGATTACTTACATGCTATGGAAATATTGTTAAGTCTTTGACTTGTGTTTTTGTTAATAAAACAACTAAGTGAATGAATCACCTGGGTGGAATGGTATGTTTGGGTTATGTTGAGTGGTTACACAGGGCCCATATCTATGGTCTACCTTGTGTATTAAACTTGTGGAAAGCCACCCAGGAACAAAGGGATTTGAGATACTTAGTGTTTAGAAGCTTCTAGTGCAACCACATGGCATATGGGCTCTGCCTTGATCATATAGGTTGCAATAAATTAGCCATTTGGACAGTTGGTGGTAGGGTGATAGGATGGAACGTGTCCATTTGGTCTAAGGGAAGGCTTCTGAAAGGTATCCTCTCGATGCATTTCGAGTCTTGTGGGGAAAGTGCACCAACTCTCGAGAAGGAAAAATCTAAGTACTTAGCCGTATCCCCGGCAATGGACAATTGAGCATCAAGACACTGAAGCTATCAAGGATCTCCTCATCCCAATTTTCTAAGTTAAAAACTTGTGGTTGAACAAGGGTAAAGGTTCACCAATGTCTATTGGTGGTTCCTTGGGAGTTTTTATCAAACAAAAACTTAGTGTTTTCAACTGATAGGCAAAACCTATTTTGAGCAAAGCAAGCCTAAGCTACACTTAGCCAAATTCATATAGAGGCTAGAAACTATTATTCTACTAAGCTATCACTTGATAATACTATTCCAATGTATTGACCCACTGTGGCTGTAACTTGTGATGTTGCAGGTTACTCTGATGAGGATTAGGGTTATGAGTCTACACTCAACATGTTTTCCTGTGGCACATGAAGATGAAGACCTTACTTTATATTGTTAAGTTGAACTCTTGTACTAGCCTATGGCTATGGAGTTGTAAAATACTATGTTATCTCTAGAATGACGATGTAATAATGACCTTTGTATCTGTGTACTTCATCTTAAACTGTGGATGCTAGCATTGATCCAGGGACTAGCGTTGCAATCACAGGGACCTTTACCTTTATAAAGGTGGGGTCTAACAGGAGGCTTCGAACATCGCCGTCGTCTCCGTCAAGCCATGCCCGACGCCAGCTAGGTTTCCGACGAGCTCTTCCGGCCACCACAACACGCCCCCGTCCACGCCAGCGACACGTTGAGCTTACTCGTTGTTGGAGATATGCCCAAGAGGCAATAATAAATTGGTTATTATCATATCTTCATACTTATGATAAATGTTTACATACCATGCTATAATTGTATTAACCGGAAACATTAATACTTGTGTGATTTGTAAACATAAAAGAGTCCCTAGTAA
The DNA here is from genome assembly GCA_910589765.1 of Avena atlantica. Taxonomy (NCBI): domain Eukaryota; kingdom Viridiplantae; phylum Streptophyta; class Magnoliopsida; order Poales; family Poaceae; genus Avena; species Avena atlantica. Next base: position 14,213,084 of record OU342737.1, read on the forward strand.
AGCCTCTTGTTAAACTAGCTTGTTGGTTAATATATGATCATGGTTTCCTGATCATGAACATAGAGATGTTATTAACAACAGGGTCATATCATTAGGAGAATGATGTGATGGACATACTCCTATAGTTAAGCGTAGCATAAAGATCAAGTCATTTAAATATAGTTCATTTGCTATAAGCTTTCTGATACATAGTAACCTAATTCCTTCGACCATGAGATCATGCATATCACCTTTACCAGAAGGATGCTTTGATGACATCAAACACCACACCGTAACAGGGTGGCTATAAAGGTGGCATTGAGTGTTCGGAAAGTATTGGTTGAGACACATGGATCAAGAGTGGGATTTGTCCATCCATATGAGGGATAGATATACTCTGGGCCCTCTCGGTGGAATGTCATCCAATTAGCTTGCAAGCATGTGACGGGATCACATACCACGGGAACGAGAAAAGAGTACTTATCAGTAACGAGGTTGAACTAGGTATGCAGAGATACCGACGATCATAACCTCGGATAAGTAAACTATCGTGAGACAAAGGGAAATTGGTATCGTATGTAAGTGGTTCATTCGATCGCAAAGTAATCGTAGAAATATGTGGGAGCCATATGAATTTCCAGATTCCTCTATTGGTTATTGTTCGGAGAAGTGTCTCGATCATGTCCGCATAATTCACGAACCGTAGGGAGACACACTTAAGGATTCGACGTTGTTTGAGTAGTTATGGAATGATGAGAAAGAGACCGAATGTTGTTCGGAGTCTCGAATGGGATTCGGGATATCACGAGGAGATCCGGAATGGTCCGGAGAATAAGATTCATATAAGGAAAGTCCTATTTCGGAGTTGGGGAATGGTTCCGGTGTTTTCATCGGGAATGTTCTAGAAGGTTCCGGAATGTCCGGCACTCCGGAGGGGAAGGGTACATGAATGTGTCATTGCAAGTTGGAATGATTGCATCATGTACTAGGTGTCATCGCTGTACAAAATAAAGGGTTTAATCAAATCCTAGTTTGAAAAGTCAAACGCCAATTTGAAAAGTCAAACGGCTATTTTGGAAAGTGGAGAAGAAGTGGGAAACCGAATTGGGGAGGAGTTCCTCCTCCACCGCCAGCCCACTAGGGATCCGAGTTGGGGAGGGACTCCCTCCCCTTGGCCGGCACCTCCCTCCACCTATATAAGGAGGGGCAGGGCTCCCCTCCTAGACACACAAGTTGCCTCCCTCTAAACCTAAACCCTAGCCACAGCCTAGGGATTTCTCCCAAGCCGTCGAGTTAGAGCTTTTAATTGCCCTAGCCGCTGGTTTAGCCCCTTCTAATTGGTGTGTCTAAATCCTAGATCACCAAGGTTCTCTCATAGTCCACCATATTCGCTCCGGCTTAAGGCGAAGCCCTGCGAGATCTCCCCTCTACTTCTGGTACCACGCCGTCGTGCTGCCGGAATCGCGAGGAGAGTGCTACAACCTTCGCTGCCTGCTGGAACAAGGGAGAGGATGGTCTTCGTCGAGTACCGAACGTGTGACCGACTGCGGAAGCGCTGCCGGAACGCAGCGCCGGAAGGATCGTCTACGCGATCTTGAGATCGGCAAGTGTACGACTACATCACCCACGAGAATCTGCTCTCGTTAACCGCTTTGGAATCTTCGAGGGTGAGTTCCTCTATCGACTCGTTGCTACAATCAAGTAGATAGATCTTGGCTTGTTTGTTTGCATGCGGTAGAAATTTTTTGTTTTCCATGCTACAAACCCCTACAGTGGTATCAGAGCCGTGTCTATATGTAGATCTGTTGCACGAGTAGAACACAATGGTCATTGTGGGCGTTGATGATTTTATTGTCGATTGCTTCTTGTGTACTTTGCATCTTGCGGGATGTTGGGATGAAGCGGCCCGGGCTAACCTTACATGACATCGTTCATGAGACTTGCTCCATGCTTGACATGCAACTTGTATTGCATAAGTGGCTTTGCGGGTGCCTGTTTCTCCTAGCATAGTTAAGATCCAATTTACAACGGGTGATTGACAATACTAGTATCAATGTTGTGGTTCTTGTTCGTAAGTTAGAACAACACTTATTGAAAGCCCCAAACCACGTAAAACATGCAAAGAAAGTAGAGGCGTCTAACTTTGTTTTGCAGGGGTGTGCAGTGATGTGATATGGTGATGATTGTGATTATATTTGATGTATGCAATGTTCCTTATTGTAAGTTGGCAACCGGCAGGAGCCATATGGTTGTCTTTAAATTCTGTTAAGACCCGCTTGCCTGTTCAAAATAGTTGTAATAGTTGAAGCCGGTGGACGACAACCATGGAGCAGCGTCATTGACCTTGATGCAATGCCGGTGATGATGGAGATCATGTTCGTGCTTGAAGATGGAGATCAGAAGCACAAGAAGAAAGGCCATATCATATCACATATTATGAATTTCATGTGATGTTAATCCTTTTATGCATCTTGTATTGCTTAGTTCACGACGGTAGCATTATAAGATGATCCCTCAAGCACACAATTTCAAGTTTTAAAGTGTTCATCCTTAGTAAGCACGGTTGCTAAAGCTCGTTGTTTTGAAGCACCACGTGATGATCGAGTGTGTTAGATTTTGCCAGTGTATACAACGAGAGCAAGCCAGATTTGCTCATGCGGAAGCTAAGGTTGATCTTGACGAGCCTAGCATGTACAGACATGGTCTCGGAACACGGATCACCGAAAGGTAAAGCATGAGTCATATAGTAGATATGATGAACATGTTGATTGTTCGCCATTAAAGCTACATCAACTCTCGTGATGATCGGTTTTGATGTGGTGGATTTGGTTCGTGTGATCACTAAAACAATGTGAGGGATATTGTTTTGAGTGGGAGTTCAACAACAAAATGATTAAAAGTTGAACACTATTTATCATAAATTAAATCAAAGTGAATTTGCATAGTTGTTGTAGTCATTGGCATAAGTTTACCACCTTACGCTTAGTTATAATTGAGATGATAGAACTATAGAATTCTGGTTAGTTACTTTATGAACTGGTATCGTATTGTTTTTGAAGTGTTAATCTAAATTTTAAAAGTCCCATTGCAAACTTTCAGTGAGTTTTGATTACTCCATGAAGTTTAATAGTTGGTATTAAATCAAGAGTAACAATTACAATGTTAGTATCTAAATATCATGTTTGTCTCCATGATTCTTGATATTCAAAGGATTGTCTTAATATCAAGGTTATCTAGGATCTGAAAGAGTTGTTTCAGAAACCATGATGTGTGGAAGATATTGTGATATCTGAAACGAAGTTTTGGTTGCAACATGATAGAGTATAATATGGCAAAAGTCATGTTCTCATATTTGATGAGAATTTGCAAAAGGTTGTAGACACTAGTTGTCTTAATCCTCCAAAAGGTTTTGGAGAGCAACATTATACTCGCGATTCACCGTTACAAGCTAAAAGTAGCTTGATCATGGATAAATCCATGATGAGGGTGAATATTTGATGTAGGTAAAATGTTTACTACACCAAGAGATTACTAAAGAAAGGAATTTGAAAGAATACCAAACATTTGATAATGGTGATCTACTTCAAAGTGCAAGTCCAAAGACATTGGTATTTAACTATACACGCTTTGGACTATGTGTCATATGTATGACTCCACTATTGATATTGATAGATTCTTTCAAACAGAAAAGGAAATACTGAAAGAGAATCTCATAAATATATGGCAGAAAGAAAAGACTAGAATTGTTCAATTTAAGTATATAGATGATATACATGTTATGGCTATATTCTTTGCTTATTAAACAATGTGGTTCTTAAGTATTTTATACTGAATTTGTTGGTGTGAATCGTCATACGAAACAACACAATTCATGAACTACAATGTCCTAAGTAACTAGCAAAAGAATATGTGATGATGTTCATCGAGAACAAATAAAGGGTTATTGTGTTGCTCGTTAAACATCAAAGCTTATCTTCAATATTTGTTTTATCAGGTATTATGAGAACAAAAGGGTTGTTCAAATAATTGTCGTAATCCATAAAAGATGGATGATTTACAAATCTCGTTGGATAAATAACATCCATAAAATTAGTGCTAAAAATGTCGAAAGACAAATTGATTGAAAGATCACTTAGGAAGTGACATCGCCGTTTAAATTATATTGGAAAGAAAACATGAAGAAACTCCATGTGGATGGAATTTTGGAGTCTTTTGATTTTGATCACATGACGCTTGTGAAACTTTCCTAGAGATTGTCACATCCCAAGATTTTCCAAATCTTGTAATGTGAAAAATAAATGAATAAAATAAAACTTTGTTGATTTTCAGGGTCAGAAGAAACTTTTTGAATTTAATTGGAACTTCAAACCAATTGGAATCAAATAAATCCTAAAGGGATTCATAAAGATAAACATTAAATAAAGGAAAATAAAATATTTTGGGAATTACTATTTTTGATCTTATAATAAAAGATCTTGTTTTCAAATGAAAAGGTGGATTTATAAATAGGGATTATTTTAAAGCCAAATTAAACCTTGGCCAAGCTTTGGATTTAAAACATTTTGGTTTGAATAAAAATAGCAAAAGTTGATTTAAATAAATTAATAAGGATTTAATATCCAACTTTATTTAAATAAAAGGTTTTACCAATTTAATTGAAACATCAAAACTTATTAAATTATTCAAAATAAGTTTTCCAAATATTTGATATTCACAAATAAAACCTACTGAAGTGTTTTGGCTTTATTTTAGATTCGAAATAAATATTTTAAATAAAATAAATCCTAATTGATTTAATAATGAAGGTCTATTGAATTTAATTATTAATGGACCCAAAAATAAAAGATTATTTTATTTTAAACAAGTTTCCAGGTATTCACTATTTCCAAATGAAACCTACTGATTTGGTTTTGAAAATATTTGGATTACAAATAGAGATTTTATTAATTAAATCAAACCCTATTTTATTAAATAACTAATGAACCATTTTATTTAATTAATGAATGGTCCTAAAAAGAATAAATATATTATTATTTTATTTTTGGGATTTGGTTTATGTTGATAAACAGAACCAAAAACTCATTACAATTGTTTGAATTATTTGAATGCTTGAATAGTTGGATGAAATTCAAAACAGTAAATAAATTTTGAAAAAGAAAAAGGGTTCAGACAGAAAAAAATAGAACAGCCCACCGTCTGGCCCAGCTCCAACCCAACAGCCCACCTAGCCCACCTGCCGTCTCCCCCGAACCGTTTTTCCTCACCGCTGAAACAGCCCGCAAAGCCACTGACTGGTGGACCTCCTCCTCACCTTTTTCCCACTAACGCAACGGTCCCACTTCGCTAGCCATCGTCCTCACCGCGCGACCTCCCTCCCCCAAACCTCGCTGCCGTTTCCGCCTTCAATCCGCGCGATCAATTCGCAATAATGCCGGGACTTTACCTCGCCTTGACCATGCTCTATAAAACGCCAGCGTCCCTTCTTCATTTCTCCTCCGACTCCTCCCTCAATCACGCCACCAGGCCGCCCCAATTCCTCCTCGAGCTCCTCTGTTCCGACCACCGTCTCCGGCCAATTCAGGCCAGTACACGCCACCCCCTGCCTTTCCGAGCACACGAGCACATTCACCACTCCCAGACACATCCCCCTGTACCCACCGTTCAACCACGGGCGCCCTAGAGCGTCGGCTTTGACAAGCTCTGACAGCGCCGCCGTTTGTCCCTTCTCCGACGACGCCTTCCAGGTAAACCAGGTCGCCCCTCTTCTTCTCGTTCACGCACACAGCACCTCTGTGATCTCCTGCGTCTAACCTTACCCTCGGTTGTTCTTCTCGTGACCTGTAGCGACGACTCCGACCACGACTGAGACCACCCGACGTCGTTCTATACTCCGGCGACCAATCGCAGGAGTACCTGAGCACCCCCTGCCACGACAAGCACACGTCGAGCATCACCCCGTCCTGGCGACCTTGGTAAGCCTACTCTCTTCCTCTCTTGCTTCCTAGAACCACCGCAGATCCACCGCCTGGTCGTGCGCCGCCGCTAGCCACCGTCAGCGCCGCCCCCTTTTGGTCAAACTCGCCAGCACCGTTGGATCTGGATCGGACGCACTAGATAGATCATTTAATGCCTAAGGGGTATGCTTCCAGAACCATACGATCTAATTTGATCCAAAGCTGTCACATCCCAAGATTTTCCAAATCTTGTAATGTGAAAATAAATTAATAAAATAAAACTTTGTTGATTTTCAGAGCCAGAAGAAACTTTCTGAATTCAATTGGAACTTCAAACCCATTTGAATTAAAATAAACCTAAAAGGGATTTAAAAAGATAAACATTTCATAAAAGGAAAAATAAAAACATTGGAAATATTATTTTGAAACAATTAAATGAAAAGATTTGTTTTCAAATGAAATAGAAGTTTATAAATAAAGATTATTTTATAAAGCCAAATTAATCCTTGGCCAAGCTTTTGGAATTAAAAACATTTTATTTTAAATAAAATAGCAAAGGTTTATTTAAAAATAATAAAGGATTGTTTAAATAAAATAATAGGGATTTAATATCCAAATTTTATTAAAGTAAAGGCTTTTCCCATTTTAAATAGACACTAAAACCTATTTATTTATTTCAAATAAGTTTACCAAATAATTTATATTCTCAAATAAAACTTACTGAAGTGTTTTGGTTTATTTTAGATTTCAAAATAAATATTCTAATAAAACAAATCCTATTGGAATTAAATGAATAAGGTCTATTCATTTAATTATTAATGGACCCTATATAACAAAATGTTATTTTTATTTTTAAACAAGCTTTCCAAATATTCTTTAATTTTCAAATACAACCTACTGAATGGTTCAAAATTTATTTAGTTCTCAAGTGGAGCTTTAATTAAATCAAAACTATGGATATAATAATTGGAACATCCATTTAATTAAATATTAATAGCCCTATTATTAAAATTATTAATTTGAATTTGGATTTTGGTTCATGTTACTGAACAGAACTAATTTCAAAATTAAAAGTTTGAGTGTTGTTTGAATTGATTTGAACCATGTTTGTTTGATAAAAATTTCAAAACAGAAATTGAAAATAGAAAAGGAAAAAGATTTAGACAGAAAAAAATAGAGCAGCCCAACCATCTAGCCTAACTCAGCCCAACAGCCCAATTCCAGCCCACTTGTGCCCCTGCCCCGAACCGTTTTCTTCACAGCAGAAAGAACCCACTGAGCAGCTGACAGGTGGACCCTCCCTCTCCCTCCTTTTCCCACTGACGATGGACCCCGCTCTACTGTTTATCCTCCTCACCCGCGCGACCAATTCTTTCCCCTCACTCCGGCCGTTTCCAGCGACGATTACTCGTGTTCAATTCACCTAAATGACGCACTAATTCCGCCCAGTGATGATGCTCGTAAACTCGCCTCCCTCCCCTCTCCCTCTCCTTCCAGTCATCACACCACCAGAGCCCCAGGGTGTCCACAATTTTGCTCGAAGCCTCACTGCCACCGACGAGTTCCCTGTCAAATTCCGGCAAGCCCCGACCCTCTCCTACCTCCTAGCTCACACCAACTTGATCCCCATCATCTCACGCACCTGCCCGTGGCCTCCGTTCGCCCACGCATGCCCCACAGCCTCATCTTCGTCTTCGTCTGAGCGCCACCGACGGCTAGGTCAACTCCGACGAGCTCCTCTGGTAATCCCTGACCGCCCCCTCCTCTCTAATTGACACCATCGTACTCCCCTTCCTCGTACGTGTCTAACGCTCCCTCTGTTATGCACCGGCGTGCCTTGTAGCCTCGTTCCCGACAACAACCGAGCGTGCCTGACGGAAGCAGGAACTCCGGCGAGCGATTAGTACCGCCCCAGTGCGCCCCTCGCCTCCTCGAAACCACGTTGAGCTTCCCCAAGCGTCTGCGAACTCGGTGAGCCTCCCCTTTTCCTCTCCCGCTTCCTGTATCGCCGGCACCGTCATCGACCGATCGCTCCGCCGCCAGCAGCCGCCGCAGCACCGCTCGTCTGTGGTCGAGCACCCCACAACCGTTCGATCTGGATCGTACGCATTAGATAGAATCACTTAAACGCGAATGGGTAAGCTCTCTGCACCGCTCGATCTAACTAGATCCAATGCCCCACAGCCACGATCCCAGCGAACCGGTACCGACGAATTAGATTAAGACACGTGTCTCTGCTGGATGGATTTAAAACAGAATTGATCTAATTGATGTTCAATTTTGTAAAATCCATAACTTTGGATCCACACGTCCAAATTTTACAAATTTTATATCAATGAAATCAGGAGAACAAGCCCTAGCCAACCATGGCCTTAGTTTGGAAAATAGTATCTGTTTATTTGCTTGTTTTTGCAGATTCATTTGTATGCTTGTTTAGAGTATAAAAATTGTTTAAAATTTGATTTAGGGATAAAACTTTTGCAAAATGGTTTGTTGTGACCTTACTGACCCTAGGAACCAACCCATGGTATTAAAAATGAGTTTTGTAAGATTTAGGTTGGATTACTTGACTTAGCCATTTTCTAGCCAAATAAAAAAAAGAATGGTTTTTGTTATAAAAATATTTATGGAAAGAAAACTTTAAGAAAATGGTTTGATCAAACCCACTAACCCAAAACACCAAGTTTTGCAAATTAGCAACTCATTTGGTGAACAACTTAAGAGTTTTGACTTAATAAAAACATTTTTCACCACATGAAATGATGAATGGATTTAAAAATAGTTTTTGGACAAAACCCTCTTGCTAATGACTTTGCCACTTTGGTAAATGGCCAATTTGGATCTTACAAAGTTTAGAAACCCAATAGAGGCCCTCTTTGCAAAATAAAACTATCTTGTGCATACTCCCATGCATGACTTAGATCCCATTGTTTGGTGTGTGTGTTAAATTGTTTGATTGATTTATTGGTTTGGAATGATAGTTGATTTTGTGTCTACTTGATTGACTTGTAGTGGAATTAGCAAAGTGTGGGACTAGCAAGATCAAGGAATAAACTCTTATTCCCTACCAAAAAGGCAAGTTACACTATCATACAAAAATCCTACTATTTTCATTATACTTAGTGGATTTTGTAAACATGCATGAAAATGTTTTATACTTATGCTATGCTAATCCTAATAGGATTCCCTATACACTCCTTAGTAAAAATATTGAAGTTGTACATGCTTAGCCATGCTATGTTTTGAAAAGAGATACATGTTGAGATTTTACAAAGGTTGAGAAAAGGACTTGTGTTTTACATAATAAAACAAGGACTCAATGAACCCCCTAGGTGGTGGACACTTTATGTTTTGGAGAAGGTGGCAACTAAAGGAACCATGTCTATGGCAATCACTTTGTGTTGTGCTCCAAATGAAAACCACCTAGGAAACTTAGAGATGGAACATGTTTCTCCAATTGTGGCTTTCGTGTGCAACCACATGCTATTATGGCTCTGGCTTAGTCAACTACATTAGGAAGACCCATACATTGTCTTTAGTTACCGGACATGGGGATCTGGAATGCTTCATGGGGGCTGAAGACAAGCTAGCAATGATGTATGGGAGGACCTTTTGGAAAGACTTCGTCACACTCTCAATCTGCCGGTACTCCATCTTGGTGAGCACTAATCCAGTAGGCCACTTGTGGCAACAAGATGAGATTGTGTCATGTGGGTAAAGTGTACTCCTTCTGCAGAAGTTAATAAAATCTAAGTACTTAGCCGTGTCCCCGGTTATGGACAATACTGAGTAACTAAAGTTTGAACCATGGGAGATCTCGACATTCCAATTTCTAATATAAAAACTTGATGCACTTGGGGGTACCAAGGAATTCAAAGAGATTTTGCAAAACTTGTTGCACTTGGGGTTACCAAGGTGCTCAAGAGCATGATGTACTTGGGGTTACCAAGGAACTCATGAAATTTCATAAAACTTGTTGCACTTAGGGTTACCAAGTAGCTCAAGGGATTTTGACAAGGACTTGAACACTTGAGTTTCTACCAAGGAGTTCAAGGAACTTGGAAAAGAGATTTGACAAAAGACCAAAACCATTTTGAAAAGATAGGATAAATATTGCTTTATGCAAATAAGCCTTAAACTCTACTTAGCCAAAGATGCATGTAATGATAGGATCCACTCATAATACACAAGGTAGTGGAACTTGCCAATACAATTCAAATGTATTGACCCTTGTGGCTGTAACTTGTATGTTGCAGGTTTGATTGATTTTAGTGAAGATTGTTTGATTAGGATTACAAGGTCTACAACCAACATCTGCCTGTGGCACTTTGAAGATGAAGGACCCCATGATTATTATTATTCCGCTACAATGTAATGTAATAGCCCAATGAGCTATGTATGATGTAATAAAATTATATTATTTCTGGTTATAAAGTTATGTTATGACCTTTGTATCTTGATATTACATCTTAACTGTGGATGCTAGCTAATGATCCAGGGACTAGCATTGTAAAACATAGGAGGAATCTACCTTATTAGGTTGAGGCCTCTACAGATGGTATCAGAGCATTGTGTTGCCTTTAGGATTTGTAAACCTAGGATTGGACAAAGACCCTTAGAAAAATAGGAGTTATAATTGTTCAAAAACTTATTTACAAAAACACTTGTAAACTCTTTCCTCAACCATTTTGGTATAACTCTACACCTCTTCTACTTCAACTTGATGGAAAAACCTACCCCAAGACCAAAAAACTTCACCATGAGCAAAGGACTTCTTCAACATCTTCAACTCTAATGACTTCAACTTCTTCAACTCTAATGACTTCAACATCTTCAGCATGTTCACCAAGGACTTCCAACTTGGATACCACTAAGGATTACAAGTGAGACAAGGAAATCTTGCTCAAGATTTAGAGACTGAGGGAATCCAAAATAAGAAGGAACCATCAGCAACTTTGAAGTAATGGTAACCAAGAGTTTTTCTCAAGGAAACCATGATCTCATACAAGAAGAATCAAGAAGGAAGGAAAGATCACAAGTGAACCACATAGATGGACCACCATATTCTAGTTAAGTCAAATACACCAACTTATGTGATGTAACAAAAATATTTTGTTGCCTAAGTATGTGCTAGAACTTTGTTGTTTGAGTAAAATGTTTGCTTGTGATTGCATGCACATTGCTTGTGTGAATTGTGATGTGTGTGACTAGAATTGATTTCTTAGAAATATCTTGCCTATTCTAATCTCCCTTCAACCCAAACAGATGACTACTCCAAAAGACTCCAAGGTTGATGACATCAACACCAACCAAGCTGACAGCATGAAGGAGCTCATAGAAACCCAACACCAGTTGAACCAACTGACAGCTCAGTTCATAGTCAACAATAGTGATAAGGATCCAGCACTACAAAGGTTTTTGGAAGAGCAGTCTCAACTGATGCTTAAGGTGACTAATCAAATGATTAGCATGGAAGAAAACTATCCGAAGAGAGTTTATGATAACAAGGATGAAAATAATATTATTCTAGATGGAGCCCCAGCTTGCACTATATGTGGAGACAAGGATCACACTTCCAAGGAGCATGAAGGACAATGCCCCAATTGTGAAGAAGATCATCCTGTTGAACAATGCCCCACCTATCAAGCTACTTGTTACCTTTGTGAAGGAAGTGACCATACTCCTGGCCAATGTCCCATCTATGCCATGGTGGAACAAAGGAAACAAGAAGGATCCAAGTCTAACAAAGGAAAAGGACCACTTATACCTCCAAACAAGACAACCCAATTCAAAGGACTAAAGAAATTTAAGAAACAAAAGCAAGACATGAGCCTTGCACAATGTCGTAGATGTAAGGAAATGGGACACTACTCCAGTGGATGCCCAGAGAACAAGAAGAATAAAGAGATTGACCAAGTGTGGTGCAACAACTGCAAAGAACCAGGCCATTATGTAGCCACTTGTCCACAAGAACAACGCAAAGAACTCAAGGACATTCATTGTTTCAACTGCAAGAATCCAGGACATTATGCAAGCAACTGTCCAGAAAGGATGAAGAACAAGTTGAACAAGCCTATGGAGAAACTCAATCTTGGCCATGAGTCAAGTATAGAAATAAAGCAAAAGTTTGCTTAGAGAAGTTTTCCAGGACCCAAGAAGGCCAATATGTAATTTTTGTTTGAAATATTTTAAGGGTGGTAGTACCCTACTTGTTTGAACTTGCTTGTAACCCTAACCTCCCCAAATCTCGGGACGAGATTTATTTTAAGGGTGGTAGCCTGTCACATCCCAAGATTTTCCAAATCTTGTAATGTGAAAATAAATTAATAAAATAAAACTTTGTTGATTTTCAGAGCCAGAAGAAACTTTCTGAATTCAATTGGAACTTCAAACCAATTTGAATTAAAATAAACCTAAAAGGGATTTAAAAAGATAAACATTTCACAAAAGGAAAAATAAAAACATTGGAAATATTATTTTGAAACAATTAAATGAAAAGATTTGTTTTCAAATGAAATAGAAGTTTATAAATAAAGATTATTTTATAAAGCCAAATTAATCCTTGGCCAAGCTTTGGGAATTAAAAACATTTTATTTTAAATAAAATAGCAAAGGTTTATTTAAAAATAATAAAGGATTGTTTAAATAAAATAATAGGGATTTAATATCCAAATTTTATTAAAGTAAAGGCTTTTCCCATTTTAAATAGACACTAAAACCTATTTATTTATTTCAAATAAGTTTACCAAATAATTTATATTCTCAAATAAAACTTACTGAAGTGTTTTGGTTTATTTTAGATTTCAAAATAAATATTCTAATAAAACAAATCCTATTGGAATTAAATGAATAAGGTATATTCATTTAATTATTAATGGACCCTATATAACAAAATGTTATTTTTATTTTTAAACAAGCTTTCCAAATATTCTTTAATTTTCAAATACAACCTACTGAATGGTTCAAAATTTATTTAGTTCTTAAGTGGAGCTTTAATTAAATCAAAACTATGGATATAATAATTGGAACATCCATTTAATTAAATATTAATAGCCCTATTATTAAAATTATTAATTTGAATTTGGATTTTGGTTCATGTTACTGAACAGAACTAATTTCAAAATTACAAGTTTGAGTGTTGTTTGAATTGATTTGAACCATGTTTGTTTGATAGAAATTTCAAAACAGAAATTGAAAATAGAAAAGGAAAAAAATAGAGCAGCCCAACCATCTAGCCTAACTCAGCCCAACATCCCAATTCCAGCCCACTTGTGCCCCTGCCCCGAACCTTTTTCTTCACAGCAGAAAGAACCCACTGAGCAGCTGACAGGTGGACCCTCCCTCTCCCTCCTTTTCCCACTGACGATGGACCCCGCTCTACTGTTTATCCTCCTCACCCGCGCGACCAATTCTTTCCCCTCACTCCGGCCGTTTCCAGCGACGATTACTCGTGTTCAATTCACCTAAATGACGCACTAATTCCGCCTAGTGATGATGCTCGTAAACTCGCCTCCCTCCCCTCTCCCTCTCCTTCCAGTCATCACACCACCAGAGCCCCAGGGTGTCCACAATTTTGCTCGAAGCCTCACTGCCACCGACGAGTTCCCTGTCAAATTCCGGCGAGCCCCGACCCTCTCCTACCTCCTAGCTCACACCAGCTTGATCCCCATCATCTCACGCACCTGCCCGTGGCCTCCGTTCGCCCACGCATGCCCCACAGCCTCATCTTTGTCTTCGTCTGAGCGCCACCGACGGCTAGGTCAACTCCGACGAGCTCCTCTGGTAATCCCTGACCGCCCCCTCCTCTCTAATTGACACCATCGTACTCCCCTTCCTCGTACGTGTCTAACGCTCCCTCTGTTATGCACCGGCGTGCCTTGTAGCCTCGTTCCCGACAACAACCGAGCGTGCCTGACGGAAGCAGGAACTCCGGCGAGCGATTAGTACCGCCCCAGTGCGCCCCTCGCCTCCTCGAAACCACGTTGAGCTTCCCCAAGCGTCTGCGAACTCGGTGAGCCTCCCCTTTTCCTCTCCCGCTTCCTGTATCGCCGGCACCGTCATCGACCGATCGCTCCGCCGCCAGCAGCCGCCGCAGCACCGCTCGTCTGTGGTCGAGCACCCCACAACCGTTCGATCTGGATCGTACGCATTAGATAGAATCACTTAAACGCGAATGGGTAAGCTCTCTGCACCGCTCGATCTAACTAGATCCAATGCCCCACAGCCACGATCCCAGCGAACCGGTACCGACGAATTAGATTAAGACACGTGTCTCTGCTGGATGGATTTAAAACAGAATTGATCTAATTGATGTTCAATTTTGTAAAATCCATAACTTTGGATCCACACGTCCAAATTTTACAAATTTTATATCAATGAAATCAGGAGAACAAGCCCTAGCCAACCTTGGCCTTAGTTTGGAAAATAGTATCTGTTTATTTGCTTGTTTTTGCAGATTCATTTGTATGCTTGTTTAGAGTATAAAAATTGTTTAAAATTTTATTTAGGGATAAAACTTTTGCAAAATGGTTTGTTGTGACCTTACTGACCCTAGGAACCAACCCATGGTATTAAAAATGATTTTTGTAAGATTTAGGTTGGATTACTTGACTTAGCCATTTTCTAGCCAAATAAAAAAAAGAATGGTTTTTGTTATAAAAATATTTATGGAAAGAAAACTTTAAGAAAATGGTTTGATCAAACCCACTGACCCAAAACACCAAGTTTTGCAAATTAGCAACTCATTTGGTGAACAACTTAAGAGTTTTGCCTTAATAAAAACATTTTTCACCACATGAAATGATGAATGGATTTAAAAATAGTTTTTGGACAAAACCCTCTTGCTAATGACTTTGCCACTTTGGTAAATTGCCAATTTGGATCTTACAAAGTTTAGAAACCCAATAGAGGCCCTCTTTGCAAAATAAAACTATCTTGTGCATACTCCCATGCATGACTTAGATCCCATTGTTTGGTGTGTGTGTTAAATTGTTTGATTGATTTATTGGTTTGGAATGCTAGTTGATTTTGTGTCTACTTGATTGACTTGTAGTGGAATTAGCAAAGTGTGGGACTAGCAAGATCAAGGAATAAACTCTCATTCCCTACCAAAAAGGCAAGTTACACTATCATACAAAAATCCTACTATTTTTATTATACTTAGTGGATTTTGTAAACATGCATGAAAATGTTTTATACTTATGCTATGATAATCCTAATAGGATTCCCTATACACTCCTTAGTAAAATGTGGCATCCCGCAAAATCACTACTAGAAAATCGCGTTGTTTTTGTGCATTCCATCGTCTTCATCATGCATTGTTTGCTTAAAACTATTTTCGCAAAGTCTGTTTTGTTTTTCTAAAACGCCCCATCTTTATTCTAACGCAAACCCCGGGTCGCCGGAATATTTTGTTTGGCTGATATTGGTTTGCAAACGGTGCATTCAAAATTAAATAAAATATTAAATTATTTTTAATAGGGGCAGTCGAACGGGCCGATTGACCCGAACGACCACCCCAGAAAAATAATCGGTCCACCAGACAAATCCTACAGCTACCAAAAAACTCTACCCACCCCTCTGGCCACCTCACCCGGACCTATCCGTGGCCGCCACCTCACCTCTCTCCCTCACCCCCCAATCAGCTGCTGCCAACTCATCCCACCACCCTCTCTCCTTTTTTTCCCTCTCTCTCTCATGGCCCACCCCAACCACACGCCCCACCCACTCAGCACACAACGCACGCCACGCACCCACCTGACCGTCCCCTGCACACGCCCCCACACGCCCTGCACGCGGGACCCACCCCTGGGCCCCACGCCCCACCCACCTACCGCATCCCCTGCTCATCTTCTTCCTCCCACCCGAGGCCGCCCGCCGCTCTTCCCCAACCTCCGCTCGCCTCCTCTCCCCCTCTTGGCTCCGTCGCCGCGCCCCCCGTCGCTGGCGAGCCACCGCCTCTCCCTTCCTCGCCTCGCCGCCATGCCCCCTCCTCTGCGCGGCCCCACGCCGCCCGCTCGCCTCCCAGCACCCTCGCGCCCAACCACCCTCTCCGGCGAGCCGGTCCGCCCCGCGCCTCGCCCCGCGCCCCCCACCTCCGCTTCTCCCTCTGCTCGCCAAGCACCGCAGCACCTTCGCCGCCGGCCCCGTCGTCGCCTCCCCTCGACCCTCCGCAGCGCCGGCCTTCGACCGCCTCGCCCCATAGCGCCCCGCTCCCCTGAGTCCCACCCGAGCCGCCGCCTCCTCCTTGCCAGTCGCCCCCGCGCGCAGCCCCGACCTCCTCCCGCTCGCCGCGCCGCCAGGCCGGCTCCGCCCCGCACCTCCCCGCGTCCGTCCCCATCCTTGGCCCCGCCTCTATGCCTCCTCCCGGCAGCCGCAGCACCTCGCCTTCCCCGCAGGCGTCGCCGCCTCCAGCGCCGCCCGCCCGCTGGCGTCCTCCGGCCGGCCGCGGCCCCGACCGCGGCAGCCCCTCCTCCATTCGTTGCCCTCGTCCCGCCACCAACCGCCTCCACCGCCGCGTCTCCCACGTTCGCCTGGGGGCGAATGGAGTATCGACGAGAAGGTCTCAGCTCGAGGAGTCGATAGTACCGGGACAACATCCTCGATGCTCAAGATGGACGCCAGAACCCACGGAAGAATCAAGATCTTCGTACACGGTAGCTCACCGGCAAGACCGGCTCGATGCCGATGGTTGCGAAGGATGTACATGTACATGGTGCCACCCAAGATCTTCATCGCGGATCCGAACCCGAACACCGCCGAAACCCCCGTACCCGAAGGACGTCGACGAGGAACCCCAAGATCTCCTGGAGTGACGAGATCTTCTCCTCGGAACGCCATGATCGTCTACGCGACCCCGAAGACCCGAGCCCGAAGACGCCAAGATCATCGACACGGAACGGCAAGTCCGACCCGACCCACGAACCCGACAGGGTCTCCACGAATGCGACAAGATCGACATCGTCCAGGGCGAGTCCGATGCACCCCGACGCCGCACCAAGTCCTGCTTCCCGGATGCGACAAGACCTACCTCTGTTATCCGAGAACGCTCCCGCCGATCCCGATCCCGTCGAACCCTGGACCCCGAGACCGACCCCGAACCCCGGAACCCCAAGTTCGTCGAGACCCCCCCAATGTGTGAACCCCTTCCCGCAAACCCTATTTTATAATATAACAAACTTGTTGCATATTTAATTGTTCATCTCGCATGCATATTTGTGTGGTTTGGGGGCCTTATGCCGATTCACCTTATAATTAAATATGGGGCCCATATGCGGGCAAATCTAGCCTTATAATGGCCTCATTTAAACTTGTGTAGCGAACCCGTATTATCTTTTGCCATGTAATACAACATGTAAATTGCGGGGGTTTTCTAAATAACTTGAACCGTTTAAT
This sequence comes from Avena atlantica, assembly GCA_910589765.1. Taxonomy (NCBI): domain Eukaryota; kingdom Viridiplantae; phylum Streptophyta; class Magnoliopsida; order Poales; family Poaceae; genus Avena; species Avena atlantica. Next base: position 14,230,411 of record OU342737.1, read on the forward strand.
AAATTGTCGGGACCCCGGTTCCGCTTAATATTGGCCTAATTGCATCGCACCTTTGCCATGCCATACATCATGCATGCATCATGCCGATCTTCTGCCGTGGTATTAAGTATTGCATCCGGTGTTTATTCTAGTGTTTTGCTTCTTCGCGGATAAGGCCGTTGAGTTGATGCGAGTGTCGACCCGATCCTCGGTTGAACCTTCGACAATGTTTTCAGGCGAGCATCTCCCCCTTTCTACCTATCTTACTTTTCTAGTATTTATTCCCTCCTGTTGATCTATTGCTATCTGTGTTGCGATGCTCTAGTTTCGTGCCCGCAATATCCCTTGCAACCCTATATTGCCTTGGACACATCCTATTACCTGATGTTTGGTAGATAGTTGGACTTGCGCGCCATAGTCGCTTGCTCAAGTGTTTTTGTGTGTCGTCAAGTACCACAGTTGTTGGAGAGTTGCCGCATGTTCAATGTTGGAAATGATCATGGCTTTACTTTATTGTTCACTTTAATTCCTGTTTAACAACTAAAATTGAATTAAGCAGAGGCATCGGTGGGTGATAGGTAATATTTGGTTTCCGACCGCCCACTTGTGTCACGTAGGACCCGAGTTCTCGACACCTGTTCCGAGATCGAGCGCGCTAACCACAGGTGGGGAGATATGGGCCCCCCATTGATTATTACCTGATTTCAAAGTATTGTACTGGGGGCCACAAACTAGTTTGAGGTTTTATTTATTATCCTGTACTTATGCCATGTTTACTGCTTTATTACGTTTGTGCGAGGAGCACACTGTACTGTTTAGGATCGGGCCACGTTTCGCGGTGTCGACAGTCCCCGTTTGGGGATTTGCTATCGTTCACAGCCGTTTGCCCAAACCCCAGTCCGTCTCGGAGACCGGCCGACTTCGTTGCGGGTGTCGACTTGGTGGGGTGGCCCCCACGTACTTGCTTTGGGTCTGGGAACGTCGTGACTTAGGCCCCGCCGACATACCGATGGGTGTATGTTAACTGATCTGGCAAAAAGGGTCGAAGTGCCTGTGGATACTTTGGTGCACCCCTGCAGGGTTAAATCTTTTCGAGAAGCCGTGTCCGCGGTTATGGACGACTTGGAGCACAGTGCTTGATCATAGACAACGATAACTAAAGTTTACTGTTATAAATTGACTTGTATCCGATTTGACTAGTAATCAGCTCCACTACAACGGAATGGCTAAGTAAAAGTACCAACAACTGCTGGGTTTTTGGGTTATCTCACGCTAATTGTATCTGACTAGTAAGTGTTGCCACTATAACGGAATGGTTAACTAAAAGTGCCCACTGCTTACTTTATCAGGATGATTATCTAAACCTGACTAGTAAAGTGCCGCAACTATAACTGAATAAGTAAAACTGCCAACTGTGTGAGTTCCTCGGTTGACTTCCTCGTTTGGTCTCGAGGGGGAAACGCCAGGATGGGTTTGTTTGAAGCTAGTATCAGGTTGGATCCGAATAGGACTTTCTCACCCCTCTCTGATAGCCGCCAGTTGTATCGAGTCTCTATAGGTTGTTAGTGCACGCTGCCGCTGCCGCTTCAGTCCACCATCCCTATGTAGGCGAGGACCGCCGAATTCTAGCCTCGCCGTGTACTGGCCTCAGTACTGACGCTCCTCTTTTTCCTTTTCCCTTTGTCGGCACCCCTTTTGTTTAAGCAGGTTTTGGGGATCTACGCCGTTAGCAGGGTTACCCTTCCGGCTTGGCCTGGGCAGGGTTATGGATGCCATTGGTTATTCTTCAGGGCTCTTAGCCCCATTTGCATCTTGTCTGTAGACGGACGCTCTATCATTTTCAAGGTGATTTGGATCTTTGTACATTATATCTGTATTCTTGACTCTTTGAGTCGCTGCTGTATATATATCTGTTCTGTGGGTCCCATCGAGGACTGTTGTGTAATGTTATTACTTGTTTTCCACCCGCACGCAAGTGCCTGGTGGGCACCTTCGAATCGTTTCTATGCGGGTTTGGCGGGTTTCGCTTAAACTTGCATAGGGCCGATTCTGAGGGTGTTACATAAAAATATTGAAGTTGTACATGCTTAGCCATGCTATGTTTTGAAAAGAGATACATGTTGAGATTTTACAAAGGTTGAGAAAAGGACTTGTGTTTTACATAATAAAACAAGGACTCAATGAACCACCTAGGTGGTGGACACTTTATGTTTTGGAGAAGGTGGCAACAAAAGGAACCATGTCTATGGCAATCACTTTGTGTTGTGCTCCAAATGAAAACCACCTAGGAAACTTAGAGATGGAACATGTTTCTCCAATTGTGGCTTTCGTGTGCAACCACATGCTATTATGGCTCTGGCTTAGTCAACTACATTAGGAAGACCCATACATTGTCTTTAGTTACCGGACATGGGGATCTGGAATGCTTCATGGGGGCTGAAGACAAGCTAGCAATGATGTATGGGAGGACCTTTTGGAAAGACTTCGTCACACTCTCAATCTGCCGGTACTCCATCTTGGTGAGCACTAATCCAGTAGGCCACTGGTGGCAACAAGATGAGATTGTGTCATGTGGGTAAAGTGTACTCCTTCTGCAGAAGTTAATAAAATCTAAGTACTTAGCCGTGTCCCCGGTTATGGACAATACTGAGCAACTAAAGTTTGAACCATGGGAGATCTCGACATTCCAATTTCTAATATAAAAACTTGATGCACTTGGGGGTACCAAGGAATTCAAAGAGATTTTGCAAAACTTGTTGCACTTGGGGTTACCAAGGTGCTCAAGAGCATGATGTACTTGGGGTTACCAAGGAACTCATGAAATTTCATAAAACTTGTTGCACTTGGGGTTACCAAGTAGCTCAAGGGATTTTGACAAGGATTTGAACACTTGAGTTTCTACCAAGGAGTTCAAGGAACTTGGAAAAGAGATTTGACAAAAGACCAAAACCATTTTGAAAAGATAGGATAAATATTGCTTTATGCAAATAAGCCTTAAACTCTACTTAGCCAAAGATGCATGTAATGATAGGATCCACTCATAATACACAAGGTAGTGGAACTTGCCAATACAATTCAAATGTATTGACCCTTGTGGCTGTAACTTGTATGTTGCAGGTTTGATTGATTTTAGTGAAGATTGTTTGATTAGGATTACAAGGTCTACAACCAACATCTGCCTGTGGCACTTTGAAGATGAAGGACCCCATGATTATTATTATTCCGCTACAATGTAATGTAATAGCCCAATGAGCTATGTATGATGTAATAAAATTATATTATTTCTGGTTATAAAGTTATGTTATGACCTTTGTATCTTGATATTACATCTTAACTGTGGATGCTAGCTAATGATCCAGGGACTAGCATTGTAAAACACAGGAGGAATCTACCTTATTAGGTTGAGGCCTCTACAAACGCTCTACAGAGCGCGATCCGCGCGAAGCGGTACCGTCTAATGAAATCACGCCGCGTGTCACCTATTCTTTTTAAAGACAGATTTGAAAACAGAATTATTTGCAAACTTCAAACCCTTCTATCTTTGGATCCACACGTCCAAAAATTGCAAATTTTATGTCGTTGGATTCAGGAGAACAAGACCTAGCCAACCATGCCCTTATTTTAGCCAATAGTATCTGTTAGTTTGCTTGTTTTTGTAGATTGTTTTGTGATCTTGTTTAGAGTAGAAAAATTGTTTAAAATTGAATTTATAGTTAAAACTTTTGCAAAATGGTTTGTTGTGACCTTACTGACCCTAGGAACCAACCCATGATTTTGAAAATAAAATTGGAAAAATTTAGAATGGATTAATTGAATTAGTCTATTTCTAGCTAAGTAAAGATAATGGTTTTATTATGAAAAAGGATTTTGGAATAAAAACTTTGAGAAAATATTTTGATTCAAAGCTACTGACTCAAAAAACCAAGTCTTGAGAGTTAGAAACTTTTGGTGAGAAAATTAAAGATTTTTTTTTGATTTGATAAAACCATTTTCCACCATATAAAAATGTTGAATGGATTTTAAAATAGTTTTTGGGAAAAACCCTCTAACTAATGACTTTGCCATTTTGGTAAATGACCATTTTGGACTTTACAAAGTTTAGAAGCCTAGTGGAGACCACCTTTGCAATTGGGACCATCTTGTACATGCTTACATGCAAGACTTAGATTTTAGATCCCATAGTTTATGTGTGTGTAAAATGTTGTTTGATTGATTATTTGGAATGCTAGTTGATATAGAATTTGCTTGATTGGTAGATTGAGTTTGTGCCTTGCTTGATTGATTTATAGTAACTTGAAGTGTGAGACTAGCAAGATCAAGGAGTGAACCACCATTCTCTACCAAAAAGGCAAGTGATGCTTCATACTTTTGTCCCATTACTTTCTCTATGCATTAGTGATTTTGCTAAGTAAAACTTGCATGGATTTTGCTAAGTATAGACCTTGCTATAATAAAACCTAGTAGATGAATCCTTAGTAGGATTTTCCTAAGTTAAGATTCCTATTACTATCAAGCTTAGCCTAGCTAATAGAAAACATGGGTGGAAAATATATTCACATTATGGAAAAATCTCTAAGTCTTAGGACTTATGTTTTTGGTTTAATAAAACCACTAAGTCAATGAATTCCCTGGGTGGAATGGAAGGATTGGTTTATGTTGAGTGGTTACACAAGGCCATGGACTTGGCTTGTGTATCTCACTTGTGGTATGCCACCCAGGAACAAAGAGATTTGAGATGTCAAATGTTGAGAAGCTTCAAGTGCAACCACTTGGCAATATGGGCTCTGCCATGATCATATAGGTTGCAAGAACTTAGCCATATGGACAGAGGGTGGTAGTGTTTGATAGGTTGGAACGCGTCCATTTTGGTCTAAGGGAAGGCTTCTGAAAGATCTTGTCTTGGGAAACCAAGTCTTGTGGGGAAAGTGCACCACCTCTGCAGAGTGTAGAATCTAAGTACTTAGCCATGTCCCTGGTAAAGGACAATCTGAGCATCAAGACATGGAAGCAATCAAGAATCTCATCATTCAAATTTCTAAGTTAAAACTTGTGGATTGAACAAGGGTTGTCTGAAATCTTCAATCTTTGATTGAGAGATGCCTTGCAAAGGATCTTCAATCTTTGATTGAGAAAAATGATTTTGTCAAAGCAAAAACTTAGTATTTTCAAATGTTAAGGAAAAATCTATTTTGAGCAATACAAGCCTCAACTCCACTTAGCCAAATGCATGTAGATGATAGACTCCACTATACTATTATAGTATCACTTGCCAATACAATTCAAATGTATTGACCCTTGTGGCTGTAACTTGTAATGTTGCAGGTTTGATTGTCTTTAGTGAAGATTGATTGATTAGGATTACAAAGTCTACAACCAACATCTGCCTGTGGCACTTTGAATATGAAGGACCCATGACTATAGTTATTCCGCTGCAATGAAATGTAATAGCCTAATGAGCTATGTTTGATGTAATAAAATTATGTTATTCCTGGTTATAAAGTTATATTATGACCTTTGTATCTTGATATTACATCTTAACTGTGGATGCTAGCTATTGATCCAGGGACTAGCATTGTAAAACACAGGAGGAATCTACCTTATTAGGTTGAGACCTCTACAGATGGTATCAGAGCATTGTGTTGCCTGTAGGATTTGTAACCCTAGGATTGGACAAAAACCCTTAGAAATAGGAGTTGTACTTGTTCCAAAAACTTATTTACAAAAATACTTGTAAACTCTTTCCTCAACCATTTTGGTTTCAACTCTATATCTCTTCTACTTCAACTTGATGGAAAAACCTACCCTATGACCAAAGATTACATCATGTGCAAAGGACTTCTTCAACATCTTCAACTCTAATGACTTCAACTTCTTCAACTCTAATGACTTCAACATCTTCAGCATATTCACCAAGGACCTTCAACTTGGATATCACTAAGGACTACAAGTGAGACAAAGAAATCTTGCTCAAGATTTAGAGACTGAGGGAATGCAAAAGTTAGAAGGAGCCTACTCCACTTGAAGCTTTATGACCAAGAGTTTTTCTCAAGGAAACCATGATCTCATACAGGAAGAATCATGAAGGAAGGAAAGATCATAAGTAAACCATATAGATGGACCACCATATTTTAGATAAGTCAAAACACACCAACTTATGTGGTGTAACAAAAATATTTTGTTGACTAAGTATGTGCTTGAACCTTGTTAGAGTGAAATGTTTGGTTTGTGATTGCATGCACATTGCTTGTGTGAATTGTGATGTGTGTGACTAGAATTGACTCCTTAGAAATATCTTGCCTATTCTAATCTCCCTTCAACCCAAACAGATGACTTCTCCAAGAAACTCCAACATCAAGGTTGATGACAACCACAACCAAGAGGACAACATGAGAGAACTCATAGCAACCCAAAACCAGTTGAGCCAAGAGACAACTCAGCTTTTAGCCAACAACAATGGACTAGACCCAGCCATACAAAGGATTTTGAAACTTCAATCCAAATTGTTGCAAGGAATGGTTACTCAAATGATCAACATGAGAGAAAACTTTTTCCAAAGAGCTAATGACAACAAGGATGACAAAGATGTTAATCTAGAAGGAACCCAAGCTAGCAATATTTGTAGGGACAAGGATCATGCATCCAAGGAGCATGAAGATCAATGCCCCAAGAAGAGAGAAAGATCTCCAACCTATGAAGAACATGAACTAGAAGAACTCTTAGCTTTGGAGAGACCCAAAAAGAAGAAGAAAGACATAAGCCAGTTGCAATGTTACAATTGCAAAGAGAAGGGACACTATGCCAGTGAATGCCCAGAAAAGAAGAAGAACCAAGGAAACAAACAAGATGTAATGATACCCAAGGAAAAGAAAGATATTGACCAAGTGATGTGCAAACACTGCAAGGAGTTAGGACATTATGCATCATACTGTCCAGAGAAGCCACCTCAAGACCTCAAACTTATAACATGTTTCAAATGCAGGGAACTAGGCCACTATGCAAACAATTGTCCAGAAAGGATGGAGAACAAGTTAAACAAGTCTATGAAGGATCTCAACCTTGGCCCATGAGTCAAGCATGGAAATTAAGGACATAAATGCAACTGTTTGCTTAGAGAAAGTATTTCTCATGATCCCAAGAAGGACAATATGTAATTTTTGTTTGAAAATTTTTAAGGGTGGTAGTACCCTAGTTGTTTTGAACCTACTTGTAACCCTAGCCTCCCCAAATCTCGGGACGAGATTTATTTTAAGAGTGGTAGCCTGTCACATCCCAAGATTTTCCAAATCTTGTAATGTGAAAAATAAATGAATAAAATAAAACTTTGTTGATTTTCAGGGTCAGAAGAAACTTTTTGAATTTAATTGGAACTTCAAACCAATTGGAATCAAATAAATCCTAAAGGGATTCATAAAGATAAACATTAAATAAAGGAAAATAAAATATTTTGGGAATTACTATTTTTGATCTTGTAATAAAAGATTTTGTTTTCAAATGAAAAGGTGGATTTATAAATAGGGATTATTTTAAAGCCAAATTAAACCTTGGCCAAGCTTTGGATTTAAAACATTTTGTTTTGAATAAAAATAGCAAAATTTGATTTAAATAAATTAATAAGGATTTAATATCCAACTTTATTTAAATAAAAGGTTTTACCAATTTAATTGAAACATCAAAACTTATTAAATTATTTAAAATAAGTTTTCCAATTATTTGATATTCACAAATAAAACCTACTGAAGTGTTTTGGCTTTATTTTAGATTCAAAATAAATATTTTAAATAAAATAAATCCTAATTGATTTAATAATGAAGGTCTATTGAATTTAATTATTAATGGACCCTAAAATAAAAGATTATTTTATTTTAAACAAGTTTCCAGGTATTCACTATTTCCAAATAAAACCTACTGATTTGGTTTTGAAAATATTTGGATTACAAATGGAGATTTTATTAATTAAATCAAACCCTATTTTATTAAATAACTAATGAACCATTTTATTTAATTAATGAATGGTCCTAGAAAGAATAAATATGTTATTATTTTATTTTTGGGATTTGGTTTATGTTGATAAACAGAACCAAAAACTCATTACAATTGTTTGAATTGTTTGAATTATTTGAATGCTTGAATAGTTGGATGAAATTCAAAACAGTAAATAAATTTGGAAAAAGAAAAAGGGTTCAGACAGAAAAAATAGAACAGCCCACCGTCTGGCCCAGCTCCAACCCAACAGCCCACCTAGCCCACCTGCCCTCTCCCCCGAACCGTTTTTCCTCACCGCTGAAACAGCCCGCAAAGCCACTGACTGGTGGACCTCCTCCTCACCTTTTTCCCACTGACGCAACGGTCCCACTTCGCTAGCCATCGTCCTCACCGCGCGACCTCCCTCCCCCAAACCTCGCTGTCGTTGCCGCCTTCAATCCGCGCGATCAATTCGCAATAATGCTGGGCCTTTACCTCGCCTTGACCATGCTCGATAAAATGCCAGCGTCCCTTCTTCATTTCTCCTCCGACTCCTCCCTCAATCACGCCACTAGGCCGCCCCAATTCCTCCTCGAGCTCCTCTGTTCCGACCACCGTCTCCGGCCAATTCAGGCCAGTACACGCCACCCCCTTCCTTTCCGAGCACACGAGCACGTTCACCACTCCCAGACACATCCCCCTGTACCCTCCGTTCAACCACGGGTGCCCAGAGCGTCGGCTTTGACAAGATCTGACAGCGCCGCCGTCTGTCCCTGCTCCGACGACGCCTTCCAGGTAAACCAGGTCGCCCCTCTTCTTCTTGTTCACGCACACAGCACCTCTGTGATCTCCTGCGTCTAACCTTACCCTTGGTTGTTCTTCTCGTGACCTGTAGCGACGACTCCGACCACGACTGAGACCACCCGACGTCGTTCTATACTCCGGCGACCAATCGCAGGAGTACCTGAGCACCCCCTGCCACGACAAGCACACGTCGAGCATCACCCCGTCCTCGCGACCTTGGTAAGCCTACTCTCTTCCTCTCTTGCTTCCTAGAACCACCGCAGAGCCACCGCCTGGCCGTGCGCCGCCGCTAGCCACCGTCAGCGCCGCCCCCTTTTGGTCAAACTCGCCAGCACCGTTGGATCTGGATCGGACGCACTAGATAGATCATTTAACGCCGAAGGGGTACGCTTCCAGAACCATACGATCTAATTTGATCCAACGCTCTACAGAGCGCGATCCGCGCGAAGCGGTACCGTCCAATGAAATCACGCCGCGTGTCACCTATTCTGTTTATAAACAGATTTGAAAACAGAATTATTTGCAAACTTCAAACCCTTGTATCTTTGGATCCACACGTCCAAAAATTGCAAATTTTATGTCGTTGGATTCAGGAGAACAAGACCTAGCCAACCATGCCCTTATTTTAGCCAATAGTATCTGTTAGTTTGCTTGTTTTTGTAGATTCTTTTGTGATCTTGTTTAGAGTAGAAAAATTGTTTAAAATTGAATTTATAGTTAAAACTTTTGCAAAATGGTTTGTTGTGACCTTACTGACCCTAGGAACCAACCCATGATTTTGAAAATAAAATTGGAAAAATTTAGAATGGATTAATTGAATTAGTCTATTTCTAGCTAAGTAAAGATAATGGTTTTATTATGAAAAAGGATTTTGGAATAAAAACTTTGAGAAAATATTTTGATTCAAAGCTACTGACTCAAAAAACCAAGTCTTGAGAGTTAGAAACTTTTGGTGAGAAAATTAAAGATTTTTTTTTGATTTGATAAAACCATTTTCCACCATATAAAAATGTTGAATGGATTTTAAAATAGTTTTTGGGAAAAACCCTCTAACTAATGACTTTGCCATTTTGGTAAATGACCATTTTGGACTTTACAAAGTTTAGAAGCCTAGTGGATACCACCTTTGCAATTGGGACCATCTTGTACATGCTTACATGCAAGACTTAGATTTTAGATCCCATAGTTTATGTGTGTGTAAAATGTTGTTTGATTGATTATTTGGAATGCTAGTTGATATAGAATTTGCTTGATTGGTAGATTGAGTTTGTGCCTTGCTTGATTGATTTATAGTGACTTGAAGTGTGAGACTAGCAAGATCAAGGAGTGAACCACCATTCTCTACCAAAAAGGCAAGTGATGCTTCATACTTTTGTCCCATTACTTTCTCTATGCATTAGTGATTTTGCTAAGTAAAACTTGCATGGATTTTGCTAAGTATAGACCTTGCTATAAGAAAACCTAGTAGATGAATCCTTAGTAGGATTTTCCTAAGTTAAAATTCCTATTACTATCAAGCTTAGCCTAGCTAATAGAAAACATGGGTGGAAAATATATTCACACTACGGAAAAATCTCTAAGTCTGAGGACTTATGTTTTTGGTTTAATGAAACCACTAAGTCAATGAATTCCCTGGGTGGAATGGAAGGATTGGTTTATGTTGAGTGGTTACACAAGGCCATGGACTTGGCTTGTGTATCTCACTTGTGGTATGCCACCCAGGAACAAAGATGTGGCGCCCCGCAAAAACCACTACAAGAAAATCGCGTTATTTTGTGCGTTGCATCATCATGACCGCATGCTCATGTCATCATGCCACCTTGCATTTGAGCACCGTCATCATCATGCATGTTTGTTCATAAAAGTACTTTGCAAAAACCCTATTTTGCTTTCTAATTAGGCCCTTTATTTTCAAATCATAAAACCGGGTCCTTCTGAATATTTTATTTGTCTAAAAACTATTTATAAAATATTTTAAAAGTTTAATAGAAATAAATATTTTAGTGGGGGAGGCAGCCGCCGGCCAGGCCCAAAAGGCCTAGCCGATCGCCACCTAGCACCCCACAAACAACACCACACCTACCCAAAACCCTAACCCCACCTAACCACCCAGCCGCCTCCCTCACCCTTCCTCCACCCCGCCGCCAGGAGGCTAGCAGCAAGCCGCGCGCGCGCCTGCCCCTACCGTCGTCCGGTCCCACCACCTGGGGCAATCCCGAGCCGCCTGTCCCTCTCTCTCTCTCTCCCCGCTATCTCTTCTCCCACGCGCCTCACCTTTCCCTATCAACCCGTCCGCGTCTTCCTCCTTCCTCCCTGTTCCCCACCACCGACCAACTCCGCCATCTCCCTCCGCGACCGCCCTGCAGCTTGGTGTCCTGTCCCCGGTCGTCTGCGTCATCGACCTCGAGCCCGTCGCCGCGACCCTCCTCACCTGCTCTGCCCGCGAGCTCTTCCCCGCCCAGGACCGACGCCGCGCCCGCGTCGTCTCCCCGTCGACGCCCTCTGCGCTCCCTGCATCCCCTCGGCGGCTCGCCCCGCCCGACCGCGCCTCTGCCTCGCTCGGTCCCGCGCTGACCCTGCCTCTGACCGGCCCCGCCTGCACCCCCTCCGCAGATCAAGCTAGCCCCGCCGCCGCCCTCCATCGTGCGTCCGCGCCCGAGCCGTGCTCGACCCCGCCGCCAGGGCCAGAGCCGTCATCGGCCGCCACCTCCTCGCCTCCACCTCGCCGGCTTCGCGGGCCCCTCTTGGCCGCGCCCGTCCCCGGCCTGGCTCGCGCCCTCCCCACCGGCAGCGCGACCCCGCAGCGCCGCCTGTGGAGCCCGGCCACCTCCCGTCGCCTTCCGCGCGCCCCGACTCTCCAGCAGCGCCGCCTGGACATGGCCTCGACGCCGTCCGTCGTGCTCTGCCGCAGCGTGCTTTGCCTCTGCTAGCGTTGGACGTTGCCGCCTCCTGTGTCGCGTGTGTTTAGTATTCATCTTCTGTCACTCATGTTCTCCTTTGTAGTACCAGGTTGGTACTTGGTTTTGTAATCTCTTGGGAGAGGTATCAGACAGATCTTGTCGTGCAGGTTATTGTTCCCCTCGGCCAAGTTTGGTTCCAATTCGGGTCGTCGTACCAATAGGTGCTCAATGCATAGTGTTGTCATCGAGAGCTCGTGATACCCCGAGACCGTGCAGACGTGAAACCAAGTACATCGTCGACAACCGAAGCCGGAATACCATGATCTCCAACACGGGACGCAGAGCGCATCGACACGGACCCGAAGACCGAACCCAGGCATGCCAAATTCTTCGAACCGAAGGCCACAGATGCGACAAGTACTTCTTCCCGGATCTGATGCCCGAGAACCCGGACGCCAGGTCGTCGACACGGATACGCCAAGTACTTCCTCGAGGACGCCAAGTTATTCACCCCGAATGCCAAGACCGACTTGATGGCGCGGACCCGACAAGATCTTCGCAACGACAAGATCGACACCGACCAGGACGAATCCGATGCGCCCCGACACCGAACCAAGTCCTTCTTCGCGGAACGCCAAGATCTACTCTGTTATCCGAGAACGATCCCGCCGAGACCGAACCCCAGATCCGGACCCTGAGACCCGACCCCGAACCCCTCGGAGCCCAAGTTCGCCAAACTCTAATGTGATTCCCTATCCGAGACCCCATTATTTTTATAATATAACATTATCAACTGATGCATATTAAATTGTTCATGCATGCATACTCGTTTGTGGTTTGGGGGCATTATGCCAATTCACCTCGTAATTAAATATGGAGACCATATGCGGACATTCCTGGTCTCATATTGGTTCCATTTAAATTTGTGTAGCGAACCGGTGATCTAATTTTGCCTTATTAAGACAACATTTAAATTGCGGGTATCTAAATAACTTGAACCGTTTAATTAAATGTCGGGACCTTGGTTCCGTTTAATATTGCCTAATTGCACCGCATATTTGCCATGCCATGCATCATACATGCATCATGCTCGGTCTTCTATCGTAGTATTAAATAGTGCATCCGGTGTTTCTTCTAGTGATTTGCTTCTTCACGGATTAGGCCGATGAGTTGATGCGAGTGTCGACCCGATCTTCGGATGAACCTTCGGCAATGTTTTTCAGGCGAGCACCTCCCCCTTTCTACCTATCTTACTTTTATAGTATTTATTCCCTCCTGTTGATCTATTGCTATCTGTGTTGCGTTGCTCTAGTTTTCGTACCCATGATATCCCTTGCAGCCTTATATTGCCTTGGACACATCCTATTACCTGTTGTTTGGTAGATAGTTGGACTTGCGCGTCGTAGTCGCTTGCTCAAGTGCTGTTGCGTGTCGCCAAGTACCACAGTTGTTGGAGTATTGCCGTATGTTTAAGTTTGGAGATGATCATGGCTTTAATTATCGTTTAATTCAATTATCGTTTAATAACTAAAATTGAAGTAGGTAAATGCAGAGGCACAGGTGGGCAATAGATGTTATTTGGTTGTTAACCGTCCACTTGTGTCCCGTAGGACCCCGAGTTCTTGACACCTGTTCCGAGATCGAGCGCGCTAACCACAGGTGGGGTGTATGGGCACCCCCATCGATTAGTACCTGATTTCAAAGTATTGTACCGGGGGCCACAAGTAGTTTGGAGCTTTATTACTATTCTATACTTATGCCATGCTTTACTGCTTAATTTAAATTGTGCGAGGTACTGCACTTGTACTGTTTAGGTAAGCGGAGTGTTTTCGCGGTATCGACAAGCCCAGTCACACTTTCGGGTTCCCAGTCGTTTACAGCCATTGACGCAAACCCTGAGTCCGTCTCGGAGACCGGCCAACTTCGTTGCGGGTAGCTTAGTGGGGTGGCCCCCATGTACTTGCTTTGGGTCTGGGAAACGTCAGGACTGAGGCCCCGCCGACATACCGATGGGTGTATGTTAACTGATTTGGCAAAAAGGGTCGAAGTGCGTGTGGATACTTTGGTGCACCCCTGCAGGGTTAAATCTTTTCGAGAAGCCGTGTCCGCGGTTATGGACGACTTGGAGCACAGTTCTCGATCATAGACAACTATAACTAAAGTTTACTGCTATAATTTGACTTGTATCCGATATGACTAGTAATCAGCTTCACTGCAACGGAATGGCTAAATAAAAGTACCAACAACTGCTGGGTTTGGGGATATCTCATGCTAATTGTATCTGACTAGTAAGTGTTGCAACTACAACGGAATGGTTAACTAAAAGTGCCCACTGGTTATTCCATCAGGATGACTCATGCTATCTATATTTGACTAGTAATTGCCGCCACTATAATGGAATGAATAAAACTGCCAACGGTGTGGGTTCCTCGGTGGACTTCCTCGTTTGGTCTCGAGGGGGAAATACCAGGATGGGTATGTTTGGTGGTAGCATCAGGTTGGTTCCGAATAGGTCTTTCTTATCCCTCTCTGATAGCCGCCAGTTATATCGAGTCTCTATAGGTTGTTTAGTGCATGCTGCGATGCCGCTTCAGTCCACCATACCTATGTAGGCGAGGACCGCCAAATTCTAGTCTCGCCGTGTACTGGCCTCAGTACTGACCGCTCTCTTTTTCCTTTGCCCTTTGTCGGCACCCCTTTTTTGTTTAAGCAGGTTTTGAGATCGACGTCGTTAGCAGGGTTACCCTTCCGGCTTGGCCCGGGCAGGGTTATGGACGCCATTGGTTATTCTTGAGGGCTCTTAGCCCCATTTGCATCTTGTCCGTAGTCGGACGCTGTATCATTTTCAAGGTGATTTGGATCTTTGTACTGTATATCTGCATTCTTGACTCTTTGAGTCGTTGTTGTATATATATGTTCTGTGGGTTCCATCGAGGATTATTGTGTAATGATATTACTTCGTTTTCCACCCGCACGAAAGTGCCTGGTGGGCACCTTTGAATCGTTTCTATGCGGGTTTGGCGGGTTTCGCTAAAACTTGCATAGGGCCGATTCTGAGGGTGTTACAGAGTGGTATCACAGCTCAGCAGTTGCGATACCCCACAAGTCCAGCCTGTAGGATAACCTAGCTAACGGCCGAAGTAGAGTGTCAAAACTATTTTTGCAAAATCTGTTGGATAGTTCTGATTAGGTCTAATTTTACTCCTTACCGCTCTGCTGCTCTCCTCTCACCTCTGTGTGTTTTGAATCCGCTCTCTTCTCTCTCTTCGAGTCCAGGATTTCTCGTGGTTGGGTTCCCTCGTACCTTCAGGGTTTCGCTTCCTCCTTTGGTAACGGTGTTGCTACATCTGGTCTTCATGCTATCCGAGGAACCCTTCGTCTGGTGGACTTCTCTTTGTTCCTTCTCGTGCCTTCCGGTGTTTCCCGACGCGACGACATCATCTACGCTAGATCCGATGCAGAGTCTGCATCACTCCTTTGTTTCTGAACCTCGATTGTCGAGATCTTCAGTCTGATTCCGAGAATGGTTGCACGCTTTTCTACTGATTGTGCAGAGTAATAGTTTGGGTGCATGATGGATTGGCCCCCATGCCGACTACTCACTCTATTCGCTTGTGTACATTGAAGTGGATGAGAATGCATCGATTCTCTCTTTCTATCGAAGTTAGAGGTGGATTGATTAGTTGATACCTCTACCTTCGCCTTTGTTTCCCGGAGTGTTCTCTCGACGATCACGGACAACGACCTCTTGTTAGTGGTGTCGCGAAGATCTACACGAAGCGAGAAGATGCAGATCACCGCCCTTCTTCCCGGTACCAGGAGGCGGATCTCGAGGGCGAGATCCATTGTTAGTGGTGTCGAATTGTGGCGCCCCGCAAAAACCACTAATAGAAAATCGCGTTATTTTGTGCGTTGCATCATCATGACCGCATGCTCATGTCATCATGCCACCTTGCATTTGAGCACCGTCATCATCATGCATGTTTGTTCATAAAAGTACTTTGCAAAAACCCTATTTTGTTTTCTAATTAGCCCCTTTATTTTCTAATCATAAAACCGGGTCCTTCTGAATATTTTATTTGTCTAAAAACTATTTATAAAATATTTTAAAAGTTTAATAGAAATAAATATTTTAGTGGGGGAGGCAGCCGCCGGCCAGGCCCAAAAGGCCAAGCCGACCGCCACCTACCACCCCACAAACAACACCACACCTACCCAAAACCCTAACCCCACCTAACCACCCAGCCGCCTCCCTCACCCTTCCTCCACCCCGCCGCCAGGAGGCGAGCAGCAAGCCGCGTGCGCGCCTGCCCCTCCCGTCGCCCGGTCCCACCACCTGGGGCAATCCAGAGCCGCCTATCCCTCTCTCTCTCTCTCTCTTTCCCCTCGCTATCTCTTCTCCCACGCGCCTCTCCTTTCCCTATCAACCCGTCCGCGTCTTCCTCCTTCCTCCCTGTTCCCCACCACCGACCAACTCCGCCATCTCCTCCGCGACCGCCCTGCAGCTTGGTGCCCTGTCCCCGGTCGTCTGCGTCGTCGACCTCGAGCCCGTCGCCGCGACCCTCCTCACCTGCTCTGCCGGCGAGCTCTTCCCCGCCCAGGACCGACGCCGCGCCCGCGTCGTCTCCCGTCGACGCCCTCTGCGCTCCCTGCATCCCCTCGGCGGCTCGCCCCCGCCCGACCACGCCTCTTCCTCGCCCGGTCCCGCGCCGACCCCGCCTCTGACCGGCCCCGCCTGCACCCCCTCCGCCGATCAAGCTAGCCCCGCCGCCGCCCTCCATCGCGCGTCCGCGCCCGAGCCGTGCTCGACCCAGCCGCCAGGGCCGGAGCCGTCATCGGCCGCCACCTCCTCGCCTCCACCTCGCCGGCCTCGCGGGCCCCTCTTGGTCGTGCCCGTCCCCGGCCTGGCTCGCGCCCTCCCTACCGGCAGCGTGACCCCGCAGCGCCGCCTGTGGAGCCTGGCCACCTGCCGTCGCCTTCCGCGCGCCCCGGCTCTCCAGCAGCGCCGCCTGGACGTGGCCTCGACGCCGTCCGCCGTGCTCTTCCGCAGCGTGCTCTGCCTCTGCTAGCGTTGGACGCTGCCGCCTACTGTGTCGCGTGTGTTTAGTATTCATCTTCTGTCACTCATGTTCTCCTTTGTAGTACCAGGTTGGTACTTGGTTTTGTAATCTCTTGGGAGAGGTATCAGACAGATCTTGTCGTGCAGGTTATTGTTCCCCTCGGCCAAGTTTGGTTCCAATTCGGGTCGTCGTACCAATAGGTGCTCAATGCATCGTGTTGTCATCGAGAGCTCGTGATACCCCGAGACCGTGCCGACGCGAAACCAAGTACATCGTCGACAACCGAAGACGGAATACCATGATCTCCAACACGGGACGCAGAGCGCATCGACACGGACCCGAAGACCGAACCCGGGCATGCCAAATTCTTCGAACCGAAGGCCACAGATGCGACAAGTACTTCTTCCCGGATCTGATGCCCGAGAACCCGGACGCCAGGTCGTCGACACGGATACGCCAAGTACTTCCTCGAGGACGCCAAGTTCTTCATCCCGAATGCCAAGACCGACTTGATGGTGCGGACCCGACAAGATCTTCGCAACGACAAGATCGACACCGACCAGGACGAATCCGATGCGCCCCGACACCGAACCAAGTCCTTCTTCGCGGAACTCCAAGATCTACTATGTTATCCGAGAACGATCCCGCCGAGACCGAACCCTAGATCCGGACCCTGAGACCCGACCCCGAACCCCTCGGAGCCCAAGTTCGCCGAACTCTAATGTGATTCCCTATCCGAGACCCCATTATTTTTATAATATAACATTATCAACTGATGCATATTAAATTGTTCATGCATGCATACTCGTTTGTGGTTTGGGGGCATTATGCCGATTCACCTCGTAATTAAATATGGAGACCATATGCGGACATTCCTGGTCTCATATTGGTTCCATTTAAATTTGTGTAGCGAACCGGTGATCTAATTTTGCCTTATTAAGACAACATTTAAATTGCGGGTATCTAAATAACTTGAACCGTTTAATTAAATGTCGGGACCTTGGTTCCGTTTAATATTGCCTAATTGCACCGCATATTTGCCATGCCATGCATCATACATGCATCATGCTCGGTCTTCTATCGTAGTATTAAATAGTGCATCCGGTGTTTCTTCTAGTGATTTGCTTCTTCACGGATTAGGCCGATGAGTTGATGCGAGTGTCGACCCGATCTTCGGATGAACCTTCGGCAATGTTTTTCAGGCGAGCACCTCCCCCTTTCTACCTATCTTACTTTTATAGTATTTATTCCCTCCTGTTGATCTATTGCTATCTGTGTTGCATTGCTCTAGTTTTCGTACCCATGATATCCCTTGCAGCCTTATATTGCCTTGGACACATCCTATTACCTGTTGTTTGGTAGATAGTTGGACTTGCGCGTCGTAGTCGCTTGCTCAAGTGCTGTTGCGTGTCGCCAAGTACCACAGTTGTTGGAGTATTGCCGTATGTTTAAGGTTGGAGATGATCATGGCTTTAATTATCGTTTAATTCAATTATCGTTTAATAACTAAAATTGAAGTAGGTAAATGCAGAGGCACAGGTGGGCAATAGATGTTATTTGGTTGTTAACCGTCCACTTGTGTCCCGTAGGACCCCGAGTTCTTGACACCTGTTCCGAGATCGAGCGCGCTAACCACAGGTGGGGTGTATGGGCACCCCCATCGATTAGTACCTGATTTCAAAGTATTGTACCGGGGGCCACAAGTAGTTTGGGGCTTTATTACTATTCTGTACTTATGCCATGCTTTACTGCTTAATTTAAATTGTGCGAGGTACTGCACTTGTACTGTTTAGGTAAGCGGAGTGTTTTTGCGGTATCGACAAGCCCAGTCACACTTTCGGGTTCCCAGTCGTTTACAGCCATTGACGCAAACCCTGAGTCCGTCTCGGAGACCGGCCGACTTCGTTGCGGGTAGCTTAGTGGGGTGGCCCCCATGTACTTGCTTTGGGTCTGGGAAACGTCAGGACTGAGGCCCCGCCGACATACCGATGGGTGTATGTTAACTGATCTGGAAAAAAAGGGTCGAAGTGCGTGTGGATACTTTGGTGCACCCCTGCAGGGTTAAATCTTTTCGAGAAGCCGTGTCCGCGGTTATGGACGACTTGGAGCACAGTTCTCGATCATAGACAACTATAACTAAAGTTGACTGCTATAATTTGACGTGTATCCGATATGACTAGTAATCAGCTTCATTGCAACGGAATGGCTAAATAAAAGTACCAACAACTGCTGGGTTTGGGGATATCTCATGCTAATTGTATCTGACTAGTAAGTGTTGCAACTACAACGGAATGGTTAACTAAAAGTGCCCACTGCTTATTCCATCAGGATGACTCATGCTATCTATATTTGACTAGTAATTGCCGCCACTATAACAGAATGAATAAAACTGCCAACGGTGTGGGTTCCTCGGTGGACTTCCTCGTTTGGTCTCGAGGGGGAAATACCAGGATGGGTATGTTTGGTGGTAGCATCAGGTTGGTTCCGAATAGGTCTTTCTTATCCCTCTCTGATAGCCGCCAGTTATATCGAGTCTCTATGGGTTGTTTAGTGCATGCTGCGCTGCCGCTTCAGTCCACCATACCTATGTAGGCAAGGACCGCCGAATTCTAGTCTCGCCGTGTACTGGCCTCAATACTGACCGCTCTCTTTTTCCTTTTCCCTTTGTCGGCACCCCTTTTTTGTTTAAGCAGGTTTTGAGATCGACGTCGTTAGCAGGGTTACCCTTCCGGCTTGGCCTGGGCAGGGTTATGGACGCCATTGGTTATTCTTCATGGCTCTTAGCCCCATTTGCATCTTGTCCGTAGTCGGACGATGTATCATTTTCAAGGTGATTTGGATCTTTGTACTGTATATCTGCATTCTTGACTCTTTGAGTTGTTGTTGTATATATATGTTCTGTGGGTTCCATCGAGGACTATTGTGTAATGATATTACTTCGTTTTCCACCCGCATGAAAGTGCCTGGTGGGCACCTTTGAATCTTTTCTATACGAGTTTGGCGGGTTTCGCTAAAACTTGCATAGGGTCGATTCTGAGGGTGTTACAAAAGAGATTTGAGATGTCAAATGTTGAGAAGCTTCAAGTGCAACCACTTGGCAATATGGGCTCTGCCATGATCATATAGGTTGCAAGAACTTAGCCATATGGACAGAGGGTGGTAGTGTTTGATAGGTTGGAACGCGTCCATTTTGGTCTAAGGGAAGGCTTCTGAAAGATCTTGTCTTGGGAAACCAAGTCTTGTGGGGAAAGTGCACCACCTCTGCAGAGTGTAGAATCTAAGTACTTAGCCATGTCCCTGGTAAAGGACAATCTGAGCATCAAGACATGGAAGCAATCAAGAATCTCATCATTCAAATTTCTAAGTTAAAACTTGTGGATTGAACAAGGGTTGTCTGAAATCTTCAATCTTTGATTGAGAGATGCCTTGCAAAGGATCTTCAATCTTTGATTGAGAAAAATGATTTTGTCAAAGCAAAAACTTAGTATTTTCAAATGTTAAGGAAAAATCTATTTTGAGCAATACAAGCCTCAACTCCACTTAGCCAAATGCATGTAGATGATAGACTCCACTATACTATTATAGTATGACTTGACAATACAATTCAAATGTATTGACCCTTGTGGCTGTAACTTGTAATGTTGCAGGTTTGATTGTCTTTAGTGAAGATTGATTGATTAGGATTACAAAGTCTACAACCAACATCTGCCTGTGGCACTTTGAAGATGAAGGACCCATGACTATAGTTATTCCGCTGCAATGAAATGTAATAGCCTAATGAGCTATGTTTGATGTAATAAAATTATGTTATTCCTGGTTATAAAGTTATATTATGACCTTTGTATCTTGATATTACATCTTAACTGTGGATGCTAGCTATTGATCCAGGGACTAGCATTGTAAAACACAGGAGGAATCTACCTTATTAGGTTGAGACCTCTACAGAGATAATTAAAACTTAGTTCAAAGGCCAAAAGGGAACGAAAGACTAGCTTATTGGAACTTGTACATATTTTTGTACAAAGTCCATTATGTGTAGTCAAGAGCGATGGATTTCAACTTCATATACTTTCTCCTAAAATTTGAGTGAATATATGAATATTTACTTAATAAGGATGAAGTATGAAACATTTGAAAAGTTCAAAGACTTTTAAGATGAAGTGCAAAATCATTGTAACAAGAATATAAATAGTTTATGATAAGATCATAAAGGAAGATATTTGAGTTACAAGTTTAGCATAATACCTAAGATTTAAGGAATCGTTCTGTGGATTTGCATTTCCCGAAACACCATAAGAGTATGGAGCGTTCGAGATATGTGATTAAAACCTTGTTTGACATGGTAAGATCAAAGGTATAATTCATAAAACTGCCATTATGTTTTAAAGATTAAAAGCTTTAGAGACTACCGTTTTCCACTGAAAAGAGCTCCATCATAATCCGCTGAAATGACACCATATAAAGTTATGGTTTGGGATAAAACCCAAGTAGTCATTTCTTAAACATTGGTATGCTATGCATAATAAAGATGTTTGCAACCAAAGTCGGATGAACCTGTCTTTGTATAACTGTTAAGTATTCCTCCATAAACACCGGAGACAAAAGTGTTTGTCGCTTAAAACGTCAAGTTTCTTTGAGAAGGAATTATTTGTGAAAAGATAAGTGGGAGGACAATAGAACTTTGATAAGGTTAAAGGAACCTTAGCTATATGAGCAAAGTTGCGCAGCGCCGAAAAGTGTTCCGGAGACAACAACAATGCTCATGGCTCACGTGCCTCAAAGGTTGTGGTTACGAAGGTCAAAGTTTCTATTGAACCAAGTAGGTCGAGTAAACAATCAAATACCAAGATTTGAGGGTTGAATCATTATTTGAGAATAATGAACAGACTACATGCAAAGAAGCGATGATGGGCCCTGACTTCGTGAAATGGCTTGAAGCCATAAAATCCGTGATAGTTCCATACACGAGAAATCAAGTTTTGAACTTGAAGGACCCTCGAGAAAGCTGTAAGACCTTACAGTTGTGTTTGGATCTATAAAGAAATAGACATGGATGTTTCACATCTATGAAGTAGTCGACATGTTGGGAAAGAGTTCACAACAATGTTCAAAGGGTGACTATGACAAGATTTGATCTTTCATAGCGATATTTAGTCTAAACGGATTAATGTAGCAACCACTACATATAATTTTGTTATATGGTAGTTGAATAAACAAAACAAGTTCTTCTAATAGAATTGTTACCTAGGACGTGTGCTTAACACGGTCCATAGGGTTTTGTTAATTCAAAGGATGCTAAAAGCATATACAAACTTCAATGGTTGAAGTAAGTATTGCGGAGTTGGAATCTTCACTATGATGAAACTGTTAAAGGAGTTTAAATTCGTCGGAGACAATGAAGATGCTTGCATTTGCAAGAAATTAAGTGGGAGCGCTAAGACATGTTTCTAATACATTATGTGGAAGACAGATTGTTGATTGGAAATGATGTATTTTTATTAACACAGGATAAGAATTTTATCTCGATGAAAGACTTAGGCAAAACCCAAATATTTGGCATCAATATCTATATAGATAGATTGAGACGCTAATATGGTTGTGCCGAAAGTACATAGATGATATATTGAATGAGTTCAATATAAAAACTACAAGAAAGGTTCTTGTCGCACAGAAAGGATTGAATGAGTTCAATATTGATGATATATTCAAGTGTATTGACACTTGGTAAGTGAAACAAAGATTCAAGTATAGATTGATACTTGATGCATGAAATCACAAAGAGTATTTATATCAATCATACTGTGATATGTACAAATCCAGATATGTCCTATGCTCTAAATGTTGTGAGCATATACCAGAATGATTCATAAGATGATCATTGGACGATAGTAAGGATATTCTTATGATCTTTTGGAAGAACTAAGAATATATTATTTTGGAAGTGACAAATATATGGTTAGTTCATTGTAAAAGTACTACATTGATACTAGTTTTTGTCACAAAGTACAAATTAATTTTATCTCAATCTAAACTAAGGGTGGCACAATATAATGGAAAGTAAGTTCCATAATGGATTTGGATGAGTTCCAAAGTTAAGACATTGTGACAAATACTACAACAAAAGGCTAAGTATATGACTGCTATTATAGCAGCAAAAGAGGGCATTTGTGTCAAGTAGTTTGTTATCAAACTAGGTGTAGTTCACAGCAGGGATAATACTATGAAGATATATTGTACGACAATATTATCAACATGTTTTAGCCCCAAAGAACTAAAGGTCTCACCAAAGGACCAAATTTATACAAAGCCATCTCGTTAGAGAATGAGTGATGCGTAGGGACGCAAAGACATGCAATTACACACGGACCTGGAAGTGTCAGATCCGGAGATCAGTTGACCACTAGCAATCGTGTACATACAACACCGTAAAGCCATAGGTGTTGAATACACAAAGGTTTGAAAGTAGATTATTGACTCTAGTGCAAGTGGGCGACTGTTGGAGATATGCCCAAGAGGCAATAATAAATTGGTTATTATCATATCTTCATACTTATGATAAATGTTTACATACCATGCTATAATTGTATTAACCGGAAACATTAATACTTGTGTGATTTGTAAACATAAAAGAGTCCCTAGTAAAGCCTCTTGTTAAACTAGCTTGTTGGTTAATATATGATCATGGTTTCCTGATCATGAACATAGAGATGTTATTAACAACAGGGTCATATCATTAGGAGAATGATGTGATGGACATACTCCTATAGTTAAGCGTAGCATAAAGATCAAGTCATTTAAATATAGTTCATTTGCTATAAGCTTTCTGATACATAGTAACCTAATTCCTTCGACCATGAGATCATGCATATCACCTTTACCAGAAGGATGCTTTGATGACATCAAACACCACACCGTAACAGGGTGGCTATAAAGGTGGCATTGAGTGTTCGGAAAGTATTGGTTGAGACACATGGATCAAGAGTGGGATTTGTCCATCCATATGAGGGATAGATATACTCTGGGCCCTCTCGGTGGAATGTCATCCAATTAGCTTGCAAGCATGTGACGGGATCACATACCACGGGAACGAGAAAAGAGTACTTATCAGTAACGAGGTTGAACTAGGTATGCAGAGATACCGACGATCATAACCTCGGATAAGTAAACTATCGTGAGACAAAGGGAAATTGGTATCGTATGTAAGTGGTTCATTCGATCGCAAAGTAATCGTAGAAATATGTGGGAGCCATATGAATTTCCAGATTCCTCTATTGGTTATTGTTCGGAGAAGTGTCTCGATCATGTCCGCATAATTCACGAACCGTAGGGAGACACACTTGAGGATTCGACGTTGTTTGAGTAGTTATGGAATGATGAGAAAGAGACCGAATGTTGTTCGGAGTCTCGAATGGGATTCGGGATATCACGAGGAGATCCGGAATGGTCCAGAGAATAAGATTCATATAAGGAAAGTCCTATTTCGGAGTTGGGGAATGGTTCCGGTGTTTTCGTCGGGAATGTTCTAGAAGGTTCCGGAATGTCCGGCACTCCGGAGGGGAAGGGTACATGAATGTGTCATTGCAAGTTGGAATGATTGCATCATGTACTAGGTGTCATCGCTGTACAAAATAAAGGGTTTAATCAAATCCTAGTTTGAAAAGTCAAACGCCAATTTGAAAAGTCAAACGGCTATTTTGGAAAGTGGAGAAGAAGTGGGAAACCGAATTGGGGAGGAGTTCCTCGTCCACCGCCGGACCACTAGGGATCCGAGTTGGGGAGGGACTTCCTCCCCTTGGCCGGCGCCTCCCTCCACCTATATAAGGAGGGGAAGGGCTCCCCTCCTAGACACACAAGTTGCCTCCCTCTAAACCTAAACCCTAGCCACAGCCTAGGGATTTCTCCCAAGCCGCCGAGTTAGAGCTTTTAATTGCCCTATACGCTGGTTTAGCCCCTTCTAATTGGTGTGTCTAAATCCTAGATCACCAAGGCTCTCTCATAGTCCACCATACTCGCTCTGGCTTAAGGCGAAGCCCTGCGAGATCTCCCCTCTACTTCCGGTACCACGCCGTCGTGTTGCCGGAATCGCGAGGAGAGTGCTACAACCTCCGCTGCCTGCTGGAACAAGGGAGAGGAAGGTCTTCGTCGAGTACCGAACGTGTGACCGACTGCGGAAGCGCTGCCGGAATGCAGCGCCGGAAGGATCGTCTACGCGATCTTGAGATCGGAAAGTGTACGACTACATCACCCACGAGAATCTGCTCTCGTTAACCGCTTTGGAATCTTCGAGGGTGAGTTCCTTTATCGACTCGTTGCTACAATCTAGTAGATAGATCTTGGCTTGTTTGTTTGCATGCGGTCGAAATTTTTTGTTTTCCATGCTACGAACCCCTACACTCGCAACCTCGCGACGCTGGTAAGCCAACCCACAGCCCCTAGCCCCTTTTGTAGCTGCCAGAACATCATTGGCCGAGCGCCGCCGCCGCGCAGCCATCGCCAGCGCCGCCAGTCTATGGTTGGTTGTGCTAGCGCCGTCAGATATGAATCGTAGGGATGACATTAGATCCTAGCGCGAAACGATATCGTTAGATCTAGGACACTAGATCTGACTTAGATCCAACGCTCCACGTTAGCCGATCCTCGCGAAGCGGTATCGACCAATCAGACACAACCATGTGTCTGGGATTTTAATTTAAAATCTATTTTTATGTCTATTAGAGATTCAAACTTAGAAAATTCATAACTTTAGTTCTCTTTGGCCAAATTTTGCAAATAATATATCAATGGATTCACAAAAATAAATCCTACACTAATGTGGGTTTAGTTTTGTATTTTGTTTCTGTAAAAATGGGTTTTTATGCAGAGACAATTATAGGCTTATTTTGACTATATAAATTATTTGGAAAATGATTTATAAACAAATTTAAGTTTATTTAGACTATATTTAGATGGCTTTGTGATCAGTACTGTTTGGTTGAATGTTTTAGTGTAGAAAATTCATTTCATTGCATTTGCATGCATTCATATATTTTGCTTGATTATTTTGGGTGTAAATTTAGTGCTATCATTTTATGTGTAGATTTTGGTGCTAGTGGTGATTGTGATTGTGAAGAGTGTTGCTACTCCCCCAACTACCAAGGAACGTGGTTCTTCATGTATTTGTCATATTATTTTTGACTATGCACTATTGATATTTTGTATAGGGCTTGCATGAAAATTTTACTAAGTATCTATATGCGATGCCATGGGAAATCCTAGTAGTTGTAGTCTTGATAGAATTTTCTCTAAGTTAAGATACTTGTTATATTATCATGCTTAGCCTAGCTAGTATCAAACAAGGGTGGATTATATACATGTTATGGAAATTTTGTTAAGTCTTTGACTTATGTTTTTGCTTAATAAAACAACTAAGTGAATGAATTACCTGGGTGGAATGGTATGTTTGGGTTATGTTGAGTGGTTACACAAGGCCCATATCTATGGTATAACTTGTGTATCACACTTGTGGAAAGCCACCCAAGAACAAAGGGATTTGAGATACTTAGTGTTTAGAAGCTTCTAGTGCAACCACATGGCATATGGGCTCTGCCTTGATCATATAGGTTGCAATAACTTAGCCAGATGGACAGATGGTGGTAGGGTCATAGGATGGAATGCGTCCATTTGGTCTAAGGGAAGGCTTCTGAAAGATCTCGTCTCGATGCATGTCGAGTCTTGTGGGGAAAGTGCACCACCTCTCGAGAAGTAAAAACCTAAGTACTTAGCCATGTCCCCAGCGACGGACAATTTGAGCATCAAGACATCGAAACTATCAAGGATCTCCTCATACCAATTTCTAAGTTAAAACTTTTGGTTGAACAAGGGTTAAGGTTCACCAATGTCTATTGGTGGTTCCTTGGGAGTTTTTGACAAACAAAAACTTAGTGTTTTCAACTGATAGGAAAAACCTATTTTGAGCAAAGAAAGCCTAAGCTATGCTTAGCCAAACTAATATAGAAGTTAGAAACTACTATTATACTATGGTATCACTTGCCAATACTATTCCAATGTATTGACCCACTATGGTTGTAACTTATGATGTTGAAGGTTACTCTGATGAGGATTAGGGTTATGAGTCTACACTCAACATGCTTGCCTGTGGCACATGAAGATGAAGACTTTACTTTATTTACTTATGTTATGAACTCTTGTAATAGCCTTTGGCTATGGAGTTGTAAAATACTATGTTTATCTCTGGAATGACGATGTAATAAAGACCTTTGTTTCTGTGTACTTCATCTTAAACTCTGGATGCTAGCATTTGATCCAGGGACTAGCATTGCAATCATAGTGACCTTTACCTTATGAAGGTGGGGTCTTACATTGTAGGGTCTCTTTTCTATTGGTCCAGATCCTGGTAGTAAGTCAATCAAAAACTCCACATCTCTATCTGGTGGTACTCCTGGTAATTCCTCTGGAAACACATTCGGGTACTCTTTCACCACTGGTACACTGTCTATGCTAACCCCCTTAAGAGAATTTAGCTTACTCCCTTTGGATTCAAAGCTAGACTTGAACCTAATCCGTTTCTTGTCCGGGGTTGTGAGTGTAATAGTACGATTTGCACAATCTATTACTCCCTCATACTTAGTCATCCAATCCATGCCCAAAATTACATCCAATCCTTGGGAATCTAGGATTATCAGACTAACTAGAAACTTATACTTTCCAAACTCTATTACTTGATCATGACATCCAAAATTTACTATCATATCTCCACCTGGGTAGCTTACTTTAATAGGACATCCAATAGTTTCAGTTGGGAGTCTATTTTTGTCTACAAATTCTCTTTATATGAATGAATGCGATGCGCCGGTATCAAAAAGGACAAGTGCTGAAAGGAATTAATCTTGAACTTACCAGCCACAGCATCAGACTCCTCATAGATTTCCTCCACATTGATGTGTTTCACATGACCCTTCTGAAAAGGGTTTGGCTTGTTGGCTCCGTCAGTCTTCTTTTCTAGGCATTCATTTGCATAGTGCCCAGTTTTCTTGCACGTGAAGCACTCAACCTGACTGATGTCTCTCTTAGCAGGCTGACTCCCATTGCCATTTCCACTGTGGTGACTCTTGTGTCCACTCTCGTGGTTCTTATATCCACTGTTGTCGTGACTACGGTGATTCTTGCTATCATGGTGGTGGTTATTGTTGTGGTGGTTGTTATATTTCCCATGTTTGTGGGATCCAGAACCTCCACTATCTTCACCATGGGAACGCTTGTGTGACGATCCAGAACTATGTTTATCAAAGTGGTGATTCCTCTTCCTATTCTCCACCTGCTTCATCTTGCTTTGCAAGATGGTGGCTTTGTCACACAAAGATTGATAAGTTGGAACATATGCAACAGATACCTGCATGCACATCTCATCATTCAGTCCCTCAAGGAACTTCTCCTTCCTTTTTGCATCAGTGTCAACTTCATCCGGTGCATAGCATGCCAGATTGTTGAACTTCTCAATATATTCTGCAACACTGCGGTGGCGTTACTTAAGGTTGTGAAATTCGTTCTTCTTCAAACTCATCACTCCTGAAGAGATATGAGCAGTGCGGAATCCATACTCAAACATTGCCCAAGTCACTTTCTCAATAGGGGTGGTGATTTGGAAGTTATCCCACCAAGTAGCTGCTGGTCCTTCCAGCAGAAGTGCTGCAAACCTGACTTTTTCTTCATCAGTGCAACCAACTGTAACCAAGTCCTTGTTCATAGAACGTAACCAGTCGTTGGCGACCATAGGATCAGTGGTTCTAGAAAACTTCACAGGCCTCAATCTCAGAAACCTTGTAAGCATATCAAAAGATGGTGGGTTGTTTTGATTGTTGTTGTTATTGTTTTGGTTCTGATTCTAATTCGCCATGAACTGGGTCATCATTTGCATCAACTGAGTCTAGGTTGTCATCAGCTGCTGCATCTCATTGCCATTGTTGTTATTGTTGGGATTGGAATGACCGGGAGGCATCTGTGGTTTCAATAAGGATAAGTAATGAGATATAACCCATAGATTCTATCATGCACATCAAAACACATAGTAACACTCACAAATAAGCAAACACAAGATAAACTTAGAGTTTAACAACACGATCAACAAGTTTTGCAAAGTAAACACACTAGCATAGTCATCGACATGTTGGATGATCAATGCGACTCGATAAATAAAATTATGATAGATAGGTAGATAGATAGCCAAGTAGTCAACACTACTCCTCCATATCGACTTCCACCTCCACTAGTGCAAGTCCTGCTGCGTTGATTCCTAACTTGTACTCCTCCATGCTGGTGGTCAAGGCATTGACCTTCGCCTGAAGCTTCCTCTTCTGCGAACGCAGCCTCTCAATAACCTCATGTTGTGTCTCTAGCTTAAGATCCTTGAGCTCCATCTCGGCCTTTGTCTCATTGATCTTCTTGTTCCTATCCTTCACTCTCTTCTCTTGGTTCTTGAACCTCTTGTCTTGCTTCTCGAACCTAGCCTCCATCTCCTTGATGCTCTACTCCTTCTCCTCGAAGGCCTTGTCCTTCTCCCTCAACTGGACACGCAACTCGTCATTTCTAAGATGACATTGGTCCTATCAGTATCGAGGTGCCTGTTTTCTTATGTTTTTGGTTCCAGAAAAGGCAGAAAATCAATATTCTCGGAATTGGACGAGACAAAAGCCAAAGTCAATATTTTACCGTGTGAAACACGAAGCCAGAGTACGAGACGGAGAAGAGCCACTATGGGGCCACATCCCCTGGCCGCGCATCCAGGCTGGGCCCGCGCCTAGGGGGGTGCAGCCACCCTAGGTGCCCCTCTGCCTTGCCTCTTCGCCTATAAAGATGTAAGACCTCACCATTTAAGGTAAAGGCCCCTGTGATTGCAATTCTAGTCCCTGGATCGAATTGCTAGCATTCACAGTTCAAGATGAAGTACATAGATACAAAGGTCATTATTACAACGTAATATCCAGAGATACATAGTTCTTACAACTCATTAGCCCAAGGCTAATACATAGAGTTCACAATACTTAACAAAATAAATAAAGTCTTCATCTTCATGTGCCACAGGCAAACATGTTGAGTGTAGACTCATAACCCTAGTCACCATCAGAGTAACCTGCAACATAATAAGTTACAACCATAGAGGGTCAATACATTTGGAATTGTATTGGCAAGTGATACCATAGTAGTATAGTAACATCTAATAAGTATATGAATTTGGTTAAGTGTAGTTCAGGCTGGCTTTGCTCAAAATAAGTTTTTTCTTATTAGTTGAAAACACTAAGTTTTTGTTTGACAAAAACACCCAAGGAACCACCAATAGACATTGGTGAACCTTTACCCTTGTTCAACCTCAAGTTTTAACTTAGAGAAATTGGGATGAGGAGATCCTTGATCATTTCAATGTCTTTGATGCTCAAAATGTCCGTTACCAGGGACACAGCTAAGTACTTAGGTTTTACCCTCTCGAGAGGTGGTGCACTTTCCCCACAAGACTCGACATGCATCGAGACGAGACTTTTCTGAAGCATTCCTTCAGACCACCATGGACGCGTTCCATCCTATGAACCCTACCACCAACTGTCCAGCTGGCTGAATTCTTGCAAACTAGTTGGTCAAGGCAGAGCCCATATGCCATGTGGTTGCACTAGAATCTTCTCAACACTAAACATCTCAAATATCTTTGTTCCTGGGTGGCCATCCACAAGTGTGATACACAAGGTAAACCATAAACATGGGCCCTGTGTAACCACTCAACATAAACCATTCTTCCCATTCCACCCAGGTGATTCATTAACATGTTGTTTTATTATTCAAAAACATAGTCATGGACTTTGCATAATATCATAACATGAATATTCAACCCTTGCATTCAACGAGCTAGGCTAAGCATACTAGCATAACATGTCCCTTAACTTGGGGAAAAACTACTAAGACAATATCTATAGGATTTACCATACCATAGCATATACTTAGAAAAATAACCATGCAAATCCTACTCAAAATATCACTAGTGCATAGATAAAATAATAGGACAAAAATATGAAGCATCACTTGCCTGGGTAGTTTGGGGAATAGGTACAATCCTCACAATCACACTCTCCACAATCACCAAAATCTACACATAAAATCATACCACAATATTCACATTCAATATACAAACAAAAATATATATGAATGCATGCAAAATGCAATGAGATGATTTTCCACACTTTTAAAATCAAACTAAATAGTACTAAACACAAGGCATACTTTCTAAAGTCTAAATAAACCAAAATTTACTTTAAAACAATTTTCTAAACAATTTTTATAGCCAAAATAGGCCTACAAATGTCTCTGCATAAAATCCTAACTTTACAGATTTAAATGGCCAAACTAAGGCCATAAATGCAAAGAGCTTAATTTTCTTAATCCATTGATATAAAATTTGTAATTTTTGGATAAACAGATCAAAAGTTATTGAATTTAAAAGTTTAAAACAAAAATCAGAGACACACGGCGTGTTCTGATTGGCGCGTACCGCTTCGCGCTGGATCACGCTTCCGCGCCGTTAGATCTAAATAAAATTCTGCGGCTCAGATTTAAAAGTACCGATTTGATAAGTGATCTATCCTAACCACCAGATGCAGATCTAACAGATCAAACTAGTCTGACCAAATTCTAGCGGCGAAATGGCTTTGGCGGCGACGCGGCCGGCGGTGACGCGTCGGCGAGGCTATAGGGGTAGGGGGTGTGTTCTGATGCTTACCACGTTCGCGAGAAGACGGTGAACCTCAACGCGGTCGTGGCTTGGACAGGGGCGCACAGACACGGCCGTAAAACCTCGTCGGAGTTTGTACTGGTGTCGGGTGCTCACGAACGGAGATGACGACCTAGGGAGAGATAAGGCAAACCGTGGGCATTAGAAGCTGCGCAAGGTCATGAAAAACATAGTCCCATGAAGCATAGGTCAAGATGCGTGCAGATTTTACCGTGATTGCTCGCCAGAGTTGAACGGCGTCTCGGGTGCTTGCAGAGGTTGACGGGGACGGTGACCTGGGGCAAGATTGGACAAACGAAAGGTATGAGCAGAAGCGCAAGAGCAAGGGGATCATGATAGGGTGAACAAGAGGCAGAGGGGCGTGCTATGCTCACCGGAATAGCTTGCCGGAGTGGTTCAGTGATGCGGTCGTGCAAGCGAAAATTAGAGGAGCCTGGCGGCGCTTGTTGCTGGCTAGTTGAGGGGAAATGGTCGCGAGGGGGTGGGGTTTAAGTAGCCAGAGCAAGGGAGTGATTCACACCTGCAATCAACGGCGAATTACGCGGGATTGATTCGGGCTTGAATGCGGAAGAAACGGCCGGTGAACTGGTCGCGGGCGTGGTGTCTGGGGACGATGAATTCGACGTGGCAAAGGGGCCACTGTCAGTGATGGGAAGGGTGCGCGCGCGGGTGAGAACTGCGGGGAGAGAGGGGGTGGTTCCCGGGTGGGCCGTGGGCTGTCAGGGAAGTTGGGCCAAATGGGTTGCGCCTATTTTTTTCCATTTTTCCTTTTTTCCTTTTTCTGTTTTGATTTTCTAGAATAGATTTGAATGGCCAATTCAAATCCAAATGAATTCAAATCTTCACCAAACTTTTGTGCTGCGATTATAGTGTCCAAAAGTGTGTCAAACACATACAACCACTCAAAACATTTTTGGGTCTTGAAAATAAATAAAACCATGCCCCATATATATAATAAGAGGGGTTTAAATATGACTCTATTAGGGTTTTTGTTTTGAAAATTTCTGTGTAAGATGAATATGCCATGATGATATGAATGCAATAACATGGTTTTGAATTTGATGAAATTTGGGATGTTACAAAAGACCCCCGATACCTAAACCCTAAGGGCCCGATCAATATTCCACAAAACCGTCTGTAGCCGCCACCACCATCATCCCTAGATCGGGGGTGGGGGGTCTGAAGCTCTTCGCGGCACCCTGCCGGAGGGGAGATCATCCCGGAGGCCTTCTTCTTCATCATGCCAGCCTCCGGTATGAAGTGTGAGTAGTTCCACCTTGGACTACGGGTCCATATAGTAGCTAGATGGTTGTATATCCTCCCTTGTGCTACCATGTTTAGATCTTGTGAGGTCCTTTCATGATCAAGATCATCTATTTGTAATCATGCATGTTGTGTTTGCGAGGATCCGATGGATATTGTGATTACTATGTCAGATTGATTACTGATTTTGTCTTATTGATTCTATCATGTATGTGTTGTTTTTGATCTTGCATGCTCTCCGTTTCTAGTAGCTATCTTGGCCAAGTAGATGCTAGTGACTCCAAGAGGGAGTATTTATGCTCGATAGTGGGTTCATGCCTCTATTTAATCTAAGGGCAGTGACATAAATCTCTAAGGTTGTAGATGTGTTGTTGCCACTAGGGAGAAAACAATGGTCTCTTGTTCATGGAACAAGTGGATTGTTTACCTTACACACTTTGCTTAAAGCAGTTATCCGTTGCTTGCAAATTAATACTGGAGGGGGTTCAGATGATAACCTGAAGGTGGATTACTAGTCATATATGCAGTTGGATGGCGGTGTATGTATCTTGTTGTATTGCTCAATCGAATCTCATACACTACTAGGAAAACGGCTATAGGTAATCAGCACATCCGTGGCTCACATGGTTGAAGTGCCCCACGGCTAAAACAGGCGTGGCTCACCTGTTGGCAGTGCCCTACTAGTAACTAGAACAACCATGGCGCACATGACTCTAGTGCGCCACAGATATGTGTGGGCCAGGGCCCTGTTGGCCGCACGCCAAACATCTGTAGCGCACTACAGTCATGTGCGCCACGGTTGTTCGTGTCAACCGTGGCGCACATGGGAGGGTGCGCTACGCCTAAGCGCATGCCCCTCTGCTGTGAAACAGCCACAAACATCTGTGGCGCACTCTGCCTAGTGCGCCACAGAGAGTAGGAACATCTGTGGCGCACATGGCATAGTGCGCCACGGATGTTTCTACTCCCTGTGGCGCACTAGAGCCGTGTGCGCCACGGATGTGTCGATTTTTTTAGGACAGCACTTTATGTGCACATGTGTGACCACATCCAGCACCCACACTTCACTTTCCCCTTCTTCTTCCTCCTTAGATCTAGTCGGGATCTTCTCCTTCCCACCTCAATTTCTCCACCCATTCACCATTTTTAGCATGTAAAACTTGCTTTGGATGTTACATAAGTAATTGAGGAAGGTCTCCGGTCTCTCATCTCCTTCTCCGGTCGACGCGTGCACCTCTCCTTTCCATCTTTCTCGCGATCGAATTTGTATGTATAGATCGGTCTCTCTCTTGTGTGTTTGTATGTGAACAAGTTGCCATTTGTTTTGCCAAAATGTTGATTCATTTCCATTTTGGCAAGACTTTGGCATTTCGCTAAGGTCCTAATTTTAGGATAGGTCATGCCGAAATTTTCTATCGACCATTGCATGCATGCATTCATTATGTGGTTCTAATAGACTTCTAATTGTACCGTGCAGGCAAAAATGGTCCGCATAATGAGCGAAGGCATTGTGGCTAGATTTTTGAAATG
Source organism: Avena atlantica (assembly GCA_910589765.1). Taxonomy (NCBI): domain Eukaryota; kingdom Viridiplantae; phylum Streptophyta; class Magnoliopsida; order Poales; family Poaceae; genus Avena; species Avena atlantica. Next base: position 14,264,679 of record OU342737.1, read on the forward strand.
TGCGACGGCCGACATGATACGAAATAACAAGACGGATATAAGATGTCCGTGCAGAAGATGCAAACTCAACTGGGTGATCGACCCAGATTCCGGGAATCTGCAGGCGCACCTGCTCCGCCATGGTTTTATGGATGGATACACTCGTTGGATAAGCGATGACGAAGACGATGGAGACGGTGAAGGTGGCCAACATGACGATGATCATCATCACGGCGAGAACGGGCGAGATGATGAAGAGTCTCCTGGAGATGGTGAAGGTGCGGAAGAGGACCGGGATGATGATGATCTAGATGCCGGAGGAGCAGACGACGATGGAACAACGTCAGGCTGGGTGCTGGACCCTTATGTGCAAGAGCTGCTTCTCAAGCAGACGAGTGATGCCAGGGCTGCCGCTAGAGAGAAAGCCAAGCTTGCGCAACTTGAGAAAGACGCGGTTACTCCATTGTATGAAGGATGCAGGCCCGATGATACCCGGCTGAATGTAACTCTCAAGGATATGGAGATGACGGCAAAACACAAATTGAGCGACGCAAGCTTCAACGATATGATGGCATTCTGGCACGATCGTCTCCCGGAGGAGAACACATGTCCAACTAGTATCGAGGACGCCAAGAAAATTGTCTGTCCTCTCGATCTACCGCACATTAGATATCACGTATGCATCAACGATTGCATCATTTATCGGGGCGAGGACGTGGAGAAAACCACATGTCCGGTGTGCGGCGTGAGTCGATACAAGAAAGGGAAGAAAGCACCTCGAAAAGTGGTATGGTACTTTCCTATCACTCCTCGTCTGCAGCGCTATTTCGCGGACCCTAAGGAAGCGAAGCTCATGCGATGGCATGCGGAAAGGAAGAAGCCAGGAGATGATGATGACCCCGAAAAGGATGAGCTGCTGACGCACCCTTCAGATGCTAGCCAGTGGAAAGCATTGGACCTCGAATTCCCAGAATTCGGTGGAGATTCGAGGAACATCAGGCTTGGTGCGAGCACCGATGGACTCAATCCGTTCGGTAGCCAGAGCAGCACGCACAGCACTTGGCCCGTGTTTGTATGGATGTACAACCTCCCTCCATGGTTGTGCATGAAGAAGAAGTACATACAAATGAGTATGCTAATTCAAGGGCCGAAACAACCTGGTACCGACATCGATCTGTATCTCGGGCTGTTGAAAGAGGAGCTAGCCACGTTATGGGAATCTGGAGCCAATACTTACGACGCCGTCGCACAAGATTATTTCACTATGAGAGCCGCGTTGGTCACTACGGTGCAAGACTATCCAGGTTGCGGGTATATCTCAGGGCAGGTTATCCAAGGATTCTGCGCATGCGTTAGGTGCATGGATAACACAAGCTATCTCCAACTAGAGAAAGATCCAGGGTCATCGAAAACCATGTTCATGGCGCACCGGAGGTGGCTCGGCAAGAATGATCCATGGAGAAAACGTGGAGACCTGTTCGATGGAAAATCAGAGACCCGAGGAATCCCAGAGCGTAGGAGCAGCGAAGAAGTGGAAGAGTTGCTGAAAAACTGGAAAGATTGTCCTAAGCCTGGAAAGAAGCGAAAGAGGCAGCAACAAGACAAGCCGTTGATGAAGGTATGGAAAACAAGGTCTGTTTTCTGGGAGTTTCCATACTGGAAGTTTCTCCGCACGCCTCATAGCCTCGACATCATGCATATCACGAAAAACGTGTGCGAGAGTCTGGTCGCCACCATAATCAACATGCCAGATAGGACGAAAGATGGTCCGAAAGCAAGGCATGACCTGATATGCTTGGGTATCCGGAAGGAGCTTCACGGAGGACGCACTACTCCTGATGATCAGGAAGATGACGATAATCATGAGTCGGAGACGACACAAGGTCGTCGGAAGGGTAAAAAGTTCAAGAAGAACGAATATTACTGCCCTCCTTCTTGCTTCACTCTAAGCCAGGATGAGATCAAACAGTTTTTCAAGTGCCTTCTAGGAGTCAAATTTCCTTACGGCTACGCGGGCAAGATAAGTAGATACCTAGACGAGGCGAAGCAGAGGTTCAGTGGCATGAAGTCTCACGACTGTGCCATGCTAATGACGCAGGTACTTCCGGTCGCACTAAGAGGGATAATGGACGAGAACGTCCATGAAACGTTATTTGGCCTATGCAAGTTTTTCGACGTCATCTCTAGGAAGTCGATTGGCGTGAATCAGCTCGGGAGGCTACAGGAGGAGATCATGGTGATACTATGTGAGCTTGAGGTCTACTTCCCACCCGCAATCTTCGACATTATGGTGCATCTGCTGGTCCATGTCGTGGAGGACATCGTACAACTCGGGCCGATGTTCCTCCGCAGCATGATGGCGTTCGAAAGGATGAACGGACACACTAAAGGATACGTTCGCAACAGGTCCCATCCAGATGGAAGCATAGCCAAGGGCTTTCTGGCCGAAGAGTGCATCTCTTTCTGCACGAATTATCTAGACATCGAGAACCCTGTCGGTCTTCCCGTCAACAGGCACCTTGGCAAGCTCGGATCTGGTCATCGAGAGGGTCGTCGCATACTGCATGCAGACTTCGATTTTCGACGCGCATACTTTGATTGAGCAAACCTTGTCACGCTACAGCATTTAGAACTGGTCGATCCTTGGGTACAGAAGCACAAAAGGTTAATCGAGAAGAAGTACAGTGACCGGGGCATACAGAGGACGCAGGGAGAAATAATCAAAGAGCACAACTCAGATTTCACGCGTTGGTTTAGGCAGACGCTCCTTGATAATCCCCCGCGATCACATTCTTCTGACACGGAAAAGATCATATTCACCTTGTCGCACGGACCGATGCAAAACCTGGTGACCTATCAGGCGTATGATATCAACGACTAAACATTCTACACGGAGGAAAAGGACAACAAGTGTGATTATCAGAACTCAGGTGTAACGTCGGAATTCTACACCGATGACAACGTGAAGGAAAGATTCTACGGAAGAATCGAGGAGATCTGGGAGCTCGACTACTGTGGAGAAAACGTGCCGATGTTCCGTGTCAGATGGGCAAAGAGCGTCGAAAGATAAGACCGGTATTTCACAACCATGGTTATACCCGAAGCAGCCAAATCCAAGGCCGCCGGTGCAAACGTGGCCGCGAAAAATGAACCGTGGGTACTGGCTACCAAAGTGGACCAATGTTTTTTCATTACCGACCCGACAAAGCCTAGCCGTGTTGTCGTGAGGAGAGGAAAAAGAAACATCATCGGAATGGATGGAGTCACCAACGAGCAAGACTTCGACCAGTACGGAGATCCAAAGATTGAAGATGACGACGACTATGATGCAGCAACATACATCACAAGAAGAAAAAGGACAACCCTACCCCAAAAAGGTAGCCCGTTCGAAAGAAGAAACATTAAAGTGCCGGGGCTAAATTATTCAACCGCGACAAAGAAGGGAAAAAAGATTGTAAAACGCTAGCTCAAAAAATATTGTAAAATGCGTGGTCGAAAAAGATTGTAATATTCATGGACAAATTATTATGAAATTTAGTTATACTTTGAATCATATTTGTAACACTTTTATGACATATATCACCACTTTTGGGAATTTTTGGAATATTTAAAAGTATTTTAAAAACAAAACAAAACTTGTATGGCATATATCACCACTTTGGGGCATTTTTTGGAACATTTAAAAGTATTTTTAAAATAAAAATAAAAAAGTGGAGCACCAGCATTCAAACCTGGGTGCTCATAGTTTAGAATAGAGCTAAGGGGCAGAACCAGTGGGATAAGGCAGTACTAGTGTTAACTAGTGGGGTGGCCACCCTCTTATCTGATAGTCCAACACACATAGGCGTAGCGCACCCTGGCCAAGTGCGCTACGGTTATCCGTAGCGCACTTGGCCAGGGTGCGCTACGCCTATGTGTGTTGGACTAGTCAACCATGCATGCCACGTCCGCCTCTCTCATCCCCGCATCTCACAGACACCGCCACCGCTGCGCTGCGCTCTCGATCCGCCACCGCGCCGCTGCTTTCTCGATCCGCCACCGCTGCGCTGCGCTCTCGAGGAGGAGGAGGCCCGCTCCGCTGCCGATCCGTGGAGGAGGAGGAGGCCCGCGCCGCTTGTGGAGGAGGAGGAGGTCCGCCCGCCGTCGTCCGCCCATCAGAGGTGAGCGTCGCCCCTCCCCTGTCTCTCCCTCTCTCCCTCTCTCTCCCTGTGTCCCTCTCTCTCCCTCTGTATGGTGGCCTCGGACACGCCGGAGTGGATGTCTGAGCTCTCGCAGCCTTTCCAGCATGCTTTGTAGACGGCGATGCGCGCGCCAGGGGCAATGCCGACGGCTCTGCCTTTAGCGTAGTTGACAGGGAAGGAAGGGAGTTTGTCAGATTTGTTAACATCTGATTTGTTGCCAAGAGAAAACGTCCCGAGAAATTGAGAGCATAATAACAAGATAATAGACATGATGCTCTAGTCATTGCTCCTTACCATCCCCAGTTTCTTTGCAAGAAGGCAGTACATGGTGCTCTAGTCATTGCTGAATTTGATTAAGACCACAAGTGCTAGAATAGTACATTGCCTGGTAGATAGAGTAGCTTGGTTGACAAGGTCAAGAGTAAGCTTGGTTCTCCACAGATGCAGAAATGTGATAAATCAAGATTTTCTAAATGCTAGTACTAGGTGAAAAGCAGACTCATGATATTGCTCACATATGTAGGCAATTATCTTTAATCAAACTTCCAAAGCAGATTCTGAATTTTCTCTCTTTTTCCATGATGACCTTCCTACTACTGTTCGTTGCATTGAAATTGCTTTGATATTTCTCTCATGTATCTGATCAACATCTTGCACCCCATATAGGTGGATTATAATACTAATGATGGTTGATAAGTGGTGGAGTAATTAGAAAGAGAGTAGAAGTAGTGGCATGAATTAGCATCTGTGAACTAAAAGAATAAGTTATTTCTCTGTTCAGGTCATTTCCATCATATGAGCACAACTGAATGCTATTTTCTTTTTTCAAGAGACCTAGCAGGCTTTAGTTGACAGAAACATGTATGCTTGGGTTTTAGTTGCTGCTGTGTATGCTCATATGTGTTATTTTCGTTTTTCAAGAGACCTAGCAGGCTTTAGTTATTGTCTTTCCATCATATGCTTGGTGCCTGGTGAATCCAGATGATAACTGTAAATTCCCATTGCTTGATGTGGCTGGGCATGTTGATGCATTCTTAACCAATGTGTTTTCTACCTAGATGTTTTTATGGTGGGTTTTTATGAATCACTCAATATACTGATTTTTATTGCTTTATACATAAGATAAAAACCTGAACATCTGAACTCCATTGCATTTACAAGGCCATTGCGACAGATCTAACCTGAAGTCTCTACGGGTGTTCTATGACTATATAGTCAATTCCAATGTGCAAATTTCTGCAATCTAGGTGGTTCTTAGTGGTGCCTTAACACCACTAAAGCTAAGCAAATTACTAGTTCATATTCCTAGTATTTTGTATTTTGTTTCAATTGCTTAAGCTTTGGTAGCTTGTAGCTTGTAGCTTGTAGCAGTTAGCTTGTAGCTTGTCCAAACCTGAACATTAGTTTAGGACTTCTTATGTGCTGCTAAGTCCAAACCTAAAACTGTTGTTTATCCTATGTGAAACTTCTTATTCAGCATTATAGTTAGCCATTTTATGCTTGCTGAAACCTGAAACTGCTAAGTCCAAACCTGAAACTGCTAAGTCCAAACCTGAAACTGCTAAGTCCAAACCTAAAACCTGGCCATTTATGCTTGATGTACTGTTGTGTGTTGGCCATTTATTCTGGTTGCTCCATTTTTGCCTGAAACTGAATCTGCTTGATGTACTGGTTGTGTTGGCCATTTATGTGCTGGCTGTGTTGGCCAGATTATCCTATGTGACCAGATTATGTGCTGGCTGTGTTGGCCATTTATAGTGTGCTGGTTGTGCTGGCTATGCTGGCCATTTATTGTGTGCTAGCTATGCTGGCCATATATATGCAGGTTCTTGTATGAAATGAGTCCCGATTTTTGCCGGAATGTTGATTAACTTCTGTTTCGGCAGAAATCAGGCACTCCTAGTTTAAGAAAATTAGCAAAGGTCATGCCGGATTTTTTCCGTGCATTTAACAAATTATTTGTTTTTTATTAGTGCGAAGATGTGTTACAACGACGAGGCTGGATGTTCTAAGCGCATCAGCGCTGAAGGAGAACTCAGACCTTCGAATAAACAATTGACATTCTAGGAGGCGGCCCAGCGGCTAGAAGACGATGAAGAATACCATCCTTCGGAGAGCGAGGATGATGAGATGGAAGACGATGAAACCACTGATGGCGGCGAGGGCACAGGGAGTGGTAGCAATCCTCCTAAGAAGAAGAAGAAGAAGAAGAAGAAGCTGAAGGACCGGCGCCCGAACACGGTCGGCACAGTCAGGGAGGAAATTACCGAAGTGAGCCCATCAGGGGTTCCTTTGGAGCCCGACCTTGTCGTCAAAGGGTATGGTGGGCAAGTGTCACATCCCAAGATTTTCCAAATCTTGTTATGTGAAAAATAAATGAATAAAATAAAACTTTGTTGATTTTCAAGGCCAGAAGAAACTTTTTGAATTCAATTGGGACTTCCAACCAGTTGGATCAAATAAAATCCTAAAGAAATTTAAAAGAGTAAACATTTGATAAAAGAAAATAAAATCTTTTGGAAATACTATTTTGGATCTTTTAATAAAAGATTTAGTTTTCAAAAGAAAAGGTGGATTCAAAAATAAAGATTATTTTAAACCTTGGCCAAACTTTTGAATTAAAACATTTTTGTTTTGAATAAAAATGGCAAAGGTTTATTTAAAATAAAATAATAAGGATTTAATATCCAAATTTTGTTTAAGTAAAGGCTTTTCCCATTTTAAATAAACACTAAAACTTAATTATATATTTTAAATAGGTTTTCCAAGTATTTTACATTCTCTAATAAAACCTACTAAAGTGTTTTGGCTTTATTTAGATTTCAAAATAAATATCTCAATAAAACAAATCCTATTTGATTTAATAATGAAAGTCTATCATATTTAATTAATAATGGACTCTAAAATAAAAGGTTATTTTGTTTTAAACAAATTTCCAAATATTCTTTATTTCCAAATAAACTACTGATTGGTTTTGAAAGTATTTGGATTTCAAATGAAGATTTTATTAAATAAACCAAACCCTATTTTTAATAAACCATGGACCATTTTACTTAATTAATAAATGGAACCCAAAAAGATTTAAAATATTATTTTATTTTGGAATTTAGGTTTATGCTGATAAACAGAACCAAGATCAAAATTGTGAAGTGTGGTGTTTGTTTGAGTTGATTTGGTTGAATGAATCATTTGTTTGAATTTCAAATCAGTAAATTGAAAATAGAAAAGGAAAAAGTTCAGACAGAAAAAAATAGAGCAGTCCACCATCTGGCCCAGCTAACCCACCTAGCCCACCTGTTCCCACGCCACTGAAACGTTTTCTTTACTGCAGAAGCTACCCGCTAAGGCACTGACTGGTGGACCTTTGTTTCCTCTTCCTTCCCTCGCTGCCAGAGGACCCCACCGCCACGTCCCTCTTCTTCCCCACCCCCAAGACCGTTCTTCCTCCCTCGCCGGCCGTTGCAGGCTTTGATTCGCGGCTTGAATTCGCTTTAACACGGCCACCTTAACTCGCAGCGACCAGGCACATTTAAACGCCAGTGACTCCTCTCCGTTTCCCCTCTGTTTCCTTCCCCAAGCACGCCCCCAGGCCACCTCAATTTCTTCCCAAGCAGCTTTGTCGCCGACGAGCTTCCACCGTCGAATCCGGCCAAGCCACACCACCTCCTGCCTCCCCGAGCACACGAGAACGCTCACCCCATCCTGGCGCATCTTGCTGTGCCATTCATTCATCCGCGAGTACCCTACAACCTCGGCTTCGACGACACCAAGCGTGCGCCGTCGTCTGCCATTACATCGCCAAGCATTCCAGGTGAACTCCGACCGCCCTAAGCTCCTTCAAGGATGCACACATCTTCCCCAGGTCATTCCGCGTCTGACCATGTTTCTGGTTTGCCTTCGCACGACCCGTAGCGTCGTCCTCGACCTCGACCGCGTGCGTCCGTCGCCAGAACCAACTCCGGCGAGGAATCCTGCCGTCCCCATGCGCCCCTCCACCAACCAAGAGCACGTTGAGCATCAGAAAGCTCCGGCGAACTCGGTGAGCCCTTCCCATCTCTCCCTAGCTTCCTGTATAGCCGGCAAGGTCATTGCTAGAGCCGCGCCGCCGCGCAGCCGCCGTCAGCGCCGCCAGTTCCTGGCAAGCGCCTGGTAGCCGTAGGATCTTAATCGCGTGGCCACGATAGATTGACTGAACGAAGGGGTATGCGTTGATCTGAGCTGCACCTGCCCCTTTAATACTGTGGTTTGTGTTACTCGATCCAGACGAACCGGTACCACCCAATGAATTCGTGTCGCGTGTCACCTGGTTTGTTTAAAAACAGATTTGAAATCTAATTGAGATTCAATTTTCAAACCCTTATAACTTTGGATCCACACGTCCAAAAATTACAAATTTTATGTCGTCGGATTCAGTGGAACAATACCTAGCCAACCATGCCCTTAGTTTAGCAAATAGTATTTGTTAGTTTGCTTGTTTTTGCAGATTCTTTTGTGAGCTTGTTTAGAGTAGGAAAATTGTTTAAATTGAATTTAGGGTTAAAACTTTTGCAAAAATGGTTTGTTGTGACCTTACTGACCCTAGGAACCAACCCATGGTTTTGAAAATGAAATTGTAAAAAATTAGAATGGATTAATTGAATTAATCTATTTCTAGCTAAGTAAAGATAATAGTTTTATTATGAAAAAGGATTTTGGAATAAAAACTTTGAGAAAATATTTTGATTCAAAGCTACTGACCCAAAACACCAAGTCTTGAGAGTTAGAAACCTTTGGTGAGAAACTTAAAGATTTTTTATTTGATAAAACCATTTTCCACCACATAAAATGTTGAATGGATTTTAAAATAGTTTTTGGGCAAAACCCTCTAACTAATGACTTTGCCATTTTGGTAAATGACCAATTTGGAACTTACAAAGTTTAGAAGCCTAGTGGAAACCACCTTTGCAATTAGAACCATCTTTTGCATGCTTGCATGCATTACTTTGACCTTGTCATTTTATGTGTTGTTTTGCTTGAGTGGTAGATTGAGTTTGTGCCTGCTTGATTGATTTGTAGTGACTTGAAGAGTGTGATTGTTGCAAAGATCAAGGAGTGAACTTATACCCTCTACCAAAAAGGCAAGTGATGCTTCATACTTTCTATCCCATTACTTTCACTATGCATTAGTGATTTTGCTAAGTAAAACTTGCATGGATTTTGCTAAGTATAGACCTTGCTATAAGAAAACCTAGTAGATGAATCCTTAGTAGGATTTTCCTAAGTTAAGATTCCTACTACTATCAAGCTTAGCCTAGCTAATAGTAAACATGGGTGGAAAATATATTCACACTATGGAAAAATCTCTAAGTCTGAGGACTTATGTTTTTTGTTTAATAAAACAACTAAGTTAATGAATCACCTGGGTGGAATGGGCTTGCTTGGTGGTTTTGGTTGAGTGGTTACACAAGGCCAGGGGACTGGTGAACCTTGTGTATCTCACTTGTGGATGGCCACCCAGGAACAAAGAGATTTGAGATGTCAAATGTTGAGAAGCCTCAAGTGCAACCACTTGGCAATATGGGCTCTGCCATGATCATATAGGTTGCAAGAACTTAGCCATATGGATAGTGGGTGGTAGTGTTTGATAGGTTGGAACGCGTCCATTTTGGTCTAAGGGAAGGCTTCTGAAAGATCTTGTCTTGGGAAACCAAGTCTTGTGGGGAAAGTGCACCACCTCTGCAGAGTGTAAAATCGAAGTACTTAGCCATGTCCCTGGTAAAGGACAATTTGAGCATCAAGACATGGAAGCAATCAAGAATCTCATCATTCAAATTTCTAAGTTAAAACTTGTGGATTGAACAAGGGTTGTTTGAAATCTTCAATCTTTGATTGAGAGATGCCTTGTAAAGGATCTTCAATCTTTAATTGAGAAAAATGATTTTGTCAAAGCAAAAACTTAGTATTTTCAAATGTTAAGGAAAAATCTATTTTGAGCAATGCAAGCCTCAACTCCACTTAGTCAAATGCATATAGATGATAGACTCCACTATACTATTATAGTATCACTTGCCAATACAATTCAAATGTATTGACCCTTTGTGGCTGTAACTTGTATGTTGCAGGTTTGATTGTTTTTAGTGAAGATTGATTGATTAGGATTACAAAGTCTACAACCAACATCTGCCTGTGGCACTTTGAAGATGAAGGACCCATACTTATAGTTATTCCGCTGCAATGTAATGTAATAGCCAAATGAGCTATGTAATGATGTAATAAAATTATGTTATTCCTGGCTATAAAGTTATAATATGACCTTTGTTTCTTGATATTACATCTTAACTATGGATGCTAGCTATTGATCCAGGGACTAGCATTGTAAAACACAGGAGGAATCTACCTTATTAGGTTGAGACCCCTACAGCAAGTGGCGGCGATCACCCGGACAACCATCTCGATCAACACCGAGAATCTCCGGCATAAAGATAATGGCCACTTGCGCACACTCCTCTTCGAGAAGCTGCACGCAAGATACAAGTTCCCCGCTAAGTATCAGAACACAAATTATCATGGGAACGAAGTAAACAAATCCACCCTCACAAAGATGAGCACCGCCCTGGCCAGCTGGAGAACCCGGATAAAGAAGAAGATCTATAAAGAAGGCAAAAGTCTCGAGGAGATCCAGAAGATTGACCCGCAGATCACCGAAGATCAGTTCCGGGAGTTCAAGGAGAGGTGTGAATCCGAAAGAGCCCTGGCCAATAGTAATCGGGGAAAGGTGCTGCAGGCGATGAATATAGGTCATCACCATCTCGGATCTAGTGGATACAGAACCGCGGAGGCCAAATGGAATAAGGAGGACGAAGAGTATAGATCCAAGGGGATAGAAAACCCCTTTGCTAAATTCGAACCTGGGCAGGTTTGAAACTTCATCAGGGCCCGTTACCATGTGGACCCAAAAACCAAACAACTCACCGCGGATCCCGCGGTGAAGGAATTCGAGGAAATTGTGGTAAGTATAATCTAATTACCGTGGATCAACTCGATTGCAATCTAATCGATGATCTAAATGATTCATTGTTACTTCTTCTGCAGGAGGAGGAAATTGTTGCTAGTCATGGATCCCAGGGTTCCTCATCCCAGGGGTCGACGGCGGCCACCCGGTGGGATAACCCTTTTAACAGGGCGATGAACCGGGCCAAGAAAATAGAGCCGGTTACGAAGAAGCCATCGTCGGGTGGCCGTCTGGCCGGCCTCGGGGGTAAGAATTAGGTGGATCATTTTGGTCCACCGCCGAGGACGCATGTGGCGCCGTCGGGAAGGAGCAGGAGGAAAACCGCGAGGTTCAAGAACTTAAGGCACAAGTGGCACGGATCCCGCAGATCGTCCAAGACAACCTGGCAATCACCCTCACGTCCATCCTGCCTACCTTGGTGGAGTCAATAGCGAACTGGAGT